>JARHVA010002228.1:1470000-2720249 GCA_037957365.1 Torreya grandis
AAAATTATGCATGTGTTGAGTATAAATTTAGGTAATAACTTTTTTTCAAATATTTTTTAATACTTAGACCCAACACATGTACTTGATCCTATCATTTTGTCATCATGTATGCACCCTTGGTTTAGAATCATATTTTTTTTTTTTTTTTTTTTTTTTGACTCAAAAGGGGGTAAAATTTTATTAATCACCAAACAAGAAATCAATTACAATATTTTCTCCTGATCCACCAGTTGGACCAGCTTTTGACACATATTCACGGGCAGCATATTCAACTCAGTGATGTTCCAGGGAGTCCCATTTTCCGAGGCCCACTTGGCCAGAGTGTCCGCCACTCCATTCCACTCACGTGGGATGTGTTGAAAGGAAATCAAATTTAAGGACTGACTTAATTGCCTAATCTGTTGAATAATGACTTTTAAATTCCACTCAACCTTATCCGAATTATCCTTATTTAACAGATTAATTACAACTTGTGAATCCGACTCACAAATGACGTTGAGATGACCGTGAACACAACAATTTTTCACAGCCTCCAGAATAGCCTCGGCCTCCATTAGATTATTAGTGTGACAGCCTCTGTAAATGGAGAATAAAAATTGGATGTTACCTGAACTATCTCGCCCAATTCCTACAATTCCAGCCGAGCCTGGGTTCCCGCGAGAAAATCCATCGGTATTTATTTTAAAAACACCATCCACAGGTGGCTTTCAGCGCCCAATTCTATTAGCAGGCTGAACCTGTCTCTTCCCCCCATTCGCCCAGCTGCTGCCAACCAAATCCGTTCTAGCATTGTGAAGATTAACACCTAGGCGCGTCCAAACAGCCTCTGCTCCCAGAACACCAGCAGAGTCTGTCGCGCCCCTAGCAGAAATGGTTTCTTGGAGAGCGTTGGTAATTTTAAGCCACAAAAGACCCAACTCCAGCCTCTCTCCCCTGAAGATGCGTCGGTTCCTTTCGAGCCACAAGTGCCACAGAATGAAGGAATGACCCACCGCCCAGGCATTCTGAAACAGAGCGTTATTAATTGGAGCTTCTCCCAAATGAGACCAGAAATGATTAAGATTGGAGACGTGCCTGCAAGGAACATTCCACGCCCTCCACCACAGGTGCCACACTTGGACAGCAAAAGAACATTGGAAAAAAATATGAACTCCAGTTTCCTCACTGTTATAGCACAAAAAACACATGGAAGGTCCCTGAAAGCCCCTCCTCTGGAGATTGTCCCAGGTGAGGCATCTCTTATGCGTGAGCAGCCAAAGAAAAAAATTGCATTTGGGCCAAGCCCATCGGTTCCAAATATACTTACCCCACTGAAACTGACCAACCTCCATCTTTTGCTCAATCAGGGTCCTGTATCCTACAGCCACAGAATACTGTCCCGTTACATCACCACTCCACGCAAGAGTATCATGTCCCTGAAGCGCACTACACCTTCTAACATCCAGAATCTGGGATAAGACTATCCTTTCCTCATCCGACCCTCCAGGCGGCCAATCAGAGGAATGTTTCCACCTGTATCCAATGCTCGTTCCCATACTATAAGACTCTTTGTATTGCCTCACCGTATTCCATCCAGCAGCATGAAAGGAGTCCGCAAGGGCATGCAGATGAGGGTGTGAGTGAAGCAAAGGTGGCGCACCATCCCAGGAGTCCTCCCAGAATAAGGCCTCGAACCACTGTTGCAAACCCAAAAAAGACCATTTTTCACCAAATGCGCTCCAAGCTTGAGGGTACTCCAGATCATCGATCCTTTCCCTTCAACAGGCGTTCTGGAAATATCATGAATGTTAGTGCCCAGAATATATTTGGCAGTCAAGATTCGGGCCCACAAGGAAGAGTAGTAAGTGCACCAACGCCAGTAGAGTTTGGCCGCAAGTGCTTGGTTAACTAAAATGGCTGACCGCAGGCCCAGGCCGCCTTCTTTCTTTGGGCTGCAAACCATTTCCCAATTGATGAGACTCCACTTAGAATTCTGCAAATTGGCACTCCACAAGAACCTCCTAGAAAGCGCATCATACTCTTTTAAAAAATAGACCGGCGCACTCTGAACCATACAGCGGTATGTAGGAAGAGCTTGGATAACAGATTGGAGCAAAGTAACTCTACCTGCTGTAGATAGCCATCTATAAGTCCAATGGCTTACCTTCTGTCTCAGCTTATCCAAAATATTTTGCCAAAATAACCTGGGCTGTCGTCCCACCACAATGGGGACCCCTAAATACACCACAGGTAGTGTATGAATCTGAAGTTTAGAATCATATTTTTTACCACTACAATCTCTTATCATTTTATGCTTGTACATTTATTATATATTTACGACTAAAAGAAGGATCTTTTATCTTTGATTTGAAATTATATTAACATGTATTACTATTTGGTGATTATCTTGGTTAAAGAATATAGTCATATCCCTTACTTTTTTCTTTTTTATAATCTATCCAGATTTTTTTTGCCTTGTTTAGAGAGTTATGATAATAATATGCTTTCATGGTGACCGATCTATCAAGGGATTAGTGCACTTGTTTGCAACAACTTGACATATATTTGTCTTATATTGAAAAAAGGCAATGTTGTTATTTATAGAAAAAACAAAATTTGTATTTGGATTCAAAAAGATACATATGGGGGGTGGAGATTCAATGAATTTGAAGTAATTAAGAGTCTTTATTGATTCCTTTTATATAGTAAAATAATAGTTAAAATTATATTATACAAAATACTTTGTATTCCATTTTTTAAGTTGTTATCTCTTATTTATAACTTGTTTACATAATCAAATATTTTGTATTCTTATAGGTTTTATAGTATTTTTGGGATTTAGTATTGATTGTGATGCCTTTAGTTATGTTGTAGAGTTTTGTTTCTAAATATGGTGCTTATTCACAATCACAAAAAAAATCATTGAAATAAAGATATTTTTTCAATGCCTTATTATGAACGTAATTATTACTATGTTAAAGATAAGTATTTATGAATGCACTATTAAATAAATGCTACATATTTCTAGGTTTGATCTTTAAAATAAAACAAACTACATCAACCAATAACTCGATGGTAATTAGACGTGATATTCTAGTATTTCATAATATTTTATGAACAATCAATTGTATGTATTACTAAGTCCAATTATTGTTCATGAAAAAAAATTCAATGTAAATTGCACATGATCTTTGAGCATAGTACAAGATTTATATTATACACATCGGAGTTGAACTAGTTTTTGACATTATGTTTATCTTATGAAAAGCATGACCAGTGTGAAGCTCTAAAACTAAGAAAAAAGCTAGAAAATAACTATGAAAAGCAATACATAAAAAATAAAATGATAATCACTTCAAATATTTTGGGTCTAACATACCCCATATTCATAATTTTAGATGAGGCCCTGTTAGGTCCAACATACCCCATTTTACTAGCTCAGATGAGAATCGTATTATTTTAGTTTAGTGTCTAGTTCAAAGGCTCCTAGATGTGAGGATCTATTTTCTAAGTGCTTCATTGATATTAACCAATTTTGTTGATCAAATCTCCATTATTGCATTGGGTATATAATTTTTATCTAGGACTACTTTGATTTGAATTTCTAAATTTTCGTAAAACTATTGAGCCTTTAGTCTGAATCCTATTTTGGAAATACATCAAATTTCACTTTTTCATGCCATCTCACATTATATCTAGACAATATGTCTTAATTTTTTATAGCTTTGTATCTTATTTTTTATAAGTAATGTAATGCATTTTTTCTTTATTTTTTCATTCAAAAATAAATCAAACACCCAGTCAATGCAGTGCATTACCTCTACTTTGGTTATAGCATTATGCAATCCCACTGCATTAATTTATAAAAGATCATCCCTAGATTTCTACATGAAGATTGATAATTGGAATTATACCCTACAAGTTTCTACCACATCATAGACTTCCCAAATTATATAATAATTCTTGAAGTCATGATTAAGTTCAATTAAATCAAACACTATATCTTTATACTCGGTCGGTATATCAATATAATAAGTAGATGGAAGAGGAGGACTATGAGATGTCGATGCCATTAGAATTTAGATAGAATCACTTTGGTTCTATGGAAATCTTAAGGTCTTTTTGTCATAATAGAGCTCAAATTTACATTTACACTAGGTAGATAGAAGGAAATGTGGTCGAATCATGCCTTTTAAACTGCCTATATTACCTCTAAATTTTATTGGATTTTCAAATTGAATGATTTAAGTTTAAAAATTTTTGTGAATCAATGATAATAACATCTTTCACTCCCTTCCCTTTATACTTTTGATGTTTAAATTTTTCTTTTACGTAATGCCAATTTCTATAGCTTTTCCTACCATGTGTTTTTCTCTCATTGCCTCTAGGTGATTTATGATCTTTGTTTTGTTAGATGTCACTTTTTCAGGCCTTTAGAAATGGTATCTAGTGTCTTTATTATTTTTGTGTGACTTTAGGATATGTGGTTACATATCTATGCTCTATAGGTGCATGGTCCCTACTGACTATTTTTTGTTATCATAGTTGCAAGTGAGTGGGATGGTAACATTTGGCAAGATCCCAAATATCTGATATCCAGATGCTTTACCTTTATACTTTCATTTGTGTTAGATGGTAGGATGATGAGATCATGACACTTATTAGGATGTTGACAATGCACTTTCCCAAGGCCTCCATACAATATAATTTTCATGTGTTCCATGTGAGAAGGATCATGACATGTGGATGACTATTGTTGATCTACTTGAAGGAAAATATTTGTAATTCTTTTAAATGATTTGATCACATTGGGTTAATAGGATGAGGACATGTGTCATAATCTCGATGATCTAATACCCTAGAGATTTTTTAATATGAAATTTTGATGTGTTAGTCTTTGAGTAAGTAGGATTATGACACTTGGCTAGATCCCAAAGATCAACCTAAGAAAATATAGAATACTTATAAGTATTTGAATGGCCATGGATTGGCTAGTATATGACATGTGTCATAATATTAAAAAAATGAAATGAAGTGGTGATTTGTCTCATCACTGGGGGCTCCATGAGAGTGAAAAAACACAACATGAAAGAATCAACCAAGGAGCAAATGTCTGGGTGCAAAATAGGAAAAGTTCTAAGTGTGGAACTACCTACATGAGACAAATCCCAAACATAAAACAAACTTGGTAGAAAACACATTATTCTGGTTAACCATTTGTATTAAAACCCTGATATATATAATATTTTAAACAAATACATCACATGATCATGTTATGGTTTGATAACTACCAAGCCATAATTCAAATAACACGATCATGTTATTGACATTATGTGATCGCATTATTCAAATTATGGATTGGTAGTTACTGAGCCATAACCAGATTACATTAATACATAATGTGATTGAATTATTGGAAAAGCAATAATGTGATCATGTTCCCTGTGTCATTTATAAAAAATAAAAAGTGAACCCAAATGTAAAATTTCCTCATTTTACATTTAGGTTCACTCATTCTCCTCGTTCTCCTTCACTTCAAGATCGTGTTTTTCCCTAGTGAGGTCAAATCTTGATAGAAATCATCCCAAGAATATCTACAAATCAACTAATTAATGATGTCACCACATAGATGGGGTAAGTGTTAAAACTCTACACTTGTTAAGCCTAAATTTTAGTATTTTTTTAATTATTTTCATTGTTTAATTGGTAATGTATTTGTTTTAAATAGTGCATCTTGATAAACCTCTTATTTCTCACCCTAACTCTCATCCTAACCCTCTTTTTCCTTAGTCTAACTCTCTTATCCCTCAGCGTAACCCTCAACCTAACCCTCCTACAATTCCATAAAATCCTCCAGGTAGTTAGGAGAATCTAGTTGCCCACATTCTAGAAAATAAAATTGAAATTTAGGAATTAATTAGGAGAATGAGGGATCCCACTTTCACCAACACCCATTGCACCTATCTAAACAATTCCCTATAGTTAATATTAGGTTAATTTGAATCTATAATAAGTCATTGACAGATGGGATTCATATCAGGATAGTTGTAGGGCTTATTATGCTGACAAATTATTAGTATGTGAGGCCAAGAATAAAGACATATCAAAAACCATTTGTGCCTTATTCATTGACTCAGCCACTAATGCACCATTTCTAGTAACTATTAAACATTTCCCAATCCATCATTGCTAAAACAATTTTATCAGAGCTAATTTTTGGGATCGATGGTAGATGATGTTTGATTATCCACTATGTAACAACCATGAGGTCCCATTGTATTTTTTGAAAAAATTCTACTATGAATTTTTCCTCAATGAGATTATGAATTATTTTGATTATAGTGAGTTTTAGGTCTAAGGGAAAGGCTCTACACAAGATCGACTAGGTGCACATCTTGTACCTAATCAGTCTACAAGGATTTGTATCCAAAAGCCACTTCAACCCGAGATCCCCTCTATAATTCAAGAGGTTATATAAATAGACACTTTGCATTCCTTTGGTGTATTCATTGATAAACTTTTTCAGCATACAAGTATGCTCTCAGATACTGATGCTAGAGATACGCCACCTAGTGTGTATACTCAACCCCACCCTTATAGATCTTGTGGAGCTATATGCAATGGACCTTTTGATGATGATGGAATTGTTGGTTTAGAGGGATTGACTGATATACTTATAAGTGATGAATTTTTATCATACACATTTAGTATGCATACATCAACCACTACATAGATGCAGGTGTATTTTATATAAATGTCATGTTAAATTTAAGCTATATTTGCAAATTTAATTTAGCTAACAATTTTACATAGAAATTAAATAAATATATGTAATTTTTAATGTTCCATAGGAGATGGTTCCTTAATTGACATAGTCCACATTTGTAGGATTTTATTTTATGCAATCACTATTTTCATATATAGATCTAGCTATTGGTCCATCCACTATTACATATGTTTGTGTTAGGACAACACCTTTTACTTATACAGAGGTAAAATTTTGAGTTAATATTATACTCTATGTACATTTAGTCTATGTATATTTTCCTTGTACTTATGTTAAATTTATCTATCAAGGATCTCAAAATTTAAGTATAGTGTTATTAAATACACTCTTATTTTAATAAAAGAGAAAAACTTTCCATATATATATATATATATATATATATATATTTGATACTCTATATAAAAGTAAGTGAGACCTTATTTACATTCATTTAATGGCTCAAGTACACACTCCTCTATCACTATGAACCAAGACATACAGGCATTGTTGTTGCAATGTCATCTGTGCATGCACTCATTAGAGGTACATATTAACTTGTAATTTTGAATTATAAAAATAGATTTGTCTAAATAATTTTACTACATACTTGGGGAAAATATAACTTATGTGAATATATTGTGTATGCATGGTTATCCCATGACATTTGATAATCCCAGCTAGATGATTAGTAGGGTAACTTCTCATGTTTCTTCCCTATGGTAGATACATGTTTGTATAATTGAGCCTGCCATTGACTTGTTTGAGTGTCAAAAGTAGATTGAGCATGACCGTGAGCTTGTAGTAAGATCATATTTAAATGATTTTTTATTATATTTTAAAACTAATTTGTTAACTTGGTTAAATGTATTTTATGTTAATATTGTAATAATACTTGTATTTGAACAATTTTAGTTGCAAGCAAGCTATGAGCATAGGACTCGTAGTTGAACATTTGAGCAATCCAAGGAATTTGAGGGATCTCCATCTACCATCAGGGAATCCTAAGGAGAGTCTTCTCTGAGGAAGGCAAAGAGATGGAGGCTATTTGATGATTAGGATGTCTTACAGGATATGTGCTTTTTTGTATGCCTATATGGCAATATACACATTTTTGGTAATGTATATGCATATATGACATTCACCGGACATTAGATACTATGTATTATTGAAATTATAAATGTGCCTATATGATTTTTTTAGATTTTTCATCTGAATTATGTTAATATATCTAATTTATATTCAATTTTAATTTAAAATGTTATCATATAGTGTTATTTTGATCTTCCAAACTATTATCTTTTTGATATCATATTTAATGTTGTAAACAAATGAGCATTAAAATATTATGGATTAAAAGTTTGTTCTTTTAAATGCTATAAATCTCTAATCTCCCGTATTTTTTAAATCAAATTTTTTATTTGATTGTGTGTAGTGGAAATAATTGATGACACTCTTGTCTATTTTGCATTTGTCATCACCCATTTACAACTTTTCAATTTATCATTATCATAATTTGATTTCACTTAAGGCCCATACCCAATCATGTTCATACTTGTGTAATCCAAAGACAAAATCATTCATAAATCCCTACAAATTTCCCACTCTAATACTTATACCTACAAACATGATCTTTCACCTTCACTTTGCTCTAAAGCCTTTTTGGCTAGCTTTTCTTGAAACCAAGCCTACTACTTGTATGGCCTCTATGATTCTTATTCCTTAATATTTTCCCTCACCTCTCAAATAATATCTATAAATACCTCTTATGTACTCAAATCCTTCATTATCCTCAAACATACTCCTTTTGTCATTCACTCTTCACACTCTCTCACTATACATTCCATAGGCTTAGTTATGCCTAGATGCCTTCTTATTCTTTAAAACTTTTAAGAAAACTTACTCTAGATCTTATATCCACCTATCCAACATTCATTCATCCCAATCAATCAACTTTTAAATGCCTCCACACTCATTTATACTTTAATTCACTTTTTCCCTTCAAGGGCTATTTGGCCTAATAGGACTAATGCACAATTTTTAGATTGGTTTTTAACCCTTCAACACCTCACTCCTCCAGCACCTTAAACACCTCACTCTTCATGTAATTCAAATCCCCATTGAGGTCTCTAGACCTAAATCAATGCCTATTCATAGTTATGTTTCTTTCTAGACCTGTACCTTAAGGGTGTTAGGCCTCCTACAACTAATCTTTGACAATATCTTCTATCGCAAACCTATTCTAGCCTCAAAATCACCCTAAACACTTAAAATACACTTTTATAAAAAATTGGGTGAGAAAAGGGGGAGAGAGATATTTTCATGGGGATGTGTGGTTTAGGAGAGTAGGGGGAATTATTATGAGTCAATGGAGTAGGTAGGAGGTTCAGGAAAGAGGGATAGATGGAGCAAGGAGATGGAAAATTGTGTTGTCCATGAGGACAAGGCTATGATCGTGGATCATATTGTAAATATTTATGAAGATAATTAAAATATGTGTTAAAAGGGGGAATAACCTCATTATCATTTTTTTTAATGTAGTTAAATAGGTTTTGATGTTTGATATTGTCATTGAAGCCTAGAGATAACATCCCATGCTAAGTTTCAAATGTGTGGAGGATTGAGTGGTTACAAGAAAATAGAGGGGTAGTTTCACCCTTAAGTAAAGGTCATTTGAGGAATATAAATCATGTATAAAGTTAATAAAATAGGTGATGATTTCATGATAGTCTTTAAAGTTTTTTTGTCATGTTTAGTGTTAATTGAATCCAAGATATGAGCTTTCAAATTAAGTAGGGAGATATAGTTTACTACAGCTTTATGGAAAGATTTTAATTGAGTTACTAGAGTTCATGAGGTTCCTTGGTAAGTTTTGAATATTTTATGGGTGTTTTCTATCCCTTTGTAATTCTCAGGATAAGCTTTTAAGATATAACTTTGTTTTAAACCTTGATATTGTACATATAGTCTTGTTTAGGAGAATAGAGAAAATGATTGAACAGTTGTGACTTGAAGATTGTGCTATTGGATTAGGTATGTCAAAGGATTCAATTGAGTAGGTGGATTTCTATATAATCCTTATAGAGAGGACAATAACTTAGAACCATGCAATAGGTCTCTGAGCCTAGAGAAGATTTAAAAGTTTGAAAGAGACAAGGAAGATGAAGTTGTGAAAATTATACAATGAAAGGATGGTGTTTGTGTGAGGGGAGTGAATTATATAGTAGGTGAAGGGTATTGGACAATAGAGAGGAATAATATATGCATGATATAGGCTTGATAAGGTTACTACAAAATGTTGATAATGCACTTTCCCAGAGCCTTCATACAATATAATTTTGATGTGTTAGTCTCCAAGTGAGAAGGATCATGACATGTGGATGACTATTATTTCTCTACTTGAAGTCAAGTATTTCTAATTATTTTAAGTGATTTTATCACATCTAGTTAATGGGATGAGGACACATGTCATAATCTTGGTTATTTATTATCTTGGATCATGACACTTATCATGATGCTGACAATGCACTTTCCCAGGACCTTCATAAAATATAATTTTGTTGCATTAGTCTCTAGGTGAGAAGGATCATGACATGTGGATGACTATTGTTTCTCTACTTGAATGCAAGTCTTTTTAACTCTTATAAGTGATTTAATCACATTAAGTTAATGGGATGAGCACACATGTCATGATCTAGATTATTTGCTAGTATGGAGCTTTCATAATTTAAAATTTTGATGTGTCAGTCTTTGAGTGAGTAGGATTGTGACACTTGGCTAGATCCCAAAGATCCACTTGCCTAGGATAATCCAAAACATTTACAAGTACTTGAATGGCCATAGATTGTCTAGTGGATGACACATGTCATAATATTAAAGTGACTTGGATCATCACTCAGGGCTCAAGGTGAGCATAAAAACACCATGTGGTAGAGTTGACTAATTGATCAGATGCTTGGGTGAAAAATAATAAAAATTATAAGTGTAGAAATGCCTACAAGGGACAAAACCCAAACACAAAGAAAACTTTGCATAAAACATGTTAGTTTGGTTAACTAGTAGTATTGAAACCATGATATATATAATATTTTGAACAAATACATTATGTGATCACATTATGGCTAGATAACTACTAAGATATTATGTTAAGCATGGAATATACTGAGAGGGGGGGTGAATCAGTATATTATATATCTTATAAATCTTTCCCTTAATTCAAACATTCAAGATATGCAATAAATCTCAAATAATAAACATCACACAAGAAAGAGAGAGACACCAGATATAACGTGGAAACCCAATGTGGGAAAAACCACGGAGAACAATCTCAAGTATATTAGTGAGAACAAACCCATAGGATCACCATATCCCTTTGCCAAGTACCAACCTCAGCTACAATTCATGAGCACCAACTCACAGGAGCTTCAAACCCCTTTACCGAGCACCAACCCAGCTATCATTTGTGAGCACCAACCCACATGAGCATCATCCACTTTGCGTAAACCACACACCTATCTCTCAATGTTGCTAAATCAACAAATCATAGTTCAATACAACATCTCTTTCCTCTCTCTCACTTTTTCTCTTCTAAGCTAGATAATATAATATCAAATTAACCTCTCACACTCATTTTACAAATGGCTACTCAAGCCTTTATTTGTAGCTTTCCAAATGACCTTTGGCCTTCCCCCTTTGTGACCTTTCATTCCTCATGGAAAATGGTGCCAATCTTGGATGACCCTTCATATCCAAGCATTTGAAAAGTCATGTGGTGACCCTTCATGACCAAAAACGTCTTCCCACATTTGTCCTTATCTTTGGTGACTTTTCATATTCCTTAAAGTGTCCCTTCATGAGAAATTTGCCCTTTACTCTTTTGTCTTAACTTGGTGACTCTTGGTATTCCCCAAGATGACTCTTCATGGGAAAATGCATCCCATCCTTCTTTTGTCTTTATCCTGTGGCTCTTCGACTTCTCCATGGGCCCTTATTTTGTCTCATATGCAACCAAAAATATATTTGTTAATATTAAATAAATATTAACTCATATTAGCCAAGATATATTTATTATAAACAACATTAAATGTAATGGGGCCTTTATCACAAATAATACTAAACCTTTGACATCAATGACAATATATCCAACACATAATTCAAATAATGTGATTGCATTATTGACATTATGTGAGCACGTTATTTGAATAATGGTTTGGTAATTATTGATCCATAACATGATTGCATTAATACAAAATGTGAACACATTATTGGAAAAGTAATAACATGATCATGTTCCCTATGTCATTTATAAAAAATAAAAAGTGAACCCAAACACAAAACTTCCTCATTTAACATTTGAGTTCACTCACTCTCCTTAATTTCACAATCATGTTTTGCCCCAGTGAGGCCAAACCTTTCCATAATTCATCCCAGGAATCTCGGCACATCGACTAATTAATGATGCCACCACATAGAAGAGGTAAGTGTTAAAAATCTACACTTATTACCCTAAATTTTAGTAATTTTTTATTATTTTCATTATTTAATAGGTTATTTATTTGTTTTGAATAATTGATCTTGCTAACGCTCTTGTTCCTCAGCATAACCCTCATCATAAACCCCTTGTTCCTCATCCTAACCCTCCACCTAACCTTCCTCCTAACCCTCCTATAGTTCCATAAAATCCATTGGGAAGTTAGGAGAATCTAGTTGCCCTCATTTTGGAAAATTAAATCAAAATTAAGGAATTAATTAGGAGAATGATGGATCCCACTTCCACCAACACCCATCGCACCTATCTATCCAATTCCCTAGATTCATTATTAAGTTAAGTTGATCCTATAACAAGTCAAATTGACAGATGGGATTGCTATTAAGATAGTTATAGGGTTAATTAGCTAACAAATTTCTAGCACATGAGGTCAAGAATAGAGACATATCAGAATTCATTGTTTATGCCTTACTCAGTGACTCGACCACTAATGCACTATTTCCAGTTATTGTTAAACATTTCCCAATCCATCATTATCAACATAATTTTATCAGATCCTATTTCTAGGACTAATGGTGGATGATGTTTGATTATCCACTATGTAACAACCATGAGGTCCCATTGTATTTTTCAAGGAAACTCTACTATGAGGTTTTCCTCAATTAGATTCTAAACTATTTTGATTATAGTCAATTTCAGGGTTGAGAGAAAGGCTTTACACAAGATCAACCAAGTACATGTCATGTGCTTAATCATCCTATAAGGATCTATATCAAAAATCCACTTTAGCTCAAGATCCCACTATAGTTCAAGAGGTTTTGGAGATCGACACTCTACATGAACTTAGTGCACTCACTAATAAACTCATTCAGTATATGAGTATGCTCTCAGAGATAAATGCTAGAGATACACCACCTAGGGTGTATACCCAATGCCACCTTTATAAATCTTATGGATCTATATGCACTGGACCTTTTGATGATGATGGAGTTGGTGGTTTAGAGGAATTATATGATATACTTATGAGTGATGATTTTTTAGAATGGATATTCGGTGTGTAGACATCAACCAATACATAGATGCACATATATTTTATATAAATGCCATGTTAAATTTAAGCTATATTTGAAAACTTAATTTATCTGACAATTAATTTACATAAAAATTGAATAAATATATGTAATTTTTTATGTTCTAGTAGGAGATGATGCCTTCATTGACACAGTCCACATTTGTAGGATTTGATTTTAGGTAACCATTGTTTACATATACAGATCTAGTTTCTAGCCCATCCACTATTGCATTTGTCTATGTTAGGATGACAACTTTTACTTATACAGAGATAAAATTTTGAGTTAATATTATGCTCTATGTACATTTAGTCTATGTGTATTTTCCTTGTACTTAAGTTAAATTTATCTATCAAGGATCTCAAAATTCAAGTATAGCGTTATTAAATACACTCTTGGTTTAATAAAGGAGAAAAACTTACCATATATATATTTGATAATTTATAAAAAATTAAGTGAAACCTTATTTACATTTAGTTGATGGCTCAAGTAGAAACTACTCCATCACTATGATTTGAGATAGATATAGGCATTATTGTTGTAATAACATCTGCACAGGTACTCACAGAGGTATATATTAACTTGTAATTTTGAATTGTAAAAATAGATTTGTTTTAATAATTTTACTACATACTTGGGGAAAATACAAATTATGTGAATGTATTATGTATGTAAGGTTGTCCCATGACATATAATAGTTCCAGTCAGATGATTAGTATGAAAACTTCTCAAGTTTCTTCCCTATTTCAGACACATGTTCATATAATTTTGCCTACCATTGACTCATTTGAGCATCAAAAGTAGATTGATCAGGACTAAAAACTTATATTAAGTGCATTTTTAAATGATTTTTATTCTATTTTAAAATTAATTTCTTAACTTGGTTGAATGTATTTTAATTTAATTTTGTAATACTATTTGTATTTGAACATGTTCATATACAATCTAACTATGAGCATAAGACTCAAAGTCAGACCTTGGATCAATCCAATCATTCGAAGGATCTCCATCTACCAGCAGGGAAACCTAGGGAGAGATATCTTCAAGGAAGGCAAAAAGAGGGAGACTATTTTATGATTAGGAAGTATTACATGAGATGTGCTTTATTGTATGCTTGTATGGTAATGCACACATTTTTGGCATTGTATATGTGTATATGGCATTCACCTAACATTAGATACTATGTATTATTGACATTGTACATGTGCCTATATGATTTTTTTAGATTTTTCATTTGAATTGTATTAATTTATCTATATTCAATTTTAATTTAAAATGTTATTATATAGTGTTATTTTGATCTTCAAAACTATTATCTTTTAAATCTCATATTTAATGTTGTACACAAATGATGATTAAAAAATTATAATTTTCAATGTTATAAATCTTTGATCTCCCATATTTTATAAATAATTTTTTTTATTTGATTGTGTGTAGTGTAAATAATTGATGACACTCTTTTATTTTTGCATTTGTCATCATCCATTTATAACTTTTTAATTGATCATTAGCACAATTTGATTTCACTTAAGGCCCATACCTAATCATGTTCATACTTGTATAATGTAGAGATAAAATCATTCATAAATCCTTAAAAATTTCCCACACTAATACCTATACCTATAAACTCGATCTTTCACCTTCACCTATCTCTAATGTTTTTTTGGCTAGCTTTCCTTAAAACTAGGGCTACTACTTGTATAGCCTCTATGATTCTTTTTCCTTTATATTTTCCCTCACCTCTCAATTAATCTCTATCAATACCTCTTCTACACTCAAATCCTTTACTATCCTACAACCTACCCCTTTTGTCATTCATTGTTCACACTCTCTCACTATACATTCCATAGGCTTGGCTATGCCTAGATGCCTTCCTATTCTTTAATATATTCAAGAACACTTCCTCTATCTCTTATATCCACTTATCCAACCTTCATTCATCCCACTCAATCTACTTTCAAAGGCCTCCACACTCATTTACACTTTATTGCATATTTTCCCTTCAAGGGCTATTTGGCCTAATAGGACTAATGCATGATCTTGAGACTAGTTTCTAAACCTTCAACACGTCACTCCTTTGACACCTTTAACACCTCACTCCTGATGTACTTCAACTCACCATTGAGGTCTCTAGACCTAGCTCAATGCCCATTAATAGTTATATTGATTTCTTGGCCTATCCCTTAAGGGTGTTAGGCCTCCTACAGCTAATCTTTGACAATATCTTCTATGACAAACCTATTCTAGCCTCAAAATCACCTTGAACACTTAGAATACACTTTCATGAAAAAGTGGGTAAGAAAATGGAGAGAGAGAGTTGAATGGGGGTGTGTGTTTTAGGAGAGTAGGTGAAATTAGTATGAGTCAGTAGAGTAGGTAGGAGGTTCAGCAAAGAGGGATACATGGAGCAAGAAGATGGAAAATTATGTTGTCCATAACGACAAAGTTATGACTATGGATCATATTGTAAATATTTATGAAGTTTAATCAAGGATGTGTTATGTAGTGGAAGAACTTCTTTATCATTTTATTTTTAGTGTAGTTGAATAAACTTTAATGTTTGATAGTGTCATTAAATCCTAGAGATAACATCCCATGCTAAGTTGCAAGTGTGTCAAGCATTGAGTGGTTACAAGCAGATAGAGGGGTAGTTTCACCCTCAAGTAAAGTTGGTTTAAGGAATAGAAATCATGTAGAAAGTGACTAAAATATGTGATGATTTCATGATAGTCTTTCAAGGTTATTTTATCATGTTTAGTATTAATTAAATCTAAGACATGAGCTCTAGGTCTAAGTAGGGAGATATAGTTTACTATGGTTTTATGGAAAGAGTTTAATTTAGTTGTTGGAGTTCATGAGGGTCTTTAGTAAGTGTTTAATATTGTGTGGGTGTGTTTTATCCCTTTGGAATTCTTAGGATAATATTTGAAGGTATAAGTTTGATTCAAACCTTGATATTGTGCATATGGTCCTATTTAGGATAGTAGAGTAAATGCTTGAAGATTTGTGACTTTCAGATTATGTTATTGGATTATGTGTGTCAAAGGATTCAATTGAGTAGGTGGATTTATATATAAGCCTTAGAGAGAGGACAAGAACTTGAAACCATGCATTAGTTCTATGAGCATAGAGCGGATTGACAAGTTTTAAAGAGACAAAGAGGATGAAGTTATGAAAATTTTACAAGGAAGGATGGTGTTTGTGTGAGAGGAATGAATGATCTAGTAGGTGAAGCATGTTGGACAAAATAGAGGAAGACTATATGCATGAGAGAGGCTTTCTAAGGTTGATATAGGAATACACACTCATGGCATAATAAAATTTAGAATATTTATAGATACTTGTGACTAAAAAATTGAATTTATTACCCATAGATTCCCTACATCATTAGAAAAGAAATAGTTTTAAAGAGATAAAGAGGATGAAGTTATGAAAATTTTACAAGGAAGGATGGTGTTTGTGTGAGAGGAATGAATGATCTAGTAGGTGAAGGGTGTTGGACAAAAGAGAGGAAGACTATATGCATGAGAGAGGCTTTCTAAGGTTGATACAGGAATACACACTCATGGCATAATAAAATTTAGAATATTTATAGATACTTGTGACTAAAAAATTGAATCTATTACCCATAGATTCCCTACATCATTATAAAAGAAATAATTAATTTCCATTCAACCATACAAGGATTAATAATAAGTGTAAGTAGAAAATATTAGTTCAAAGTAAAGTTTCAATATGAAAATACCTCATCCTAACCAAAAACTTGTACTACTAACATGTCTGGGGGGGAAGATAACATCCAAGACTAGGTTTTTGGCCTTCCATCATGCCTAATTAACAAACCCACCACCCATCCTGGCCTCAAAAACACCCTTCCCAATTCAAGAAAAATGTACTTTTTTAGCCTAAGTTCAAACATGCATAAAATAAAACTTCTAAGTCATTTCCATGAAATATCAGATCCCTCCCCTACCTTGTGAATCTCTATAAGCAAACCCCATATTAGTTAGGTGTAACCTTAGAGAGTAATCCATGGCACAAGTTACAGCGGTGTGTCCTAAAATGCAACTTTTTGCAATTGAATAAACAACTTCTTGAGCTCCAACTGTCATTTCTACCTCTGGACCTCTAGTTAAGAATCTATCACTTAAATCATGTATAGATATGAAAATTACATGTGTTCACACTACCATGACATTCAAATCTAGCTAAAAGTACATTTTCACTATTGTTCAAGAGCACAAAAGCACTCATAATAACTGTTATCAAAGTTGAAGTTGTGGTTATAGAACTCTAATTTTAATGCTTCCTGACCAAAAACTAGCACTGCCAACATGTTTAGGGGGTTGGATAATGTGTATAATAGATTCCTATCCTCCCATCATGTTTGATCAACAAACCCACCATCCATTTTGGCCTTAAAAACACCCTTCCCAATACAAGAAATATGTAGTTTTTTAGCCTAAGTTTAAACATGCATAAAATGAAACCTATAAGTCATTTACATGAACCATCAAATACTTACCCTACCTATTGAATCCCTCTAATTTCAATCTAGATCACTCAGGTGGAACCTTTGAGAGTAATTTGTGGTGTAAGTTTTAGTGATGGATCCTAAAATATAACTTTTTGGCCTTGAATAGACAACTTCCTGAGCTCCAACTATCATTTCACCTCTAGGACCTCTAGTTGAAAATATATCACTTAAATCAAATCTAATAGGTAAAATACACATGCTCACACCTCTATAACATTCAAATCTAACTAGAAGTACATTTTCACTACTATTTAGGAGTGTGGAAACAACTAACAACAAATGTCAAAGTTAAAGTTATGGTTGCAGAACTCTAATTTTCATGATTTTTGACTAGAAATTGGAACTAATAACATGTTCAAGGGGGAGGATAACATCCATTAGTAGTTTTTTACCCTCCCATCATGCCTGATCAACAAACCTACCACCCATTCTGGCTTTAAGAACACCATTCCCAATATAAGAAAAATGTAGTTTTTTAGCCTAAGTTCAAACATGCATAAAATGAAACCTAGAAGTCATTTACACAAACTATAAGATACCTACCCTTCCTCTTAAATCCCTCTAATATTACCATATATCACTCATGTGTTAACTTCAAGATCAATCCATGGCATAAGTTGCAATAATGGGTCCTAAAATATAACTTTTTAGCATTGAATATACAACTTCTTGAGCTCCAATTGTCATTATACCTCTAGGACCTTTGTATGAGAATATATCACTTAAATAATGTCTATATAGTCAAATTACATATTATCACACCACCATGAGATTCAAATCCACCTGAAAGTAAATTTTCACTACCGTTTAGGAGTGCAAAAACATTGACAACAAATGTTATTGAAGTTAAAGTTATGGTTACAAAACTCTGATTTTGATGTTTCCTGACTGAAAAATAGCACTACCAACATGTTAAATGGGGTGGATAACATTGATTACTAGGTTCTTGGCCTCCCATCATACTCGATTGACAAATCCACCACCCATTTTGGCCTCAAGAACACCCTTCCCAATACAAGGAAAATGCATTTTTTGGCCTAAGTTCAAACATGCATAAAATAAAACATGTATGTCATTTACACAAATCATTAGATCCATATTATAGCTATTTAATCCCTCTAATTTCACACTATATCATGTATGAGTAACCTTTGATAGCAATATGTGGCATAAGTTGTAGTAATGGGTCTTAAAATGTAACTTTTGGCATTAAATATATAACTTCTTGAGCTCCAACTATCATTCCTGCCTTTGAGACCTCCAATATATATTATATCACATCAATCACATATATATAGGCAAATTAAATTTTCTCACACTTTAATGGCATTTAAATCCACCTAAAACTACAATTTCACTACTGTTCAAGATCATGGAAACACTAACAACAAATGTTGTCAAAGTCAAAGATGTGGTTGCATAACTTTGATTATGATGCTTCCTGATCAAAAAATAGAAATTCCAACATGTTCAATGGGTCAATAATGTATAGGATCATGTTCTTGTCCTCCCATCATGCCTAATCGACTAACCCACCACCCATTATAGCCTTAAGAACAGCCTTCCCAATACAATAAAATGTAGTTTTTTATCCTAGGTTCAAACATGCATAAAATGAAACTTGTACATCATTTGCACACACCTTCAAATCCATCCCATACCTCTCAAATATCTCTAATTTTATCTTAGATCACTTAGGTGGAACCTTTGATATAAAAATGTGACATAATTTGTACTGATGGATCTTAAAATGCAACTATTTGGCATTAAATAAACAACTTCTTGAGATCCAACTGTCATTTCTACCTCTAGGATCTCTAGTTGAGAATATATCACTTATATCACATCTAGATAGTCAAATTACATGTGCTCACACTGACATGACATTTAAATCCACCCAAAAGTACATTTTGACTAACGTTTAGGAGCATAAAAACACAAACAACAAATGTTGTCAAAGTTGACTAAAAACTAGCACTACCAACATGTTTGGGGGGTGGATAATGTCTAGGAACAAGTTCTTAGCCTCCCATCATGCTCGATCGACAAACCCACCACCCATTACAGCCTCAAGAACACCCTTCCTAATACAATAAAAATATTGCTTTTAGTTTAAGTTTAAACACGTGTAAAATGAAACATGTATGTCATTTCTAGGAATCAGTAGATCCCTCCCTTACCTATTTAATCCCACTAATCTCACCCCATATCACTTAGGTCAAACCTTTAATAGAAATATGTGGCACAATCTACAATGGCGGGTCTTAAAATGCAAATTTTTGGCATTGAATAGATAATTTCTTAAGCTCCAACTACCATTTCTGCCTTTGAGACCTCTAGTGTAGAATATATCACTTCAATCACTTTAGATAGGCAAATTACATGTGTTTCCACATCCATGACATTCAAATCCACATAGAAGTGCATTTTCATTACTTTTCAAGAGTGTTGAAAAATTAAGTACTTAAAAAGTGAGCTTATCTTAGCTTGAAGAATATGGAATTCTTTACTAGCAATACCAACCACTTGAAGGTGAAAGCTTATTTGACACCACTAACCTAAAAAAAATTATTAGTGAGTAATTAAAATATAAACTCATATGTACTACCTATAAAATTCAAAAACATTTGGTAAAATTGATTACATCTACATTTGAAAAGTCAACATACTTACATATTTCAATCCAATGAACCATTAAGATATGCTCTAACCTTGATAGTATCAAGAATAGCTTTATGGTCTAACTCCCAAAATTTTCATAGGTTCTTTTTTAATGGCCTCCCATGATTTTTTACAATTGAATATTCATTACAAGAATAAAATTTGAATAGTGCAGTATCTTCTATTGCATTTCAAATTCTTCAAATAACCATTGATCTGAATTTTTTATAAGATATCATCAAAACCTAGTATTAGTGACTACCACTAACCTAGTGGGATAGTCAATGTTTTCTCAATCTATAATTTGGGAAGTTAATGTTTTCTCCATATACACACTAACACAAGTAGTAATATGTGCCCTCTTCATTATCCTCATCTGTAATAACTATAAAACTATGTCCTATATCATAATAAGTAATTTTTAGTGACACTATAAAGATATATAATGAGACTAAATTATACATAATGAGAAATATTCTACCTGGCTTCACTAGATCAGATACATGGTAAAAATCATCTAATAATATCATATCTATAAGTTACAATGTTGTTGGAACTTGATATGTGTTTATTGGAATTAGAGATTTAAAACACTAGTCATCCACCCACTCTTATGACTCACACTCATTCCAATTAGATTCTATGCATGCAAAATAGAAACATTCCAAGTGTCTCATATGAATAGTCCAAGAACTTGCATTTGAGCTACAAAATGAGTGGAGCTCACTTGAACCCCTTAGAGTCATACAATCCTCATACTTTGCATTTTAAACATATTTTTTTCTTTGAATGGCATTGCAATTTGGTAGGAATACTTTTTAATGTGTTCTTTTTAGACCAATTAAAATGTTCCATACTATGTTTGAATTGTAATTTCTTGTAAACAACACAAACATGTATGGGTGTGTCTGTAATTTTCTTGTTAAATATGTTTATTTAGTTTCTTGATATTTTTTCCTTATTTGTTTTTTGGTTACACACCATGTCCTTCAATCAATTTAAAGATATGATACGAATATATGTAAATATCTATGCAGTAGAACCACAAGGTCCAAATTACAGCTTTATATCCTTGTCTATTGTCGATAATTTATAATGAATATGTTTTTTTGGGTTTCACATGCAATGTTCTTTACTATACATACAGAGAGTTTGTTTCATTTATATAATATTTATAAACAACCACCAATAACACTAGTCATCATTTTAATATGTTCTTTCATAGATAATGGTTTATAATGTACATGATTTGTATTCGTTTTTAAAAAATTATGTTATATAAGACTTATGATTGAACACA
Source organism: Torreya grandis (assembly GCA_037957365.1). Classification (NCBI taxonomy): domain Eukaryota; kingdom Viridiplantae; phylum Streptophyta; class Pinopsida; order Cupressales; family Taxaceae; genus Torreya; species Torreya grandis. The sequence goes on from JARHVA010002228.1 coordinate 1,491,799, forward strand.
GTCAATATAAGTTTTGAATACTTGCTGACTAGCTGACGACCATAGGCAAATGTCAACATCTAACAAATTTGAAATCCATTGGATGGTGAATGTGTCACCTTTACTTCCATATGATGATGTGTCACCTTTAATTCCATATTCATCATCGGTAAAACCCATATTTATAATGTATGCTTGCCAATTTGCAATAGTCAGTATTTTTTTATGACATTTTCCATCAAATTGTCTTTCAAATGACTATGTTCTTTTACATCTCTAGAAATAAATGCATTAAAAAAAGACTACAGTAAATAGTATCACAAATAACGTATGTAAAAATCAAATGAAAAATAGAGTTAAATATACTATCACCAAAATAAGATGTGGTTTCCAACACTCTGAATAGTCCGCATGATAATGGTCTTTTTGCATTTGTTTCCTAATAAACAGAAAGCAAAGAATAGGTTCCTAAAGATGTGTTTGTGGCAAAGGGCTTTGATAATTATTTAATTTTATATAATACAATGTTTTATAATGGCCAATGACAATGTTTTGATCATCAAATAGTATGCAATATGGTGGTGTAGGGGCTTTCTCATTAAAATGAAAATACTTCTATTTTTAGTTAAAGACAAGAGGCAGATGGAAATATTCAGCTATTTATAAGGCTAATTTATATATAAGTGGTCTCCCCATGGGCCATGTTCACCATTTTTTGTGCATGAAGTCACAAAAAGCTACATTCTATGGAAATATGTTGAAGTGTCTTGTACTTGATACATTCTATATAATTCCTTAGGATCTAATTCCAATTCAAAAAACCTTAGTGCATGGAGATCATTTTTGCATAAATAGTTCACAAAATGTTCTCTAACTCATACACGTAGCTCTATTGATGTGTATCAAAAAATCAATTTCACTTGAAATTAATCAAATAAGCAATCACCTGCATTTCATTTGAAAATATGACTTCTAAAAAGGTTATTTGTAGCCAGGGCAATATCTATGTCATTGTATTGAGATTTTAACAATGGCATGTATTCTTTAACATAAATGACCTATTGTCTGCTATGCATGTACATTATTTTTTGTTTAATATTTCTCAATTCCATTATACAATTCCAAGTAACTTGAAGAAAATAAAAAACACAAGATAATTGGCAAGCTTGGAAAATACTCACTAAAACTATCACAGTCCTGTTGTCAATTGTTTGAACAGTCACCAGCGCTAAAATCTATAATCGCACTATTGGATAGCTTTTTATTTTTTCTTTTAAATTATGTATCAAAGCCATTACAAAGATATTTTCAATTATCCAAATAATTGCTATCTCTATAAGCCACAATTGCCCTATTTGATAGGTTTTTTTTTTAAATACAACTGCATATCTAATCACACTATTTTTTTTCTTGAGCACCCTACACATAAATATGTATGTAAAATGAGGATATAGTATCATGATTATATATGTTATATTTAGCACAAGATAAAAGTATAAAATAATTATCAATTTATTAAATAAGCTTAAAAGAAAAGGATATACAAATAGCACAATAAACATATACTATTACAAGTTTAATGTACAAAACATCAAAACCATGAACATTAAGAAAAAACAATTAGTTGTGAATCCTATTTTTAATGGGACCATGTTTTGAATATAATTTTTTTTGTAGAATTGTATTGATTTCTTAGGCATTCTTAAATAAAGTATGGCAATGCACACAGAAAATAAAATTTGATGTTGAAACAAATATGGAAGGATATATATTTCCTGATGATAGTATTCTATGTAAAATAAATCAATAAATGTTTAATATATAAAATTATATAGAAGATAATTTTTTGAGCTACTACTCATTACTGTTTAACCCAAAGTAAAAGCAATCAACTATCAAGCAGGACGAACAAGTTCTAGAAGCACAATAACAATAAATATAATTGCACAACAACTAGCTTAAGCAGTTTGTTTATATTATTTCATGGATTTTTCTTTTTTAACAAAACTACATTTATTTGTGATACGATAAAAAAAATGCATACAAGTGAACTTTACTATCTACTGCACAAGAGCACTCCAGTGATCTATAATTCATAGTGAACATAATTATTTGGATTAGGTAAATACACTAAATCATTTCATCTATGAGTTATTACAAATGTATAGGACTGATACTATAGGCACTTTTTAAACTAAATGTGCATTTAATTCTCAGGATAATCATTACACGGTAATCATTTTCAATATAGTTCATATACATAGTAGATTTTATAATAATCAATATTTATACAATGAATATGTTATGCATTCACTCATACATGCATAGTTTATCAGTTATGCTTTGCTCTGATAGGATTTTTGGATTAATCTAACTAATTTTGTGTGTACCGAACAATAGTTAAATATTCTCTACATGTAATACAACCAGCCATTATGTCATTTAACCCCTAAAATAGTTTTTAGATCATCGTATCCTCTAGTGGATATCCACACAAATTAATTCACCACTACCAATGTACCTTTGGATATGTGAATTTATTGTTGATGGAATCACTACTCTACCCATAAATAATATGTAAACAATTTTGACCAATTACAACACATATTAATGCTTTTTTCATGTTTTTTGTTAAAAAATGCACAACCTGACTATTGGAAAACTATATTTTTTTCCATGGACAGAAAACACTAAATTTTGATTGGTCTAGAAGGTGCACTATAATTGATAGTTAAATCAAAATGGTTCCTCTAATTTATCCTTTAGAATTGATAATAACTTCTTCGAATAATTTTTATTTATATAGAATAACATCTGGTTATAATGAAGCATAAAAAAGACCAAAAACCTCAAAACTCATGCATTGTTGTTGAATAAAATAGGGAATCTAAGAAAATGTATAGCTTATTACTTGAGAAAAATATCTATTTATAGAAATAATAATGCATGTTGTATCGTATGACTCTTTTTGCATACTCAAATAAAACAAATGTACCTTTGTGAATTTCTTGTAAATGGAAACAAACTATGTTTGTATGTCATGCCACCATACATTAATCATCAAATATCGAATTCAAATTAAATTAAACAAAATAAAATGAAATGTTATGCGATGAGACATGTAAACATTTTTAAATGTAAGGCACCAATCTAGTAAATTTATACAATAAAAAATTATTTTTTCTAAAATACAATTTCATCAATTTTTTTAAAATTCCATGTCTAGAAAAAAATGATTCTCCACCTAAAAAAATAAAATTGATTTTCGTCGGAAAAAATGTTGTCATTTCAATTTTTCCAAACAAACTTGCTACATTTCATAATTCTCCACCTAAAAAATAAAATTTGTTGCACATTTTTGTTACAAAATTCATTAGACCAGTAAATGATTGTGTAGGGTCTCATGAATGGTAAATAAGAAAATGTGAGGGGCAGAGAGATCAATAATTTGTAAAAACTTTCAAGCTTTATTTCATGAAGACAAAATCTAGACTCTGGAGGATTAATGACATGGTAATGGTATTCCCTATGATAGTCTTGAAGAAGATGTGTCTATGGTTTATTTTGATTGACATCATAATTTACCACTTAATGGTGATGATGTATTTTTATTACTATAGAGAATAGGCATTTGAGTACTAATAGGGGAAGTGTAACCATCAACAAGGGAAAGAAAATTTGTTCACTATATGAATTAGCCAACACCCCACCCAACAGAGCAATGCAAATTTTTTAGATTTTTTTGGGCTTCAAGTAGAATAAGGTCGCATAATGGAAAACATTAAATTCAATTTGTCTAGATATGACATTAGTTGTTACCTATGTAACTTTAAAATAATGTGTTTCACTCATGATATTTAGCATTATATAATGAGACCTCTCCATTAGGGATCCCATTTCAATGTTTTCAGGGTATGCCAAAAAAGGAATGATGGATCAGAAACATCTAAAAAAAGGGAAAAGAAAGTAAAATCAGTCCAGGAAATAACCATACTAGAAATCTTATTTCCAACACTTTTGCTCTTCTACTAAAATTAGTAATTTGAAGAATACTTTACTAGTTTAAAGTATTTGAAGGACCACCAAATAACCATGTAAGCAACACCATCCATCCACTAGGATGAAAAGAATGAAGAAGATTTTGACAATGTCATAGTAAAAGCAGGGTAGATAATAAAAGACTAAGGGCCCATGAGCTTTTCCTTTAAAACAATTGTAAGTTATGGTCAGAACATGAAGACCCAGCACTAGAGATGATGGCAAGATAATAAAATTTGGGCATGGACAAAAGGGGAGAGACACATAGAATCATTGAAACATTAACTAGAGAACCAATCGAGATCTAAAATGATTTCTCATTTCCTACCCCATTTCTAAAAGATGGAATGTCTTCCCAAAATGCCTCCCACTCTTCATAAGATAAAAGAACTAAATAGTCAATAATATCTCAGGGCACAACATGGGGCCCTCTAGGGCCAAAACACCTATGTTATTTGCATACTTCACTCAATGCTTGATGCATCACTTTGGGTTTTGTCAACCTAGTCATGGTGGGTGCATATTATAAAAACCATCATTGCCTGCTTAGAGGCCTTACACCAGTGCCACACTCTGCCTATTTTTATTTACATTTAGAGAAATAAAGGTTTGATGGGACCATCATTATTGAACATTTTTTGAGTTTCTATGTTTTCCTTTCCACTTCCCAATCATACCACTATCACTCCTGCTCTTCATCACCACTGAATTAGACTAGTGGAAGATCGACCTTTTCCATCTCCTTGATCCTACTTTTGCTCCATCTTACCCTTCTCCAATTTTAAAACATGTATCGACTATATCATATATTATTATATTATATTATATTATCTATTAATAATTAATATATTAAATATATTTCATAATATATTATATTATATCATATTTACAAAATATTAACATATATAATATAATATTTTAATAAATTATTATATAATATATCATTATATAATAATAATTTTATTGCATTATTATTAATAATATATTATTATATATATTGATGTGTTGTTTTAATAATAATAGCTATAAACAAGTGTAAAATTTTTATTCACTGTAAGGGAAATTGACTTTAAAAGCATGCTTAAAATCATTATGGTAAGAAAATTACCATCATATTAATAGATAGGGTTTGAAAATAATTAATCATTGATTGTTAATTATTTTAAAAAAAAAGAATGGAAACATAGAGTGACAGAGAAGTAAAATGGGGATGGTGAAACCCCTTCAACAACCTATCGATGAGAAGGTCAGTTGGCACTGTAGTGATAGTTGAAATGCCACCAATAACTGATACAATCACTAAACCTCAAATATCATCTGTGGACATAGTGCTACCTCCCCCATTTGTTAATACACTGACCACACCTCCCCCATTTGTGAATGCACTAACCACACCACCTACAAGAGAGAAATATTTTTGTGCCCATGCTCTATGTGTAAGTAGAGACAGGCGAAAATGGGTCAAACTCTCTTTGTATGTTAGTTTAGCCATCATTTCCACATATGCTTCTATACACATAGGCATTCCCAAGTTACTTCTCTCAATGAGTTATTATTTTATGTCAAAAGGAAAGTAGGCTTCTACGAACATGCCCCCATGTCCCCACCTAGGGTTGAAACTAGAATATTTTACCATGCTCGTGGATGTACCGCCCATTTTACCATATGGATTTTAAACTGTCATGGTTTTATTATTGTTTTCCAAGAATTTGTCCTTTGGAAAGACAAACATGGTGTACTATTTTTGGAAATGTATGAGAATTTATGGGAATATCTGCTAGTTTTCTTACAAGAAATCTTTTTCTAGCTTCTCCTTTGGAAATAAAAACATGGTGGTGTATTATTTTTGTAAATGTATGAGCATTTATGTGAATATCTACTAGTTTTGTTACAAGAAATATTCTTCTGGCTTCTCCTTTGGAAAGAAAAACATGGTGGTGTATTGTTTTTGGAAATGTATGAGCATTTTGGTGTATTGTTTTTGGAAATGTATGAGCATTTATGTGAATATCTGCTATTTTTGTGTCTTATGTAATATAATATAGATGGTAAACTGCCAAAAGAATTAGTTAAATTAGATTTTTATTATGTCCAGATAAATTATTCATTATGTTCTCCCTTTCGGTGTTACTAGATCATGTTCTAAGCAATGGAGATAGATGTAGGGTTACACCTTCTATCTTGTTAAATTTTAATATGTTTTCTAAAACCATCCATGTTATATCACTCCATTGATGCAAAATATTTAAACATAATTATGGCCTTTGGAAGATCCCCTTACCACAAAAACAAAAAAAAATATTCATCTTGTTAGAATTAAAAATAGTTTTTGAGAAATGCATAAGTAGAGTCTTTCTGGTTGTTAGTTATTAGTTCTAAGAGTAGCACCTCCATAAAGTTCATGATGTGCAAGAATTAGTAATTTTTAAAGTAGTGAATCAATTCTCATAATAAACAATATAGTAGATAAGCAAAGATATAATGAAATTTATGGGTTAGAATTAATTAAATAAGTCACAGCAACACAATTATAAGCAAAGGTTCCAGTTGACCGAGTTCAATTTTCAAATTACAACATAGTTTGAACTATAGTGAAAATGTTAGGTTTAAAGATTGAATGCCATACAAGTTTGTTTTTTGAGTTTTTTCATTGGTAGAAGATACTTCACATAACCATCTAATCCTAGGCAAGAAAATTAGATCAATCAATAACCCATCCAGTTTGACTATACATAATGTTTGTGGATCAAAAACATTTGTTTGTAATTGTTGGTAAGAGGTATGGTGGTTAGAAGTAGTAAAGAAAGAGATGTATGTGATACAGTTCATTTGAATCAACACTAGAAATAGATGATCTTTATAATTATGGTAATGTACAATTAGGTTCGAGTGGGCTAGGGAAGCTTTTAGAGAATAATGTGAAATTTTTATTCCATCGATGTTTGTGATAGAGAAAAGATGAATAGAAACATTGTGAAACCAAATAAAATTTTGAAGAGGAAAAGTAATCTTATTAATAGTTTTAAAATGATGTGAAGTGTCAACTGTACGTGAAGATACATGTTATTAAAGAGACCTTAAAACATGCATAGATATATTATAATAATTTTATGTAACTTTGATAAAATCAATGAAAGCTTGGCTACCATATTAAAGTGTAACTTTTTTTTTATTTGTTTCTCTTTGATGTGAGTGCAATCACATTCTTATTTAATGTAGCCCTTTTTAAAAAAAAAATTCTTATAGCATAAGATTAATTTATCAAACTATGATATTGGATGCAACTCATAACTTATCATTACCATCATTAGTTCCAAACATCATTACCATGTTGTCAAATCATCTATCTCCTGAAAATATAATTTACACCATAGGGGTCCAATGAATAGGTTACAATATTTTGCCATCATCCACTTCATAAAGGCTTTTTCTACCATGGGTTACTAAAAATATGCAGTGTTTCCTCCCTCTATAAAATCATGCAAGCCTCATTGATCAATCTAGAGTTTTATAGCATGCCTTTGCCAAATAAATTATGTTCAACTATTAGCTAGCCAAGAACTCACATTTTGAATGTCACTCATATTTCCCAAATCAAAAAACATCATCTCACCCACCATTATTCAATTTCCTTTAACTTCCATTTATACTCAACCTTAGAATAATAATTCAAGGAGGCTAAAGTCTCAAATACATGATCTTCGTCTCATGATAGAAAAAATGCTCGTAATCACATTTACAACCTCTCCAAAGAGGTTCCAGCAATTAAAATTACTGCTTAAAGATAATTTTATAAGTATTCATATTATATAAATCTAAGAATTCAATATTATGTGCAACACCTTCTAAATTGGTACCTTTCCCACCCTCAACTGAAGCCAAGTTTTTTTTCTTGTCTTAATAGTGTCTCCAAACCTAAAATGCATTCATGGCCAACCTTTCCATAGCAAAAAATGTGATACAATCTAACTAATAATCAAATGGGGATGTCATAAATATGGTAATTTTAACCATATCACATCCAACACAAAGATCTTCATGATTAAACACAAGATCCCACTTGATTCTCTCATCACCTTTGTCAAAGTTATTTATCAACGTTTTGTCCAGTCTCTTGTATATAATCAACACTTACCTACGCAATATGTAAATTATAAAAAAATGTGTGCCTTTAATGAAGGTGTCGTGCTCAAGTGGAATAATTATTGAAGTAAACAAATTGAAACAAATCATGAGGAGATAAGCAAAACATATATGTCACACAGAGTACCCTAGACAAACCCAATGTGGGAAAAACTATAGCAGGTGAGAAAACACACTCCCATTTCCACTATGTTTTATAAAATGTATATAAGGTACTACCAATGGCCTGTATGGATAGAATACACAATAAAATTCTATATAAACCCATATACAAATCAGGCTTTTCACTTAAAATACTCCTCCCACAACTCCCATACACCTTAATGAACTATAATAGCTAAAAACAATGAATAAATTAAAATTATGACCCAAACTCATCAAGAATAACATGAAACCAATTTCCAAATAACTCACTACCTCTTTGATGTGTTCTCTGATTTGTCAATATCTTATATAGTCCCTTTGATGCTTGGATCTCATTGAGAAATAAAAATGAACTACCACGAGGAGAGGGAACATTTGTCACTGTTCACTTTCCTTGCATGTTATAAGGTGATGCAACTATTGGAGTATGCAGAACGGTGGTTACATAACCACCACATATAAATGTTAGTGGTGATGAATTTGTCACTTTGATAGGGTAGTTACACAACCTCCCTATAGACTACAATGGTTTTGACACTGTCACCTGATGAACTAGGGTGGTTTTGTCCTCTAAATAAAACCACAAGGTTTGATAGCCAAACAACCTATGTTTAATCAATGTGAATTTTTTTGGATCATGCCCATACTATATTTTATACTTGAACTTAAGTATTAAACATGAAGTGTCTAACGTAAGTGCCTATAATCATGTTTACATACAATTAGGCATAGTGGAATCAGTTTGTACTAATGACTTAATACAACAAGATCTATGTTTGGATCATACCTCCCCAATTTGAGGCTTTTTAGTTATTAAAATATTTAGGAATAATGTAAGTGATTAAATTTCTTCCCCACATCTTCTTTTGAATATCATTTGGCCTTTCCAGGTAGCTACCCTTTTAGTCCAATCAGCTAAGATTATTGCACTCCTTTTTACATTGTCCTCTCCTTATATAAAACAACATCTTCCTCTAATTCCAACTAACTATCAAGGGTAATATCTTCAATGGAAGGCAACAACAGCCCTTTATCTTTATTGTCTATCATAGAAGGCTTTAAAAGACATATATTCTCAACATTGACAACTAAATATATCTTCAAATAAGGAGGAATATCAAATCTAAAAGCATTCTTGCCCACTTGCTCCAAAATTTCAAATGGACCATACCTTAGTGGTTTAAGCTTATTAGACATACCTTTCAGCCTTTAGCTACTTAACTACAACCATAACTTGTCACCAACAAGAAAACTATGCTCAATCTTGTATTGATCATGTCTCATTTTGTACTTAGCTTGAGACTCCTTCAACCTCTCTTACACTTGGATATGATTAAGATAAATTTTATCAATGAATTTCTCAGCCTTGTGGATATTAGGATCCACTTTCCCATTTCCTTTGTATGGTTGTCTTTAAAAAAACTTCAAATTTACATGGAGATAAGTATCCAAAACAAGTTTCAAAAGGAGATTTACCAGTAGAAGAATAAATAGCCCTGTTATAAGAATGTTGAATATATGCCAAATTTTCATCCCATGTCTTAGGTTGCTTCCTATTCTACCCTCTCAATATCTACACCAGTGTTATATTCACAACCACAGTGTGCCCATTATGAAAATTAGTAGACCATTACATCTTAGTGTCCATCTTCTCCCACAATATAGACCAAAAGTTCCCAAGAAACCTTGAGTCTTGATCTGAAACAATATAACTAAGCAAACCAAAGTGAACCCACATATTATCAAAAAATAACTATGTTGCATCACTTCAGTTGAGGGTCTTCTTACAAGGAATAATAATACACATCTTACTAAATTGATCCAAAACCATAAAGAGATAGTCATGCCCCTTCCTTGACATAGGCAACCTACCTACAAAATCCACAAAAATGCTTTCTCATGGTCTATAAGGAACTGGTAATGGCATATATAAGCCCAATGTTATGTTACTATGATTTATTCTACTACATAAAACATGACCTCTTATGAACTTGTCAATATAAACTTGCATATAAGGCTAATAAACATACCTCTGCAAATGATTAACAATATTTACAACACCAAAATGACGTACAACTTTTGAAGTATGTGTTTCCCTCAATAGTTGAACTCTTTCCTCCTTGGGTAAACAAAGCTTACCCAACTTGTAGAGCAATCCATCTTGAATATAATAATCCTCCTTATGCTCAAACCTTGCACCTTAGGACTTTTCCACTTGAAGGAATAGGTCCCCAAAATCTCCATTATGCTCATATCCCTCTACATAAGATTCATACATAAAAAGCTCAAGAAGAGTTAGGGTGCCCATGATTGTAATTAGAGGAGGTCTAGACAACATATCAGCTAGCTTTTTAGTCACACCTTTATTATATTTGATAATGAAATGAAATTATTGAAAAAATACCATCTATTTATAGTGTCTAGCTTGTTGAAGTTTAGTTGGAGCTTGAAAATATTGAAGAGGTTGGTGATAGGTATGGATAATATTCTCCTTACCCATTAGATAGTGCTTTCATTTTTTAACCACTTGAACAAGAACATATAATTATTTGGTATATGTATAATAATTCAAAATTGCACCATGGAATAACTCATAATGGTAGCATACCAACTTACCTCCTTGAAGCAAAATAGCCCCGATAGCATAGTGACTAGCATTTGTTTCTACTTCAAAAGGAAACTACAAGTTAGGCAAAGCTAAAACCATAACATGGCTAATCTTATGTTTAAACAATTCAAATACATCTTATCATTTCTTACCCCAAGTAAAATTCTTACCACCTGTTGTAATGTTGTGCAAAGGTGTGGCTATGGAAGATACGTTCTTGATGAACTTCCTTGAATATTAGACTATACCTATAAATCTTATTATATCAATAAAATTGGATGGCCTTGGACAATTCATGACTCTACCTTATTTGGATTAATCTTCAGCTCCCCATCTCCAACCACATGCCCTAATAAGACTAGTGATATTTGGGCAAGCTCACATTTCTTCTCATTCAATACTAACTTTTTCTCCTTCAACACTTGAAAAACTTGTTTAAGATGTTAAATATGCTCAAAAAAAGTTCTATTGAAAATAAGAATATCATCCAAACAAATAATGAAAAAGGAATCAATAAATGGCCTAATTACCTTATTCATCAACCACATAAAGGTATTCAATGCATTGTATAGCCCAAAAGGAATAACCAACCACTCATACAACCCTTGCCTTGTTTTGAACGTTATTTTCCAAATGTCCTCCTTAATGTATACTTGGTGATACTCAAATTTCAAATCAAGCTTAGTAAGATATGTAGCATGTTGAATTTGATCAATAAGATCATAAATTCATGGAAGAGGGTACCTATTCTTGACGGTTACCTTATTAAGTGCTCTATAATCAACACAAATTCTCCATGTGATATCTTTCTTAGGTACCAAAACAAAAGTATAACTACATGGATAAGTACTAGGACCAATAAAAATTTGATTAATTAAAGACTATAACTATTATTTTACCTCATTGGCATCCTTCAAGGACTGCCTATATAACATGAGATTAGGAAGAGAATTGTCGGGTAGTAAATGAATTTCATGCTCAATGGACCTAGCCAGAGGTAACCCCATAGGTTCTTGAAAAAACCCTTGAACTCTATATATCCCATATGCTTCTTCTCTTTCTTAGTAAACATGTTATAATAATTTTTATTTGCCATAGCCTCTTTATCTTGAATATCTCTCAAAAGAAGCAAGCAAATTTCCCACTAGCATTAATAAGCTTCTTAGCTTCCAAGGCACTTACCAAGGATATATTTAAATCTCCTTCATAGGTTGAAATGATATATCTCTTACCATCCTTTACCAAGTGGTATTTTTGGCTCTCCTCATGAAGATGGCATCTTGGATATATAAGTATGGGTTGCCAAACACTACACCACACACATCAAGAGGAACAACATCCACTGTAACTCAATCAATGAAATTAACATTAATAGAAAACTTAACTTTGCATAATTTAGTCACCTTGATGTTTACACCTTTCTTTACCCAACCCAAAGAATATGGACTTGGAAGTTTGTAAGTTTCAAACCCCAATTTGTCTACCAAATCTTTACTTGTCAAATTTGCTTGCAAACAAGTATCAAAAAAAGCATCCACTTTTATTTTCTTCATCTATTTTTTTATGAAAAATTTTAGAAAGATCACCCTCTTGAGCACTACTACTACCCAATCATACCTCTCTATTGATAAAAGGTACAACATAAAGTATCATCCACCTCAGAACTATAGCCAATATTCTCACCTTGAAGTGAAGACATAGCCTTTTTCTTCTATTTGTTCTTGTAATTCCAAATGGAGTTTTCAACACTTATCCTCAGATTGAGTATCAAAATTATGTTCACCACAATGTACTTTATTAACCTTTTAGAAATGGAAGTAGCATTTTGCTTACCTTTCCCCTTTTACTTGGATTTGTTTTATTTCTTGGAGTTATTTTGAGAGGTAGATGAAAAAGTCTTATTGTCCATATTTAAGTATTAAGCTTTAGAAAAAGCCTCTTCTTCATTTTCAGTCTTGGCCAAGAGGATTGGTCACCTTAAATTACTATGGAGTCCACCCAAATATTTCATCAAAAGATCATGGTCCTCTACATCTTTTCCCATTTGAACAACCTTCTTATGGAAATTGTTGGTGTACTCCTACACACTTTGGCCTTTTTTTTTTCCTAAGATATTTATAATAGATGGACCTCTCTTCCTCATAAAAAATAGGATAGAAATGCTTCTTGATTATCATCTTAAAATCATCCCACTTAGAAATGAAAAGAAGCTTCTTAACAAATAAATAATGAACATAGTTCTCAAACCAAGTTAAATACATGAGTAGTTAACTTTAACCTTGCAAAATAAATATGTTGGCTTTCATTAATCTAATACAAACTTAAATATACCTCAAGTTGGGCTAGCCAATGGTTTAGATTTTATGCTCTAATGTTTCCATCATATGGTTGAATTTAAATCTTTGCCTTGTCCTTGAAGGGAGGTGGATTTGGGTTGGCATGGGGCTATTCATCATGCTTCTCATGGCTCTTGGGAGTGTCCTCCCTGTTTTCTTTCAATGTCTATGTCGAAACACCAAGCTTATCCATAATAAGCCCCATGATAGACTCCAACTAGTTAAGCTTATTTATAGAAAGAGATATGATTATTACTCCTTAAATCTTGTTAAATTATTCTTCTACTCTTTGGGCATATTCATCATCAGTATGGGCCATACTTCTTATTCTTTGTTTCCACTGCCTTATGTAAATACCTACTTTAAAGGGAACTAGGACAACTTGACCATTAGCACTACTAGATCTAGTGGTGGGCATAAACTTTTAATGTACTCAACATACACAACATAAAGTACTTAAAACTAAACCAACTCTGATACCAATTTGATATGTAAGCTAGGTTTATATTCCACTCTCAGCTTCATTAACATGAATACAACAAAGATAGCTTGATACTAATTGATTCTAAGATTGTTATATGCAAAACATAATTGAATACATGCTTAGTAAAGAAGTGAGCAGCCTATATAACATAAAATAAAGCATAATGAGATAAGCAAAATATATATGACACAATGATTTCCCTGGATAAACCCAATGTGGTAAAAACTCCAATGGGTGAGCAAACACACTCCCATTTCCACTATGTTTTAAAAATTGTATACAAGGTACTTCTAATTGCCTATATGAAAAAAATACATAATCTAATTTTGTCCAAAATCATATACAAATCAATCTTTGCACTTACAAGACTCCTCTCAGAACTCCCATACACTTGAACCAACCATAAAAGCTAACAACAACGAGTAAATTAAAACAAAGATCCAAACTCATCAAAAATAATGTGAGACCAATTTCCAAACAACTCACTACCTCTTTGATGTGTTCTATGCTTTTTCAAAACTCTTATATAGGCCGTATGATCCCTAGATATCGCTAAGGAACATAAAAAGAACCACCACGAAGAGAGGGAATGTTTACACGCACTCAATCTACACACATTTTTTAAGGTGATGCAACTACAAAATTATTTAGATAAGTAGTTATGGAATAAATGGGGTTGTTACATGATGACCACCTAAAAATTCTAACGGTGATGACTTCATAAATTTAATAGGGTGATTACGCAACTGCCCCATATAAATTGTGGTAATTTCAACATTGTCACCCTACAAACTAGGAAGGTTTCATCCTCTGAAGAAAACTACAAGGTTTTAGAGCTAAGAAACTCATGTCTAATCAATGTGACGGGGTCTAGATCATCCCCACATAATTTTCTATACTTGAACTAAAGTTTTGAGCATGAAGTGTCTACATAAGTGCTTACAAGCATGTTTGCATACAACTCAACATAGTGGAATCAGTTAGTACCAATGACTTAATATATAAAATCCATTTTTTGGATCAATATCTCAATCTAATTATACATCTAAGAGTAATTTTTGATGTCATCAGTATCTGTATCCCCCAAGGCTAATATGTATAGATTACAAGATTGTTTTCCTCCTCATGAGAGATTATGTATATGTGGGAAAAATGACCCCAATTTTTTGAGACTATATATGATGCAAATTATTCATAATATACATATACATACATGCCTAAATACATGCATACATATATACATATATACATAGATACATGTTAGGAATAAATATAAAAATTGATGTAGAATAATTTCACAGATCGTAATAATAGATATAAATAGGGATGCATAAAGACTAAAAATAAACATGCACAATAAGAAGACCAGATTTAACATGGTTCACCCAATGTGGGCTAAATCCACCAATAAATTCTTGCTCAAATTTTATTATAAGCCACGAGACTACAAACCACTCTCAGATTAGTCTTTTCACAATTACAATGCATAAATATTGTTTAGATCTATGCTCAACAAACCCTCCTAAATTTACACCTGAATTCACACACTCTATTTTTCCTTATTAAACCCTTGTTCTCATGATGTATTACCTATGAAATATCCATCAATACATAATACATAAATAAAGTAGTATTACAAAACAATGGGTACCAAAACAATGGGCAAAATCAACCCAAAATGATTTCCCATTAAAAGGGGTCCAAAAAAAATTTTGAGGGCTACCGCCCCTGAACCCCTATTTTTAGGGGATACTACCCCCAAACGCCCACTTTTTGGGGGCTACCACCCCCGAACCCCTACTCGAGGCCCAGCCCAGCCTTGAACCCCGATGAGAAAAACATATAGAGTGTACAGTACATTTAAAATGTATAGTATTTGAAAATACATTGTAATTTATAAATAGGCTCCACATCACAATAATACATATGTATATATAAAGTTTTTTATCTTATCTTCATGTATATGTGTCTTAATTTATAGATGATATTTCATCTTTAAATGTTGCATGGCGAAAGATAGTGATATAATATGTGAATGCATAATGTCAAATACATTATGATTATTTAATTATCAACAAAACACATTGATATGTTAAAGTGTAAAAGTATATATGTGAATTAACTAACGTATAATATGAGTAAGCATTGAAGTATTAAAATAAATAATATGTTGAGGCATGCTTGTCTTACTCTTATCACTACTAGGATATGTATCCAATAAATCATCACAATCAAAATTAATATCTCTAACACATTGATATGTATCATTAATTTCAAATTTCTTAGGAAATGCATTTATATATTATTGTCTTTTCAAGCTTCTTCAGATGGATGTTATGATTAGATACTTATTAATTGTGTACCTCCTTAAATTCATGTTGGATGTAACTTAATTTTCCTTTAGATGTGTTAAATTTTACATTGTTCATGTTTTATCACATTGAATTTTGATTGTTTCACCTTGTTATTTAAATGTAATATGTTGACGTGTACTAGAAATAGTTTCTTTCATCTAATGTAACCATGGATTCCAAAGTATAACATTAAATTGCAACATGGTAGACATCAGATATAACTATGTAGATATAGTTTGAGGGCTAACTATGATAGGCAATGTAATAGAACCAAATGATGAGAATGATATCTAGGAACAAATATTGTTACTTTATTTAAATCATCTAAACTAGGCCCAAGGGTTTTAACAAAATTAATTGTGCGAATATTGAATTGAGACATATTAAAAATATTTAGCCCGTGTCTTTGTTTTCCCTTTATAAGGGCATGAATGACTAACGGATCCAAATTTTATGAATGTGTCAATGCAAATTCTTTAGGAACCATAGTTGGAAAATATTGATGCAATTTCTAGTCTACCTTAAAATATGGGCTTGTAGCCTATGGTTTCTAAACATATATGTGAATTTGAATGTCACCATAGTTAATTATATCTTGGATCTTATGTTTTAATGCAAAGAATCTAAATTTTTTATGACCTTTAATTTTATGATAATCATAAAAGGTATTTACATCGTATGTCTATGGTAAATGACTCATATTGCATTGCTTAATATATGGAAAGACAATCA
The DNA here is from genome assembly GCA_037957365.1 of Torreya grandis. NCBI lineage: Eukaryota > Viridiplantae > Streptophyta > Pinopsida > Cupressales > Taxaceae > Torreya > Torreya grandis. The sequence goes on from JARHVA010002228.1 coordinate 1,508,617, forward strand.
TGTTGTTATCAAGTAGTTTTTTCAAGAGTTCTCTTTGACTATCAATAAGCTTTTGAAAAAAAATAGGATCCCTTAAAGTAAGGCATAAGACTATTCTGAGGTGTCTCTCTAAATTTAACCAATGGTTTAAGATTTTTCTTGATTGGTACATGGTTATTGTTAAGACTTGATTTATTTTGGATAGTGGAGAAATATGAATCATGGGTCTTATATGTAAGTACATGTGAATGTAAAAACTCATTTTCAAGTGTTGTGACCCCATGACAAAGACCATTGAAATATGGATAAGCATTAAAAATAACCTTATCTTTGAGATGTGGTAATAGAATGTTACTAAAGATGCATTGTTTATATAGATCTTATGGTTAATAAAGTAACCAGTGTATACTACCCTTGAATTTAAGAATATAATCATGAATATTCTCATGTTGACCTTGTTAGTGAAATCATAATAAACCATCATAAGAAAGCGTGTTAAAACATAATGAAATCATGCACAAATCAACTTAGTAAAATATGAAATTAATGTAAGGCATCACCAATCCGGCTTCTTAGAAACATATTAAGCAATAATGTATCACTATAAGCATAGTTTTTAAGAGAAGCATAGTAGTTCTTAAGGTGCACATAAAGATCTTCATGTCCATTAAATAAAGAAATTTTAGACATGACAAAACCATGTGGAAAAGGATAATTCACAACCTTAACAGTTATGGGATTAGATAGTATAATATTATAATCAACCATAGTATTAGACCCAAGGGAGCCAATAGACAAGATTTGAACTTGTTGTAATTTATCTTTTGCATGCATCATAATGACTATCTCAAAAGTTGGCACAACTAAACTATGAAGTGGATCATTTAAATGCTGAATTTTCATATTGGTTACAAATATAGGAGTGTTATGAAGCATATACTTAAAGGGAAAAGAAGAATAATTACTATAAAGAATAAGAGCATCATTAAAAATACAAGCAAAATTTACACTAGCTACTTCTTTTATCATAGTCATGGTCTTAGAAAAGTAATACATATCTTTCCATAGCATAATTATTTAATCATTATGTTTTTCATCTATTTCAAAACCAACATCACAATTATATAAAGTGTGCATATTCTCTTTTGAATAAGATCTATCATTTGCATTATATGAATCCATATTTTTCATATAAATGAATAACGAGCAATCTATAAATCAACAAAAATATACCTTAACAAAGGAAGAATACAAGGAAATCATAAAACTTAGATCTGATATAATCAAACCAAATAATTCATCAGAGAAGGAAACCCTAAAGACTAAATATTCTATAAAATTCGTTTACTAGAAAAAAAATGTTCATATTAGGTTCACTAAAGTGATTTATGGTAATGTGAATTTGGGTCTCAACAACACTGCATTAAACCATAAAAGTAAGCACAAATAAAATTTGATATAAACACAATAAAAATAATAAATAAAGATTTGATTTGTGTGGGAAAGGGATGAATGAAAGTACCTTGAGATATAAGAAATTGACAAAAGGGGTTTGTATATAGATTATAATTTCTAACTTACCTATATTCTAGCAGTGACTAAAAATGTTGAGAATTTAGTTCTTAAATAATGCAAAAGTGAATTTAAAAACATGACAATGATCTAATGATGTGACTAGTATCATATTAATCTAATAGAGGCATATCAGTATCACGCTGCTTTGATAGCAGTTTTTTGTCATAATAGTGTCAATCTAATCGTAATAATGGTTAAATATGTCAAATTGGCTTCAAATTTTGTGAATCCCTTCATTAGTGCTTGCTTGATAGAAACCTCTCCCAGATTATCAAATTAATGTGTGAAACTACAAAAAAAAAAAAAAATTATTTCATTAATCTCTAATCCACTCTTAGAGACTTTGCAAGGGCATAAAACATTATTGTTGTTATGAGGGACATGCCTCAGTCAGACTTTGCAAGGGCATCAGACATTGGTGTTTTTATGAAGGGCATCCCTTAGTCAAACTCATGTTCAATGATAAATTTACAGTCAACATTCATGCAAATCAGCAAGAAATATGATGTATATGAATGTCCTAGCCCTTATCCCTATGTATGAGATGAAAAGAAGTAGTTGATTCTATATGTTCTTTCACTAGTCCTTTTGGTCTAAGTATGTAACAATAACTCTTTGATAGATATAAATGTAATAAAAAGCAGAGTGTAGGAAATCCTTAAATTTATTCTTTTAATTGTGTCAGTGTATGATGGGATTGTGTGATGTCTCAAATGTATTAAAGTGTGTTTATATATATAGGCTTCTCGAATTCAAATTGAGGACTTATTGGTGCATAAACAAACATATAATAAAATATAAAAACTGATAAAAAGAGGATTTAAAAGCCCATAAATCACACTGACCAATATCAAAACACTTGATATAAATCAAACTAATATGCAAATGGTTTGATACCAACACATGATAAAATCAACAACAAAAATAAATAAGAAGGATTCCAAAACTTAAAAAACATAAAAAAAAGAAATTCAAAAAAAAAGGAATAACATGTCATACAAAAAATAATATAAAATCATAAAAATAATTAATAATATCATAATTATTACAAACATAATAAAAAATACTAATAAGAACTTAATCAAAACCAATAACCCATACATATAAAAACATGATAAATTAATGAATACTAACCCTCAAACAAACCGTTTGACATTTTGGAGTCACATATTTATCTCATTAGAAACAAACTAGAATTAAGGCACATATCTAGGGTCAAACATCTCCAGGGTCTACAAGTCCACTAAAATTATATAGATAATATTGACAATCCACTTTCTCTAGTCCCATATTTCCTTATATACTTAATAAAATAATAGAACAATTTATTACTATATTTTACCTATTTTATGATACGAAATTAAAGGTGGCCCTCCACGTCCTCTTTGTTGTTTATGTCTAACCAAAACCCATAAATATTCTAATACAACACATCCCCAATTTATGGGATATCTAACGTTTTTTTTAAAACAACGCTTAATTTGATTATTCATATAGATATTATTGCTAAGCCACTTGAAAAAACATTATTTATTTATTTTTTTAATTGAAAGGAAAATATTCAATTTTGTAATGTTAAATATTAAAGGTATCCATTCTGCGAAATTTAACTACGACTCAAATTTACAACACACTTTTATTATTATTTATTAAAATGAATTATAATTTTTTTTATTTTTTTTAATTGTATATTTGAAAGTATTATATGAAATCATTGAATTACATAGAATATCGACATCTCTACTCATATTTTGAAAATAAATATATAGTGCACTTACAATATCGAGTAAGCATACATCTAAATCAATGAGTTATTTTGTCTAAATCAAGAGCCATGAGTAAGGAGCATCTGATCTTGACCTTAACTGCTTGACTCTCCGTATCAAGTATTTAGAAGGATTTATACCTTGATAGATAGATATAAACAACCATCATCCTCACCAATTAAACTACGACCCTTTCAATACACAAAATTAATTTTAAATTAAATAAAATTTACAAAAAATTGTAATTTAATTTATGTAAATGATAATAAATCCTAAATGTTATATCGTTTATTAAGATACATATTTTTAAATATATTAAATAAAAATAAATGAGTTGAGTTTTAAGTCCAATTAATTTTTAAAAAAGTATATCCTTGTTAAAATTAAAAACAAAATAATATAAGTAGAAATTAAGGAATAAATTAAATTTTAAATCCGATGAATTTAATAAAATAAATATTAATTCGATGTTAATAATGTTGGTGAAGTTAGTAATAATATTCTAATAAATATTTTTAGTAAAATTGACAATAATCATCGATAATAATTATAATGAAGATCTGAACCTCCTCCTTATATCTCAAACTGATTCATAACTCTAACGAAAAATATTTACCCTTATCCAATAAAAAATCTCTCTCAATTCTTAATACACACCCAACCCTAAATGTTTATTCTTTTATCTTCCCACTTTCACCCACCATACTAACTTCCTCTCTAACTAAAAATTTGTTTTGCTTATTAATGTCACATCAAATGTTATGTCAGTTATATGTCTTTCCAAAGACAAACGAAAACCAACCACAATGTAGGTGGAAATTAGAAATAATATTAAAAAAAAAATTGGTCTCTTCTTATTTATTTATTTTATGTTTAACATTATAATAACTATTAAAAAACATTTATCTTTACATTTTGTTTATACATCACTAATCCATTGGAATCAAATGGCATTGTCACTATCATATCAAAATAATCAATAAAGGGGAAGCATCTTTTGAGGACCATAAAATCCGAAACAAGTAAAGAAAGAAAGAGATGGCAACAATGAAATAAAATTACGGTATTTGATTTCTTCCAATTAAGTTGAAAAGGATGTTGGGAACAACTCCCATCAAAGATGTCCCTTTAAGCTAAAGGAAATCTTGATTTTTTCTCTGTTTTTTATTTTGAAATTTCTTGTGACCTTATGCATTTGGTAGGTGTTGTTGATGAAGTATGTATTATTGTTGATAAGGGCATAGGAAAGCAACACATCTATGCAGTCTTAAAAATAATTATTTATAATTAAGTATTATAAAATATGATAAAAATATTTAATTAATATAGTAAATAGATATATAAGAAAAATAAAATGGTCTAATTTTGTTTATATACAATCGTAAATTTGTGTTTGTAATTTACATTTGGAAATATGTATTTACGGTTATAATATTTGTCATAAAAAATTTAGGTTGTTTTGAATAAGATGTCAAGATTGTACAAATGTTTTTGATAGGTTGTTAGGATCATATAAACATTTCTTATTAAAGAGTCGTAAACGGATTTGCTAGAATTATTTATCTGCTCCTACTCTTAATTGATTATTTTCCCTAATTTTACATGCTAAGACTCTTGTTTTCTTACAATGAACTACACCTTATTGACCTAGCGTAATAATGAAAAATAAAATTTAGGTTAGGGTTTAGGTGGCTAGAGTGAAATAACTTGCACTCTAATAGTCAAACCCCTTATATTAGAATGAGATGTTGATAAACTCTGACATGTGCACTAGAAGTGATCCACAATAGAATGTTAGCTAGAAATTAAGAATTACTTGCTTACTGATTGATTCCTCACTAAGCCTAATCACTTGTTTATTTATAGATGACTTGAATTCCAACTTTAGAGGTAAGTGTGCACATACTGACTTTCAGTGGTTAGAAATGAGAAAGCTGGAAAGGGTTGGATGGGTCCATCTAACTAAAGAGGAAACAATGAAAGTAAAAATATCATACAAACTTACTTGATAAATTTTATGACAGTATGTACAATCTTAATATAGGATAAAAGAACTAAAAAATAACTTTGGAGGATAGCACAGGAATCGATAAATGGGGTTTCTAATCCACATGCATCTACAAACACCAACACTCTTACCTTGAGTTCCTTAGTTACTTATGTAACTCAAAGCTTCAAGCATCTTTGTGCAACTCTTTAGAACATGTGCGTCCTGCATAGTGGAAGGATACAACCATGCAACTCAAAATACAACATTGTGAAACTTCATGCTTCAAACACTGCCAAGTAGCTCCAAGCATCATGTACAATCCACATAACACTTGGATCCATATAGAATGGCTCTAAAGACAACAACATGCACTCCACCCCATAAGTGTCGAGCACGTAGATGTCAAAGGATTAACCCTTGCAAGGTTGAGGGATAATGTTTCCTCACACTAAAATTTAGATGATCAAGTTTAATGTTATTCAGTGTCATCTCATATTTCCACATAACATAGTTTCAAAGTCTTTACGTAGAATTGCATCAACCTGTGTCATATGCACAAACTCTGTGAAACATGTATTAAATTACACACGACTCCAAATTTATGTGAAATACTCAAATGGCCTCATGGAGATATTGCACCGTGACAATTGGCTCTCCTAGAGCTTAATCCATGACAAAACATCTGTCAATGTACCTTGCTTCTAAAGTTCAAGCAATGTAACTATTAGAATGAGAATAGTCACACATGGAAGCTCAAATGATTCTAATTACATAATGGTTCTTTATTATTCACAACTTTTTAATCCATGTATACATATATATGTAGCATTAGATAGCAAGCTGAAAACAACCATACATATTTATCAAGAGTATGCCATGTATAGAACACATAAATCAATATAGTTTTATGTTCTAGTTTTATTAGTTTATCTATTCTCCATCTTATTTAATATTGCTTCTAAATACACATACAACCCATCTAAGCCCTTATTTATATTTTTATCCCCCAAATCTCCTAAGATTTGGATCATTACTATCAGAGTGGTTCATCTTGCATGTGCCATAAAACAAGGTTAAAACATCTAAAGCTTGACATCAAATCATGAGATCCATCAAACTACCTATCATTTTATTTTAACAAATTTCAAATGGCAAGAGGTAATGTAACACAAGATGACGTCCACACATTGATGAAGAATGAGATTTAAAAGGCTTTTCAAGAACAAAAGACATTTATATTCAACCAATTCATTGCAGTCCTCAAATGGGTGGTTCCATTGGCTCACACGTTAAGTAAATATTTAGGTGGTTGAGTCCCCTTAGGTTTCAATTAAATTTAAACATGCTTTTGTTTGAGGAAAGAATAAATGTAGATGTAATAGACAAATAATTAGATTGATTAGAGTCATATGTTTTTATGAGTGACTTGTCTAATGAAGAGAAGATCAAAATTACACTCCTAAAAGTTTATTCACCCACCAAAAAGTGGTGGCAAACACACACTATGTGGGAGATGGATCAAATAGAAGATGACTCTGAGCTAACCTAGGATAAATTCTTAGAAGTATTTAAGAATTAATCCTATCCTAAGGATTTTTATGAAGATCATTGCATTCATTAAAAATAATTTTGACAAGGACATAACCATTCAGTCTAAGCCTATATCAATGCCTTCCATGACCTATATGAAAGACTCAACGCCTTTGAGTCAAAGTAGCATAGAGTCCTTAAGCACTGTAATAGCTTATGACCATTCATTCAATCTAATTGAAGCTAGATGAATTAAATATGATGGAGCAAACCATAACAAAAACCATAAAAGTAGATTCCAAGCTAAAGAGTAAGTGGGAAACATCTATCGCACCAAAGAAGACATCTTCTTTAGACAAATTTAAACCATCCAAGATAGGTAAATGCTCTAACAAACACAAAACTAGCAACCACTACAATACAAAGTTCCATTTATAGAAAATCATGTTTGCATGCATGGAATCACAATGTCTAGACTCCCTTAGTAGAGTAAAAAGGCCTTGAAGTTTGTTGTCTCGAAACAATAACCACACCAGCAGGGATAGATGTTGAAATATAAATGTGGGTTTAAAGGAAACCGCTATAATTTTTGATAGATGGTGATAGCATGAAGAATATCATATATGGATTAACTATCAAGTACCTCAACCTTTTGACATGCCTCATCTGCACCCCTATAGATTGGATGGATCAATTCATGCCATACCAAAGGTATACATATCACTCACTAATTTCACTTCTCATGTGCTATCTATCCTTTTAATGATGAGTTATTTTGTTATGTAATAATAATTGATCTTTGTCATATAATCCTTGGGCATGCATACATGCACAACCACCCTAGTTGTATATATCCAATCCCTATAGTGTCACTGTCTCGATGGAAAATAAGAGGTACCAGATTCTTGAAGTGATTCTATCCTCTAATCATGTCACTTGAATTTCTGAGAAGATTTCATCATAGTTTTTCCAATATTTAACACAATTGGAATAATTGCCTCTCAAGAAAGGGTGAATGATTTGCATGTATCTACATAATCCTGTGATTTTACTTTGATTGCTTTAGTTACTTGTGAAACTCTACATAAATTGTCACTTCAAGCACCTCTACACAAATCTTTGCATCATGCACATCCCATGCAGTATAAGGATACATTCTACCCAGCTAATAAGATAAAATTGAGAAACTTTGTGCTTCAAGCATCATTGAGTACCTTGAAGCATCATGAGCATTTTGCATAGCACCTAGATCCATCCCACATAGCTTCAAAGAAAACATGCACATTCCACCAAATAGATGTGGATCATGTAAGTGCCAAGGGCTTAACCTTTATAGGGTTGAGATGCCAAAATGTTAATAATCAAGTTTAACATAGTTCAACACTATATTGTAGTTTCATGTGGCACAACTTCATAGCACTTGCATAACATTACACTAGTTCACACCATGTGCTCAATGTCTATGCATCATCCACAAACCTATGCACAACTCCAAATCTATGTGCAACATTCAAATGGCCACATGGATATATCATACCATGTTGCACCATGATAATTAGCATCCTTAGAGCTCAAGCCATGAAAAATATATGTTAGCATACTGCAGACTTGAAGGGCGACTGATGTAATTATCAGAAAGTGAAGAATCGTACATAAAAGCTCAAACATTCTCGCTTCCAAAACAATTATTTATCCTTCACGACCTTATAATCTATGTATATGTAACTTTAATAGCAAACATATAACATAATGTAAATAAACATACATATTTCTTAATAATATGCCATATGTATAATACACATATTAAAATAGTTCTTTTTGTTTCATTTATATTAATTTCTCTAATATTTATCTTATTTAATATTATTTAATAATATGCCATATATACTTTCATTTAGAATAATGTCTCATGAATCCCCTGAAATTCGAATCAATTTTAAACAACAAAAGTCAAAAAAAAATGAGTAAATAATACCTCGTCTAAACCAAATCATACATACATAAACGAATACGCTAACATTCATAAAATAATTTTAAGTGTGTTTACGATGTCTAAATATATTAGATTGAAAAGAGAGATCCCGAAGCCCCTCCCATGTTTGTAAATAAAAGTTGTATTCATGTAAAAAAAGTTGTGTATTAATAAAATTGTTTCTTCTGTTGGGTGAATATTTTGTCAATCAGCGTACTGATAAACAAAATAGGTCTGATCATCCACAGTAGGAAGATTGGTTGGCCAAATGTGTAGGTTTACCACATCAAAAGGGGACTAATCTCTCCTCTCATCAAGGGGAGGTTCCATATATATATATATATATATATATATATATATATATATATATATATATATATATATATATATATATATATATATATATATATACATATACATATATACATATACATATACATATATATATATATATATATATACATATATATATATATATACATATATATATATATAATAATACTCAAGGGAAGGATAAACCATCCATCTCTTTTTTTTCAGAGATGATGTGTGCAAATCAAAGGAGAAATCTTAGGGGTAATGACAGAAAGCACTCCTCTTCTTTCAGAAGTACCATTCAGCAAACCACAAGAATCTTCCTAGTAGTAATTGAAAAATGTAACCAAGGACATAGTAACTAGCAGATTGAGATGTAGCACAAAGTCTCCACCTCAATTGCCCAAGAGTGAGATACGAAGGACAATGAGGGCACAAAGTCATCCCAAGGTACTTTACATAGAAACAAAAAGAAAACACACTAAAGGCAATTATGGGGGCAAAAGTTCTCTCCACAATTGGCTTCAGGACACCTTCCTGACTACTTTCACTAATTCTGCTTATTGAATTAAAGGGACAAAAAATGTATTAAGCAAACAGACATAAGAATAATTTCCCCATTAACAAAATTATTATAGCACAAAGTCTAAAAATTCACTTGCTTTCTTATTCCAATAACAAAATATGATCAACAATCTGAGCTAAAAGTCTCAGTGATGCCTTTCAATTTGCACAGAGTTTAGTTTCTAATAACCAGAGAGAGAGATATCTAAAATAATAAAAGAGAGTCCCTTATATAGCCTCTCCAAGAAAGACTTGGGAGTAGTAACACATCATGTTGCATTAAATTTTGTCAAGAAGATATGCTGGAATCAGGCATATTTTGCCCATTTGCTTTTCTCGATGCAGAGAAATGGGTCACGCCATTGAATGTTTGTATCACCCAATGTCTACCTGATGGTCTGCTTCTAGAAACATATCTTATGCGTGAATGTTTTTGGTCCTTCTTCATCGTTCCTCCTTTTCTAGTTATTTGAATTGGGTCTTTGGTTCAATTCAATGCTCTGTTCTTTGGTCACTTTCTGCTGGTCTTAAAAATTGACGCGTGGCACATTCCACTGCAAAACAGGCGAAGACACGTGGCAGCATCTATGGGACTCTGAGAGATGCTTATTGAAAGGAGCTTTGAAATTTGTAAGAAACTCAAAATGCAGATACAGACACTTGTTGCGCTTTGTGAAGTTACAACGGGACATGTGGCAACTTCCACTTGTCTTTTGAGAATCTCACAGAGGATGACACTTGGCACTTTCTGCTTACTTCAATAGCTTACTGGGGACCCACCACAATCTTTACTTAACAAAGAGATTTAAAGGAAGAAACTGTGGATGTTGACATGTGGCAGATTTTGTCGAGCTTTAGCTACCTTTGAAAGGTCTTTGGGACTTATATTAGTTTCCTACGGAAGATGACACATGGCGACTTCTGTTGCATTTTGACGAGAGACACGTGGCACTTTTCGTTGTGAATTTCTGAGGGACACGTGGTAGCTCAGTGAGTTTTCTATTTTGGGGGACTTTTCCTTTGGAGAAAAATTTTGAAGAAATTCTTTCAGACTATTTGTCTGAAGGAATTGTTTCTTTGCAACTTTTGCTGCAGGAACTTTTTCGAAGGAACTCCCTTGCTCTTTCGGCCTTTGAATTGGTCTGTTTGTTCCCCACCTGCCCTATGCAAGGGTTGTTTGAGCTCTAAAGTGACCTTTCAAATTTTTGTAACGGTCCACTTTGGCTTATGAGTGCCCTTTAAAAGAGTTGTTTGTCCTTTGGTTTTGCCTTAGTTGATTTTCTACGGATCTCAATAGGTGACACATGGCAACATCCACTGTGAAACAAGCGAGGACATGTGGTAGCATCTATTAAGCTTTTAGAAACACTGTAGATACACTTGCAACTCATTTTAGATTCATGTGGATGTTAACACTTGGTGTGTTCTGCTTATCTTATAAAGGACACGTGGAAACTTCTGAAGCTCTTAGAAACAAAGTGAAATGAGGCTCGACAAATGACACTTGGTAGCATCCACTGGGCTCTGTCGGGCTTTTGTTTGCCTTAGTCACTTTTGCCACAAAATTTCCTCCACAAAGGCACTTGTATCTTTGAATTTTGGGGCACTCCTTTGAACCTGTCACTTGAACCAACTGATTAAACCAACTTTGACTCAACGGTTCAATGGTTCTTTCCTTCATTTCTATTGACCACTTAAACCAAGCTCTTTGAAACAAGCCTTGTTGAACCAACCCCCATTGAACCTATTGAACCTTAACAAAAGCTCTTAATTCTTGAAACCTGTTGATGTTATTGAACCTTTGAACCCATTGAACCTTTGAACTAAAAATGGTTCAAGGTTCAACGGTTCAATGGTTCAAAGATTGCATAGAAGCTTGCTGATAGATTCTTTTGGTTGAACCAAAGTGTTGAACTAGTCCTGAAAATGACTAAGTGTTAGAAACTTGTTCTTTTGATTGAACTTGCCTGTAGAAGCCTTTGAACCTATTGAACCATTAGTCTTTCTACTGAAAAAGCTTGAATAATCCCCAATTTTGAAAGTTTAAAACAATTTTTTGAAATGGGAAGAGATATTTTGGTCTTGCAAGACCAAAATAGCTTATATGTTATCCCAAAAATGAGTGACATTTTTTGGGTACAGCAGTTGGCTCCAGTTGGGGAACTTCTATCAATTGTAAAAAAGAATTGAAGGGAGTAGAATCTAGAATCTCTAGTGTCTTCATGTGTACCATTGGGTTACGGAGTCATGTTACCCAGAAATGAAAGGCATCAAAAATGAAAACAAACAAAATGAAACAGAACTAAAAACTATACAAATATACATATGTATAGATGAAATGATCTGATACTTCAAGAGTTAAAGTGTTTCAGATGCTGCCCACTGTGAGGGAGAGAAAAAGGTGTGCCATCTTGATACTTCAGTAGGAAGCTATTTTCACCATTGTGTTGATAAATTATAAATGGACCTCTCCAAAGGGAATCAAACTTTCCATGCATCCCTTTTGGTTATCTCCATTTGTCCCATAGCTGGACTTGATCCCCAATCTGGAAATCATGATTTTTTGCCTTTTGGTCAAAGAGTTTATTTACCATATTTTGATGGGTAGCAATTCGGTCCACCACCATAGCTCTTTGTTCATCTAGCTCAGTTAGGCACATGATTCTCTTATCAAGGGGGCTTTCATATGTCTGATCTTCAATTGCCTTAGCCAATTTCAAGGCTAGCAATTCTAAGGTGATTGGTATCTCAGCATTGATACCATAAAGAAGTTGGAAAGGAGACATACCAATTGCCCTCTTTGGTGTGATTTTGTCTATCCATAGAGCATCAACCAATGCTTTATGCCATGTACTGTGATTGTCATCTGTCAGCTTCTTGATGATAGTTACCAAGTTTTTATTGCTTGATTCAGCTTGTCCATTCCCTTGTGGAAAATAATCAAAAGAATGGGAGAGTGTAATCCCATAATAGAAATAGAATTATGTAATCTCCTGGGAAGTGAAACAAGTTGCATTATCAGTAACAATCTTGGTTAGAACTCCAAACTTAAAAATGATATTCTCATTGAGGAAATTGCACACAACTCCTGAAGTAGCATGTTTGGTTGGGATTGCTTCTACCCACTTGGTGAAATAGTCAGATGATGTAAGGACATAATCATGTCCAACACTTGAAGATGGGTTTATAGTTCCAATAAAATCAATTCCCTATTGATTAGATGGTTCTTCTATGATCACTGGCTTGAGAGGTAGGGTAGCTAACTTGGGTCTTCCAACAAATTATTGGTAGAGTTCACATTTTCTCACCCATTTATATGCATCTTGGAAAAGATTTGGCCAATAATACCTGGCTCGCAAAATCTTATGGGCAGTCACAAGAGCAAAAAAATGTCCTCCACAAGCTAGATTATGGATGGATTTTAAAAGATGGCTTTGTTGCTCTTTGTCTACACAATGAAGGAATACTCCATCTAGGCTTCTCTTGTATAGGCCATTGTCTCAAAGGATAAAATTGGCAGCTTTCAACTTGATAGTCCTCTTTTTTTTGTAAGATAAATGAGTGACATTCACCATAAGTAAGGAAATGAGCAATACTTGAATACCACTCATTGGTAGTGGAGACAAAAAAAAATTATTGGTGTGTCTTCCACTTATGCTTCTTCATGTTCTGTATCTTCTATCTTGTTATCAGCAATTAATTGGCATAGGCCTTTTCCCCTTACTAGCTTTGTTGGCTTGATGTCTAGATCAAACTCTTAGATCTTTGCAATCCAATTGCCTCTTTTTGTCCCAAACTCTTGTTGAGTTAATATGGATTTGATTGTAGTGTCAGGAACCAAGGCAGTAGTGTGTGAATTCAGGATATAGAAGCAAAAATGCTTGACTACTTTCACCACTGCATAAGCATGCTTCTCTATGTTCAAATACTTTAGCTCATGGGCTTTGAAAGAAAAAATCATGAAAAAAATGGGAGATTCCATACCTTCCTTATCCTGTTGAACCAGAATTGTTGAAAGCGTGTGTTCAGAAGCATAGTTGTATATGATGAAATCTTTGTTGTAATTTGGACAAACTAAGGTAGGGGTGTGGGCAATGGTATTCTTGATATCCTCAAATGCTGACTTGCCTTTTTTAGTCCAGCTGAAGGTGGTCTTCACTTTCATCATGTTTACAATGTGTCGAGTCTTCTCAGCAAATCTGGGGATGAACCTCTGTAATAAATTCACCTTTTCGAAGAAAGAGTGAACTGCATTTTTACTTGTAGGCAAAGTAAGATTTTGAATAGACTTAACTCTGTCTGAGTCAATCTTTATGCCTTCTTTAGACATAATGTGTTTGAGGAGTTTCCCCTATATTACTCCAAAAATAGACTTCTTGGGGTTCAAAGAAATACCATTCTGGTGGTAGCGCTCCAACACTTGTTGCAAGTGGCATACATGATCAGAACGATGCTTTGAAAAGATGATCAAGTCATCAAGGTGTACCACAATGAACTTACCCATCTCATCTTTGAAAGCTAGGTCCATTTCTCTCTGAAAGGTGGCACTAGCATTTATCAAGCCAAAAGGCACTCTTCTATATGCAAATGTACCCTAAGATGTGGTAAATGCAGTCGTGTGTTGGTTTGCTTCACCAACTTCAACTTGATTATATCTTGAAAAGCCATTTAGCAATGATAACATCTATGAACCTGTCATTGTTTGAAGCACGTGATCTATGATTGGCAAAAGATAATTATCTTTCAAAGATGACTGATTTAGACTCCTAAAATCCACACAAATGCAAATTTTGCCACTCTTCTTCCTTACAGGCACTATATTGGCAATCCATGTGGAATGATGGATTGGGAAGATGATTCTAGCATTTAACATTTTTTGTATCTCAGACAAAATAGTACCTGATATCTTCAAATTGTACTATCTAGATTTTTGCTTATAAGGCATTGAGTCAGCCTTGAGAGGAATGTCATAGTGGATTTCATTAGGTCTGAGAGATTTCAGGTCATCATAAGAATATGCTAAAATGTCCATGTATTGATAGAGTAAAGTGGTGAACTTGAATCTCTCTTCAAGAGTGCAGCACTTACCAATATTAACCATCTTGGGATTTTCTTTAGTAGTCAGATTTATTTGATCAAATCTCTGAGAGAAGGTAAAATCTGTTTGTTGTTGTTTGATGAATCTATCATGCTTGTCAAATAATTTCTCAAGAGAAACGAGGCCTTTAGAAATTTTATTTCCTTTCAATTGTAAGAATTCTTCATTTATATCTGAACTAGATTCAGAGGCTGGTCCATACTTCTGAAGTTCACTGCCTTCAAAACGTAGTTGTTCAAAATCATCTTTTCATTCTAGGAAGGCAATGATTTGGTGATCATTAGTAAATACTTGCCAATGATCAGCATTGTCAAGAACACTTGGTCTAAAGACTAGCTCAATAGTATACCTGTCTTCTTTGAAATCTAAGTGAGGAACTAAGAGAGTTCTTGAAACAACAAATACATCAACTCTGTCATTAGATTCTTTGGGTATGGCAAAAATGTTGAAAGCATCAAAGCTTTCAATTTGGTCCCAGACTAGGTTGCGATAGTGGCACAATCTATTATTCTTGGTTTGGTATAGGTTTCTCGCTTGACAAACCACTAATTCAGCATCCCCTTTGGCATGAAAGAGCTTGATGCCTTTGTCTTGAGCAGCCTTCAATCTAAGTAATAGAAATTCATAATCAGTTGTATTTTTAGTGTTATTAAATTGTAATTTGTAAGATGAAAGAAAAATATCTCCTTGAGGAGATATCAACACAATCTCAGCTCTTGAATCGATAGAGGAGCAGCTGCCATCGAATTCCAGAGTCCATACCTCATCAGATACTAATTTTTCTTTAGATTTTCCTTCATTAGAGAGGGAAGATCCTTCTTCATCTATATTACAACCTACTAGTTCTTCTACTATTCCAGTTGAACTAATTTATGGGTTGACACTTTCAATAACTTTATCAGATGCCTCATGAACTTCGTCTATAAATAGAGAGTAGTTACCCATACCTAAAGACTCAAACAAAATTTGACCTTCAGGGGCTGATGTTTGAGTGACAATATATTTTGATTCGTTTTCAAGATATAGCCTCTACATGGTGCCTTTAACAGAGATTCTTACTTCAGATAGATCCATGCTCAATTCTCTACCAACATCCTTGCAAAAATTTTGCCCAAGTAGGATACCATAGGATGTTGGAACATCAACCACCAGAACTGTCATCTTGATTCTTTTGTCTGAAAATGCTGCAAATGCAAATTAGGCATCCTTGATTTGTCCCAGCAGTGGCACTTGCTTGTTTTCCATGGAGAAACATCTCCCAAATGTCTTGGTCAGTGTGAGATCAAGAGACTCAGCTACTTTAGCAGGCATGACATTGTCAGATGCACCTGAGTCTATAATGCAATTGCTTAGCTTATGACCATTTATCAACATGGAAACATAGAAAAGTTCTATTTTTCCAGGGGTAGCTGGAGGAGTAATAACAAGATTATTTGGAATGGGCATGTTCTTTGGGGAATCAAGAGTTACCTTTTTAGCTTCTTGTCCTGCAGGGACAGCCTTATTTTTTACACACTCAATTAACCTATCCAACTGCTCAAGATTGATTGTAAATATTCAAACTCAATCATTTAAATTTTGGTTTTCTTGACATGATCAATTATATCAAATGATTGAATTGGACTAGGAACAAAGGAAGGTATTTCAACATTTTGGTTTATAAGGGGGGAAGGGCTGATTTGCGAAATTGAAGTTAAAGGTGAAGGTGAAATTGATGTACTTACCTTTTTGGTGATCACCAGATCCTTTGACTGGAAAGGTAGAGAGGTTCCACGTTTAGCAATTGAAATTGCTGGTTGATGTTGCTCTTCTATTTTCTTTTTATCATCTTGCTAGACTTATTGGTTCTTGGACCTGGTAAACACTGCATATGATCTATCAAAAGCTTCTCCTTTATTTTTAGGTTCATCCTGGTAGTTCAGGAAACCAATGTTGGAGTCACCAGTGTTGGGAGAGGATGTAAAACCGGAAGCACACAATTTGATTACCAAACCAAGCAACTAAATATGCGGAAATTAACCAGATTCACCAAGTAACTAGAATTCAGAATAACACAGCATATGAGAGACAATACACAACTTGTATTAACACTTTATACAGAAAAGAATACAATAAAGAAGATGCCACTTCTTCTCCACCACCTTACAGAGGTTTCCCACACCTCAAGTGAACAGTAATTCTTCTCCCCAAAGCTCTCCCTCTCACAGGTCCCAACACCCAACTCAAATACAGAGTTGGTGTTCACCTCCCGTGCTCCACGCACACCACAAGTGCTCCACGCACTCCAAAAGCACTCCACGTGCTCCACAAGTACTCAAGGTACTTCAAGTAGATCTCCCATGAATCTGCAACAACCTGTAATTCAACAGACCATACTTATGGAAGGAACTTCCTTGCCTTCCTCTTGCTCTATCCGAGTACACACCTGTACTCCAAGTAGATCCTGCCTGATACTGCTCCCTGTTGTGTTGTTGTCTATATGACCTTGCACACCTGCAAATCAAACAATGGTTCTATTCACCTGTGAACCTCGACCTTGCACACACATACACCTACAGATCAACGATCTTACTTACCATGTAGATCTCCTATATAGGCCATGCAACTGTGACCAAGATCCTACACTCTTGAAGAACCCAGCTGGCTCTCCAATCCAGCACCAACACACCTGGTACTGTGGCACTAGGAGGAACGCACCATTGCTCTACCTCACACACAGAAGGAGCTTATAATTATGCTCTCTTACTCCCTAGCACACTTTTCCAATACAACCATGAGTCTATTATATAGATCTCATCCAAACAATGATTAGACATCTAATTACAATAATTAGATCCGCAGCTATGAGTCTAAAATTAGCACTCATCATGCAAACTCTTGGTTCGTTAGCTAACTGCCCGTAAATAGCTCGCAGTCGAACCACACAGGCGACCGACGTCGGTCCCTGTCTGCCTGGGGTCGCCGATGCCGGCCGATATATGACCGACGTCGGTTGCCTTCCTGTCTTACCCTACCGACGCCGGTTGGCCAGACCAACGCCAAACACTTCTGACACTTCGGCAACTCATTCTGCAACCTCTTCCATGTCTGCATCAGTGAAGCTTTTAGCTCCACAATCCTAACAACCAGTTGGTTCTTCTTGGTTTTCTACAAGGAAATTAGCATCATTTTTTTGATTTAATTCAGGCTGGGAAGAGAAATCTGATTTTGCTTCAAGATATCCCATTGTTGAATTGGCTGGGGGTGCTTCAATGGCAAGTTTCCCTTGTGGGGGAGGAAGATGATTTAGTTGCCCTTGATTCCTAGCAGCATTGCCCTAATATGACTAATTTGGAAATGTCCTTGGCATATCTCTGTATGAAGGATCAGAAGACATTCCTTGCACCATTTGCTTTTTGAGAGTAAGCAACTCATTTGCCAGCTTCTGCACCATTGGATCAGTGGTGCTTGTAGATGGATATTTAGAAGATGATGAGGGTCTATTTCTATTAGGGTCTCTTCTTATCTTCCCTGTTAAGATGAGATCATCTTCTACTTCAATGGCCAAATCTTGAGCTACAACAGGTCTATTTGACCAGCACGTCTCAAAAGAAAACTCACTTCAGGTAACTAAAAATTAATGAAGAAGCATTTGAGATTCTCAGCTATAGGTCGAGCAATTATAGAGATCATATTCCTTAGTTTGTCAAACATAGCTATAAATTCTCTCATTGGTTCATGAGGCTCTTTCTTTATCTATGTGAGTTAAGCCAGAAGGGCATGTGCATCTTCTGCAAGTTTAAATCTAGCTTCAAACTTAGCTTTGAAGGTATTCCAATCAGATACTAACCGAGCCTGTAGATGATAAAACCAATCTGCAGTAGCACCTTGTAATGTTTCTATAAATAGCCTGACTGCTACATCTTCAAATTCTACTTCGATTACGCCACAGGCTATGCTGAAGGCTGCAATGTGTTCATCAAGATGAACTTTTCCATCACCATAGAATTTGGGGAAATTCTTCCTTGAACTACATGGGAGCTCATGTAGAGGTGGGGTAAGATTGAGAGGACCAAAAGAATTACCTCAGGGGCCTTAAACTACCATTATATGACTATGAAAAGGAGGAATAACAAACCTTAGAGGGGTAATTATTGGCAAAGCTTTATCGACAGTAGAAGTGTATACTTCGTTTGGTAATGAAGACCTAACTTTAGTAGGAGGAAAGCTCTTGGTTCGTTGGAGGTGAGATGGTGAAGGAAATAAATCAAAATTACTTTGCTGTACCAACTCGAATATAGGGTCAAAAATACCTTTAGCCCTTTGGCTTCGTGTATACCTTGAATCTGTCAGATTGTGAAACAAAAATTGAAAAGAATTGACCTTGCTTCAGTTTGAAGCTTGAGGCTTTAAACTACACATTCTTTCCTAGTTGGTGTGGAGGTGAATGGTAAGGTTATAATGATAATGATTAAAACACAAAAATGGAATGGAGTCTATAATGGATAAGGGTAGAGACTGGTTCAATTTGAAACATGAGGTTTCAGAATGCACATAACTATATCCCCAATGGAGTCACCAAAAACTGTTGGGTGAATATTTTGTCAATCAACGTACTGATAAATAAAATAGGTTTGATCATCCACGGTAGGAAGATTGGTAAGCCAAATGTGTAGGTTTACCACATCCAAAGGGGACTAATCTTTCCTCTCATCAAGGGGAGGTTCCCTATAGATATGTTATATATATATATATATATAAATAGAAAATAATATTCAAGGGTAGGATAAACCATCCATCTCTCTTTTTTCAGAGATGATGTGTGCAAATCAAAAGAGAAATCTTAGGGGTAATGACAGAAAGCACTCTTCTTTTATAAGTACCATTCAACAAACTACAAGAATCTTCCTAGTAGTAATTGTAAAATGTAACCAAGGACATAGTAACTAGTAGATTGAGATGTAGCACAAAGTCTCCACCTCAATTGCCCAAGAGTGAGATACAAAAGACAATGAGGGCACAAAGTCGTCCCAAGGTCCTCTACATAGAAACAAAAAGAAAACACACTAAAGGCAATTGTGGGGGCAAAAATTCTCTCCATAATTGGCTTCAGGACACCTTCCTGACTACTTTCACTAATTCTACTTATTGAATTAAAGGGATAGAAAATATATTAAGGAAATAGACATAAGAATAGTTTCTCCAATAACAAAGTTGTTACAGCACAAAGTCTAAAAAGTCACTTGCTTTCTTATTCCAATAACCAAATATGATCAACAATCTGAGCTCAAAGTCTTAGTGATGCCTTTCAATTTACACAGAGTTTAGTTTCTGATAACCAGAGAGAGAGATATCTAAAACAATAAAAGAGAGTCTCTTATATAGCCTCTCCAAGAAAGACTTGGGAGCAGTAACACATCATGTTGCATTAAATTTTGTCAAGAAGATATGCTGGAATTGGGCATATTTTTCCCATTTGCTTTTCTCAATGCAGAGAAATGGGTCACGCCATTGAATGTTTGTATCACCCAATGTCTACCTGGTGGTCTGCCCTTAAAAACATATCTGATGCATGAATGTTTTTGGTCCTTCATCATTCCTCATTTTCTAGTTATTTGAATTGGGTATTTGGTTCAATTTGATGCTCTATTCTTTGGTCACTTTTTGCTGGTCTTAACAATCGATGCATGGCACATTCCGCTTCAAAATAGGCGAAGACACGTGGCAGCGTCCACAGGACTCTGAGAGATGCTTATTGAAAGGAGCTTTGAAATCTATAAGAAACTCAAAATGTGGATACAAACACTTGTCACACTCTACGGAGTTACAATGGGACATGTGGCAGCTTTTGCTTGTCTTTTGAGAATCTCGCGAAGGATGACACTTGGCACATTTTGCTTACTTCAGTAGCTTACTGGGGACCCACCATGATCTTTACTTAACAAAGAGATTTAAAAGAAGAAACTGTAGACGTCGACATGTGGTGGCTTCCGTCGAGCTTTAGCTACCTTTGAAAGGTCTTCAAGACTTATATTAGTTTCGTGTGGAAGATGACATGTGGCAGCTTCCACTACATTTTGACAAGGGACACGTGGCACTTTTTGCTGTGACTTTTTTATGGACACATGGTGGCTCAACGGGTTTTCTATTTCGGGGGACTTTTCCTTCAAAGAAAAAGTTTGAAGAAATTATTTCGGATAATTTGTCTAAAGGAATTATTTCTTTGCAACTTTTGCCGCGGGAACTTTTTTGAAGGAACTCCCTTGCTCTTTTGGCCATTAAATTGGTCCATTTGTTCCCCACTTACCCTCTGTAAGAGCTGTTTGAGCTCTAAAGTGACCTTTTAGATTTTTGCAACGGTCCACTTTGGCTTTCGAGTGCCCTCTGAAAGGGTTGTTTGTCCTTTGGTTTTGCCTAAGTCAATTTTCTAAGGATCTCAATAGGTGACACGTGGCAGCATCCACTGTGAAATAGGTGAGGACACATGGCAACATCTGCTAAGCTTTTAGAAACACTGTAGATACACTTGGGACTCATTTTAGATTCATGCAGATGTTAACACTTGGCATGTTCTGCTTATCTTACAAAGGACACGTGGCAACTTTTGTAGCTCTTAGAAACAAAGTGAAATGAGGCTCGATAGATGACACCTCGTAGCATTCGCTGGGCTCTGTCAGGCTTTTGTTTTGGGCTTTTATCTTCGGGCTTTTGTTTGCCGTAGTCACTTTTGCCATGAAATTTCCTCCGCAAAGGCACTTGTATCTTTGACTTTTGGGGCACTCCTTTGAACCTGTTGCTTGAACCAACCGATTGAACCAACTTTGGTTCAACGGTTCAATGGTTCATTCCTTCATTTCTATTGACCGCTTGAACTAAGCTCTTTGAAACAAGCCTTGTTGAACCAACCACCGTTGAACCTGTTGAACCTTGACAAAAGCTCTTAATTCTTGAAACCTGTTGACGTTATTGAACCTTTGAACCCATTGAACCTTTGAACTAAAAATGGTTCAAGGGTCAACGGTTCAATGGTTCAAAGATTGCATAAAAGCTTGCTGATAGATTCTTTTGGTTGAACCAAAGTGTTGAACTAGTCTTGAAAATGAATAAGTGTTGGAAACTTGTTCTTTTGATTGAACTTGCCTGTAGAAGCCTTCGAACCTGTTGAACCATTAGTCCTTTGACTGAAAAATCTTGAATAATCCCCAATTTTGAAAGTTTAGAACAATTTTTTGAAATGGGAAGAGATATTTTGGTCTTGCAAGACCAAAATAGCTTATATGTTGTCCCAAAAATGAGTGACATTTTTTGGGTACAACACCTTCAACTAATATTGAATTGCCTAACATAATTGAACCTAAGTATTAACTTATATGTGATTTATTTTTGACAAAAACATTTAAAAGAGTTTCACGAAGAAATTTTAGATAGAACAACTCTTTTAATTATCATGAAATTGTTCCTACCAAACTTGCTTATGAAGAGAAATCAAATGGAAAGAACGTGTATTTTAAAATAAATGTCCCACAACATACTCAATCTTTTCATCAGTTACTTCATTTGTGTATTGAATTAACAAGATATAATATTAATGTTTTTTAACAGCCAATATGATCCGGAAAAGATTTTTCGAAAAAATGTGTATGGAGTTTTTAGATTTAAAAATATTTTTTTCCTTAAACTCTCTTGTTTCTATTTTGGTCTTAGATAAAGATTTTAGAGATATGAGCTTTATAAATATGGTTTCATAGTTCCCACATAACTAAGTGTATTTGTTTTTATTTTTTATTTTCTTACATTAATTTTATTAATACTTTGATTGTCGATTTACATATATATTGAATCTTTTGCAAATTTTTTTCTTATGTTTGTAAGTATACAAGATTTGACATTCCAAACACATGCGCATGCATACTTATCCCAGGGCCTTCATGAATTAACATAGTGGAACTTATGATACTTGTACCAAATATTGAGGAACATAGGCTTTATTTTATTTGTCAGAGCATAAGAGTAGGACTTTGAGATAAGGTAACCTCTCTCCTCTATTTGAATTTCAAATCATTATCATTTCCTATATTGACTTCAAAAATTCTTACAAGTTTCAGTCACAACATCTTCTTCAATCCCTCTCTAGTATACTTGTTTATTTTACTTGCATATGTATACACATACACACACAAATTAAAGTGGGTCATTATGTAAGTAACTAATTTTAGTTTGGGAGTAGTTTTAGATATTAGTTTGTATTGATTTAGGAAATTCATTTATGTGTTGATTATCATTTCATATTAGGATCTTATTGACACATGTTCTCATGTCTTTTGGGTCTTGTGTGCCTCGCTTCTTTTTATTTATGAAACCTCACTTTTTTTTATCATAGAGCCTTGTTAATAACACCAATCAACACAAAACACCTATAAACCTAAAAATGACTATTTGTTTCCCCCAATATGACTTTAGATGCTTGTAATATGTCAAAAAATTATTTATAGGTTTTCTTAGCATTTTCTTAGAAGCATACATTATGATAAGCTTAATCCATACCACGTGATCTAACATGTTGGTATGGTAGAAAACCTTCCCTTGAAAGTAAGAAACATGTTGCAGAATTAGGGAGGAAAACCAAACAATAGTAAACCAACAACACATTTATATACAAAGGTATTTTTAGAATGGTTGAAATTCTATTTAATATGTAAAATAGGAAAAGTATAGATGTGTACGAGATTTAGTAAGAATAAGAATGCAAGTACATATGATAAAAAATGATAAATGCCTCCAACTATTATTTTTAGACTTATAAGACTAGCAAGTTACAGATGTGTGTGAATGCTAGATATTTATGGCATACTAAAAATTAGTATCCAATCTCTTTGTGTATTCTCTCATCTCTAATCCCTTATTGGTTAGGTTGCTAAAATGTATACATAATTACAAGAAAGTAGTTACAACATAAAACAGCTATCAAATAGGCAATAGTTCATCTCCTAGCTAAGTGATGGTTGGTCATCTTGTAGGTGTGGCAATTAGACTTCAAGTTAAGTGGTTTAACTAATAAGTTCTTTGACATGGTACAAACTTGAAAAGTTCCACCTAACATGTTGTGCAGTAGTATGGAGCTGATAAATGGATGATGAGTTTGTATGATCATGTGTGGTATGTCGATTGAGTTACAATAATGTATAGAGGTAATGCAAGGTGAGACAAGTGGTGTACAGTAGGTGAATGTGTAGCGCCACAGGTGGATGCATAGTGTATAGAGTTTAATTATGCTTATGTGGTTGAGGAATATTGCACAACAAGTTTCAAGGACTTGTGTAAACTTACAAGTGTGTTGCAAAGTTTCATGCATTCCATGGGATATCATAGGCATGGGGAAATAAAATTCCTTTTGAGGAGTGTGTAGACATGTGCAAAATTTATGAATGAATAATTCACCTTTTATTGAAGAGCAATGGTCCCCATTACATCTTCAATTAGTTACAGAAACTGAACCTAAAGTTGTGGAAGGTTGTAACACTTATCCAAATCAACATATTTTCATTCATCGACCAATCAAAAACCTGATGTGTGCCTTGGCAAGTTCACGTTGTTTTCACTTTAATAATCTAATCCTTTACTATTTGATGCAAGTGTTTAGGATATGAATCTAAAGGATAAATTGTGTTCTTATTGGCTCAAGTAAAGGTGGGAACTAAGGTTTGAGGATTTTCATATAGAATACTGGATGAAATTCTAATTGTTGTGATAAATTAAGAACAAATGTGTTCTCTTTAGTTGCATGTAGTATCATGTATGGAACATAGAGAAAAGTATTGATCTTGATATGTAGACACTTAAAGTGTTCCTTCTAAATATTTAACCATAAATGTTCAAAAAGGCCCCTTGAGGACCATAAATGTTCAATAAAAAGAACTGTAAATCTAACTGAAAACTAGAAATTTTGCACACTTGCCAATTTTGACACAAATCAATCAATTCTAATTTAGTGGAAAATGGAGACCATAAAAGAGCCAAGCCACCAAAATCTCCAATTGCTTCCACAAAAACCCCTTGCCAGCATTACCAAAGAGAACTCAAAATACCTTTTGATTCATCCTTATTCATCTTGGTTTCTTGAAGTATTAAAAGATCCAGTTTCTCCACATTAATTAGACACTTTATCAAGCATCTCTTGTTAAGGGCGTTCAAACCCTTAACATTCCAAGAGATAACCTTCATGATTCTAGAGGAGGGAATTCCACCCCCCACCTTGTAACATCTAAAAACTCTTCTGAAGTGCCCTATTTACCCACCAAAACTTTGCCTGTAATAAGATCTTTTTTGGTTTTCCTTCCCCGCCTACTCTTAAGACCCTAATTTGGATGGGAAATTTTACTATGAGTCTAAGAAATAGAGAGAATTACCTTATAATTCAATTCCCCTTCTGAATCTTCTTCCAAATCCTCGTCTGATCGTAACCCCTCCTCATCTGAGCCAAACACCTCCTTATCTACTACCTCTAAAATCTTCAAACTATTTCTAGTCTTAGAATTCAGCTATTTTTTAAGAACCAATTATCTAAGGGATTTAGATTCTTTTTTAATGAATTCATAGCTCTTAATCATTGAGGCTAGAGAAATAACATCCATTGTCCCTAATTTAATAATCAAATCTTCTATTTCACCTATCTTTTGAGATTGACATTTCCATGCAGCCTCATCCTCCTTACTTTGAACTACCTTCTACTCAAACACCTTCTTCCCCTTACTTCTCCCCTTTTGAGACTTCTTTGGTCTCCATTGGGAAACCATTTGAACTAATTTGGTTTGAGGAGAGTTCCTACCATTCCTACATAACTTTTGTATATGGCCTAGTTGGTGACATTTGTAACATCTAAAGGGAATATTTTCTGCATCAATTCTTTGATTCCAAATTCATCCCTCTATCTTAATAATCATTAATTTTGGAATATCTTGATCCAAATCAAGTGCAACCCTTGTAGACATCCAATTGCTAACACCATTTATGTTGAAATTATAAATCTTACTCAAATTAGTCTCAAATGCACATTTTAGGTCAAAATCCATAAAACGCTTTAAATGGTTCAAACTTATCACTTACAAGTGCCATTTTAGATCAAATTATCCCTAAATATGGCAATACATTTTATGAGACAACTAACTTTGATCATATCATTCTAAGTCAAAATGATAATTTTGCTATTTAGTGCTCTAGATCAC
The DNA here is from genome assembly GCA_037957365.1 of Torreya grandis. Taxonomy (NCBI): domain Eukaryota; kingdom Viridiplantae; phylum Streptophyta; class Pinopsida; order Cupressales; family Taxaceae; genus Torreya; species Torreya grandis. Next base: position 1,534,607 of record JARHVA010002228.1, read on the forward strand.
TCTATTCTTCTAATTCGTTGGTACATGTCACATACCTTTGTTATTTTGTGTTAGAAACATCCTAAATGGGAATATAGCTCCAACATATCTAATATCACCTTTCAGTTCCTCTCCAATCAAATTACAACTTAGTAATATAACTTTCTAACTATTTTGATTAATTGAGGGCCAATTTTCAAATAATTGCAAAATGTTGATTAACCTCGTTTAAGGATAATTAATCCAAATCAAGAGCTTAAGTGGATTTTCCATGAGATTTGTTGAATATTTATTTTTGAAAATTGATTTATATTAACTACATCATCAAGTGACATCATTCCTTGGGAAGACATCCCTAGGCCATAAATGCCACAAATATCAGGATTATGGGTCACCCATGCCTAGTTAATGCCTCCCATGCCTCTTCAATGCCCCTTCTTCCAAGGTCATGATGAAGATAATTACAAAATTAATTCCAAAAATGTAATTAATCCTCAACCACACATCTCAATCTTACAAAGCAAGTTAGTCAAGCATTATTCCATAAATAATGAAACATGCATAATTAACAAACTAACTAAACCTGTTTATTCCTATGGGAATTACAAAGGATAGTAAGAAATAAATGAAAGAAAGCAACACCATATTACCTTCCCAAATGGATTCACCATACCAATGTGGCTCAAAATCATGTTCTCCCTTGATCAAACATCCTTGTCTTTATCAGCAATGGTGGTAAGCTCCTCCAATGCCTCAAAAACACTCCATAAAATCTAGGCTCATGATTCCAAATCACTAAACTAGCCTATCAATGAATCTTGCAAACAAAATGTAATGGTCTATTGCAAAGGATTATGGAGACAATTCTGGATAATAACTTTGTATAACTCAAGCTTAAAATTCATGTCAATGGCCTCTCTATTTATAGATTTTTGAGATTAGTCAGGATCAACCATGAACCATCCATCTCAAGATTGAGATGTGTGGTTGAGGATTAATTATATTTTTGGAATTAAGTTTGTAATTATATTCATCATGACCTTGGAATAAGGGGCATTGAAGAGGCATGGGAGGCATTAACTAGGCATGGGTGACCCATAATCTTGATATTTGCAGTATTTATGGCCTAGGTATGTCTTCCCAATGAATGATGTCACCTGATGATGCAGTCAATAGGAATAAAATTTCAAAATTAAATATTCAACAACTCTCATGGAAAATCCACTTAAGCTCTTGATTTTGATTAATTAGCCTTAAACAAGGTTAATCAACATTTTGTAATTATTTGAAATTGGCCCTCAATTAATCAAAATGGTCAGAAAGTCATATTATTGAGTTATAATTTAACTACAGGGGAATTGGAAGGTGATATTAGATGCATTGGAGTTATATTCCCATTTAGGATGTTTCTAACATAAAATAACAAAGGTACATGATGTGTACCAATGAATTATAAGAAAAGAGTGACCTAGAGCACTAAATAGCGAAATTGTCATTTTGACTCGAAATGATCTGATCAAAGTTAGCTGGCCCATAAAATGCATTGCCCTATTTAGGGATAATTTGACCTAAAATATCACTTGTAAGTGAAAATTTTGAACCATTTAGGGCATTTTATGGATTTTGACCTAAAATGTGCATTTGAGAGCAATTTGAGTAAGATTGATAATTTTAACACAAATGGTGTTAGGGATTGGATGTCCACAACCCTAATACAAGCATAAACTACTCTTCCACCTTTGATCGAGGATTCATCTAATTCCATTTCCATACCCAACAACCCTCCTATTATAGCCAAATAATCTTCCCTCCAATATTATAAGGGCAAACCATAGTATCTTAACCACACTGGATAACTTCCCTTCCTAGTTTTTAAAGGGTCAAAATTAGGGATCCAATTTTGAATCTATAAAACCACACCATTAAAAGACTAAGATTTACTTTTGAATACCTTTTCTTTCCCCTCTTTAGAGTGAAATACCACAATAAAAAAACCTTTAGACAGAAAGCTTACCAACACCGAAGATCCCCGATGCTCCTTAATCTAGAGTTCAACTACTCCCACCACTGGCCATTTTCCTGTGCACTTGTAAATAAGGGAATAATCTATCAATTGGTTAATATTCAAAATAAAAGGATCTAATATCTATTCTAAAACCCTAGCTTCAACAATCTTTACCCCATCTCCCAAAGATTCCAAATTTTTATCCAAAGATTCTTCCAAAAGATGATCTTCTTCGATCACCTTCGAAGTATTGTCTAATTCCTTTAGATCAATTTCTAATTCTTACCTATATAAAATTAAGGAATTCAAATTACCCTCAATTTTATCTTAGCTTAGATCATGATTCCCTACTAATTTTCCTTTCTAACTAGCACCTATTTTGCTCAACTTTACTTCTTCATCCTACCAATCTCTATCTTCCTCAATAACCACCACCAAATTTTTTTTGAAATCTTTCTTTCCATGATTACCTATTATTTTTTCCCATAGATTGGAAGATTTGAAACTTGGAAGTGCTTGTCCCTAGTTGTGACACCACAATCCTCCTTGCGCTCACTGACGCCCCTTCTCCTGCTCCTTCACACTCTCCTTCTCTTGCTCCTTAATGTGTGCCATTTTTTGCCTCCTTAGTTATATGTTAGGGGCATCTTATCCAAATTTTAAAATAATTCTATATCTTACCATTATATAACTCTTATATTGTGTTGAGTTACATACTCTTTACATATGTCTTGTTGACATCTCAATCTTACATTGTGTACATGAATATGTTGTTTGCTATAAAATGATTACATTATATATGCATGGTGTAGACTATATTTATAGTTATACGATCCATTTATGTTATTTATTATACATAGTAGATTACACTTTGCTTGTTGTAGATGCTTAAATATGGATTTATATGTTAAACTAGTCTTATACACTTAACAAATATCACTCAAGGCTCCACCCTTTAGTTCTTAACCGTCATTACAGTTGATAGGTTTGTATTCACCATCTCATTGGGCCTAAATTATTATCTTTTAGATTTACCCTATTATTCTAATTATTTAGATCATTTTTAGCTTACCGTACACTTAAACTCTAATATATATCTTTCACTGTAAGTTATAGAGCTCCAGTGACATTTTATCTTCATGGACCGTTGCATTTAGACATGGATAGTAGCGTCGACACTACTGTCCATTCTCCAACACAAGTGTTCATGCTTTATAAACATTTAAATTTACAAATATTTTGATATATGTGGGTCAACTTATTATGTTTCATTAACCCTTCTATGAGGAAATTTTTAAAAGAGGTGGTATAAATACAAGTTAAAGCTAACTCATTACTTATCTAGAAAATACCAAGCATGCACCTATTCAAGCTCACTAAATCAATTTCACAATTGAGTTTTATTGCCTTATTCTTCCCTATATCTATATTAGTCGTAAGAGCAATCATATTACATGTCTGAAGCATTCAAAGAATGGCATGAGCAATATTTTTCAAGTTACAAGGTAGATCACTACATGCACTTACATATAACTTTATATACCATTGTTCACACACAAGCTAACACATAGGGGATAACTACATATTTCTAAGGCCCTCTTCAAAATATTGGCTATGTAGGTAATGCTCATTGATAGAAGGGTCCTTGAGGCCAACTCGAATTCGTGAGCCCACTAACCCATTTTTTGGTAAGGTGACTAGACCTAAGATAAAGATCTAGGGTTTGAACTATATTCTGACATCAAGAGTCTATGCACACAATCTAAACACATAATCCAAAAAGCATCAAAGAACCCAAAAATATCCAGGTGATAGTTATAGTAGACAATAAATACTCTATACAGTACAGATGCATTGAAGCATGGATAGTAAAATCATCGCAAGTGTCCCTAGGGCAATGCAAATATCTGTACTAACATAAAATTAATTTTTAGAATCTGATTAGATCAAAATTATCATATATTTATTTTTACACCTAAATTATTTAGATTTACTTGCACATTGGTGTATGAGCTAAGTAAAATTTCTCCTTCTTATTGTTATTATCAAAATATTGAATGTTGTACTTTATATATTTGGATTATACTTAGATTCAATATTTCTTATCAAAATATCAATATAATCTAAATCCATTAATTAGCATGCTTTTAAGAGTAGCTTACTCCTTGTTTGATTATGTTACTTTTTCATATCTTAATCCTTATTTCCAAAAAGAGTTAAACATTTGGTGAACCTAACCTCTAAATCTTCTCATGCAGCTACTAGCTTGATTTAGAGTTTTCAACTTGCTAGAGTTTTTTATTTTACTAATTTACAGATTTGATTTTTCATTACTTATGGCATATTTGTTTGCATTTAAAAAATATGGAAAATATTAAAAATATTATTTTGAAATAGAGAATAAACCAACCTTAAACCACCATTTAAATACAAATCAAGAATTAATTAATGCATTCTTGCATGTTACACAAGAAGAAATCAATAACAAAGGTTAAAAGTAGTGCATCCACATCTAATAATGGGGAATCCTTAAATGGTACAATTATTGATACATCCTTAATGGGAACAATTGATACTTCAACTCAATTACCAGTTTTAATGCCTACATCAACACAAATGGTATTTTCAGCCTCTTTGGTGACTTATCAAGTTTTAAATCAAAATCCTAATGGGTCTACTATGCACACTCTTTTACAAAATATGTAAGATTTGGAATATAAGGTTACCAACATTGAGAAAAATGCTATGAAATAAATTCATGCTATTGATTCAAAAGATGTATTGCATAATCATATAGAACCTAAGATATATTTTCACCCATTTTAAACTGATTTTGTTTCACACTTTATGATAGAAAGGTTGACCCTAAACAACATCTTCAATTTTTATATGCAATGTGCCTTGATTATGCTTCAAATGATAAACTTTTGACCAAATTATTTTCAAGATTTCTAAAGGATTGTGCTTTGAGATGGTTCTTTGATTTACCAATACAATCCATAAGAGTCTTCAAGCCTTTCGTGGATCAATTTTTAGCATATTTTTCAATCAACATTATAGAAAATCTATCATATGCACAAATTACCAAGATAAAACAAGAAACCAATGAGCCTATTAATGAATATGTCTTAAGGTATAAGATAATGTTGACCAAAATGACAAATCCAATGGTAGATATAGAGATTCAAGATATCTTTAAGCAAAGTTTTATTTTTCTCCCTTAATGAGTCTATTATTTTTAATAAGTTCAAATATTTTGATGACTTATGTCATATTGTTTGATATAGAGATATGAAAATTATTTCATTGAACAAGCTTAAGTATGTAGCAAACACACCGACTACACCCAATACAAATTTTCATATCAAACCAAGTTATAAGGTCAAACCTACTCATGTTAAAAAGGAAATAAGAACCATGGTTAATACAATCCCATAACAACCTGATCGGCTTATTTTATTTAATGCACTTGAGAGACAATTTACATGATTACATGAGTCTCAAGCTTCTCTACTTCTTAAGCTTATGGAGTGTTATCTCATATCTCTCCCTCTTCCTATGGTTGTTGATACGAGTTGACCTCTACCAAAAGGATATGATGTCAATACTTATTGTGACTATCACCAATATGTGGGGAATTCTACAAACAAATGTTTTAAATTGAACCTAAAGATACAAGATCTTATTTATAATGATTTTACTCAACTTTGAGGATTCTCCAATGGATTTAAGATCAGAACCCAATGATCATCAAAATCAAAATATATTCAAGAATCCATTATAATATCATTTTAAGGAAATGTCAAAAGTAAAAATGGCATATCATGCACATCCTCCTCGACCACATTATGGGCACCCATTAGATGGGATTATAGGTACACTTACATGTGAGATACCTCCTATGGTTCAGAGGCCTTCTATTTCATTTTATGAGCATGAGATTGTGGATTATGATTCAAGTCTTCATTCTTTATTTATCAAGGCACATATTTATCCTTAGCCTATACACAATGTTAAGGTTGATAATGGTTGTAATGAAAATGTATGTACCATGACATTACTCACACATTTGGGATAACATAGGATGATTTATTCCCTTCAACTAAAATTTTCAAATCATTCGATGGAAAGACACAACAAGTTTTTAATCAAATTGATTTACCTTTACAAGTTGGTCCAACACATGTGACCAAAACATTTTCAGTTATACCACATATGGGAGTATTTTATATATTATTGGGGTAACCTTGGATTCACAAGATCTATATGGTACCTTCCAGAATGCATGGGTCTCTTAAATATATTCATGCCAATAGGGTAATTATAGTTTTAGGGATTCAATATGAAAATCCATTACAAACAACAAAATTTATTCCATGATAATTAAATATACAACCTACTAAGGTTAATCATGCATGAAAGGGAAAATAATGTGCAATCCCCTTTCCTAGGTAACCAATATTTTAGAGTTCATTACATCATATATCTTCAATGGACTCTTCGAGATCCACATCTACGCCTCCGTAGCCTAAACAGTTATTGACAATAGAGCATCATGTTTCAAAATGGGTACAAAGACCCAATATTACACTATGGCAATCACATAGCATTAAATAGTGGGTTTCAAGAACCACTACACCTTCTCACACTACCTCATGACGATAGAGTCTTATGAGGCATACTTAGAGTATTTTAGATTCTCTAGTTCCAAATTTGGCACATAAACATGATCCTTAGTAGCATGACTAGTTTAATATGAGTATAAGCACCCTATGAACATCCCTTGGATGGAATCATCATCTATCACTCTCTTTTCAAACATTCCTAAAAAATCAAACAAAATCAAAAATTTCAAAAATTCAAATAAAATTTAAAAAATCAATTCAAATATTCAAGAAAAAATAAAAATATTTAGCATTTCACATGTTTACTAGTTTTTGCATATATTGTTTACATTATGTTAATAGATAGTATATTATTTTCATACACACATATGTTTCAAGGCTACTTAAATGTAATATAGTCATACATGAGATCCATGATATATGACCATGTAGATGTTCGACCTTTCCTTTTCCCTCACAACACACTATGTTGGGGGCATATTCCTTGTATATTATCAAGATTGACATGGGTTCTATTGTTGTATGATCATTTCCATTATCACATTGAGCTTATATAGTGACATTTACACATGCCTATACTTATGTTTATTCTTCCATAGTGTACTTGATATGTTATTTTACATGATATTTTGCTACCATATGTATACAGGGACTAGTATTACATGCTTATGATAGTTGCTTCTATTTCATTTTGCTTCTATTTCATTTTGATTCATCTCTTCACATGGCTTACTTGAGTATATTTCTTATTTGTTTCATTATCTTGCTTGTGGAACATTTTGACATGTTCCTTGATTGTTGACCATAATGCATAACATAATTGAACCTAAGTATTAACTTTTACTTTTGACAAAAACATTTTAAAAGAGTTTCATGATGAAATTGTAGATAGAACTTCTCTTTTACAGTTAAAAATCATCACTCACAGGAAAACACAATTATCGACGTCGATCAGGTGAGAATCAACGTCGATCAGGCAGGAACCGACATCGGTCCGGTGGAGACCAAAGTTGGTGATGTCAAGCAGGTGGACACTAACATCGATTGTTAGGTTATGGACCTAAAAGCTTCACTGATGTAGACATGGAGGAGGGTGCAGAAGGGTTACTGAGTGTCACAGACACCGACGTCGATCAGGCCAACCGACGTCGGCAGGATAACGCAGGAGAGCAACTGATGTCGGTCAGAGATCGACCGGTGTCGGTGACCCCCAGGCGGACAGGGACCGACGTCGATCGCCTGTGTGGTTCGACTGCGAGTATATTACAGGCAGTTAGTTGACGAACCAAGTGTTTGCATGATGAGTGCTAATTTTAGACTGAGAGCTGCGAATCTAATTATTGTAATTAGGTGTCTAATTATTGTTTGGATGAGATCTATATAATAGACTCATGGTTGTATTGTAAACTTGTGCTAGAGAGTAAGAGAGCATTATTATAAGCTCCTTCTGTGTGTGAGGTAGAGCAATGGTGTGTTCCTCCTAGTGCCACAGTACCAAGGTGGGTGCTGGATTGGAGAATCAGCAAGGTTCTTCAAGAGTGTATGATCTTGGTCATCAGGTGAGCATGGCTTCTATAAGAGATCTACATGGTAAGTAAAATCATTGATATGCAGGTGTGTGTGTGTGTGTGCAAGGTCAAGGTTCACAGGTGTGCAGAACCAACTTGATCTGTAGGTGGAAGATCAGATAAGACAGCAACACAACAAGGAGCAGTATCATGAGAGATCTACTTGGAGTACAGGTGTGTGCTCAGAGCATAGAGGAAGGCAAGGAAGATCCTTCCATAAGTAAGGTCTATTGAGGTGCAGGTTGTTGCAGGTTCAGGGGAGATCTACTTGAAGTATGTTTGAGTACTTGTGGAGTGCATGGAGCACTTGTGGAGTGCGTGGAGCACAGGTATAAGGTGAACACTAACTCAGTGTTTGAGTTGGGTGTTGGGACCTAAGAGAGAGAGCTTTGAGGAAAGAAGTATTGTTCACTTGAGGTGTGGGAAGCCTCTGAAGAGGTGGTGGAGAAGAAGTGGCATCTTCTTTATTGTATTCTTTTCTGTATGAGTATTAATACAAGTTGTGTATTGTCTCTCATATCTTGTGTTATTTTTGGATTCTAGTTACTTGTTGATACTGGTTATTTTCGCATATTAAGTTGCTTGTATTTGGTAATCAATTGTGTGCTTTCGGTGTTTCATATCCCCAACATCGGTCAGGAAATTGACATCGGCGATTAGGAGGAATCAACATCGGTCGGGTGCAGATCGAGGTCGGCTAGAGATGACCGCAATTTGTCACTGTTAGAATGAAATTTGGGCAGACAACATGCTGTCAAGGAGTCTTAAATGCCCATGAGGAGGTCTGAAAGGGTAAGTAAGCCTCAAATTTGTTATTCCCCTTCTTTATACTACTTTTTGCTTACTGATGGTCAAGAACCAGGTAGTTTTGAAGAGGCAATGCAGATAGAATCCAGGAAACAGTGGGAGCATGGCATGAATGAGGAAATTGATTCCTTGGAAGAGAACCAAACGTGAGATTTGGTAGAGTTGCCAGCTGAAAAGAAATCACTGAAAGATGAATGGATTCACAGGTTAAAGAAAGGAGAGAATGGATAGGTGAGACAGAAGGCCAGGTTATATGGTCTTGAGCAAGCTCCAGGACAGTGTTATTTGAGGTTTGACAGGTTTATGACAAAGCATGGCTTTAGTCAATGTCAATGTGACCATTGTGTTTATTTTACCAGGTTGGATAATATTAGCTATATTATCCTGTTATTGTATGTAGTGTATATGCTTGTTGTAGGGTCACACATGCATGGAATTGCTGAGCTAAAGGTAAAAGTAGCTCAGACATGTGCCAGGAAGGATTTAGGAGGAGCAAAAAAAATTCTTGGCATGAGTATTTCTAGAGATAGGGAAAATCACAGGTTGGTTTTGTCTCAAGAGGATTATGTGAATAAGGTAGTGGAGAGGTTCAATTTGCAAGATGCAAAACCAGTAAGCACACCTATGGTTGGACAGTTCAAGTTGAGCAAAGAACAGTGTCCTAAATCACATGATGAGGTTGAGTACATGGTATGTACTAGATCTGATATTACCCAAGCAGTGGGAGTTGTCAGCAAGTTTATGGCCAATCCAGGAAAGGAGCACTGGAAAGCAGTTCAGTGGATTCTCAGATATCTGAGAGGGACCAGCAGCAGGTATTTATGCTATGTAAGGTCAAGCACTTCTCTACATGGGTATGTAGATTTGGATATGGCAGGGTACTTGGATGATAGGAGAAGCACCACAGGATATGTGTTCACTGTTGGTGGAACAGTGGTTAGCTGGATTTCAGAGTTGCAGAAGGTTGTTGCAGTCACAGTGGCTAGCAAGGATAGGAACCCTGTAAATATGTTAACAAAGCTGGGAACAAAGGAGAAGTTGAATCTTCATTCAACTTATGTTGGTCTTTAAGATTGAACTTAAAGAGGGATACAAAACAAATTAAAGGATGTACAGGTACAGGTACAGGTGCAACTGTTTATCTCCAAGTGGGAGATTTTAAAGTTATGGAGCTAAAAGCTTCACTATTATGCAAATGGTGGAGGTTGTTGAGTGTCAAAGTAATCGATGTCAGTTAGGCCAACCGACATCAGTCATATTCAGTGCACACAGTAACTGACATTGGTTATAGGTCAGCTGGCATCGGTCAGACAGGAACTGACGTCGGTCATCTGTGTGTTTCCAGAATTGGTCTAATTTTAGACAAACAGTTAGTTTGCATGTAAAGACTAATTTTAGTCTTGAGTCTGCATTTCTAATTATTTTTTGGTTTGGGATCTATTTAAGAGACTCATGGGGTTGTATTGTAATAAAGGACTAAGAAGGATTAGATCCTCAACTTAAAGGCAAGAACAACAATTGGGTTGGTTGTCTCAAGGGGTGTAAGATCAGTTGATCTACAGGTAGCAAGATTAGGGAGATCTACATGGTAATTAAGATTAGTTAGATGTACAAGGGTGCAAGATCAAGGAGATCTACTTGGTGGACTGGCAATAGGCAACAACAACCATTGGGTTGATTGTCACTGACTGGTGGAGGGAACAACTCTGTGTTTGAGTTGATTGTAATTGAATGAGAGAGAGAACTCTTGAGAGAAATACTATACACCCAAGAGGTGTGGGAAGAGTGAGATTTCTTCATTATATTTTAGAAGAGTTTAATACAAGATTGGTTGTTTCTTGTATCTCTTATTATTTGCTATTTCTGATTTTTAGTTACATATTACTTCTGGTTTAATTTTGTGTTTATTTGCTTATACAAAGGTAATCAATTATACTCTAAGGAGGATCCTGATAGCTAGTATCAGAGCTGTGTGTTCTAGATCCTGACACGCCCTTCCTATATACCGAACGATACATGGAAAAAGTTTATCATTTCTATATGCTTAGTGGTATGTGAAAGAGATGTTAAAGCACGTGAGAGTATAATGATACTTGATACATAAGTAATGCATGAAAATTATTCACTCTATCTACAACACCCATTTAGTGAGAAGTCGCTAGACATGGACATAATAACTGCATATACTCAGTTTATTCTTAATTTTGGGATTTAAGTCTAACAATAGTCTCAAATAGTAATAAAGGAATGATAAAATAATAATAAAAAACTTATTTCTCTTGGTGATTTATGGGGATGATGCCATAAACACCATTATTGCAGCCATATTAGGCTATAAGTATAGTAGTTTGATCATGATGACATTACTCATAAACATGAACCAAATGAACTAATGATATTGAACACTATAATTTATTTATCTCTGCACAAAATGTTTATTTTTTAAAAAATTCTTAATTTTGATAAAATAAAATTAATTTTGAATTATAAAATGACTTATTTATATGTTTGAATAAGTCAAAAAATATGAAAACCCTATTATTTTAAAAATTACTCCAATAATTGTTTTTGTTTTTAATTGAAAGAAAATAAGCAGAAAAGTTTTTAAAAATAGACTTATTTAGTTGCCTCTTACTCCTTCAACGTGACCATGGGTTCGAACTTACTTTAAATTGACACACCATATGAGAGTGAAAGTGCCATGTGAGATGCCTTGGAAGATGCCAATTGTAGACCATGTAATGGCCAAATGAAAATTTTAAAGGTCTGACACATCCAATAGATGAATGGACGCAATCTTTAAGCAAATGTCATGCAAATACATCTAAAATGATGTAATGCATAGTCTAAACACCACATAGTAGCTCTAAAACAACTCAAGTGCAGTCAAAATGCCTTGAAAGAGCTGATATGCATGTCTTTAAGGCTAGAGACAACTATTTTCACCCATAACACAGTCAAGACAATAAATAAAATGTTAGGTTGTGGAGGTAAAAGCTTCACCCGGATGCAAACATGGAGGAGGTTGCTGAGTGTCACAGTCACCGACATCGGTCAAAGGTCGACAGAAAGCAACCGACATCAGTCAGGAGTCGGCCGATGTCGGTCACCTCCAAACAGACAGGGACCGATGTCGGTCGCCTATGCGGTTTCAAAACTGCTTGTTGACAGACAGTTAGTTTGTTGAACCGGTTGTTTGCATGTTAAAGACTAATTCGAGTCTTGAGCCACTTGTCTAATTATTGTATGCATGGGATCTATATAATAGACTCATGGGTTGTATTGTAAAGTGTAGAACCAGAAGAGTTCTTCCATTGGTGGAATCACAGGGGTTCTTCCAGGTATGTAAGATCAGGGTTGATCTACAGGTTGTTGCAAGATCAGGGAGGAGATCTACATGGGTAAGTAAGATCAATTGATTTTTAGGGGTGTGTGTGTGTGAGGTCAAAGGTAGATCTGTGGGGTAGCAAGATCAAAGGTGACATCAACACATCAAGGAGAAAGATCAGGGGAAATCTACTTGGAGTACCGGTTCGTACTCGATTGTACTGGCAGTATTATACTGACTGGTTGAGGTGAACAACAGCTCTGTGTTAACCATTTGTTGTGACCTGTATTGAGAGAAGATAACTCTTAAGGGAAGATTACTGGTATGCCCATGAAGTGGATGAAAGAGTGTGATCTCTTTGTTGTAATTTCCTTCTGAAATGAGTTGAATACAATTGTGTGTTGCCTCTCATATTCTGTGTTATTTTTGATTTCTAGTTACTTGTTACTTCTAGTTAATTTTGCATTTAGTTGCTTATACAAAGGTAATCATATGTGCTCTTAAATCTGACAAGTTGTGTCAGAGCTTTGTGGAACCTAGGTCCTATCAATTGGTATCAGAGCGAGGTTGGAGGTTCTCAGAGCCAAGTTCACTAACAGATGGTTTCAAAATTGTTTAGTGTGTGTTGATTATAGGTCACTCTCAGGGGTTTCTGATTCAGTGGGAGTATAGCAATGGCAGAAGAAGGTACGCTGAGAATGGAGAAATTTAGACACAGGCATAGCACCACAGGGTGTGTGGTTGTTGGTCTTCAGGATTGATCTTAAAGAGGGATACAAGCCATGATATAGATTAGAAAATGTATTGGTACAGGTACAGGTGTAGCTATTTATCTCCAAGTGGGAGATTGTTAGGTTGTGGAGCTAAAAGCTTCACCCAAATGCAAACAAGGAGGAGGTTGCTGAGTGTCACAGTCGCCAACGTCGACAGGCCAACCGACGTCGGCCAGAGGTCGATAGAAAGCAACTGACATCGGTCAAGAGTCAGCCGACGTCGGTCACCTCCAGATGGACAGGGACTGATGTCGGTCTCTTGTGCAGCTCTAGAAATGCTTGTTGACAGATAGTTAGTTTGTTGAATCAGTTGTTTGCATGTTAAAGACTAATTTGAGTCTTGAGTCGCTTGTCTAATTATGTATGCATGGGATCTATATAATAGACTCATGGGTTGTATTGTAAAGTGTAGAACCAGAAAAGTTCTTCCATTGGTGGTATCACAAGGGTTCTTCCATGTATGTAAGATCAGGGTTGATCTGCAGGTTGTTACAAGATCAGGGAGGAGGTCAGAAAGGGTAAGTAAACCTCCAATTTGATATTCCCCTTCATTATTCTATTTATTGCTCACTAATAGTGGGGAACCAGAGAGTTTTGATGAAGCAATACAGGTGGAATCCAAGAATCAGTGGGAGCTAGGCATGAATGAGGAAATTGATTCCTTGAAAGAGAACCAAACATGGGATTTGGTTGAGTTGCCAGCGGGAAAGAGAACACTGAAAAATAGATGGATCTATAGATTGAAGGAAGGTGAGAATGGACAGATGAGATATAAGGCTAGGTTGGTAGTGAAAGGATTTGCACAGAAACTAGGTATTGATTTTGGTGAATTTTTTTCTCCTGTAGTAAAAATGACTTCTATTCGGACTGTATTGTCTTTAGTTGCTATTGAGGATTTGCATCTTGAGCAGCTTGATGTTAAGACAACGTTTCTTCAGGGAGATTTGGATGAAGAAATATATATGGATCAGTTGGAAGGGTTTGAGGTCAAAGGTATGGAGAAACTTGTGTGTAGATTGAAGAAAAGCTTGTATGGTCTCAAGCAAGCTCCTAGACAATGGTATTTGAGATTTGACAGGTTTATGACTGAGCATGGCTACAGTAAATGTCAATCTGATCATTGTGTTTATTTTAAGAAATTGGATAATGGTAGATATATTATCCTGTTGCTGTATGTAGATGATATGTTGGTTGCAGGTTCACACATGCAGGATATCTCTGAGCTTAAGGTGAAATTAGCTCACACGTTTGCCATGAAGGATTTGGGAGCATCAAAGAAAATCCTTGGCATGAGTATCAAGAGAGATAGAAAAAATCACAGGTTGATTTTGTCTCAAGAGGATTACATGAACAAACTCGATTACTTTTATGTAAGCAATTAAACACGAAATTAAACCTGAATAATAAGTAACTAGAATCAGAAATAGCAAAGAATAAAAGATACAAGAAACCACCCTAAAAACTTGTATTAAACTCTTCCAGAAGGAAATACAATGAAGAAAACCACACTTTCTTCTCACACCTCTCAGATGTACAGATCTCTTTCCCTCAAGAGTTCTCTCAATCAATTCCAACAACCTGGATTAATACACATATACAATATGTCTTCTATTGTTCTTTCTTACACACTTGCACACAAGCTATGAAGATCTATCCCTATATATAGAATTAGGGATCATGAGCAATGCATTCACAACCATTAGATACACCTCCTAATCAAAGGCTTAAAATAGTCCTACTAAAGATAGAGACACAGACTTATAACTAACAGTTAATCTAATCATGCAAACAATCTGTTCCATTCAAAAAAATAGACTTTCTGTACGCACAGGTGACCGACGTCGGTCCCTGCCTGTTTGCACATGACCGACGTCGGTCGATACATGACTGACGCCGGCAACTACTGGTCGACTCCTTTTCGTCATCGGTGACTGTGTAAATCTAGCAACTTCAGCATCCGCTCATCTGGTGAAGATTTTAGCTCCACACCTCAACATAAAACACCACACAAGTTTTAAACAAGAGGAAAATAACATAAAAGGATGACACATAGAGGGAAAACAATCATACAATACAAAAGGACGTCAACCTAGCATTTAAAATGCCAGGGAATGACCAATATCTTACGTTAGCAAGTATGAATCAATAAGTGTTTAGCCTAGCACCTCCTTTGTTAAAACACAATATAAATATGATTTTCTTCAGGGAAATACTTTATTTCTCCCAAAATCCAAGTCCCAAACAACCTAATCATCATAAAAATAAAATAAAATGAGTTTGAATGTATTTTGATTAGCTAGAAATGAAGTATGCAACAAAGAGAATGAATGGAAGAAAAAAAGATTGATAAACCCTAAGCTCTGATTCCAATGTCAGGGAAGAACAATGGGATGAGAATAAATGAGAATTTGATGCCAACCACATCTATATTTGCATTAAATGAATTAAAAGAGATTACACTATTTATAGTAAAAAATATGACGATTCAATGCACCTTCCAAGAAGACTATTCAATGTCCTACATAGACTATTTAATTTACCTTCCAAGAAGACAATTCAATGTCATACATAGACTATTCAATTCACCTTCTAAGAAGACTATTCAACGTCCTATATAGACTATTCATCTACCACTATGAGACAAAATCTCACTTACAATTATCCCTAAGATTATCTAATATTATGTAGAATAATATTACAATATACATCATTACAAGAAGGTGGTTCCAACATGGGATGATTATGAAAGAGATAACAATTCTTGAGTGATGATTAGTCTTCTTGCAAATGTGGCAGTTGGACTTCCAATTATGTAGTTTCAAAACAACATAAATTAAGGTTTATATATCCCTCAATGGGATCTATTTTTTGTACACAGTCAATTCAAATTAGGGATTGATCACCCTCAATTCACCATGGTTCAATAAAGAAGCCAATTCCCTGTAAATTCTTCATGGGAAGCATCAATTCTCCAATACTTCAAGGAAACATCATCTTCAAGAAAAGTTACAAGACCAACATTGGTTTCACACAAACATGTGTACTCCATTATTTTTATAAATCTTTTCAAATTCAAGTTACATTTCAAATTTTAATTTCACATATAGACATTAACTACTTTTACATGTTTGCAGAAATTACTATGGACACCTTACATAATTAGAGCTTCCTCCCAAATGCAAAGTGTGTTGTACACACTTAGGTACATCTTTCATTTTACTCTAATAATTTCATTTCTAGATTAAAGGGGTGGAAAATGTAGACACTCAAATTTGGTCATGAATACTTGATAGTGTCAGTTTTGGCCCACATTTACTTTACTTGACTTGAGCCCTTAATTTAGCCATATTTTCCCACCTCACTCTACCCTAAGTACTTGTATGGCCCATCCCTTCTAAGTTTTTGTTTTATAGTTACAAAAATATTCTCAATTGCTAAAAATACCTCTAAGCATTTATACGAAGATTCAAATTCCTAAGACCAAACATCACCATTCCAGGTGAGAATCAACAGATCGACCTTTATAAGTTGATCTTGTCCCTTTCTTGTAATGTCTCTTTTTCAAAATTTAAACCCTTTCTTACAGGTTGGTATGTATTTTTAGGATAGAGAGTGTTATTTTTCACCAATCTGATTGCTACAAATGCACATATAAGCCACCTATGCTACTACTTAGCAATTTCATTATTGAGGCACACTTTACTATTGCACACTAAGCAAAGCTTCTTAGTTTTTTCCAATTTTGATTATATTCACTTGAAGCAGGGTTTAGCCAAGTCACAAGCCTACTCAATTTAAATCAAGCAAATAATTTTCAAGTATTCAAGCCATCTCTAGATGCATAAATATAACAAAGGAACAATATCACACTAAGCACTTTAGGTGGGATAACTACATGGGTTTGATTCTCTCTTTAGAATACATTAGGTGCATAGGTAGAATTTAAATATTCCAAAGTTGATTGGGATCATCTTAATCCATTACACTCCCCCCTCTTTTTTTACAAGGTTTTAGCTATCACAAGCTTTAATAGGGTTTCAACCTTTAAGAGGTCATTTAAATTTCATTTGTGCACAATCAAAGGTCTATATTTCTCATATAGTTGTATTTCAAGTAAGTGTGGGTGACTTTACCATTAGTTTCTTATTTTCCCGTGCATGTCAAGAGAAATAGTCAATCCTAACTATTTTTAGTCAATTTTGACCCATAGCAGTGATAGTTATTGTTTCAGTTGCACGTGCATATTCAAGTCTCAGTTGATCATATTGACCATATTTCAGTCACACACAATCAACCTAATAGGAAATAATCAAATAAGTCCTCTTGTCCTCTTTGTTTTTTTCATAGTTAGCTTCTTTCATTCATTTGTGCTTTGTCCATTCTAGTATTTTACTTTTATTTTTCTATTTACAAGTCATTCACAATAATTTGTAATTTAGTACCCTTCAATTCATTTGATCTTAATTAAAGTAAATATCCCAACTGATTCCAAATTATGATAAAACATATACAAAATTTACACTTGTCAATATTCTTGAACAGTGTTGACAAGCCTATAACATCATTCTTTTACGTTGTGTGAATGTGATCATATTGTGTGTGCCCAAATATGGCATACTAGAGAATACTTGTTAGCATTCCTTCTCCAGTGAGATGAAAAAAATTTATTTGTACAGAGTGCTCACCCATGAGTTTTAGTAATATGTCTTCCTCATATCCAGTTAGAACAACTATGTTATCACATTTATTTATGACCTTCACCTTCCCATCATCCAATAAAATGGAGTGGCCTTGTTGTCGAATTAGCACTAGAGACAACAAATTTATTTTTGAATGAGGAAGGTATAGTACATTTCAGAGAATGAAGTTTAGAAGCCCGGGTGACTTGAGTGGAATTAAACCTTTGCCTTTAGGTTGAAAACTTGTTTTATCTACCCAATATATTGGACCACAACTTTTTACATGAAACTCATCAAAGAAGTCCCTTAGGAAAGTCATATGTTGTGTGGCATCAATGTCTAAAACCCCAACATTATTCTAAGTTGAACTCTTTGAGACATTATTTGCTTCGTTAAGGATGGAAAGCATACATTCACTTGAAAACTGTATTGAATCTAGTTTTCAATTTTTATTCTTTTCCTTTTCTACTTTTTGTTTTCTGTAGGCTTTGATTTTATCCCATAATGTTTTGCATTCATGGGTCTCATGATTCCTTTTTCTTTCACAAAGTTTTCAAAACAAATGTTATCTATCATTTTACTTTTCTTGATGTTGACCATAACCTTTTATAGATTTGCCACCTCGCCCTTTGTTTTTCCCTTTGTCTCTATCATTTCCTACATTCTAGGAAGAATTTCCCTTTTGATTAAAATAGAAAATAATTTCTTTTGTGGACTCAACTTTTCTTCCAAAGGTTTTTTCTCTTTTGGTTATCTTCTCAACCAGTTAATCAAAGGTGTGAGTCTTTAACAAATTGCTTTCTTTTAAAGACTCTATGTAGGTTGAGTATGTAGGGAGAAAAGCCTTTATGCAAGTGATCATATACACATCAAATTTTATACTAGCAGCATCAACATCATGTTTAATAGCACAAATTTATAAAACCAAACTCATCACATCACCATTCTTCAACTCGAGATTGAATAATTTCAACTGTAATTGTGTGAACTCTAATTCTAAAAGAGAATTATATAAATCTTTTAATTTATATAGTGCTTCCCAAGGAGTGTTTCACACCTGTATGTGACAAAAAACCTCGACATCAATTGAGGCCCATATCAAGGCCAATGTTTTTTAACTCTTCTCCTTCTAGGATGGTATCTCTTTTGCTTCATTAGAATCAATAGGTCGTGCATCCTCGTCATAGATGTCAAACCATAAGTCATTAAAGAGGAGTGTATTCTCCACCTATCCTAACGATTCTAACTAGGTATCTTTCCCAATTAGTGTTGTGCTGACAATAGTTTCGATTGAATGCATTTTTGTTTTAGGGAGATGGAATGGTTCCTTATTGCTCTAAAAAGGTTCCCTTTTCTATATACATCATGACCGATATACCAAACCTTTTTATATGCTCGCCCTTCCTATATAACTGATGATACATGAAAGAAGTTTGTCATTTCTATATATTTGATGGTATGTGAAAGAGAGTTACAGCACATGAGAGCATAATGGTACATGGTACATATGTAGTGCATTAAAAGGATTCATTTTATCTACAATACTCGCTTAGTGAGAAGTCCTTACATGTGGACATAATAATTGTATATACTCGAAGTATTATTATTTTTGGGATTTAAGTCTAGCAATAATCTCGAATGGGTAACAAAGGGAATGGATTTTTTTTTTAAAAATATTTATTTTTCCCTAGTGATTGTTAGGTGACCCCTTATCCAACGGAAGCACAATTGATTACTTTCTTATAAGCAATTAAACATGGAATTATACCAGAATGAATAAGTAACTAGAAACTTGAGACAACAAAGAATTTGAGAGACAATACACACTCTTGTATTAAATATTACTAGAAGAAAATACAATAAGGAAGATGCCACTTCTTCCTCCACCTCAAAGGCTTGCCACACCTCAAGACCTTCTTCTCTCTCTCTCTCTTGCTCAATGCAAAACCTCTATAGCCTGAGTTATTATCCCTCCTTAAATGTTTTAGCTGATCTCCTTGACCTCACACCTGTAGATCTCCTTGACCTTGCTTGCTTCAATGCTTTTACTTGCCTTCTTGATAATTACAATACATGCCTTATGGGTCTTTAAATAAGATCCCATGCTTATAAAAATAGAACTCTAGTTACAATAATTAGACACGCAGCTCGTGACTTAAATTAGTCCTTTGACATGCAAACACTCGCTTCACTTAACTGACTGTTCGTCAACAGCAGTTCTAAAACACACAGGCGATCGATGCCAGTCCCTACTTGTCTGGTGCTGCCGACGTCGGTCGAGTCCCTGCCGTCGCCAGTTTCCTTCTGCACTACATCTGATTGATGTCGATCATGTTACCGATGCCAGTGCTTTTAGTTCTTCAACATCCTCTTCTTCGTGTCTGCAAACAGTTGAAGCTTTTAGCTCCACACCCTAACAATCTCCCACTTGGAGATAAACAACTGCTACTGTACCTGTACTTATACACCATCTATTTTATTCCCTTGGCTCTGTATCCCTCTTCAAATTCACTCTTGAAGACCAACCACCACACAAACCTGTGATGCAATACCTGTCACTTATGCCAAAAGAATTTTGCTGCTCCCAAATTCTTCATGACATACTTCTGAACCAACTCTACTCTTAGCTCAGAAAACTCCCTGTATATGAAACCCTACAACAAGTAACACAATACAGTAACAAGATAATGTAGCTAATATTATCCAACCTGGTAAAGATAAAATACAATGGTCAAACATCCATTATCATGCAGCCTAATTAAGACCATATACCATAGTCTTCTGTCTCGTGTCCATTCACTCTCTTCTCTAAAACGGGAATCCATCCCTCTATCCAGTGCTTCCTTCCAGCTGACAACTCTACCAACAAATACCTGTTTGGTTCTTCTCCAAGGACTCACACTCCTCATCCATGCCAAGCTCCCACTATTTCTAGATTCTACCTGCATTGCTTCTTCCATCTTCCTAGTTCTTGACTATCAGTAAGCAATATAAATAAGGTGAACAACGAATATGAGGTTCACATACCTTTTTTGACCTCCATATGGGTGTTTGAGACTCATTGATAGCTTGTTGTCCACCCAACATCCGTTCCAGTGACCGATCTCGACCATCTCCCAGTCTGCTCCTGACCGATGTCGGTTCCTTGCATTGACCCTGACTGCCGACGTTGTTTCCCTGGCCGACGCCGGTGTCTCCCCTGTCAACGTCGGTCCTTATGACTGACGTTAGACTTCTCCTGCCTGACCTACCGACCCTGCTGGTCTGCACATGACCGATGTCGATTTCTATCTGGCCGACGTCGGTGCCATGGGAGCGCCGACGTCGGTACCTGTGTTTTTCTGTAAGTGATGAATTTTTCATCTGCGAGCTCTTCTTCGATCAAACCTCTGTCCATGTTGCCCTGCTCAAATTTATTCAGCCCCTGTGACTGATCTCTATCCTTCATCTCCTTCGTAAACACCAAGGCTTCTTTGTTCTTGTCAAAAGCATCAAATTTCCTCTTCCTACAATCAACTCTATTTATGCTTTCTGAATCTGAACACATACCTTTTGAATCAAGAACTTCCATTCCCTTCCTATTCATGTGACCAAGCCTATTAAGCCACATCTTTGAATCTACAGCTGAAGTAGATAAACCAGAAGTAGAATTAGTAATACAAGTAGACAGATAAAGAGTATCTACTTTCTTACCTCTTGCTAGAATAAGTGCTCCCTTGGTAACCTTCCAAGAATCCGCTGTGAGGGTTATTGTGCACCCCTCATCACCTAACCTTCCAACAGAAATCAAACTCTCAGAATTGGAACATGCATGACCTCCTTCAACACCCATGTGTTGTCAATATGCAATCTCAACTGCACTTTCCCTTTGCCAACTATCTAACAAGGCGTACCATCCCCTAAATAAAACACTCCAAAGTCTCCCTGTTCATACTCATGGAACAAATCTCTGTTTGAGGATGCATGAAAAGATGAACCCGAATCTAAAATCCATGATCCTACCTGACTATCCAAAGAAAGTATGAGAGCATCCTGTACCACAATATTTGCATCATTTGCTTCTTCAATACCTGCATGTTGATTCTCTTTATCTCTCAACCAACACTCCTTCTTTGTATGTCCTTTCTTTCCACAAAACCAGCAGGTAATACCTTTGGACTCAGATTTCCTTCCCGACCTTGATTTCCCTTGCTCAACCTTCTCCCTTTGCCTTCCCCTGCTTTCTACACTTAGAGCATTCCCTGATGATTCACCTGTGCTTCTCCTGCGTATTTCTTCATTCAAGATCACACTCACAACATCATCAACTTTTAAGATTTTAGAAGCAGATGCAGAATTACTTACTACCATAACCAAACTGTCCCAACTTTCAGGCAAAGAACATAAAATCAAGAGAGCCTTTACCTCATCATCAAAAACAATATTAATTGAAGCTAATTGGTTTACCAAACCATGGAAATCACTGAGATGAGTATGTACCGATCCACCTTCCTGCATTTGCAAAGTAAAAAGTTGCTTCATAAGATATACCTTATTAGAAGCCGAGGGCTTTTCGTATAAATTCACCAAGGACTTTATTAACTCTTCCGTTGTCTTGCACTGTGATAAGCTAGAAATTATAGACGATGCAAGGCTCAACTTTATGGAACCTAGAGCCTTCCGATCAAGAACGTTCCATTCTTCATCCTTCATATTTGTGGGCTTGCATGCAACCCCACCCAACGGTAAGTATAAATCCTTCTGATACAGATAGTCCTCAATCTGCATCCTCCAATGTTGATAATTCTTGCCGTTAAACTTCTCCATTCGTAGCTTACTTTCTTCTGCCATTGCTGAACTCCCACTCAATCAAAAAACCCTGTGAATGACCTGTAATCAAAAACAATACACTGCTTCCTAAAAATCATAGCTCTGATACCAACTGTTAGGTGACCCCTTATCCAACGGAAGCACAATTGATTACTTTCTTATAAGCAATTAAACACGAAATTATACCAGAATGAATAAGTAACTAGAGACTTGAGACAACAAAGAATTTGAGAGACAATACACATTCTTGTATTAAATATTACTAGAAGAAAATACAATAAGGAAGATGCCACTTCTTCCTCCACCTCAAAGGCTTGCCACACCTCAAGACCTTCTTCTCTCTCTCTCTCTTGCTCAACATAACTCTATAGCCTGAGTTATTATCCCTCCTTGAATGCTTCAGCTGATCTCCTTGACCTTACACCTGTAGATCTCCTTGACCTTGCTTGCTTCAATGCTTTTACTTGCCTTCTTGATAATTACAATACATGTCTTATGGGTCTTTAAATATGATCCCATGCTTACAAAAATAGAACTCTAGTTACAATAATTAGACACGCAGCTCGTGACTTAAATTAGTCCTTCGACATGCAAACACTCGCTTCACTTAACTGACTGTTCGTCAACAGCAGTTCTGGAACACACAGGCGACCGACACCGGTCCCTGCTTGTCTGGTGCTGCCGACGTCGGCTGAGTCCCTGCCATCGCCGGTTTCCTTCTGCACTGCATCTGACCGACGTCGGTCATGCTGCCGACGCCAGTGCTTCTGGTTCTTCAGCATCCTCTTCTTCGCGTCTGCAAACAGTTGAAGCTTTTAGCTCCACACCCTAACAGTGATTTATAGGGACGATGCCACAAATGTTGTTGTAGCCATATTAGGCTATAAGTGTGGTAGTTTAATCATGACAACATTACTCATAAACACAAACCATAGGCACTAGTGATATCAAACATTACAATTTGTTTGTCTTTGCACAAAATGTTTGTTTTTAAAATTTTGCTTGATTTTGAAAATGGAAATTTGATTTTAGATTGTAAAATTACTTATTTATTATGTTTGAATAAGTCAAAAAATATGAAAAATCTCTTATTTGGAAAATTCCTCCAATGATTGTTTTTACTTTTAATTGAAAGAAAATAAGCATAAAAGTTTTAAAAAACAAACTTATCTAGTTGGCTCTTGCTCCTTCAACGTGACCATGGGTTCAAACTTACTTTAAATTGATAGGCCATATGAGAGTGAAAGTGCCATGTGAGATGCCCTAGAAGATGCCAATTGAGGACCATGTAGTGGTCAAATGAAATTTTTAAAGGTCTGACACATCTAATAGATGAATGAACATAGTTCTTAAGCAAATGTCAAGAAAATACATCTAAATGATGTATTGTGTAGTCTAAACACCACATAGTAGCTCTAAAACAACTCAAGTGCAGTCAAAATGCCTTGGAACAACTTAAACATAGGTCTTTAAGGCCAAATACAATGATTGTCACCCAAAATACAATCAAGGCAATAGATAAAACACCATGCAAATTTTAAACAACAAGGAAATAACATAAAAGGATGACACATAGGGGAAAAACAATCATACAAAAAAAATGATGTCACACCTGGGCTTTAAAATGCCAAGGAATGACCAATATCTTATATTAGCAAGTGTTTAGCCAAGTGCCTCCTTTGTTGAAACACAATTTAAATATGGTCTTCTTAAGGGAAACACCTTACTTCTACCAAAATCGCAATCCCAAACAACATAATCATCATAAAATATAATAAAATGAGTTTGAATGTATTTTAATTAGCTAGAAATGAAGAATGCAACAAAGAGGATGAATGAAGGAAAAAAAAAGCTTAATAAAACTTGAGCTCTGATACCAACGTCAAGGAGGAATAATGGGATGACAATAAATGAGAATTTGATGTAAACCAAAGCTATATTTGCATTAAATGAATGAAGAGAAATTACACTATTTATAGCAAATAATATGACGATTCAATTCACCTTCCAAGAAGACAATTCAATGTCTTACATAGACTATTCTATTCACCTTCCAAGAAGACCATTCAACGTCATACGTAGACTATTCATCTATCACTACAAGACAAAAGCTCACCTACAATTATCCCTAAGATTATTTAATGTTATGTAGAATAACATTACAATATACATCATTACAAGAAGGTAGTTCCAACACAGGATGATTACCAAAGAGACGACAATTCTTGAGTGACGATTAGCCTTCTTGCAAATGTGGCATTGGACTTCCAGTTATGTAGTTTCATTGACAAGTTTTTTAACATAGTACATACCTTGAAAGTGCTCCTTGACATGCCGCACAACATGAAGGAGCTAACACATGGATGATGAAGAGAAGTATCCTACCTCGACTTTACCCCTTTAGTCTAAGCTGTTTTGTAACAACCAATTTTTTAAAACTAAGTCTTTGTTGTAGCGTCAAGGACTGAGGGATTCTATTATGACAAATTCACTTAGGGATCGAACTCTACTTCGTCCCTTATGATTTTGGGTCTTTACATTCAATAAAAATTGATCTCTAATAAACTTTTTATGAATAAAAAATCTTCACCAATAAACCAATAACATTTCGACATAACATCCGTTTTGAAATGATCGATTGATTCTAAATTTACCACACATCAACTCATATAGATCAAAGAAGCACTATCCAAGTCAAACACCAATTTCTATCTTGCAATTCCTCTATACACAACTATTTTGTATAGATAAGCACAAGTAATGTAAGGCATTCATGCCTCAAGTTACGCTAATAATTTCAACTTTTATATAAGAGTAGAGTTTGACCTTTTCATTCTCACTTCTCTAAATGTGAAATTATCTCTTCAATTTATTTTAAATATATGTTAAGATTAACTAGTTACAATTTTAGAGGAGAGTTTAGTACCGTGTGGGTTTGGGTTAGGGCCAAAACGTAGCCATCATGGTGGACCTTAAAACGTCGCTTCGCTTGAATTCCGCTAACCGACCACGATACGCTGCCAAGGAGCCTTACGACTATTCCACGGTCACGTGGGCCCCATCTCCATTCTTGAAGAGTCGGACTTCTGTTAGTTGGACAAATATTTTAACCAAAACTACACGCATTTCCGTAAGATGTTGGAACGGATCAAGCAAAGCCATACGGCATTTATTGTGCATCGCACGTGATCCCAATCGCTGAGGCCACATCCCAACGGTCAATCTTCCGCTTTTTCCGCCGGGCTAAATTTCACTGTCGAAGCTGCGCGCCAGTTAGGTGATTGCTTTTCATGACAGTTATTTTTGTTTAACCCCCCCCGCCTTTTTTTTTTAACCTTTCAAGGACAGTTAATTTTGTTTCAGCGTTTTTTTTTGGAAATTTTTTTAATGTTAGTTTTAATATTGTCAAAATAATAGTTGATTACCGATGAGATGTGGGTGAGTTGATAAAGGGATGTTTGCTATAAATATTATTGAGGTGCAAAGTTTAATATGGTATTTGATGTTGGTTGTGATCGATTATTAGTATTTTGGGGTTGGTTGTGATTGTTGATGGTATACTCAGGTTGGTTATGGTCATTCGTTAGTATTTTGGCGCTGGTTGTAGTCGTAAATGGTTATTTGAAAATCTGAATCTTCGATTGTATCCCAGACCGATTGGAGCTTCGGTCAAAAATGGTATACGATAAGGATCTGGAATGAATATGCATTTTAAATAAGAATGTATATTATTTAGAGTCCTATCTTTAAATAAAAGGTGGAAGTATTATTATCCCATACTTTCTTTTAGTTTGAGATTTCTTTTGGGTTAATTGTGGGCATGTTCTCATCAACGTTACATAAAGTCAAAGTACTTTCTTCTACGAAAATATATATAAACTTTACAATAATGAATTATAATCAAAAGAGTATTTTATATTTAAACGTCTAGTATTTTATGAGATCTCTAGAAAATCAAGGCTCTCTACAATATATTATTTATTGAGAAGAAGAAAAAACGTGCAATTTTATTCATTAAAGATGATCCAATATATAATTGGCCTTCTTAAGAGTTGTCAAAGTAACTACTTCAATTTGAGTGTCTTTTTCAACCTCAATTTCAATGTGTAAACAAATTCACTATTCTACTTACTAACCACAAATTATTAAATAAAATGTATTAACAATTCAATTCTTGTATTTTATATTTTATCTTCTTTTTCTTTATACATTTTTATTTAAAATATAATTTTCTTATAAACTTTGAAGTCAATACTTAGCTTTTATTTGGAGCCTAATTCGGTTCTCAAATACAAACAAAGGTCCAGTCTCCTTAAAAAAAGCCCTGAGATTCCGCGAGGATTTTTAATCTTGAAAATCTTACCAAATTGGACAAATACAACTCTTTTTAAAAAATAAAACCAGTCTTAGCTTTTAAGCCTACAACCTATCCAAAAAGAAAACTAACAACAATTTTAAAATATCAAACTTTAACCTTAGATTCAGCGTTTTGCTGCCAACGTTCATCTTCCCCTACTGGAGAGCAGTGATTCTATTGTCCATTGGGTTCCATTGATGATAGAATTTTGAGCATCCAGTTAAAGTCTTTTCGCTTCCATTTTTCTACCTCTTTTCCCTTTATTACCACAGTTTGGAGTCTAGAGGGTGCTCTAACACTGAGCTATAGTCAAAACAACCCTACTAGCCAACTCTTCTTCTTCTTCTTCCCAATTCACCTCTTCTACTTCTGAATCTTCCTTCCACTGTGATTTTTCAAAAATAGGAGAAAAGGTTTCTAGATCCTCTAACCCAGAAGGCCTTACTTCCTTTCCCTTATCCGACTGAGGAGATAATTATTGCCCTGGCTTCACAGGGATCTGAACTTCCTCTACCACCTGACCCTCATCCTTTTGAGGACTTACCTGTTTCTTCTGGACTTTGTCCGAAGATGGAATTTTAGCCATGAAATTCTTTACTAGGAATTGAAATCTATGAACCAAAGCAACAACCTACCTTCTTAACCCATTTATGCAAAACCAAACCCTGGGATCCTTTACAACCATTCTTAGGACAAGAAGCTACCTTATGATTACTTTGATTACATTTAAAACATCTAAAAGGCAATCCTTCAAAATTGACATATTGAGTCCACAATCCATGGGTTGAAGAGATTTGAATGGAGTGATGGAAATGTTTGGATAGATCCATCAAAGCACACACCCTGATAAAATTCCAATGAGCCCCCAAGGATTCATCAATTTTCACAAAAATACCTAGCTTACGCACCAACTGCTTGAGTAGACCAGGATCTCACATTGCCAATGGAAGATTATAAAATCTTATCCATACTGGGGCTTGCAAGATAACCAAGGTAGTAGGGTTGAAAAAGGGAGCCCAAGGACAAAGAAAAACTCCCTGATTGCCTAAAAACCAAGGTCCATTTGACCACACAAAATCCTTGTCTTCTATCGAAAAAAATTGTATCAGAAAAAATCCATTTGATAACAATGTTAGAGAAGGAGCTTGTATTGATGGCCAGGTTTCAGAGAACTATTTTACCAGCATGTCCCAATAGGGTTGTTTACCTACACATCTGCCTATCAAAGATCTGCTGCCTCTTTCCATATTTATTTTTGTTAAATCTGCGTTTGAAATTTTCAAAATTGGAGGAGAGTTAGAGAAAAATTGGGGGATATCACCTATAAAGGCAATTTCCAGAGTTTTTTCCAGAGTTGAAACTCTTGCTGAGTTGCTCTGTGCATCTTTCACCGACTTAGATACCTCTATAGAAATCTTTTCAGGAAAATCTGGGTTCTAGGGATAAGGTTATGATTAGATTCAGGGTTAGCTTTAAGAAGCATTTCTTTACAATAAGCTCCACAAGAATGATATGGATTCGAAACATTATTGTAACCCAGATCCTTGGAAACCCTAGTCGCCTTTTTGGAAACCTCCAAACCCTGATTCCTAAGGGAGGAGCTATCAAAGGCCCAACATTTGTCTTGACCCTCTTGCTCCAACCCTAATCCAACTCCCTGAAGTTCAGAATCCACGGCTAGCTATTCTAAACTTAAGAAACCTTGACCAAAGATAATTTCTTTGTTCTTCAATCTACCCCTCCTGGGTCTGTGGCTCCCAAAAGATCCATGTTTCTCCCATCTTTCCTTGACCTTTGAACTGTCAACCTTCGTTGTTGCCACCTGATCAAATGCTCCAATCCGTCCCTCATACCCAAGCCCGAGCGAACAGGGTACTACTGCCTTCATCTCCCCTGACAACCATTGCCCTTTGGTTGCCGCCTCACTGTAGCTCTTCAAATTTTGCTTTGCTACTCTTAAACCCTTCACCGCTGCCTTCTCGTTGTTTACCTCCTTCCTACCATCGTATATCGTTGCTCTGTCATTAATCACCACCATCAACTCCATTCTGAAATACTTTTCTTATAAACTTATTAACCTATTATATTTATTATTAAATATTAATATAAACAAACATTTTTTTATTTTTTTTCAAATATATATCTTATTTCTATAAATTGACTCTACCATTTTAAAATAAACATCATTTAAATATTTTTAAATACATATTTTACTCCCTTAAATTGAATATACCCTCTTTTAAATGCGTGTAGATATTTTTAAAAGCATCTTTTATTCCTTTTAAGTTAAATGAAACTTTTAAGTAATTTTGCGGAGTTGTTTGTAGTACTCCAAAAATTCTCATTATTCATTTAACATTATTTTTTAACATTATTTTTCGTATAGAAAGAAGGAAAGAAAAATGAAAGATTATAATATTTATTATTAAATTATAAAAAAATTAACATTTTTTTATAAAAAGAGTTTTGTATAATTTAAAATTATTATTTAGTTTTTAAATTAATTGTTTGTTCCCGTACAATTAAAATGAAGGGTTTCGTAAATATTCGAACTAATGGATTTTATTTTTCAATTTGAACCCTTATCATTTTTATTATTCTTTCCAATTAAAATTATTATTTATTTATATATTACTTTTGTTATTTTTTACAAAATATTTGGAATTTAAAAACATCTAAAAAGAATGTGTTGGCTTATTTTTTATAAAACAATACTTTATTTTTAATAGGTTCTCATACATATTGTTAAGTAGTTGAAATAAATAGAAAAATAATTTGTTCAATAATTAAAAAGTGGATGTTGAAAATAATATCACTTTTAATGAAATCTTCATATATTAGGAAGATAACATGTTTTTTGGGGGGATATATAAAATGTAAATATAAAAACAAATCATATATATATATAGTGAGTGTTAAACAAGATTTTTTTTGTTTAATTAACTATCCAATCAAACATATAAAGAGATAAATGCCTCTTAGCTTTTAAAATAATGTCATAAGGGATTTCAAATCGTTTGTAGGCTTGTCATTTCTATTTGAATAGTCTTCACTGATAGAATATTGTTTGAATTTGTGCATTTATCAATTATAAATCTAGCAGAGAATAGTTTCAAGACCATACAACTAGTTATGGTCATTGTCAAGACTACACAAACAATTTTAACAAACTTATACGATCCTAGTTAGGACATGCAGATTATGACAAATGTCTTAAATTTTCAAAGCTTAATGTAACCTTATAACTTAAATACACGTTTCAAAAAACGTCCTCCTAAAATCAGCAAATTTTATAAATTTAAAATGTGTAAGAGATTGGTTTGGGGATCTGCATATATAGGATTAGGGGTGGCCCTTTTCCCTTCTATTTTTTCAAATCCTTGAAATATAATAGGGAAATTCCAAGTTGATAATTAAAATTTACATAATATAAATAACTCCAACAAAATGCTTAAAGAGTGATCTCAATTGCTTAATTATTAAATGAACCTAATCACTTCTCTATTTATAAATGAATTGAATTCAAACATTAGAAATTGATGTGCATGATTAACATACAAAAACTAGAAACAAGAAAGGTAAAAGATACATACATGTCCATCTTATTTAAAAGGTGATACAAGCAAACATGTTAGGAATATATAGATGGCCCTGGGATCGACACTAGATGATCGTAAAGCTAACACGGGGGTTACACGAGGATGCATGAAACATGTTTCAAGTTCTAGAAGTCACCATGATAGTTAAATAATACCAAATTTAGACCAAAAATGTGCATAATATATATAAACTAATGTAACAAAAATGACAAGGGACTATTTTTCATTGTCTACTTTATGTCCCACTTTGATGTGCATGTTAAGCCATAAAGTAGGTAGTGTGAGCACATGCTTCAAAGTAAAACATGTAAAAAGGATATAGATAGTATTGCAAATCTAAGTTTCTCAGTACAAAAAATCCAAGTTTTAGAACCTCCAAAATTACACTTATGTTTCTTGGCCAAACATGGGTGAGTGAAAAATAGTAAATTCTACATTTGAATTATATTGCTAATAAGATACCTTTTTTATCCCGCATGTATAATGTAATTCCCATAGGTTTATCATACCATTAAATAAACAAATATAAAATGGAGTGGAGATTAAAACTTATATGGCATTAAGCATTGGGCCACAAAATCTGAGAATGAATCTAAGTCATTGAGTCATTAATTACCAAAAACTAAAGTTGAAACCCTATAGTCATCAAGTAACAAATCCTTAATCCTATAATAGTGAAGATGACAAGTCACATGCCCCTTTGTCCCTAACATGCAGTGGAAGTTCCTTCAATCCATCATACTATCAAATAAATAATAGGTTTGAAAATTATAGTGAGTGATATATGCCTCCTTTTGAGATTAGAGTGAACATATAAAACTCACATCTCAAAATAAATTAGATGTATAATTGAAACGTAGCAAGCATATTATCAAATAACATAGCTTGTAAAGTTTTTAAATTTTAGGAACATGCAAAAAAAAACTTGTGTTGCCTCAAGATATAATAAAATTAGAGTTATTGTAACATAAAAAATAGAAATCACATCAATTATATCATTTTATGTTTCATAGAAACAAGTTGGTAGTCCATAAAGATATAAAAATGAAGAACATGCACAAGACAAAGTTTTTTCCCCGTGTTATCGTAAATAAGCATAAAATAACATGGAAACATTAAAAAAACATAATCATAATCATGATCATAATAAATATTGACCTGTTTATGACATGGTAATTGGGTTAGAAATAACATCATATTCTACATTGTATCATGACAAACTTGTATCGAAATTAGTGTCATATAAATCCCGCATCATAAATAATGTTAGCAATACAAAATGTCATGAGTGTGAGAACCATGCATCATATATAGAGTGTCCACAATAATATTACTAAAGTATAATACATGAAAATAAATGGAGGAGTGACATGCATAAGAAAAAATATTGTGTCCCCATGTTGCCCCACGATAAGCACAACATATCATGGCAACATGGAACACATGTAAAACTTTCATGATGTTGACTAAGTCTTGTAAAAACTTGCCTTCCAAGTTAGAAAAAAGAAGATGCCCTCCATAAATAAGTGAATAAGGAGTCATCCCTTGCCTAGTTTGAAGTTGCAACAATAAATTTGTGACGTTTTGAAGATTATGCATTTATCTTCCTAATCAAATAAAAAATCTATGTGGAAAAGAAATAGATTTGAATGTGTGTGAACATGTACGTGGAAGTGTGTGCTCTTTAATTTTTAAACAAGAAAGAAAATATGAAGCAAATAAACATAAAACCACTGAAGTAAAAGTAATAAAAACATGTTCAAGGTAAAAAAGTTTAAATTGTTTTGTAGCAAGGCAAATCAAAGTAATCTTCACATTTAATGTCAAAATATTACAAAGCAAATCCCTAGCATAGTATCTGTCACACAATATCATGATACATTGTAAATCAATTACATGTGTGTAAAAGCTTTGCAATAATCATCATTATATTATAAACACTCCTTTTTGACCACTTCTGTGTCTAAATAGACATCAGATCAATTTCTAGCAAACAATGTAAATTGAGTCTAGAAATCACTGAAACACCCAAATTCATTTGTACACCTAGTGTTTTGCATCTAAATTATGTTAATACATCCCTATTCGGGGTAATACATTGTACATAATAATGCCCTCTCACCGATTTATCCCTAGTCAAATTATGACCTAGCAAATCGTCAATTTCGATCGAGTGTGAAGGACAATCATGTTAAAATTAAAAAATGACAACTTGTTAGGTTGTGGAGCTAAAAGCTTCACTAATGCAAATAGAGGAGGAGGTTTTAGGAAGGTTGCTGAGTGTGTCAGGCACCGGCGTCGGTCAGGCCAACCAACGTCGGTAAGGCCAACTGACGTCGACAGGGAAGAGACAGGAAGCAACCGACGTCGGTCAGAAGTCGATCGGCGTCGGCACCCCCCAGGCAGACAGGGACCGACGTCGGTCACCTGTGTGGTTTGACTGCGAGTGTTTTACGGGCAGTTAGCTAACGAACCAAGTGTTTGCATGTCAAGAGCCAATTTTAGACTAAGAGCTGCGGATCTAATTATTGTAATTAGGTGTCTAATTATTGTTTGCATGAGATCTATATAATAGACTCATGGATTGTATTGAAAGTTGTTCTAGTTTGAGTTGAGCAAAGTTTGCTTCTTCTGTGTGTGAGGTGAGCAAGGGTGTTCCTCCTAGTTCCACAGCAGTACCAAGGTGGGTGCTGGATTGGAGAATCAGCAAGATTCTTCATGTATGTATGATCTTGGTCATCAGGTGAGCATGGCTACTTTAGGAGATCTACATGGTAAGTAAGATCATTGATCTGCAGGTGTATGTGTGTGCAAGGTCAAGGTTCACAGGTGTGCAAAACTGAATTGATTTGCAGGTGTGCAAGATCAGATAAGACGGCAACACAACAGAGATCAGTATCAGGGGAGATCTACTTGGAGTACAGTGTGTACTCAGATAGAGCAAAGAGGAAGGCATGTTAGTTCCTTCCATAAGTAAGATCAGATTGGGTTGCAGGTTGTTACAGTTTAGGGGAGATCTACTTGAAGTACGTTTGTGTACTTGTGGAGTGCG
Organism: Torreya grandis; assembly: GCA_037957365.1. Taxonomy (NCBI): domain Eukaryota; kingdom Viridiplantae; phylum Streptophyta; class Pinopsida; order Cupressales; family Taxaceae; genus Torreya; species Torreya grandis. The sequence goes on from JARHVA010002228.1 coordinate 1,568,188, forward strand.
TGGAGCACTTGTGGAGTGCGTGGAGCACAGGAGAACTGGCAATAGTGGATACTGGCTGGTTGGAGGTGAACACCAACTCTGTGTTTGAGTTGGGTGTTGGGACCTAAGAGAGAGAGCTTTGAGGGAAGATTTACTGCTTATGCCCTAGAGGTGTGGGAGCCCTAGAGGTGTGTAAGGAAGAAGAACTGTGGCAGCCTTCTTTGTTGTATTTCCTTCTGAAAGAGTTTTAATACAAGTTGTGTATTGTCTCTCATATTCTGTGTTATTTCTGAATTCTAGTTACTTGTTGATTCTGGTTAATTCCGCATATTAAGTTGCCTGGTAATCAATTGTGTGCTTCCGTTATTTATCCCAACACAACTAACCTAATCAGAATTGCTCAAATGATTAAATCCAATAAAATGGTTAGTTAAAACAGTCATGGCTAATTAGTAAATTTATGAAAATAGAAATTCATAAAATGCATGACTCAGGCTAAAAGTGGTCAAACACTCAAAATTCAATGCAAACAAATATCAATTTGTGCTAGCCATGCCTCCTAAGTATAAAAGTAATTGCTTCATTTATGGCATTGGGCCTACAAAAATAAATTGATTTATGGCCATACATCTTAATCTCAAGATGGATGGTTTCAAATCTTGATCTCAAGATGAATGGCTAAAAATCAATCTTCTCATTTTTGAAAGCCTATAAATAGATGGCTCCTCACACACCTTCAACAAACTTCTTAAGCCAAGCTTACTATGTATAAATCTATGGAGAAAGCTTCATAATCAACACATGTCATAGTCAATTGCCAAAGTGAACAAGGGGAGATATTACATGTGCACTATTGACGAAGACTCATTGTCCACAAGCCGAGCATATTCCACTCTTAGGGCAACTCACAAATCGAATTATCAAGAAAGGTGAAAGCATTTGTTTTTGCCTTCCTATTATCTTTTGTTTGTTTATTATTTGTTCTCCCAAGTATATAGGCTTGGAATGCTAGTCTTATATGCATTTTTCATTGATTTATCTCTACTAACACATAAACTAGCATTATCCTTGGATTCCTTGATTACATATATAACTCATGTGCATATATATATGTTAAGCATTTGAGATGATAGACTTTGAAAAGTTTCAAACCAAGAAAAATAAGGTAAAATAACATGAAAGTAACCTTATTCATCCAATCTTTCTAGCAAAATACTTGATTATGTTTGATTCAGCATAAATTTTTGTTCATTATATAGAAACCATTGTCAATTTCAATCAAAGCATAAGAAATATTTTGAAAAGAATAAATTCAAACAAAAGATAAATAAAATAAAGAGATTAAATCATAATTTGAAATCAAACATCCTTAAAAAGGAAACATAGCACACCAACTTTCAAAGAAAACAAGAAAGATGCATTACTTGAATAATAGGAAAATGAAAGCTCACACACAAACTTATGAAAATATGAATTAGAATCAACAAGTTACATGAAATAAATTGAAATTAAAAAAATTCATATAACTTTTAAAAGGGGAAAAAAAACAAAGTGTAAATAAAAACAAACTAAAAGGAAAAAAAAAACAAAGTGTAAATAAAAACAAACTAAACATACTATTAAAGAAATCTCAAAAGTCATTGAAAGTGATGAAAAGTAAGCCAAAGGAAACAAGAGACAATGTGAAGAGAGAGATTTTTTTTTAAGGAATTAAGCACTTAGGTGATGGTAATTTGTTCTCTAAGAGGTCATCTTCATCCATACAAAAATATTATTTTGATATCCCATTAATTCGTTGATGCCAATTATATTTATATATATATATATAGTAATCATATACATTATTTTTATATTATATTTGTGAATTTGTATTTTATTATTTCTTGTTTTAAACATCTATCTTGATTTTTCATTATTTGTAATATCAATTGGTTCTTCTATTGAAGAAACTTCTAATTCCTTTTTTTTTATGAATCCCTTGTCTCCTCAAATAGTTACCACTTTTCCTTCAATCCAATTTTTATACATTGTTGCATAGTTACAAGATTTTTTTCATATGATATATCAAAGATCATCCAAATAACATGTTATATTATCCATTACTAGGCATTGTGTAAAATAGGCTTTGAACCTTCTTTGGACCTACATGAATAGGTAAAATTATACAAACCAAACATGTCATATCTTATACCATCATAGCCTCTAATAATTATTTTTTTTAATACAAAGTCATCTTCATGAAATCCAAGGTCATAAAGAAAATCATTGATGAACTAATTCAGAGTTTAACCATTAACTATAATTGAGCCATCTTTCTCTTAACCTTTTATGAAAGCCCTGATAAATAATAGACCATTGTAGGATACTTGGAATTTCACTTTCATCTAACACAATTTGGAGTGGGACCCAGGGTTTTTTCACCTAATTCAACCCAACCAATAAAGTTATCAATCACACAATATTGATAGTAAAATATCATTTCATTATAACTCTTATTTTTTCAATATTAACGTTAGCATTAACGTTTGCTTTGTTTCCTTGTCATTAGTTGTGGTTTGGAAGAGAGTTTGTAAAAATATCAAAGTAGTGATTTAGAGGAGCCACTTATTGATCCACATTATTTTCTCTTTATATTTGAATTTTATCTCTCAAATTGATCTTGGATATTATACTTGCTTGGTTCACATTGTTTGCTCCTCCTATTTGAATTTTTGTGCTCTCAATAAGATCTTGGATAAAATATGCTTCAATACAATGTACGTATTTACAATGCAATAATAAATACTTAGAGGTGTTTGTTTGTTTTGTTGGTGCCAACTTACCTTCTCTTGTGATTGTTACCAATATAAATGAGACAAATTCATCAAACTAATAACTATTTAATTAAAAATCACAATGATAATGACTTGATTACACTAATGATTGGATCACGTGATTTAAAAAAATATATAATTTTTTTTTTGTTTTCCAATCCTCTCAACAAAGAATGATTTGTAGTTGTCTTTGTCTATGCCAACCTATTTAATATTTGGACTCTCCTTGATGCAAAATCATACAGGTTCACAAAATATCTTGCATCATCAAAAAACATGGGTTTAGGTTGTTTTGTGCACTTATGCACATTTGTTTTAAGTTGTGTGGCTTGTCGTCTCTTGATACAACATTTACATGTAAAGGAAGATCAACATCAAGTCAAAGAACATCATAAAGAGTCCCACAGGGCAAGGAAAAATAGGAAGGATGGTTTTAATTATATTCCACTAGTCAAAAGGACCTTTTATTTAGAGTATGACAAAACTGACTTTGTGTAGGTGATAGTTTTGAAATAGTCGCTTTATGTAGGTGGCAATTACACAATCGCCAGTCTACAACAATTGATTGTTCCACCTAAATTGAAAAAATAGGTAAAGTAATTATCTAAATGAAGCAAACATGACATGCATATTATTTTTCAATACATAGGGAAATCAAAGAGTGAGACAAGATATTAGTGTTAGGCCACAAATACTTAAAGGCAGTTTTGGAAGAGAGTTGGAGAGTCACTTCAAATCATGTAAGGTAGAACAAGAGACATCAAACAAGTTGGAGGAAAGAGGAGTCCAATTATAGAGTAGAGAAGAATCGAGAGAGATTATATAAGCTCAAAAAGTGAGAACACATCGCTAAGAGCTTGCTTAGAGTGATGTATGTTCATTTTAACCTGGTCATTAGACTGAGTAAGTTTTGTTCATAGTCATAAGAGAAGGGAGAGTATGCTTGTGTATGTGTAACCTATGTAGCACTACTAAACATCAATAAATAGTGTCTTTTGACTCCTATATAGTCTCGTGTCTGCAAATGTCCTTGAGAATGAAGGAAGTATAACACTGTTGGGGAGTAATGAATCTATTCACTTGGCCCCCTCTTACCTATCTACATCACTTCCCAAATGAAACTTACAATAATCTAACTCTTCCCACTTGAAGTTTTTAAGAAAAGAAGTGAAAAAAAAAAAAAAAAACTATGTAAAGAAAATCAAATATTTAAAACTAAAAATAATATAAAAATGAGTAGAGGATTTTTAACACACTAGCTAATGAAAGAAAACCTGGATTATCAACAAACATATTTACTTGTGTAGATAATTGATTTGATGGATGTTTACATTCAAAATAAAATAATTAAACTTTGATTGGTTGTCTTAATTTAAGAGTTCATGAACCAAGTAATAATTGGAGATATCGACATAATATAGTTGACATGTCATATGAATAAATCCCAATGTAATAAAAAGTCCCACAAAGGTGAAATAAAATTGAAAGAGAAATGATTTCTAGCACCTTAATTGATGAAAGAAAACTTAGTTCATCAACAACCATATTTACTTTCATAGACAATTGATTCGATGGACATTTAGATTCAAAACAATGTCATGAAACTTTCATTAGTTGTTTTGATTTAAGAGTTCATGGACCAGGTTATGATTAGAGATATAAATGTCAGTATATCTTATAACATTATAGATTTGTCATGTGATATGAATATACCCCAATGTAATAAAAAGTCCCACGATTGTGAAGTAATAATTTAATAACTCAATATTGAAAAACGGAAACCAATTCAAAAGAGTTGCAATGTGATTGATAAGGACGATGATATGCCACAATTGTTATTTTATGCATTGAGGTATAAATCTTCAAAGATACTTGAAATAAAAGGGATGAAATTAGATTTGAGTCCTAGATAAATTTTGTAGAATTGATACCCTTCATTCTTTAACACTTAATCGAATACTTGAAATAAAAAGAATGACACATAATTCAAGTTCCAAGGATTTTTTTAATAATCAATACTCTTCATTAATTTAATACTAAAGTGAAGAAAGTTAATTATTTTTGCACCTAAATTATGACCTTTATATAATTAGAAAAGTTCGAGTATATTAAAGTTTAAAAACTCTCTTAAACTTGCACAATTATTTTCTAAAAAAAATTGTATGATAAAACTCCTGATCAACGTTTTAGAATACAATGCATGATCTATCATCATCCGAGGATTCCTTATATTTTATGAATTTTAAAAAAGGTTAAGACATTTTCAATAATAATAATAAAAAGTTGAGACATCAAACCCCCACTAGCAAAATTAACCCTCCACCACCACATCTTAAAAAAAATTATTAAAAAGACACTAATTGACCACCATATATTGAAAATAGACGTGACGAGAGCTGAATATGTAGCTAAGGTTTCATCCTTGCAACATCATAGGTACAATGGTGATGGAGATCACTACCATCGATTGGGCAAGGCAGGGCAAGGCATTGTGCAGGTCTCCAGCAACAAAGGTATGGCATCAGGGTTTGTAGCCAACGAGATGAAGAAACAAGCTTTTGGGTTTTCCTATAGGGATGTTGCTTGCCATAAGGATCCTCTACCTACCACTTCTCTTGCATTTTTTCCCAGTCCATGTATTGTGGAAAAATCATATGAACTATCAATAATGGAGATAATTTATCTTGAGGTATCTAAATTATTTTCTACATTTACATACATTTCAATTATTCATAGGTTTAATGGGTTCTGGCCTCAATCAAAGGAATTGCATCATTGGACCCATGCTACTTGGACTAGTAATTGTCAAATCCAATTATGTTCTAAAGGGTTCTTCCGAGTTAATTTTTTAACCCTAAAGATCATCAAAAAGTGTTTAAAGAGGGGCCTTAGTTTTGGGGTAGGGCTGGGCTCTTTACTACCCCTTGGTTCATTGATTTTGATCCCTCAATAATGGTGCTGTCTAAAATGCTAGTTTGGGTTCGACTCCCAAATTACCCTCTTCCCTTTTGGGCCCTCTCAGTTTGTGAAGGTATTGGAAACCTTCTTGGAAGATTCATCAAGATGGATAATGAACTGTCTAAGCAAGGGTTGTTTACCTATGTTCATATTTTTGTGGAGGTAGATCTTAGCAAAGGTCTCCTAGAGAGAATCCAGTTGAAGCATAACACCTTCCTTTGGATCCAAACTTTGGATTATGAAAATACTACCTTTAGATGTTGGTTTTACTATCAAATAGGCCATCTCTAGGGGGTTTGTCCTCGTGCAGGGAAGCCAAAAAAGAAAAAAATACCAATATTTTAATCCTAAAGGTTGGCAACTATATGAGCACCCTCTTTCAAATAAGGGCACAAAAAAATTAGATACAACATAGAGAAGAAAGAAGATACAGAGTCTATTAAAGAAATGGTTGTGACAAATTTCTCTTACAAAATGTCATCTGTGAATAATGCTACAAGTGGAGGAATTAAGAGGGCACATGGATTCGACACCTTTGAATCTGATAAAGATCAACCCCATTTTGAACCTCAACATACTCTTGTGCTTCCAATGGTTATTGCTAACCCGATGGCTATTGGTAGTCCAAAGGGTTGGACAAAGGTTCAAAATAAAAAGGGGAAAAAAGGTTGTATTAATTTTAGCGAATATTCATATAGTTACATTGGATTTCCTAGGATGGAAGGTGGATCATTTCTCTTAGTTACACTTCACTCACATGCACAAAAGAATTATATTGACTTTGATTTCTAGCATGCAGGATATGTAACTCCAACTCTTGAAAGGGTGGTATAAGTCAACTAAATTTTCACACTCTTATTTTATTTCTACTTTTAAGGGATAAGTTAAGGAGTGAAGAGAAGACAAAATATCACATTCTACCCATCAATTATCAATAATGATCTCACAACCCTACTTGACATCAACATGTGTCATGTTCCTGAAATATTGCATAACTTGAAATTGAGCAAATAATGGATTTAGTGGTAGGGTACATATTCAGAAGAAATAGGTGGTGCATATTTGGTGGCCTACTAATTATATCTTGTATGAATTCAATGCAATAGTGATTTTGTCTCAATGATAGTCAACAATCGACTTCATATAGAGTAAAATAGTATCATGTAGAACCTAAATCCACTCCTCGAATTAAAAAATAGAAATCAGATGTGTCATATTCCAACCTTCTTTGTCTTTTCATTATTCTTACATGATTTAAGTCATTTGCTTGTTCAAAATTTTCCTGTTTTATGAGATATATTTGATTAATTTTTCAAAACTGCATTATCTTAGATCTAGCTTGTGCATTAGTTGTAATTGTCTATGCATGTCGTAATTACCCTAAAACCACAAATAATTAAAACATTTTGGTGAACCTGAGATTTCAATCATCCAACCCAGGTTTTCATAAACCCTCATCCCCCTAAGGCTTGATTTAATGAAGTTTTATGACATATTTATATTTTTTCTATTTTCCTTAGCATAGTATTTTGGTTTACCTTCGTTTATTCTTTTGGATTTACATCCAATTCTCATAAATTGGTTAACTCCATTATTCAACCACTTGCATCCTCTATGTTTCCCCCTAGGGTTTCACTTATGATTTTTCTATTTTCAAAAATTATTTTTGATATTTACATCTTATTTTGGTTTATTTCATTGCTCAATTATTACTCTAGATTATTTCATATTGTTCATGCTTATATTTTATGCCAACTAGGAAGTCTTCATCTACAAGTATTAATAGGGAATGCTAGATTGAGTGGCGCTACTTGAAATTTGTTTCAACTTCCATTGTTTCCTACTCATGCTTCTTTGTAATAATAAAAAATGACAACCACTACTGAAATGCCTTCTAGTGTTCATGATAATACAAATAGAAATGATAGTGATTATGTTTATATTCCATATACGCCTTTTCATAATTATACTTCTTCTGACGAAGAAAGTGTTTGTGATAATAATTTTAATATTTATAATGCTGGTGCTTGCAATGACAAATCCTCCATTGATATTAATGCACCGCACTTTTGTCTTATGACTAAAATTAATTTTGATAATTATCTTGAGAAATTTTTTAAGGAACTAGATGGTATGATTTATTTGGTTATAAATGTGTGAAATAAGAGACTTATGGATAAGGAACCTGCACCTAATAATACACCCATAAACCTTTTAAATGTCTCTACTCTGCCTACTAGAGGCTCTACATCTACATTAGGTGGTTAGGCTAGTGCTCCTAATCCTTTTATGCTTACACCTAACGCCATTCCTCCTTAGGTTATTCCTACTATTTTTACACGACTTGATACTTCCTAATTCTAATCCAATGGCTATTGCACTATCATCATCTCTTGGTTTTGGTCAAATAAAAATACCAATATTTCCTCTATTCTTATCAATGTTAATCTTAATAATGCATCCATTCCTACACATACACATGTAAATATTAATGATGCTTCAACCCATACACCTATCAGTGTATCCCAAGATCCATTTATCAAACAACAATTTCAAGCTATGCAATTACAACTCACACAACTATTTCAAGCATCTCAAAAGTCCAATCATGCAGTTACATCTTATGATATATTACACAACCTATTAGCTCACAAGTTCCTCATTCAACCTCTACCTTTTGTGTTTTTAATGTTTAAGTTTTAATTTTATAGTGGAACATAAGGTACAATATCTCATCAATAGTAACACTATTCACACTGATAACCATAATTATATGTTGAATGAATTTGCAAAAAAGACAGTATAGTGAATACGAAATTTGATCGTTTATGATTACTCCTATGATTTATTCTTACTTGATTTGGCTTGTTTCTTATTTTCCCATAAGACTCGTATAACTCAATATGACTCGACTTGTAAGGTGTGACTTTTCCACCATTTCCCAACCCTAACAATTAAGCAAAACCAATGTAATAACGCAAGGGCGGCTCTTCCTCCACATGTTGAACGAGTACATTCCAAGCCGACTCCCAAAGCTTTGACCTCAAAGCAAAAGCAAAAGCAAACAAAAACTACGTTTACGCCACCCACACAACATTATTAAGATATCTAATCCCCCGGCGCTTAATAATCCTTTGCCGGTGAAAATGAAATTAACGCCAACCGGGAAAGCGCGGGCGAAACCCGGGGAACACGTGTGCGGTGCACAGTGCGGATCACTGTGACATGTGAACGGGCCACCATTTACGGTTTCACAATTTCTATCTCTTCCGCGTTCCGTTGTCTTTCTCTTGTATTGCATTGCGATTGTGCTGTTACGGCCATGGCGGGTGAAGGAATCCAAGCCAGGTATTTACTAAAACAAAACGGATTTCCTTTTCCGTTTTCATTTTTATTTTTATCCGATTCTGTTGCCGCCGTTGTGAATCAACGGAAATCAACTTAGATTATCAAAGTTTTATGCCGACGCCACCGGTGAATTTTATGGTCTGTTTGGGGAATCTTTAGGCTGTATTTTAACATTCTGTTCTTATTTTCTAATCTTATTTTGGCTGTATCGGTGTTTTTCTTATCCGTCAGGGGCTTTTAAATCGAGCGCAACGATTTTAGGGCTTCAATTAGCCTAGGCTATGGGGGGCTTAGTTTTATTCTTGGCTGCCTGCGTATTTTAATTTGGAGGAAAATCAATCGCTTGATGGTCCGGGGTTTTCTTTTGCAGTCCAGGTAATTTCGCTGGTTTTAATTTCTGCTGTATGTTTTTCTTCGAGGTGTTCAGTTTGTTAGAGGACAAGAGATTGACTGTCTTTCCGTGAAATCGGAGGATACAATTTGTTTCGGAAAACTTTGAATACAGGTTGGGAGCAGTCTTAGTGTGGCCAATTTTAACATAATTTCCAAAAAAACAAATTTGATTTGCCAATAAGCAAATTTATTTTCGTTGGAGAATAAACCAATCCGTTCCTATTTCTGCGGCTCAGTGCCAAGGTACTGAGGGGTATCTACTCCATCAAAGTCATCCGTGGTCTTTTCCCTTAATTGGTACCTCTGTGGAATCGACCCTTGGTGGGCTCTTTGCGGGTTGGCATTCTCTACAAGTAGGACTTTACCTCCTTTGGTATAAGCAATATTTTGGGAAAACTATTCGGCAGATTTTCATATAAAATTAAGATAAAGTAGCTAGATTTGCCCCTAAATATATATGCGGTTGGTAGTAAGTTCTATGCTTTTCGTCCTGATTTGCTTATTATGCACGTACATATACACATATTTTTTAAACTAAAAAAGACAAAATTTCCATTCCTAATTTTTTTCCGTGGTTGGAAGGGATCACACCTTGCACCTTGTGTATTAATATATATATATATATGTATACATATACTTGTGTTTTTCAAGTAATAGAAAGCAAGGTCAGTCTGTGGATGTGCCTGTTGAATACCACGACCTGTTCGAGCTACAAGTTTTGGGGCTTTATTTCTGCAGACGCTGCTGTTGAATACCAAGTCCTGCTTGAGCTACAAGTTTTGGGGATTTATTTCTGTGGACGCTCCTTTGAATACCAAGTCCTGCTTGAGCTACAAGTTTTGGGGTTCTATCAGGGGATGGCTGGACCATAGAGAAAAATTAAACGATGTTAATCTTTTGGCTGAATTGCATTAAATTATTACCGGAGGTACTTAGATTGCAACAGTTAACATAATTTTGCTATGCTATTTGTTTTTATTATTTGAAGCCTCGATTATCAGAAAATCTGTTAGCTTTGATGGTGATAATCTTTTTTGATTCGTGTAGTTGAGAACAGGTTGGGAATTGACATTAGTGTTGATTTATGCTATAGACTATTGGACAGAGTTGTGAATTCCGATACTGCACACAGGTTTCGAATAATTATGCTTACAAGGATTACCCCCAAATATGCAAAACTCAAAGCAAGTATTAAGATTAGAAGAGTGCGATAATTTTGAAATCTGAGAATAATAATCATCTTATATTATTTTGTGGTGGTGACCACTGGGTCTTCGGTAGCTTTTCAGCTCTAATGGCTGTCGGAGTCCAAATTTTTTCAGTTTCCATTATGTATCATTAGTTAGGGACATGTACACAAGGTCATGAGGTTTTTAGATTAAAGGTATACGCTATTCATTGCCAGCTATGTTCACTGTTCATGAGCCATTATGGCTTCTGTAATTGCTTGCTTCCTACAGAATTGCCCTCGCTATCTCTTTTCATTCTTGAAATGAGCAATTCAACTTATTCTTGAATAGAAATGTGGCTAGCCAATGTAGTGTCTGCTGCTGATCAAGTTTTAAAGTCATTTTGATATCAACAATTTTTTATAGACTTCAGGCATAAGAGATGTGCAAAGTAATCACAGGATCAGTGTATCTACTGCCAAATTAGATTATTATTTATACAATTGGTGTTTCTGCAGAGGATCAAATTATTTGACACGATTTTTTGTGATTCAGCTGCATATTTTCAGGCCAATTTACATTTACTCGTATTCCACAACTAGTGGTTCTCAGGAACCCATCTCTCACAAGCATGAATGGTCCTTTTGGCACTCATTGCATCTACTTGATGCTCACAGGGACTTCCTGGGAGGTCACACATCCTAGTACCACTCTGGCTCATGCACACTTAATTATGGAGTTTTCCCTACAATTAAGCCCTCTTAGCTTGTTACCCTGTTTTCTTAGATTATTATTAATATTTGTTTTTAAAAAAATGAGAAGTGGAGAAATCTTTTATTTGAAAAACTGAATTATGAGCCCTATGAATGGTACTGTCTCCATTATTTTTCACCTTCGGTGAAATCAATCCACCTGTTTTTCAAATTTACCAAAAAAAAAGGTCCAGCATACTTCTGAAGACATGTAAATTATCAAATGAGGACAAATTAATATCTGTCAGTGCATGCAATACAAGCTCGTGCTTTAGAATTAGAATAGTGTTTTGTCTAAATATGATTGTAAAGCCAGTTATAGTTTTCTAAATGATTTCTCAAATTTCAAGTATGGGGTGGTAAATTTTACAGTCAGTTTTACTTATGTCATTTGGCAAAAGTACTCTTGCCTTGGTAATTGTAGCCCTCTCACAATTTTTTCAGCATATATTTTTAAAAATTGTTAGAACATGGTTTTCATTTTCTTGCAGAGAAGAGGATCATTGACCAGTCACCAAACTATTCATGCAAACTTGGTTTGCTGATATGATGAAGAATTCAGCATGCTTCGTTAATTTTGTGGTAGTCGGTGCTGTAAAATCAGTGATGAGTCTGATCTGCACATAATTTTAGCTATTCACTCTTTACCTGAAATTAAGGGGTACCCGGCTGCACGCCTTGTACTCATCAATGCGTAAAGTAAATTCCAATTGCTTACTGTTTTGTGTGCCATTCACTTAGTGTGTAGGGGCACTGATTACTTAGAGCGAAGCTTTTCGTGAGAGACAAGTCATTTTTAATGAAACTAACTTTTGTTATTTACATGGGCAGAAACTTTCTGGAGTCTGATTTCTATCCTATTGGGTGTAAGATATTGAATCTGAATCTCTATATTTTTTGTTATAAAAAAATGGCCTTCTTTCTTCACATGTAACTCATGAGCAATATCTTTAAGCTCATTCGTGGTAGATCTGTATCCAACGTAATACTCTAGGTAAACATGCCAACCCATCCAGCAAATATTTGTGGTCGGTAAAGTATTTGCAGCCTTACAGATAAAAAGAGTACCTACAAATTTTATGCTAATTTGCTGTCTCCCTATTGTTCAGTGTGTTCTAAAATTGATTTGTATTAAAAAAATGTCAAATGTGGCATGTTGTAGTTCTTGTGAAGGATTTTTTTTATCTAGTGCAATATTATAGTTTTTGAACATTGGTCTGTTTTTGGATTTCCTATGGAATTTTGTGACCTATATGCATCTCATGTGAGTGAGTCATGTGCACTGATTGTGTTCTGTTACATTCTCCCAGTTCGCATTACAGGAGAGAAGTTAGTTTGTTATTCGAAGACGAGCACCACAAAGCTTTTCTAAATTGAAGGAATTTGGTTGAGAAACAAACATACACATTGGCTGGGAAAAGAGATTTCTTTTTGGATTTATACTTCTGTCCCTTGTACTACAATATTGGATATCGTCATGGATGATCCTCCAAGCAGAAGAAGTGCAATGCCAGTTGCAGTTGATAGGCATGGTTCTTGTTTGGTTTCTGAAGAGATTAATCATGAGACTCGAACTGGTCGTTATCCTACCAGAATTGGAGGCAGTACCAGAGTACCTGCTGTCAAAACCAACAGCATTGAAGATAAGGAACAGGGGCAGTCCTCCAAAACCTGTGGACGTCCTTCAAGCAGTAAACCGTTATCCCAAAAGTCAGTTCTACCAGTTCCTAAACTAGGCACAGCAAAACTGAAGAAGACATGTAGGGTTCCCTCAAATTCTGGTGGTTCAGGGCAGTCAAGTTCAACACGTAATATGCCTGTTGGGTTGGGTCAGCTAGGGCATGGTGGGCCGATATTCCAGACAGGGGGAGCAAGCAACAGCAGTAGGCTTGGTCTAGCAGAGATATCCAATTTGACATCCTCTGAAGGATCAAGTTCTGACTTTGATTTTCGCCAGGATACACCATCCGTTTCTACTAGTGTAAGCCCTTTTGATAGAAATTCGAGTATGGAAAGGAAAGAACCAAGGGTTACTTCTAGCAGGTGTCTAAACAGATTGGAAAGTTGGAACAAGTCAGAGTTACGGAATGTGAATAGAAGTTTGTCAGATTTAATTTATGAGGATGAACAGGAGCATGTTTGGATTGGTGCAGAGAAAATTGGCGATACAGAGTTAGGGGCAGGTCCTTCTACTAGTTCTTTGAGATCAAACTTCACGAACGATGTACCAAGTGAGTCAATCATTTTGGAAAATGATAATGGAAATACGTCCGATGATTCCTTTGCCACAGTATCATCAATGGCTGGAGATTTGTTTGATGTTGATGCTGTTAGTAGTAGTGATTCTCTTTTACGTTTTGGTCCACTGTTAAATCAAAGGTCTCAAGAACAGGGGAGTTTGAGAAGGGGTGTAGCAGGCCAGGAAGATAAACCTTCTACGAGTCTTGGCGAAGAAACAAATATTTCTAGGCCTTCTGTGTCTAAACAGAAGACTTCTATGCTAAAAACTGCAAACCAAGTTGCAGGTAAAATTTCTTCTCAAGAAAGTTCTACCACAGCATCTAGGTCTGGATCTGGATCGAAAGAGAGATATGTTGGGAGGCCCTCTGTGGGGGGTAGTAGGCGTAATTTTGGTAAATTTGGCTGTACATCAGCATCTGATGCCGTTCCCTCAAATGTTTCTTCATTTAATGTCCACTGCTCAGAGCAATCTGGCAACAGGAGGACTGATTCAGGTAGGGGACTCATTGATGGCCGAGATTCAGTAAGGGGTCAACATAAGGGGAAGGTGCCAATGGCAAGTAATACAGGCGGTCCAGTATCCCAGAGAACCATCCGGAGTGGACAAGGAGTTGGCCCACATTATCAGGCGAGTTCAACTCCTCGAATCTCCAGAAAAACACCTCGTGTTCCACAACCTGATCCATGGCGTTCCCAAGAAATTCTTGGAGGGGACATTATTGTGGAGGCGGGGCTTTCAAGTGAAAGTAGTAGCAGTAGTATGCATGTATTAGATCAGAATGGAATGCTTGGTAGCAGACATAGACTCCAAAGCCCTTCCTCAACAGGGGGGCGAAGTGCCTTTGGTGCTTTACAAAGGAGACACAACATCTCACATGGCGTGGCCTGTACTTTGGGGGAGAGGGTAGCAAACAGAATTAGTGCTACATCTAGGCGGGGCACATCGGGCAGTTTAGAAAATGCACATTTGTTTGGATTAGCAGGATCTTCAAGTAGGCTTAACGATACTTCTACTGATTCAGGTAATAGCTCTTACAGCCTTTTGAAGGAGGATGATGTCGGCAGTCATTTGTCTATTATATCTGGTCCAGCACCTACAAGAGCACCTCCACTGCCACCAGTGTCACTGTCTGTTCGACCACAGTCAAATTCAAGTTCCTCTATGGGTTTACCATTCTCAGGGCCTACCCCTCTCCGTGCACCTCCATTATTGCCTTCATCTGGTTCAACATCTCTTGCATCTTCGATTGGCACAAGTTCTGCAAGCTTCTTTGATGGCACACCTTTTGTAAGATCAGCATCAGCAAGTGATCTTCCTCTTGAAAGGTCCATGATTGCCCATTCTGAAAGTAATGGACGCAGGGCTTTCCGATCTCTGTCCATTGAAAGTGACAGGCATGCTCGGCACACTATGGAAGGACTAGCAGAGGTATCCATTACTGCTTTTATTTTTACATGGATATATGTCTTTGTACTTGATTCATTGATTTCTCAAATTTTGTTGTGGATTTGCATGTATTTATTCTGTGTTTGCATTTAAAGATTTTGAACTTGTTTTCTGTGTTAAAACATCAGTTTACCAATTACCTTGAGGACTTCCAAATTAAAAGACGACTTCCAAATAAAACGACTCTTAAAGTTCTTGTGTAAACAGTTGAAATGAATCAATCCTAGCTGTCACCAGGAGATGTTTGGAGCATTTCTGGGTCGTTCTGCCATTTGCAATTTTGTAAACTGAATTCGTTCCTTTATTTTCTTAGTAGCAACCTGCTACCATAGCTGGAAAATATCTGCACCTAAAATCTGCAGTTT
This sequence comes from Torreya grandis, assembly GCA_037957365.1. NCBI lineage: Eukaryota > Viridiplantae > Streptophyta > Pinopsida > Cupressales > Taxaceae > Torreya > Torreya grandis. The sequence continues at coordinate 1,583,653 of JARHVA010002228.1, forward strand.
TAAAATCAGAATATCTGCTGATGTGAACACTGGAATCTGGACTAAACAGAAGTATTTGTGAATAACACCTTAACCTGGAAGTGAGGCTGGAATTTGATTTTCTTTCCTTCTTGAACTGAATCTGGAGTTATACGAAAACAGATCTAACCTGTTTGAACTGAAATGTAACTATCATCAAAAGTAATAATTTAATGGTGATGGCAAGCCGCCACAAACATTTTTGAGAAGGTATGGATATCATTTCAGGGGAGTGACCTCCAATAGGTAGTACGATTAAACCATAAAGGAAGTATGTGCTGCACTTGGTCAAGAACTAGTCTTCCACCGACTATCAATATATAATCATGCCCCTACTCTTAGGGTTGAGGTAGTATTGAAGGGTTTTTCTTAGACATCCAATCCCTCAGTTTTAGTGTCTACTGATATAAACACGAGATCTGATCTAAAGAGGACTAATTTTGAAATGAATCTGGAGTTATGAAAACAGACGTTACCTGTTTGAACAAGAAGATCAAACAGCATGCGAATGATTTGAGCCACACAGTGAAGCTTAAACTTCATCAAAACAAAGAATTTAAAAAAGTAAATAAGGTGATGCGAAGAATTCGTGAGAAGGTGTGGGCATCAATTAAGGTGAACCACCGAAGGTAGAATAAAGTAATCTCTAAAGGCAGCATTTGTTGCACTTGGCAAAGAACTAGTCTTCCATTGGCTATCTATTTACAACAATGTGCCAAATCTAAGGCCTGGAGGCCTCATTCACATATGCTCCTATTCTAAGGCCTGGAGGCTTTTTATAGATACGTGTCTTTTTTGTTTCACATGCGTTGCATGTGGGATAATCTTGAGTTCTTTGTTAACTTTAAAGAAATGTACATCTAACATGAAAACACCTACTTATTTACCCTTAGTTTTAACTATTCTTGAAGATTTTTTCTAAGACATTATCATAAATTTCACTCCTATAAATTGCTTCGACCCAAAGAAATTGCAGGGCTGGGTGTTGAATTATCTCTGACCCTGTTCTAGGTGGGCTCTTTTGGAGGTGAAGCTTTTCATTTTTGAAGGTATTTTTTGAGGATATCATTTCTCTACCTCTCACTGGTTGCCAAAATGTGCTAAGGAATAGGGATGACATGTCCTCATTATCCAAGGGTGGCAATATATTTGAAGTTTTAACGTTTTGTATAGCCAATCTCTGTAAGCAAGATATATGTTAAGGTGTTATGTATGTTGGTTTGTGTTGGATGATTGAAGTGTTTATAAAACTTGGAAAACTGGTGCCAATATCTTGTGGGTATGAGTTTCTTTTTTCCTTTCCTTTTGAGGATTTTCTGTATAATGTGACAATCTTAGAAAGACTCAATCACCTACTTTGAATTTTTGGTGCTGATTTTTCTGGTCTTTCATCCTATCATGGGCACATTTGAGGTTTTCCTTTAAGTGCGTTAATATCTCTTTTCTTTCCTGTGTAAAATCATGTACACTTCCACTATATCATCCCCTACCAACAATCCAAATTTACTTTCTCATTTCATCTTTAAAGAACTTAGGATATCTATAGGGATGAACAATGACAGGTTTTGGGCTGAGTTCCATCTCAATAATATGTTCTTATCCTCTATCTAGTGGCAGCCCATAAAATGGATTTTGGAACACATTCAAGAATTCTTTGAACAGATTTGGAATTTCTTTTGCCTTGTTGGGTTTTAGGCCTTAACTGAAACATGCATAGATATGGAGTTTGGGTGCTTCTAGGATTGATAATATCTACCACCTGTTTTTCGTATGATCTTGCTTTTCGCCGTCAATGTTTGATATTGAGGATTTTGTTTTAAATTATAAACATGCAAAAGAAGAAAGAGCTTATGTGGGAAATTAGCTATAAATATTCTTTTAGATGTTTAGTTACACGTTTTGGAAGTGGTTTTTTTGTTCGGTTCTATAGAGATCATGTCTTGCCAAGGGCAGGGACATATTGCACTAGGAGACTTCTTTGGATTGGGTTGTTAACTATATCTTCGCAAGAAAGTTCTTGTCTGTTTTATGTATTGCATGAAACGGATTTGAGTGGTACTACAATTGTGTTTTCTTCTCGCATTTTTGGTCATTCTATTTTTTCAGTCCTTATAAAGAAAAAGAAAAAAAGGTTATGCGTGAACATCAAAGTTTCAGTTTTTAGTTCAACTTCAAAAATTTCACTAAGTTTTCCATCTGTTATTTCTGATTTTCAGATTTTTTTTTTTACATCTATTATTCAGATTTTGATTCCCCCCCTACAGCAGTTGTAGGAAGTTATAATTGAACTCATAACCTAAGATGCCAGGTTTGCCGATTTATATTGAAAACGTTCGACGTTCAGCAACTTTTTAAGCTGTATTGAGAAGTTGTCACATTCAAATTAAGTTCCTTTACGGTATGGTTGGTAATTTTGTTAAAACGAAGTAATAATATTACTCTGTAATTGAGGGTCCACTTATGGTTTGAGTTTTTAATTTAATCTACAGCCCCTTAAACTCCATAAAAATATTTTGTAAAGTACTAATTAATTAATTAATTTCATACTAAAATAATTAATAAGGTAACGGAGTTATATATATATATATATGATTATTTTAATAAACAAATGTTTTACTAAGCATATAGTAAATAACATTTTAATATATTAATCACGTTTTGATCTTAACTAGATACTAAAGATGCATGAAAGAAACCTTAAAATAATCACACGCGCACGCGCGCGCGCACACGCACACACACACACACACACACATGATTATTTTATATACAATTGTTTTACTAAGCAGATAGCAAATAACATTTTAATATATTAATCACTTTTTGATCTTAACTAAATACTATAGATGCTTGAAAGAAACTTCCTAAAGATTGGGTTAAGCTAAATTTTGATCAAGCTGCAAAAGTAAATTCAGGATTAGCAGGAGGGGAATGGATCTCTAGAGATGGTGATGGACAATCTCTGTTAATATTTACAGTTCACTTGGTACTGAATACAATAAGTAAGACAGGATCAATGGCTTTCTTAGAAGGAATACGAATGGCTGGCACTCTAGGTGGAGGGTGACTCAATGCTAGTTATTGAAGCTATAAAAAAGAGGCAGTGCAATGACTGGAAAATTAACAAATATCCTTCTGTAAATTTAGAAGGAAATTAAGATTTTTGAGATACCATACAAACATTGTAGAGAACTGGAAATACTGTGGCAGATCTAGCGGCCAGTTGGGGGACGGAAAAGGTGGGTAAGATGGTTTGTGCTCATTCTTCTCCCTCCATGGCATTAAAGCTAATATCAGAAGAATGTGCCAAAGTGGAAGAGTTTGCTCTTTATTAAAAAATTGTAAAACTCGGGGTCAAAAATAGGAAAGACTCGTGGATAAAAAAATATCTTTATATGCACTCAGTAGTTTTTCATGTTGCATTAAATAGAGGAGAATGACTAAGGAAAGTAGTTCGACGGATAAATGATGAAAGGCCTTAGCTTTTATTTTTCCTAATTTTCTCACAGCTGGAATATAATTGGGGCTTAAGAAGGGAGATTACCTACAGGCTGAAAAACAGATGCTTTTTATTTTATTTTCCTAGTTTTGTTAGGTAGCATCAACTGGGAGTTGGCAACTCAGCCAATTGTTTTTCTGGGTCTAGGCTCCCTTAACCCTGGGTATATTTAGCACGATGACTGATGCTTTCAATATGCACAAGGCAAAACATTGCCATCATATATTGGAAATATGAAAAACTAGTAATAGGAATTTTGTATTTTATTTTTGGTAGAAATAGTTAAGACTTTGGATTGCGATCCATTTTGCAGTGAAAGCATAATTTTTTTAGACCAAATATTTTCACAGGAAAACATTTGCTAAAGCTCTTCTGGATAACCTTCATAGAAGTTTTTGTCGAGTGTTTCAAATGAGCTGCCTCACTCATAATTAGGGTACAGTATCTGGTGAGGAATCATAGACCATCCATTAAGTATAAATATATTTTATGGGTTAAATTGGTAACGTGATCTTAGTTGGCAGAATTTAGTTATAGATAGTATTGGATCTTTTAACATGTTTTCTGTTCCATGTTTTTAAGGTCACAGAGACGTGGGTCTCTTTTCAGTGACGACTGTTTAATTGTTCGTTTAGGTTGTCTAAAATTCAAACTGATACTGCCAGCTGATTCACAAGTGGTTTTCTATTCAGGAACTTTTATGTGGTACTAGATGCTTTAATAGAGACTAGACTTTACTTAAAATTCACAATATATGGATGTGTGGTGGAATAGCACGTATGCTGGTGGATGGAACATGGACTTTAATAAATTTGTATAATTCACAATATATGTTTGGCGTAATAGCAAGTATGCTGGTGGATGAATGAACTTGGACTTATCTAAATGACTTGTTCTAAAGCAACTTCAATAACAAGGTTCAAGTACATAATATGCCATTCTTGATTTACGTTAAATGTTTCAACCTATGTTGAAAGTGACACTCTTTTTGAATATATTATAATTGGAAGCTTAATGGGTGTACAAGGTCAAAATCTTCTTCTCAAAAGAATATTATTGAAGAAGAAATGATATCTTAACTTTGGTGCGCTATCAAAATGCTTGTCTTTCCCGATATTACAATCAAATGCCTTTTGGAGGGAACTATTTGTTGGCATTTGCAACATTGCTGTGACCTCAGTAATATCCATAACTACTTTATTGTTAGCAAAATGCCATCAAATGATACTGCGAGGGAAGTATTTTTCTGCAATATTAAAATCTTTTCTGCAATATTAAAATCAGGCCAAGGTGATTGTGCTATGTTCCAGTCACAAGCCCAATAAAATTAAAATCTCAAATGCCTCAAGAACTGCTGCCTGCCATTTCAAGTTTGGAATGTGCAGGCTGAACAGAGTGGGGAATGGTCGAAACAAAATTGTCTCTTCATATGTGCCATTGCTTTTGAGAGCCAAAAGTGGATTCAACTTTTAAAAAACTCAGATTTTGGCCCGTACGTTACTCTGGAATTGATTTTTTGCACTTGATTTGCTGCTTTAAGATAATGCTAATATTATGGAGAAGATCATTTGAAAATGATTTTTTGACAATCGCAAGTTTTATTATGCCCATGATTTTGCAATTATTTCTGAGCTTTGAATATATTCATATTCTCTTAGGTACTGTTGGCATTGGAACGGATTGAACAAGATGACGATTTATCTTATGAGGTAACATTAGATGAATTCAAATTCCAATGCTTATGTGTGGATACAATCTTTTCAGTTTATAATATTAACTTGTTATTGGTTGTTGAAAAATCCTTGGTGTACACAACTAATTCTAAAAGCAAATTTGTTACTCATGACAGCAAGTGTTGATGCTGGAGGCAAATTTATTATTTGGTGGGATAAATCTGCACGACCAACATAGTGACATGCGGCTTGATATTGATAACATGTCATATGAGGTTTGTGTGGGTGTGTGCATGTTTGAAGAACAGCTTATGTCGTGTACGTTCTTTTTAAATTTCCATTTATGAGTAACTTTTACCATGCTCTTGAATCATTCAGGAGCTTTTAGCACTAGAGGAGCGAATTGGTAGTGTCAGTACAGGACTTACTGAGGATGCTATTTCAAAGTGTATGAAGAGAGTTCAATTTGCCTCAGATGTAGCGATTTCTGATTTGAATCCTGTGGAAAGTGAAGTTAAATGCAGTGTTTGTCAGGTATACTAAGAGCAAATTATGCGTAATGATTCAATCCTAAGGGCTAAAATTACAATGAACCAGATTGCAATGGCTGCTTTAGGCTAGACGGTTTTGATTCTTTTATACATGTTTTTCTTAATCCAGGTGTTCTGTTAAAGCTCCTAATGCCAACATCTGCATATATTCTTATTTTCTTTGAGAGTTGTCCTCTACCGTGTTAGATTCTAACCTTTTCAGAATGGTCAAAATATAATGGTTTTGTCCCTCTATGCATACAGGAAGAGTATGAAGAAGGAAATGAGCTGGGCAGGCTAAGTTGCGATCATAGTTATCATTCTGCCTGTATCAAGCAGTGGCTGCTTCAGAAGAATCAATGTCCAATTTGTAAAGCTCCAGCCTCTTCATAAATGGAGCAGCCGTTGAGTACCGTTGGCTTGTGATTGAGAAGGGTAAACTGTTGATATTAGCATGTGACATGCCCAATAAAAATGTAATTTCAGTCAATTTCATCCATTAATTGGGTAGACTATTCAGAAATTCATAGTCCTGGTAGTTACCCATCTGGGTTTGTAAAAATCATTCGAACGCTTTACATTAATTTCTGTGAAATTAAAATAAAATTTTAGATACTTTGTTTTCTTGGGAATTGTAAGATAGTGCAATGTAATGTGGCTAGTTATTTTTTTTGAAACTTTCTTCTTACCGTGGAATCGCGGATGCCTATCGAAGTGTAAAGATGATTAAAGTTGTACGTTTACTCTTTTATGGACGTGTTTCTAGTCAAGGGAATCTATAAAAGAATTTATTATTGCTGGAATCGTTAGCTTTATGCATTGGAAGCAACCATTTAACTTGAGTTACAATTGTAGGGGCGCTTTTTTTTGAGCAATGCACTTAATTTCAATAATATACAGAACTATACCTTACACGTTTTACATCTTTAATAATATAGGCCTTCAGCTCAATATTTGTGTTGAATTTCCGTTTCCATATTTCATCCACAATTTTAACTTTTTAGGAATTGTGTAATTTTAGTTTTTGGAATAATATTTATCATTTATGTAATATTTCTTATGTCTATACTCTGGGTTTTAGATGTGCATTGCAAATTTGAAATGCTGGTTTGGTGGAGCGTGATAGAATAGTAAATAGAGGTGTTTTGAATACCTGGTTTGGTACATGGTAAGATTGGTTGAAAGGTTGTTTGTATGGTAGAACATTATTTTTTAAATTGCCACCTATTGAAATGTTTGGTGCAATCAATTTTCTTGCTAGGAGATGTCCTATTGTTATCTACTCATCACACTTTCACAATTCTCTTATATCTCCTTATTGGAAGGAGATATCTTACTAGGCTATACCACACCCCTCATGAAAGAGTAATTTGTCGAGTTAAACTTCTTTGTTGATTGATGTCTCAATAAAGCAAAGTTTAAAAAATGTGTTTGACTATATCGCGCCCCTCACAAATGATCAATTTGTTGAGTTAAACTTCTTCATTGATTGAAGTTTTTAATTAAACAAAGCTTAAAAATGTGTTCGACTAAATAGTGCAATTGCATGGCTTGTATAGGGGTTTTAAACAAATATTTATGGAATCCCTCATCTTGAGACGGGTAAGTTTTGCTGGAACCGTTATGGATCTTTTTGTTTTGTATGGTTGCTTGAAAATGATGTTACACTCTACGAATATTTTCAACTTCATCAGCGGATTTATGTCATGTGGTTGTGGTTTTTTTGAGTGCTGCACTTTCATGTTGCTCTTCTTGGAGTTGCTTGGCGCTCATGTCACGGGGTGGAAGATTCTTTGCTCTCGTGTAGTGTGATAATTAGATTTGTCATTCAATTTCGGGGTTCGAATGCTATTTCCAATCTCCAATGTGAGATTCATGGAGACGATCACAATTGCTGCAAAGCAACGTTCATAATATCATCACTCCAAAAGGCTTGGACAGTAGCAATGGCACCATCGCCGATGGAGATGAGAGGATACCTCCAGCACTAAAATCTAGGCAGAAGGTGAGAAGTCCTTAGGGGACTTGCGAGAGTCCAATGCCATTCCAGAGTGCATCTTTGATTGTTTGTTTGAAATTTCCGTTTTGGCAATTGAAAAAGAAATCCAAAATTAAAAAAGATGCACGATAAATTGGATCCGTAATGCTGCCGCATAAGCTGGATGAAGGGGCAGTTTGTCAAAGGAAAAGCTTTTCCAATAAATTTTTTTAGGGGATTATGGGTATCCAAGAATGTATTCTGGTCATGTAGAAGAGTAAAAGTGACGTGGATCTCGTTGTGGATGTGAAGGGGAATATAAAAACAAATTGTTTGGATAAATGGTGATAGATGTAATGGTTGACCCTATAGTTACACTTGTTTCGTGGAATGCTCGGTCCTTGTGAAGACAATTCTAAGAGTCCCTTGGCGTTGGCATAATTTTTTTTCCATTTCAATTAATTCTGTTAAGGCTCTTTGCAAGGATGTTTGCTTTCAAATATAGTTTGTCAAAAAAAAAAAAAATGCATTAATTTTTTGAGAAATAAACAGTTCACTGAAGTCGTAACACCAAAACAATGTGCCATACAAAATAGTAATACCTTTAGCTAACAGCTGTACATGTCTAATCCAAAGAACATGTTGACATATTTTAGAATTTAGATACTATACAAAACTTTCCCTTTAGAGCAGAAAAACACTTTAACAAAGTTCTAAAACAGAAATAATGTGCCATACAAAAAAGTCAGGCATTGCTATAATGACTTTAGATATGTCTAATTCAGAGAACATAACATATCATTTTATAATTAGAAGTTTATACAGCGGAACTTTCCCTTACAGGTAGAGAAACACTGAGAAAGTTGTAAACCAGAAACAATGTGGCATAAAAACAAGTTTTGCATTGCCATAACGACTGCGCATATGTCTAATTCAGAGAATGTGTCAGCATATAACTTTATAGTATAAACTATAAAACATAAACTTTCCCTTGTAGGCAAAGCAACCATATTAGGACAAGTTCGTGATCACAATTATATTACAAAACTGTCATTGGCTTCAAAACCAAAAGCCTAGGCTGGATTGCCTGGATGTAACAAAGCAACATGTAAAAGCAATTGAGAGGTTGATTGTTCTTCCCAATTTCAAAATGTTGAGGGATGCACATTTATATCGTTGCCTGCTGTAAACTAAAGTATCTAATCAAAATCCGGAACTTCTTTTTACAAACGCAACATCATTAGTATGTATGTCGTGGGAGATCATGTAACTCCACATATATCAATGATTTGATGTCTCTTGGCTGGGTTTGTTTTAGGCACTATTCTGGTATCTTCTTCTGATCCTTGTGGCACCTTTTTTTGGTTAACTATTTTGTCAATGAAAACTTTTAGAGAAACATTGAGGTTAGATGCATTTCGGGGGCATTCGATGGGAAAATCTCTTAGGGCCGAGGGGCATTTCTTGCATAACCCCGCGATTTCACAGTTGTAAGTATTGTACAGTTTGGTGATTTGTCAGGACATGGCTTCTCTGAGTTTGGTGATTTGTGTTCTTTTACCTTCTTTACCCTTAGGGTGTACTTGATTGGTTTGTTAGTTGAGGTTGATCCATGGACCGACCTAATCTTTATTTGTGACCTTGAAAAACAAACATTATGTTAGTGCATAGTAAAACAAACTTGTAAAAAAACATTTGAATTAATCAAATTTAATTCAACTTTAAAGTTTGTAGTAGATAAATGTATGAAAGTAACTAAACACTTTGAGAGTAAACCAAAACTGTGAGATACTTTATTTCAACTTCATGGCGCAAAAGAAACTGAGTTAATGCACCAACATGATATATATTTTATTTCCCCCTTCAATTGCACAACACTATTTGGATTGCTATATGTATTTACAGAAGTGTGAGATACTTTATTTCAACTTCATTGGGCAAAAGAAACATGATATCTATTTTATTTCCTCTTTCAATTGCACAACACTACTTAGATTGCTATATGTATTTACAGAACATGGAATGAAGTTCTAAATATTTTATACAAATGCACAATGTCTATTTACAAAACATTTTCCGATGTTTTAAACATTTCACAACTTGCAACAATACTTTATAAATAAGATGGCAATTGTAAGGAGGGATGCCAAGTGTCATTGTCGACGTTGAATGAAGTCAGGGTTCCTCTTGCTTTCTAATTCAAACATATGGGTTGTCTTGAATTGTAGCATATATTTGGAAGGAGAAGGTAGGGGAGAGACGAACGTTGTTTAAAGATTGAATTTTAGAGATTGCAATAAATGTCAAACTCTATTGTTGAGTGGCACCAATATCTATTGTTGCCTTTTGTAACACAAGGCCTTGTGATTTGTGTATGGTTAAAACCTATGCCATCTTGAGGGGAAGTTGCTTTGAGGGTCATATAAAACTTTGGTACACATGATAGATGGTTCAAATCCCATGCTGAACCAATATAGTTTTTGGCTTCAAAAAAGACAACTGTTGATAAAGTTGGTGGTTTTGTACCAGTCAAAGACTTGCCCAAGAGCGTCATTCATGAGGTTTGATGAAACCCATAGACTTGATGCAAACATATCTTGCTTGTTGCAACAAAAGAGGACATTGACCTGCAATTGATCAACTTATGCCTTTATTGAGTTTGTTTCCCTGGTCTGCTTGACATTGCTATGTGTAGTCATGACATAGTGACTTCAACATTTGTTTATTATGCAACAAAAACATGTTTGTTGCATACAAATGTATTGAAGAATGAAATGCATCTTTTTATTGAAGCAACAAGGATGAACTTGTCCAGGACATGAGAAGCTTCCAATTCTCTAGTTTTGGTTCTGCATTTTTGAGATTGAGCAGAAGGTTGTGGAAATTGACTTGGCATGGGTTCAATCCTTGTTGGAAAAAGATTGTGTTTAATGTGACAACTATGACAAAGCTTCACCAAAGGGATGTCCTATATGATTTTAAAACATATATTGACACATCCATCATGGGTGGCAGTTTTCTAAGGTCACCAACAAGAATAATTGAGCATACATCAAATGTGGTGTTTCTATGATAAGGGGCGCTCGACACAAGCACTTGTCAATTTGCAACAATAACTTTAGGCCTAGGGAACTCATTTCATCAATTAGAATGTAGGACACATGCTTCAAAGATTCATAGATAGATGTAAGTAGTTGGCCTTTGAGAAAATTCATGTCTTTTATAGTATGCAAAGGGAAATATGTATGTTGTTTGCATTAATATTGAAGGATACAAATTTAGTTGGAGCTAGCACTAACAAGGGTGAATTACTTTTGATCACACGTGAAGTCAATGCAAGTTTGATGTTGTTGATTAGGTACGACTTGCCTATCCTTGCAGTTCCTTGGATTATCATTTTTAGTGGTGGCAACACACCATGCTATGCAAAGTGTTGTATAAAAATGTCAAATGCAAGTCATTGTTGAGAAGACAAAGTATTTAGTGTGAGGGAGATGGACGAAAAAATATGATTGATGTGGTGGGCTGCTCAATCGAAGTATATAAAGAAGGTAGATGTCTCTTGCAATGATAGGGAACATTTGTAATATCCCAGTTATGTTAATATCAAAGTCATGATGGTAAACATGTCGATGCCATTTTTGGGATGGAGTTGAGACAACATCTACTATTCATCTTGATCCATAGTTTGAGGGTCAATGACATCCTCATTAGATGAATCTTCACCAAAAGTTGTTATGTTCTCATGGGGTGTGTGGTCAATATGCCACTGATGGTAGGTGGTGCTCATGCATTTCTAATTTGCAACAATTTCTTCTATGGATGAACCAATATTGAGAAGAATGTTGTGGAATGGTTTGTATATGAGTAGTTCACTCATGCAAAATCTTTCATAGGAATTAGAATCTTGCGGTTGCATAGTGAAATAATGGGGTGAGACTTGAATAATGGGTAAAACTTCCATCCGCTTCCATTTTTGATTGATATGGCCAATGCCATAAGACTAGGGTATCAAAACTTCTATAAAGGTTAACGACTTTAGACTAGGAGGTTGGGTAATGTATGCATAAATGAAACATGAAGTTTGAGTGAATCGGCTAATACAGGAAAGACATGGGGTAGAACCTTCTAGACAACATTTAAAGAAATAGATGAGTGGTTGCAAACTAAAATTGAGAGTTTTTACAACATATGACAAGCCTCTCATGCATTTACATCATGCTCAAAAAAACATTTTAGGCAAAACCATACGATAAGCAATTGTGGTGGGGTCAATTGAATTTGAAGACTTGAAATCCTAGTTGGGTGATGGTGATAGCCTTCGCATTGATGCTTTGCTTTTGAGGCATACCTTGAAATATATTTCAACATTGTCTGATAGGAAAAAAACACGTTGAAAATAAAGATTTACATGCCAAATAGAAAGCATGTCTAGGTTGTGGATGTTCAATCTTTCATCATTATGGAAAGATGTGTAGTCCAATGCATGTAAATTATTTTCTAGCACCTCTTCACGAACACGATGAATCAACAATGCATGTAAAGAGATGTCAAATGGGGGTTTGCGATGACATTATAGATTATCAAACAAAAGCATTGGTGATCATTCAATGGGGTGGGAGATAGGGGACACTAGGCTTTGTTAAGTGCAAATCCAACCATTTTGTATCTACATCACATACCGTGAATAACAAAGATGGGAGACCTAGTTGTATGACCATGTTTGCAAACTCATTAGGCTATTTTTTCCAATAGGATCTGTGCCACAAAATTTTGACCCAAATCACATCAGATGTTAGGCCAAGTTATCATCGAGCATGGTTCTATAGGTGGTGGCACAAGTCTGTAATTGTTCCAGGAAAATTGTCTTCAATATTTTTCTTAACAAAAATAAAAGCTGTTGACTGGATCCAATGGTACATGATAAGGTTAAGCAAGAAATAAAAAACCTTGGATGGATGTGAAATTCAATTTAGAGCATATTCATGCATTTTAAACCCCCTAACGTGTGGTTGTTCAACCATGGCTTGCCCCATCGGAAAAATGACAAAGGAATGCCATTGAAAACAAGCCTTCAATATTGTGTTCATTTATGAGCGAAAGGCAAAGTTTCAACCACACCATATCAGGTGGAAAGTTTTGTTCTTGAGATTGCAAGTAGCTCTATATGTCTTCCATCTTTGTTTGTGTATTAGGAAGTATGGATATGGAAGATGAGAGGGGTTATTCTATTTGGTCAAGAAAAACATTTCAAAACTCATCAAAGAACTTTTTTCTAGGATGGTTGGGTGGAATATCAATGGAGGCACAATGAAGCATGGATGAAACATATGTGGGGGTTGCAAGCAATGTTGAGATTTTATTTTTATCAACTTGGAACTCTTTGTAATATGGATCATGTGACAACTTGTATTCCAATGCATGAATGAAAGTGGTTTTTCAAACATAAAGGTCACGTGTTTTTTTGTTTGGATCCTTACCTTCTGACCACTAGGATGCCTATGCATACAAAACATGTGTGTATGTGAGCGTTGATAAATTTTTTACTTTATGCATTTTAGGGAAGTTGGATCTATGAATAAGATAGGGCAATATAGAGGGATGCCAATGAATACTACCAAGGCAAAAAGTGTCCTATTGAGTGGTAGGGAAAAATAAGGGGCACCTTGCATAGTGAAGGGAATGAGGAACATATGAGAAAGCTTAAACAATGGAGTGCACAACTATTTGTGTGGATGGATGTGAGGGTGGCCTAGTACTTGTTGAAGAAGTGAATCCAAGCTTGTGTGCAAAGGTCCCAATAGTAGTAACGTGAGATTGGAAACTTGAATCGGAAAGGGTAGATGGTGCTAGGCAGTCCATGGCAAAGGAAGTTTGTTCCATGGCTATGAAATGCCTTCTTTCCTACCTTCATCTATTTATTGTATTTATCCGTGCCTAATATTGGAGCCTTTGAAATTCATTTATATGTCTCAGTTGCATGTATAATATGAATGTGCCTTCTCTATATTTATAGAAGACAACATGAATGCTTTGATCCCCAATTTCAATATAGCCTTGAAGCAGGCATATATGAAGAAAGGGGAAATTTAGGGAAAATAAGAAACAACCATAAGACATGTCGTTTGATACAAAGAAATACAAGAAGACAAATATTAAAAGAATACATGACATGGTAGGGGGGAAATAAAGTTGGTAAGTATATAATTTTATGAGGTATGTAGAATTCTTGTTATGTAGGTGTAGACACCTAAATTCTGCCACATTTAGTGTTGTGATTAACTTTGCCTAATATTGATACTAACTCAACCACCATCCTAAATTCAAATTATCTCTTAAGGACCACTAACATTATTTCCCTCCCTTCTTTGAATAATTAACTAATCCATATTAATTAATGAATCATGCATACATAATTTTATAAAATTAATTAAAATCGATAATTTTCAAGTCACCAAACATCTTCCACATTTCTCTCAACCAAATGTTGAGTCATCCAACCTCTTCCTTAACTTCTTCAACCAATTGTTGAGACATCATTGAACCTTTCAACCAACATGGTGAATGATCCAACTACCTTGACTGATTCACGAGAAACTTTTAGCTACCAACTAACTTACACGAGGAATTGGTCTCTTCCACTTGGATGAAGACTCAAATCCAATTATCTAGAATTAACATAATCCAATAAATCTAGATTTTTCTCAACCATCCATCTTCTCACCTAAAAGCCTATAATTTGAAGTATCATCCTCCATTGTCAACATCAACCATCAAGAAATTGAATTTACCTTGTGCATCCATTTGAGAATCAACAAATTACGTCCTTATGTTACTAAAATTTCCTTTGCATTGGAGATTGAATTAAGCATCCACATACAAACTTGTAAGAGAAAATTGATGTCAATCAAAGAAGGCATTCATTTTTGTTGTTAAGATGGAAGGTAAGTTGATTATTTGTATTATTATTTTATTGCAACTGTATTTGAGGTTTTAAATTAGCTAGACTAGGAATTCAATTATTTCTCTGTGTTTATAGTGTAAACCTTTTAATTTTTAGCTATCACATTTTTGGACACTCGGTGGGACATTTCTAAAATATTTCTCATCTTATATGCGTTTTGTAGAGTTTTTGATGTATTTTTAAATTCTGATGGAGTGATAACTAAACTTAATTGTTGTTTCAGGTGCAAATTTTTATAGGTTTTTGAGTTTTCTGTATGTTTTTTTAAACTTAAGCAGTTTCATTATGAGGATCAATAATTTTTTTTGAAGAATGATAGTTTCATTTTGAGATTTAGCAATTTTATTTTGAAGAACGATAATTTATTTTTGAGCTTCAATGAGTTTATTATGAAGAATGGTGGTTTTGTTTTGAGAAATGATGGTTTTGTTCTAAGCTTCAGTGATTTTGTTATCAAGAATGATGATTTTGTTATGAAGAATTTCAATTTTATTCTGAATAATAGTGGATTTGTTATGAACTTCAGTAGTTTTGTTATGTGAAACAATGAGTTCATACTGTGTAGTGACAAATTTGTGCTTCCACCTATAGTGCTATCTTCCAAAGATCATAAATTTTGACTTGGGTGTCCATTTGACCTCCCATTTACATCAAATCAAATATATTAGAAAGGAGCATGCAACCATGAACAAATATTTCACTTTAGGAATGCCATTTTAATCTTAAAAATCACATCTTTTAATTTTGTTCATTTCTAATTCTTGATTTCTCATATACAAGTTGGATATTTGTTGTTTTGAATGGTAATCTTCCCTAATCTTCAAAATTTGGGTTGTAGGGTTGATATTTGATGTTTTTAATGTCCATAACCCTCTTTTATAGGGAAGTTATTGTCAATCTACTATTAATATAAACTACTAATAGTTTTTTGTACGTCTGCAGGCCAAAGACTTAAGAAAACTAAACCAAAATATTTTTTTAACTTGTGTTTTCATCATTTCATTTATTGTAAGTTTTTGATTAATTAATTAATTAATTAAGTTTTAATTTCTTGTAAAATTAGTTTGTGTGTGTTATAAGATGTTGTGTATGCTCTTTCCCTATGTCATATTGGTGACAATCCTTGGATACAAAAAAACTTATTATAACTACTTGTATCCCAAGAATCAGATTAAATTATGCTCTCTCCTCATACTACATTGTTGTTGATTCTTGGAAATAAGAAATAATTTAAGTATTTTTTATTTTCTTTTTCTAAGGGATCTATCGACCGTGGATTTCACCACCATGTGGTAGGCCAAACCCCATGTACTGGTAGAGTATATAAATTAAAGATCAATTGTTTCAATTGCCTAATTAAATTTTGTATTTTAAGCATAATATAATGCAATGGGGTTCTATCCTCAAATACTCAAGGTTTTAACAACTACCTCGAAGTATGGTTTTCTAGAAGCACTCTATTGAAATCTACGGATGGAGTGGGTGGAAAGGGACTAGACCCTTTTGTGTAGTTTGTTAATCAACTTCTTCCATGATCTTGGGCCTCATTGTACTAGAAGGTATATAAAAGACACCTCCTAGTTGAACTTGTGAAAAATTTAAGCCTTAAGAATCCATTCAACTATTTGACTTGTGGTGCACCTAATAGGAGTGTATCGTGTAGTCAACATACCCTTGAAATTGGGTTTAGAGGGTATAGGTATGAAACTACCTCTATACTCAGTGTTCTGAAACATTGGGCTGACACTATTCAATGGAAAAATAAGTAGACATGAGAGTCCACAAGTCACTCAAGATCCTTGCTTAGTTTTATCCTTTTCATGTGGTTTGCATGTTATATGTCTAGTTGTAAATTGTTTGTTATCTTTGATTTAATCTCCTTGTAAAAAAAACTTCTAATTAAAATTTTTATTGTGTGTTGGAAACCAAAGTTTGTTTAATAAAATCCCAAAACTAAGTACATAGTTGTTTTCAAGGCAAAATCTTATTTTTAAATTGTACCCAAACTTTATCCAAAACAATTAGTCAAAAATAACTCACTTATCTTGCAAAATAGTCATAATCCATTAATCCACCTTGAATCCTAACTATCTTGGACCCAAACTCCATCTTGAGTCAAACCATCTCAATTCCAAGATTTCCAACCAATCCTAAATTTAAAGTGATCTTGAGTCAAACCATCTTAAATCCAAAACATCCCAAGTCTAAACCCATCCCAATTCAAGACCAATCCAAAATCCAAAATCCATTTGAATCCAAAAAATCTTAAATTTAAAACCATATTAAGTTATGGCACCCAAAACCAATATCGATAGATGCCTATTTATAAACAAAAATGATCTCCTTCTATAGTTTATAGAGATAAGTGCCCATCTTCCTTCTGACTTTAATCCCAACAACATAGGTCACCTCATTATTAGGGAATCCCAAACCATCCCACATCAACATAAACTTACCACTAGTAACTATGTTATCCAAAATCAACCAGATCTCCCCTCCGCTAACTATAATCCCAACATCCCCCATGACAACTACGAAACAAAATCAACTCTAGCATCCAAATCCAAAAATCCAAATATCCTTGAACAACTCCAACAATTAACCCAAGAGTTGGAAGACCTAAAATTATATCTCAATCCTCTTACATCAAAATATTCATCACTGAATAAATTCAATGACCTATGCAATCCAAAATCCAAAAATCCTAAATATCCTACCAATCTAGCCCTTGAGACATCACCATCCAGATTGGCCCCTCATCCATAGGAAAGCCAACAAACCAACATCTTTCCATCACCACATCAAGGACCATCATTTGACCAAACATCAAATCCATCCACATCCAAATAAAGATAATATACTCCTCTCAATGAGCCATTGGACATGATCTTTCATCATCTACTTGCTATAAACATGATCGTGTTTCTGCACACCAAACCTTTTGATAAGAGCCAACCAATGCTTACATAGTGGAAAAAGGGTGAATGATGCAAGTATCATAATATTGAGGCCATTATATTAATATGTGTTTGAGATTCAATAATTATATCCAAGATTTGATTGATAAAGGGGACATTAAAGTAGATTCAAGTGTATTCACATTCGAGAATCATAACTTGGGGCTATTCCAAAATGTATTTCCTAGATACAATCAAGCTTCTCCACTTCCAAATCAAGGTCATAACATTCCAATTTTTTTTGGCCAACCCATATTTGATCACCATGGCCTACCGCTAATTTTTGATGAACCTACCTTTAACTATCTACCCATCTTTGATGAGCCCCTCATTGAAAAACTTACCTTTGATTGAGAGCCCATTTTTGACCAAGAACGATTTTTTAACCAAAAACCAATTTTAGACCAAGAGCCCATTTTTGAAAAAACACCCATCTTTGACCAATATTCCTCCAACCAACATAACCTACCACCCATTGGGTAATCACCTAACCTTATCACACACTGAAGCCCCCCTCACCTCATAACATACACCTCAAACGACAAAGGTACTTGTAGACAAAAAAATTCAAAGCACTTTCTACATAAATAACCTTCCTAATTGTCTTGAAAGTAGTGGTAGGCCCATCACGCATATTTTTTTTGAAATAACATCTTATTACCTTGGTGCCACATCATTTATAGAATCTATCCTTGCAGATAAACATATTAATGGATCCATTAATCCCTAGTTATAAAATTATAGCTTAGCATCCTTATTCCAAAGCAATAAATATCCTATAGCAAGTAAGATCCTCAAAAGCATGAACTACTAAGGGAGAGGCCTTAGTTTCCATGATCAAGGAATCATCAAACCTATCCATATCTATGTACACACAGGACCCCGTGTCATTGGATACAAACCAGTTTAAAATCAACATGACTATGTTAGTGATACTTTCATGTCTTCTAAAGAAGCTTCATCCATAATTGAAACAAGATGCGTTCATAGTCCCTATGAGGATTGTGCTGCCACCACTCCCTTCATCGACACCACTAATCCTTTCTCCCATCTTGACATTCAATCTCCTGCACCCATCGATTGAGATCAAAAAAATCATAATATCCATCCTTTCTCCCATATTTCAAGTTAATTTCCCACAACCATTGATTGGGACCGACAATCTTACCTACCATCATATTTCTTTCATGACAATCAAATAATCACCAAATTCATGACTGACATTCGACCATAAGAGAATAAAAAAATATCAATGTATTCTGAGGAAAAACAAGTGTTACTCAATCAAAATGAGTCATGCAATACATAAAATAAAAATTAAAAATCACCATCCCATTATTATTAGAGGTTCTTGAAGTATCATAACATGCTAATGATGAGGATAGCTGAGAGATACTTCATGTGCATAGAATAATTTATCATAAAATACAAGAAATTAGATGACAAAAAATGTAAGATGTATTAGTTATCCTACATTATTGAGCAATTTAAGCACAACCAGTATTGTATATACTAAAATAATGCATTCAAAATAGTTCTGATAGAAAGTAACCAAGACATTACACACGAGAGTGCATGAAAGGAACATAACAAGAAATCATAGAGGTAACTATAACTAGATAATATCTATTGATATATTTTAAAAGTGAAACTCTCTTCTTCTTACAAACATAAGTATATATAGATGTTTCCAATCTATGACTATTCATCTTCTTCTCGTACTTGGTACCAAAAGTGGAGTCTCTTCATAGTCTAGATTATTACAACTCATGATATAAGACAAAATAGGCTATACAATGATAAAATGAGTGCATAACACATGAATATTAGATAAATATCATGCATAGATTTATAATCCATGTTCTTCTACCAACACTTTCCCAAACTTAAAAGGTTTTCTCATCCCAAGACAACGTCATAGGATCTCTGAGAATGCACAAGTTACTGGGAGCTAAAGAAATAGTTGGATCAATACGAGTCACAGTAATCACTCAAGGTTTCATTTTTGATTTTTATCTCTTGCACACTACTTAGCCACCCTTTCAAGTCTTCAACTAAGTAGCATACCAACTTACCTCCCTTTTCGGGTTTTCAATAGGTTGACATAACCAAGTGGCTACCCTTTATGATTTTTCAACTAACTTGGCCCCATTTAGCTTAATAAGTCTTCCCTAATACAAAATTTTCAAAATTTGTACTTTATGTAGTACTTAGTTTGAAGTTGGTGACATGGATGCAAATGAAGGTTGAACACAAGATCCTTAGATTTGGACTAAGAAGTGTTACACCATGTAATGATCTGGTGTAGCTTTGAAGGTGGCCTATAGGTAGGTGTATTCACAATCTGTGTAATTGAGCTAGTGAAAGGAGTCAGATCTATTTTATATGCATTCCAATCCATCATGACTTTTTGTATCAAACATAACAGGGTACTAATAGAGCATGGTAGCTGATGATCTTTATGCATCATCAATGATGCTCAATGCAACCTTGGTATTCGTAATTATTTTCTGAATCTCTCTGCTCAATTGTTTCATCTTGTTTGTGTGTCTTTGAGCTTGAAGGCCTATAAAAAAATTGCACAATAGTTGGCTCTACCATTCCAAAAGGTTGTCACACAGATTATCCCTAGTATTTAATGATTTTTGGAGTGCTCTATCCTTCTACTCCATATTTGTAGTGTGGCTTGCCATGGTTTCTTTAGTTGTGTTGGATTTTGCAAAGTCCATGCTGGAACTGGCTAATGTAGTATCTAACTACTGCTTCCAATCAATCAAGATGCATGCAACTTATTGGGATTGAACTATGGTAGTGTCAAGCATACCTTAGTACTGCTCCAAAAGAGTGATGAGTGTGGCAGCCTCAACCTTAACATCCTAGCCCAATGTTCTCAATGTACATAGTTTCTGTGCTGTACGCCAATATTTTGTTAACTCAGAGACAAGTGTCTTGAGTCTATGCTAGTTGGACATTACTTGGTCCCTGATTGCTTGAGTGACCAAATCTAGACAAGTATCTTGGATGAATTTTATAGCTTCATTCAGTCGAGTCTTCAACTCGATGTTTTCAACCATAGTTTGATCAACCTCCTACTCTAATGAGGTGTCCTTCAATGTAATATACTCTTGGAATGTTGTAATTCCCTCTAACTACTTCTTTAATGGTAACCTAGAAACATCTATCGATGCTTCTTGCTAAAGTGGGAAGGCTGCCAAAGTTATTGTAGTAGTTGAAGGACTAGGTTATGGCATGGTCAAAATCAGAAGGTAAAAGGTGGTACACCAAGAACCCATAATTGAAATGTCCCAGAGCTAGACTCATCCCAAAGGCAAGGCTAGTTACTGCTCACTTGTTGCAGCTATGTATTTATCTTCTTGTACTGACTGCTCTAACCCATGTTGTCACTATTGTTCAGGCACTCATTATTATTTTTCCTTGGAATGTTATTCCTTCTTCAGTTGCTACACAATATATCCATCCTATTTTCTCTTTGATTCCTCCATTGCTTTCTGGTTTAGCTCCTCTTCTTCAACTTTCTTTTTCTATTCTTCTTCCTCTAATTTTTTCTTTTCTTATTCCTTCACTTACTATTTCTATGCATGCGCTTATTTTTTTTGCTCTTCAAGTGCATACAACTTGTCTTGTTTGGCCTTGAATTGTGCTTGTGCCTCTAGATTAGCTTGTGTCTTGGCTACATGAACCTATTGTGGTTGTTCTTGATCCTGCTATCTAAGCAAGGTTTTAACTTCTTATTTCTTCTTCCTCATAGTTTCATCATCTTGATGTTGAAGGAGAGTGGCATCATCCAAAGCCTTATTTTTCTATGCTTATGTGGCTTCTAGTTACTTTTCTTCTACCTTAGAATTGATTGTGATTGCAACCTCTTTATTCCTCTGCTCTTCATCCATATTTTTATGGTGCACCTCTTGCACCTGATTTACTGCATCAATAACTTCTTGTACCTTCTTTGCTTCTTTAATAGACTGTTGGCATTAGTTTTATGCATCATGGGCCTTTTTCTTGGCCTTAACTTCCTCACCTTGGTGGCATGCTTGCTCAACTTGCTGCTATTGGGCCTGCTCCTTTTGGCAATTCTTTTCTTCTTAACATATTCATTATTTTATTATATGAGCTACTTTTTCCCATGAAGCCTTTTGATCTTCAGTTGTAGGCTGATCTGGTATCAAAATTTTCATACCAAGGTCTTCTTTTGTGGGTAGTGAATCACTCAGATGGACAACAAAGCTGGAAATAGATGCTTTCTTATGTCCCAAAGTAACCATCCTACATTTGGGTGGCTGTAAAGTCAAGGAAGGAGAATGTTACACTTCTTGAGCATTAGATGCCTTACCAAATGTGTGTTCTTTGAGAGTAGGAGAAACCCTAGCCTCTTTTTGGGTTTTAGGTCTGTGCACTAGAGTCTCATACAGACTGTCAGGTAGTGGAGTAAATATGTCAACTTTAACAAAAGTGGTGAAAGGTTGCTACTCAAAGAGTTTGGTTATTTTTTGCATTTATTTAGCCTCTTCATGCATGGTGTTGACAAATATGGATGTTGGGCATGGTGGTATTTACACCCAAAGATTTGATGGGACCTTATTATGTACTTTAATTGTGTAAACTGTCTTCTAGAAGAAGAACTCATCCTCCTCCTTCAAATATAGGTCACCTATCATATCTTCAAGCATTTCCTGATAGACCTCTTGCTTGTCAGTCCCTATCTAAGGTAGGTCATAGGATCTGGTGATTTGTGGTACCTTGGGGTCATCCAGCCAAGTTTATGTACTCTTCATCTTGCACTTTGCTGGAGGTGATGTTTATTTTTTTATAGAAATCTTGCACTTTCCTTTTTGCTACTACCAAGTTGTGGCTTCTAGTTATTATGATGAATGAACTACTACATTAGGGGTATGGATTGAAGAGGTGTCACACACCTAGATGCATATGATTTTTGTTTAGTGACCTTGACCTGCACCATGGCCATGGTAACAAAATATGATAGGGGTCTAAATGGAGATTTAGGCAACTCATGTATATGAATTAGGATGCCATTTGGAAGTAAAGTGATAATAACATGTTATCCCAGGTACTTTATGACATTCAATGGCACCCACAGGTGTGTAGTAATAAGCTCCAAACACTCCTCCCATCATTTATTGAAATCTCCCTCATGATCTGGAGCATCGTACTCAAGTGTCCATATCAAATTATGAAATTATCGTGTTGGCCATTAGTTGGTGTTTGGGTGCACCTTTCCTTCAAGGGAATTCCATTATGTGAAACATAGTAGAAAGAGGAAAATTTGGTATTGGAAAGTCTACTTGGAAGTTGTGTCACAATTGTCAATATTCATAAGCAGCTCTTGTACAAAGTACTTGGGCTAGTTAAATTTCTCATTGTGGTGGATAATGTGATGTGTAATGCCAACCACTCCTTTGGGGATTTGTTTTTCATACTTGGTGGTCTACCTGAATATACATGTAATGCACTCAACCAAGATGTGCACCAATTCATCTTGGATATATTTAATTAGGATTCCTCTGGACCCTTGGACATATACGTCTCTAACTTCCTAAAGGATATGAGGCATTCATGACTTGTAAGGAGAAAGAGTATCATCCTGCATAGGCATGCCCAAAACTCTAACCATTGTTTTGATGTTGATGATGATAGTGATATTTGGGCTAATGTAAATGTTTCCCTCATTGTATTAACCAAGAAGGATTTGCACAACGTCCCCCAAATCATCAAAGGTAAGCATTCAAAGCAAGTGCTTGATGTCTATGTTTTGTAAATGATGTGGGGATGCAAGAGCAAGTGGTTACACAACATCAACTGGATTTGGTCAAATTTTTTTTTTTTTCTGCAGCTCAAAGTTAATCAAATGGATCTTGATTAGTATATTTAGTCTACTAAAGCACAATATTGATACCCTTGCTTCTTTTTGAGCATCTTTCAAATTTTTGATGAGTTTCAAATGATCCATGGTATTTGAATACTAAAAATTAGAAAGTTTTTACTTTTTGTGCTGGATAAATTGGCTCAACTCTGGAACTTCAACTCGTAAAGTGGTTTCAAGAATGAAATTCATATTCAATTCACAACCTTATGCCTTTATATATTTCATGCCTATTGGTTTCTACATAAATGCCATGCTGAATTATCCTTTTGATATCAATTTGAATGTTAATGTGGAAAATCTTATCTGATATGGAAATAAAGACAGTTAGTTGTTGGCATATACATTGAGATACACAATTATATTCTTTGTTGTCTGTATTGGGGTATGTACTAATGATGTTGATTGGCCACTGATTTAGTGAATATTAGATCAATCTAACCTAGGCTCTGACATTAACTGTTTGGGATGGATGTTATACTTCTAAGATCTTGGCTAATGTGACTTGACCATTACTTCTTATCATGGTTCTAAAATCTAGTGAATAGATCATCTAACCTAAAAACACACACAAAAATAAACACACAAGAAAACATACAAAAGTGGGAAATCCTAATCTACTTAGTGCTACTCAACACCCACTCTTTTGGTAAAAAGAGATCAATTAAGCCTATTGGTGGTAGGGCTTAAACCTACAACCATTCACCCACTATGGTAGAATTCTTCCCTGTAGATCTCTAAAAATAATGGTTCCTTGCAATGATATTTCATGTATAATGTATGACCCTTTCCACCCGATCTATAATTTACCTGGAAATGCTCTGAAGTGACTATCATATAACAAAACTGGTTGATCTTTGTGAAATTCCTTATGTCTCAAGTTCCTATCATGCCATGCTTTCTGACTCTGCTTATGTAATTCCTATGTCCAAGATGCTCTATGTCATTTCTCATCCATCTAATTCAATTTGAGAAGCTTGTTTTTGAGAGACTTATGATCCCCTAATCTCATAATCATTGTAATACATAAACTATGTACCAAATATTTCATAGGCATTACTTCTTCAAGCCCATAAACCAACTAAAATGGAGTAAAGCCTATAGCCCTCTTATAGTGCATTCGATAAGCCCAAAGAATCATAGGAATGTGACATTCCTAATCATCCCTCTTGACATCACCAATATTCTTCAACATCTTGCCCAATAATTTATTAGATGTCTCAACTTATCCGTTAGCTTACAGATGGTAGATCGTACTTTTATAATGGGAAATCATAAATTCCTTAGTAAGAGATTTGATAGTATCATTTAGGAAATGTGTCCCTTGATCACTGATGATCTTGATGGGGCATCCAAATTATGTGAAAATATTATTGTAAAGGAAATTTGCTACATCCTTTGCCCCATAGCTAGGTGTCATATCAACTTTAACCCATTTGGTAAAGCAATATATCATAGTGACAATATTTTGGGCTTTGTTATGTTTACTCAGGGGATTGATAGGTCCTACAAAATTGATGCCCTACTGTTCACAAGGTTGTTCGACTAACAAAGGATACAAGGGAATTTCATCCCTCTCATGTGGCTTATCCATTCAATGACATATGTCACAATGTTATGCTACTCTATGTGCACCCTAAAAAATATTTGACCACCATAATCCACTTTATAATAGTTTCCATGCAGTAGCTTCTCTGGTAAAATGACTTCTTACTATTCCTTAGTGTGCTTTTTGTAAGAGTTACAAATGTTCATGTTTTATAACTATCTTGTGTAGTACTTCATCCTTCCACAAATGATACAAGAACCCATATATAATAGTATATGGCAAAGCTATGGTGACAAACTACTTATTTTCTCTTTCTCAATAGTGTGTAGGGAATACCCCTTATTATTGGAAATTAATAATTTTTTCAAAATTATCAAGTATCATAGAAAATCAAAATAAATGGGCATAAGAAGAATCTTCCTATATTTATTATGGCTCTTCCCCCTTCATGATGTAACTGAGATGATCCGACCCAAAATTTTCTTAACCTAGATTGACATTGATGTGAAATCGGAATTATTGAAAGAGCATTAGCCATCTTAAAATTCGTCCTTCAAGTATATGCTTATTGACTAGGTAGTGTAAAGCTTGATGATATATGAAAACTTCAAATGGTGTCATAAGAAGATAATGTATGAATTTTTGTAGTGTGAATACTCTAACCAATGTTTCCCTTTTAGTTGTCATGTAATTATTTTCTACATCAAACAATTTTTGGCTTAAAAAATATATGGGGTGGTCCAATCCCCATCTCCTAGCTACATAAGGACAACATTGACTACAATACTATAAGCATCAACATGCACATGAAAGGGCTTACTCCAACCTAAAAATACTAGAATAGGCACAATGACCAATGTTTACTTCATTTCTATGAAAACTGATTGACACCTAGAGGTCCAAACAAACTTCATTCCTTTGCATAGGAAATACTCCAATGGGGAAGAAATGGCTGCATATCCCTTAATGAACTTATGATAATAACCTATGTGGCCAAGAAAGGATTGCACTTTCATTGAGATGAGTGGTGGGTGTATACTAACAATGACCATAATTTTTTCTTGGTCTACAAAAATCACTTCATTACACACCACATGACCTAGTAGGACACCAAAAGGTGTAAAAAATAAACACTTTTTAAAATTTAGGGTAATATGCAAAGCTCAATAATGTTATATCATGAGGCATAACTTGGACACATTATATTTAAACAAAGAGAATACTGCCCAATCATCTAGATATACTTAAAATAATTTGTGAATGAAATCCTTAAAAGCAATCACCACTGCTCTAGAAAAAACAACAAGTGCATTCTTGAGGCCAAAAGGCATTACCTTTTATGAAAAGGATCCCCATTTCATGGCAAAAGTTGTTTTAGCTTTATCTTCTTCTACGATAGATATTTGATGATACCCACTGAACCCATATGTGGAGTAAACTTCATGTCCTACGACAAATTCTAAAACTTCATCTATGAAGGGAATTAGAAATGGATCATTCACACATGCATCATTCAAAATTTGATAGTCACCACATGCTCTGATCTCCCTTATTTTCTTAGGCTGCACTACCATGAGATTAACCGAATCTACCTTCTCTATAGGATAGATTATACCTGCTTCCTACACTATGTCTAGTTCAACCTTCACTTTCAACTTCATGTTTGGATTCAACTTATACGACCTTTTCTTTATGGGTCATATGCACTCCTTGAGCTCAATATGCATTTCACCTAGAGAAGGATGTACTCTTTTGACTTCTAAAATTTTTATGGGAAATACATCCTGATAATCTCACAAGAGTTGCATAGCTTTTAAAACTTTAGATTCAGTCCAATAGTCACCCATATGTGCCAATTTAGGAATCCTCACTTTTAATGTTTTCCACATGATTTTTAATAGGTTGTTAATAAATCTTACATTTTTCCTCAACAATAGATTCTCACAACATTCTTTGCCCTTCCTGCTTTGGAATCTATATGTTGTCCAAGTTTTCTTCTTTAGTGGGTCCTATGATTAGATATTTTAATGGTTCTAATGGCCATTCAAGTTAAAAAAATCAAAAAAATCAAAAAAATCAATATCACTATCAGTATCTAAATCTTTAGTTTCCTCCTCTTCATCCTTTATTTAGTGACACATCTAAATAAGAGTGTTCTTCCATTTTGGCAGCTTTATATCTTCATAGTGATATATTCAAATCACAAGTTATGTTCTACTATGTAGTAGATTCCACCATGGTGTTTAAATCCTCTACGCACCCATGGCATATACAATGTTTAATTTTGTACAGTGCATTATGAACATGAACCACAATATTCTCATCTTCAAACACAAAAGTCTGTATGAAGTCACTCTGCGCTTGTGCCCCGTGCTTTGTCTCCCTCTTGCATTCTTAATGCATATACCAAGTTAATGGTAAAGGGGTAAGTGTGTACTAAAAGATATAAATCCAGTACTTAGGTGCCACACATTCTTCAGTCCAAACCTCAACACATTTATGGATATATATTTTAGGGTATTCACCTTCCTGAAAGTAAGACTAATTATTATGATTACCTATGGTAGTTGAAATATGCTTAACATAAGTTTAGACACATCATCCCAATTAATCTAATAATTTATATGAATTATCCACCATGTCACTGCAACTCCTTTCAAAGCATAATTCAAGGCACCAATCTGATGACTAATCATAGGCACATGAACTTTTAGGCATAGAATGAATGGATGGATATCCTCAGTTGTAAAGTATATATGAAGTAGTCTTTCATTGGTGAAGACCATTTTCATAGGTCAGAGTTCATTATCACCACAATCCTAGTTGATTAGATGCAAATCTGAGTCTTTACTTTTAGATGAAGCTATTTCCTAAGGTAATTTACCTTCTCTAGTCATCTCTATATAATCCTACATATGATCATTTATTTGATAGATAAAATCAATTTCTGAGTGAGTAGGTGAATTAGCAAACATGGACACATAATATTCTATGACAAACTAAAGTTTTAATGGATGAGTAATTACTAGTTTAGGATTTCATTGTTCAGATGTATTCAACTGTTCAATGAGTAAAGACTGCACTTGAGGTTTATTATGCCCATACAGGAAATTGTACTTGGTTACACACAGTTTTTGGGTTCTCCTCAGAGTTTACCTTCATCTAGATGATTTCTCGTGAAACATAATGAGACTCTGGTTTAGATGGAATGATATAGGGTTTGTGCACCTTATGTATAGGAATGACTATAATCTTATCTCCCTAATACACCTCTAACTAATTTTGTATAGTATTGATAGTCATCTAACCATCATATGCCATTTTATTTCCAATCAGTAGAGGACAATGAATTTCTATTATCTTCATATCAATGACTTTAAAGTCACCTCACATGCTCATTTCTATGAATTTGATCTCAATGTCTTCTAGTTGGCCAATGGGTTTAACTCTTCTATAATCTATTAAAATCAGTCACTGGGATGCAACTAAGAATTGGCTATCCAATCACCTCCCATGTAGACCTAGGGATCATGTTAATCGTGTTTCCAAAATCAAAGACATCATTGAGAATTTCATATCCTACAACTTCAATGTTGATTCGTGCATCTACATCCCATGGCTTTTTTATTTTTACATACCAAACAAGTTTTTCTATCTTCTGTTACCTTCACTATGCACATTCTAGTAAATTATGTAGTATATTTGTAATGTTCTAGGAAATATTTTCTTTGTGAAGTGTACTTAGTAGGTTCAACATATCTATTAGCATAGTAAAAACTCTATCCTATTGAATAATGTACACAATCTAACCATACATTTGGGCATCTACTACTATAACATCTCCTTCAAGAGTGGCTTGGTGTTGTATATACTTCAACATCTACACAACTTCATACATCAACCCTTTTTCTATAGCTGAGTCCAACTATTTATCCTATTTCAATTTTTGGATTCTCTAATCATGAGGCATTTTGAGAGGATCTAATCCTCTCTTTGCATGCTGATGTCTCATAATGATGTTCATAAATTAATCCTCCTTAGGCTACACATTTACCATGTTAACATTCCTGACGACCTTTTCTTTTCTTTGCTTTTCTAAAGTAGGATAATCTTATGTCTTGTGCTACTCATATACCCTACAATATGTGCATTAAGACTGTCTTTGGGGATTCAAATGATAATTGCACTGTGTATGGTTATATTCTCCACATAAGTAACATTACAAAGGAGGGCATTGATAATTATTTTCTCTACCACCTTGATAAACCCCTAAATCCTCATCTATTCAATTGATGACCTCCTTTATAACCTCCTTATCGCTACACTATATTCTAGTTCTGATGCTGCTAGGTGTTATCTCAAATCCCATATTGTTGTTTTTCAAATGGTGGAGTCTAACTAGTTTGCTTCTACTACATTATCATATTCCAAGGTGTTGAGTACTAGTATTGCGATGATGGTGGCATCCAACCCAGTGAAGGAGGAGTCCATCTGGCTAAACCTTAAGGCTAGTACTAAGGTGAGTTCAGAATCCATTGTAGACCTATTTGGCTTGCATAACACTTATCAACCTCTAGGCCTAGAATCATCTACTTCATCAAAGACACTTTCTGCATAGCGATGGAGAATACATTCTTTGTAATATATTATTTGAGCTCCTACAAATCCCTACAATTATTTTCATCATGATCGTGTTATTTACAAAAATTTTATTACAAACTTTGTGGGATTTTTACACACTATTTTAGGAGATGGCACTGCATTATTATGTGCCCTACTACTCTACATATTTCACATAACTCTATTTTGATCTTAGGATAATTATTCTTGTGATGTCCTTCTTTCCCACACTCCATGTACCATAGACTTATCATAGGCTTATCTGCTTCATGATACTATTCCATCCTCTTCATAAAAGCTTTCAAGGTATTTTCAATCTTAAAACCCACTACATGAGCTTCCCCATAATCTTCAAAAATTTTCTCTACCTAGAGAGCAACAACTTTAGCATCTACCTTAGTAGCATATTCAGTCTACGCTATAGTAAACCTGATCCTAGAGTGCAGTCCTTTGACAAACCATACAAATTTATATTTATCTTCTAGGGAAAATTCTACCTTATTCATAACATATAAGGACCTACGATCATAATCACTGACTGATTCTCTTAATTTCTGCCTAATCTCCTTTAGGTCTTGAATAGTCTGACTTGTATATTTATTTATTTTAAATTCTGGGATAAGCCACTCCTTAATATGCCTTAGAGTTTCCCAACCTATATCTCTATGGTATATAAAATCAAGTGCTCTTCCATTCAGTAGCCTAATTAGTTCACACTTCTTTATAGCTGCATTGATAATACCCTTAGCTTTCTTTTTCATCTCAAATGTTAGTAAGTAATGTTCAGGGTCCACAAACACATCATATGGTGCTAGGTTTATAAATGATCCTAAAGTACCCATATTATAAACTTGTGTCAAGGGGACCTATTACGTAGCTATTATAGTAAGAGGCTACATTTTGTGTGATCCTACCTAAACACTAAGAAGATTTACCTACACATTGGGAGATTTTATTTGTGCACTATGTTTTTTTTATTTCTTGCTTTTCTCTACTCAGTTTCAATGAACCCTACAACCTTTAAAGCCTTAAAAATTGAGGCTATTTCAATTTTAGTACCCCATCAATTTGTTTTGAAAATGGACCTTACCAATAACTATCTGCCTATCCTTTTTGTTGAAAAATTTTACTGGAATATAAAAAATTGGGATGTGAGGATATGTACTCTTTCAATGAATGATTCTTTCCTATGACTTCTTTTCTTGCCATGCTTGAACCTATGATTACTCTACAACTTTCAGTGAATGATTATTTCCTGTGACTTCTTCTCTTTTCATGCTTGAACCTATGATTACTCTATGATTTTATCCTACTTCTTTGCTTAATAATTCATGTCCCTATTCTAGTAATAACCATTCTTGTAACTTTACACTACACCTATCAATTAAATGATCTACCTCTACACTATTCTCATCTTCATCTTTGAACATATCTTCTTCCTCTCACTCTTCATCTCTAAATTTTTTTTTTACTAGAGGTGAGAAATCATTAAATTAAGCTTCCATTAAATTTTTATCTCATTTGGATATGTTTTACAAAAGTTATCACCATTTTAGGGTTTTTCATAAAATTGCTCTATAGTGCGCAATTCAAAGAATTTTTCTGAGTTATTTACATTTTTGGAAAGCTTATAATTTTTTTTCTAGGGTATGTTCTTTGTATGTTATGATTTGAGGCTAACATAAGTCCAAAATTTCTTGATCAAAGTTAGGTGAAAAGTGTCAATCAGGGTCGATATCGTAAAGCCCTTTTATGGCAGGTTCACAAACTCGAGGCTGAGGAAAGGGTGATAAACTCCATGTAAAACTAATAAAAAGGAAGATATGGAGTTAGAAAGATGATTTACTAGATCCTTTTTACTAGGATTCTCTGACATAGATCATAAAGTGAGCTAGCTTGACTATAGTGTGCAAGGCATTCAAAGTGAGATGCAAGGTATACAATCTAATATGAAATCCATACACAATAGTTTGGTAGATATCATGATGGATTTGAAAAATAATCAGTAAAATCATCCATCTATCACTATTACACAACCCCACCAGGGTGGTTCTCCCAACCAATCTACTTCAAATCCAACTACATTTCCATAGAGGAACCTGTTACCAAAGGTGGATATGCGCAAATTTGATGGAAAAGATCCACTCAATTGGATCAACCAAATGGATTTTTTTTGATTTGCATTAGATCCCAAGTGGACAGAAGGTTACCATGGTATCCTTGTATCTTGAACCTGATCAATTCATTTGGTATCGATGGTTGTGTGCTCAAAAGAAAAAGATGACTCGTAGTGTCATCTGGTTAGTTTTTATAGAGGAGCTACAATTACACTATGGTAATAGTGTGACAAAAAATTACTTCAGCCAACTAGAATTTTTTTGATAGAATGGCTCCATCAAGGATTATATTCATCATTTTTAGAACCTCTCCTTATGTGTGGAGATAGTTTCTGAGGAGAACTTGAATGACCTATTTTTTGGTGGACTCAAGGACCACATTCAATATGAGGTATGCATGTTTAATCCACTTAAGATTTTTGATTCTATTATCATGGCACATAGAGTTGACAAAAAATTTATAGCCAATAATAAGCAGCCATTCATTCACTTCAAATATCATAGCATATCGACACCAACATTTCCTCCACCTACCAGATTGGCCCCTCAACAAATTGAAGAGAAGCGTGTAAAAGGATTATGTTTCGGTTGTGATAGCAAGTGGAGAAAAGGACATAGATGTGAGGAGAATAAGTTATTCTACATTAAGGGATCTAATGAAGATGAAGAAGAAGATGATGGCTCCAATGATGATGAGGAAGAGATAGAGGAGGTACCTAAAGATTCCCAACCTATAATCTCTTGTCATGCACTTGTAGGTATTAACACTCCACAAACTCTTAAGGTGGTGGGTTTCCTAAAAAAATAGAAGATGACAGTGTTGATTGATTTGGGGAGCACACATAACTTCATAAACCATAAGTTGGCCACTCGATTGAACTGTTTCATCTACCCAACACCAGAATTTCAAGTCATGATTGCAGATTAATTATTCAGGAAAATGCCATCGTATTAAGCTTGCTATGGGTGAGTACAATCTCAATTATCTTATGTTTTCTATTCCCATGAGTAGCACAAACATTATTTTGAAAGTCCAATGGCTCACAAACTTAGGTACCATTGAGACGAACTTCTAGGAACTATTCATGCGCTTTCATTCTGAAGGTAGGAAAATTGAACTACATAGATTATAGGCAAAATATCCATAATTGATTAGTTTACATCAGATGACCAAGATGCTAAAAAGGGGCAGAGGGAATCATCTCATGATTATGTTCCATAGAAGTTCAACCCACATAGGCATCTACACATCCTGATCTACAGATGATTCTTGATGACCACCCATCTATTTTTTGGGGTCATGCCAAAAGGACTACCACCAAAAAGAGAACATGATCATGCCATTCAACTACTTCTAGGGAGTCAACCACCAAATATCAGACCATATAAATATCCATATGCATAGAAGAGTGAAATCAAAAAGATGGTCCATGAGATGCTAGAGGAAAGGATCATCAAGCACATCCAAAGTGCGTATTCATCACTACTGGTCATGGTGCGGAAGAAAGATGACACATGGAGGATGTGTCCAAATTATAGGAAACTCAAAAAATACACCATCAAAGATAAGTTTCCTATTCTAGTAATTGATGATTTACTTGATGAGTTGCATGGTGCTACTTATTTCACAAAATTGGATCTTCGCTCGAGGTACCATCAAATTAGAATCAATGATGAAGATGTTCATAAAACTGCTTTTAGAATGCATGAGGGCCATTATGAGTTTTTGGTAATGCCCTTTGGTCTTACAAATGCACCATCTACTTTTTAGAGCTTGATGAACACTATTTTTAGGCATTTTTAAAGGAAGTTTGTGCTAGTTTTCTTTGACGCCATATTGATTTATAGTCAGACATGGGAAGCACATCTGCAACATGTGAAATAGGTGTTGATAGTTTTGGGGAAGCATCAGCTTTATGCGAAGCCATCCAAATGTGCTTTTGGAGTACATGAGGTAGAGTACCTAGGTCACATTGTTTCCCATGAAGGTGTCAAATTTGATTCCAAGAAGATCAAAGCTATGATGGAATGGCCCATGCCAAAAACTCTCAAAAACCTCTGAGGGTTCATAGGATTAACAGGTTACTACCAAAGATTTGTGAAAGGTTATGGCAGCATAGTGGCTTTACTCACTACATTAATAAAGAAGGATGCCTTTCATTGGAATGATGCCACCACGAAAGCATTGGAGAAACTAAAAGTAGCTATGTGCACCACCCTAGTTTTGGCTACTCTAGACTTATTAGAGACATTCGCTGTTGAATGTGATGCTTTTGGATCTAGGTTGGGAGCAATACTAATGTAGGAAGGAAGACCCATTGTATTTGAGAGTCATCAATTCAAAGGTAAGAATATACAAAAATCTATCTATGAGAAATAAATGATGGCTATTCTTTATGCACTTAAACAGTGGAGGCCCTATTTGATGGGTAGACACTTTAAGGTGAAAATGGATCATGATAGTCTCAAATACTTTTTGGAGCAAAGATATCATTTGAGGAACAATAAAAGTGGGTAACCAAAATGTTGGGTTATGATTTTGAAATCATCTACAAGAAGGGTAAAGATAATTTAGTAGTAGATGGACTATCCAGATGGGATACATCCATAGAGGCATTACTTTGTGCAATGTCCATGTTGCAAGCAGATTGGGTGGATGAAGCGTGGTTAGAATGGGAGCAAGACAAGGATACACAAGTTCTGATTTAGAATCTCTAGCAAGGTACTTCAGCCTTAAAAAATTTTGCATGGAAAGGTAATGTCCAATGGTATAAGGGTAGGTTATACTTGTGCAAAGATTCAGAGCTTAAGCATAAGATTGCTGTGGAGTTGCATGCATCTCTAATTGGGGGACACTCAGGGTTCTTGAAAACTTATCATATAATTAAGAAAGAATTATTTTGGGAAAGACTCAAGGGATATGTACAAAAGTTTGTGGTATAATGCTTGATATGATAATAGAATAAAGGTGAGATAGTTAAGACCCTAGGTCTGTTACAACTGTTAGGAATTCCTAGTCAAAGGTGGGAAGAGGTTTCCATGGATTTTATCATAGGGTTGCCTTGTTCTGAAGTTAAGAATGTTATCTTGGTCATTGTGGATAGGCTTACAAAATATGCCCATTTTTGTGCTCACACCCATTTTCAGTAAGTACAGTAGCAACTATTTTTTTGGAGGCAGTTCTAAAATTACATGAAACCCCAAAAATAATTGTAAGTGATCATGATCCTATTTTCACTAGTAATTTCTCGATTGAACTATTTTCCTATTTGGGCACTCAACTAGATTATAGCTCATCTTACCACCCCCAATCTGACAGACAAACATAAGTGGTTAACAAATGTTTAGAGGGGTATCTCTATTGTTTTGTATCAAATAAATAAGAATGTTGGGTTAAATGGCTACCACTTATAGAATGGTGGTATAACACATCTTTCCATACCTCTTCTAAAATGTATCCATTTCTATCACTATATGGTTACCATCCACCTTCCATCACTTCTTCATTAAAGGTGAAAACCAAAGTTCAAGATGTGGAGGAGCACATTCAACATCAACAAGAGGTTTTGGCTAGTTTGAGAGAGAATTTGGCTTTGGCACAAAACAAGATGAAGCAACAAGCAGATCAACATCATAGTGAGCAAAATTTTGAGGTGGGTGACTGGGTATTTGTACATTTGTAGCCTTACAAGAAGATGTCCTTAAAGCAATAGAAAAATGATAACAAAATTGATCCTAAGTATTATGGCCCTTATTAGTTTCTATAGAAAATTGGAAGTGTGGCTTACAAGCTCCAGTTACCTCATTCATCTCGCATACACCCAGTATTTCATGTTTCCTATTTGAAGAAGGTCATTGGACAGAAAGTTTTTGCCCATATAGAGCTCTTAGAACTAGATGAAGAAGGATGAGTCATTTTAGAACCAGAGAAGATCCTCTAAACATGCACTAAGAGGTTGAGAACCAAAGAGATTAGGGAATATCTGATCAAGTGGAAGAACCTGAGCAGTGAAGATGCAACTTGGGAAGGTGAAGATTTTCTACAATAACATCCAAATTTGTTCAACGTTGAGGACAACATTGGTTTGAAGGGGAAGGGCATGCCACACCCCAAACTTATCGCATGTATTAGGATATGAATATCTAACTTATGGCTTACTTATCCCTCTTTGATGCTATATCATATTTCTCTATGCATTCATTTGGTTAGTAGGTCAGCCTATGGAGTAACCATGGCCTAGATAGACTATATATAGGAGGTAGTGGGTAATTATTTATCATCATATTATGAATTCTGCTCTTTTTGAAGCTTGTGGAGGTTGCCCCCTCAAAGTGGCTTGTCTATTATCATATATTATGATATATTTTAGTCATATTTGGATCTATTTTTGCTATTCTACTTTATTTTTGAAGTAATTTCATTAAAAAAGATTAAGTCTTTCATATATTATAAAGCTATGTATCCTCATACTATAAACTCAGTTATATTTCCATGTATTATAGTAGCAACCCAATGATCTATTGCTCTTATTGAGTCGATTTCCAATATCTATAACCAGTCTATCTTTTCTTCAGTCTAGATTATAGTTTCTTCCATCCTTGGTTTAAAGCAATAATATTCCAACCATGCTAACTAGTTAGCTAAAAATTTAGTCAAATTATACCATAAGATTTTGTAAATTTATCCATAAATATGCTTTTGAATGATCTCTTGTACTGTAAGACTAGTTCTTCTTGATTCTTTTTCTACAAAATTACATATCCTTTGGTCCAACCATATCTCAATCTCTCTACCTTGATAACCATCTTAGCATAATTTCCTCTAAAAAGAGTTTCCATGCTCACTGCACCTTTGTTAGCAGAGGTTCCTTAAGTATAAAAACATGCTAAGGATGAGGATAGCTAAGAGATACTTCATGTACACAAAATATTTTATCATAATATACAAGAAATTAGATGATAGAACTGTAAGATGCATTAATTATCCTATGTTATTGAGTAATTTAAGAACATCTAATATTATATAAACTAAAAGAATGCATTCAGAATAGTTCAGATAGAAAGTAACTAAGACATTACACATGAGAGTGCAAGAAAGGAACATAATAAGAAATCATACAGGTAACCATAACTAGATGTGGAACCCTCTTCTTCTTACAAAGAAAATTATATATAGATGTTTTAAATCTATGAATGTTCATCTTCTTCTCATACTTGGAACCAAAAGCAGAGTCTCTTCATATTATAGATTACTACAATTCATGAGATAATATAAAATAGGCTATACAATGACAAAATGAGTGCATAATGCAGGAATATCAAAAAAATATATTGCACAACTTTATAATCCACCTTCTTCTACCAACACCCATAGTGAATAAATATTTGAGGTACTATCAGATAATCAAAGTCAAAATTACAATCCAAAGAATCTAAAAAATCTAAAATCACAGTCCCATAGTGAAAACTTTTTTGAGTTACTATTGGACAATCCAAATCCAAATTAAAATCAAAATAATCAAGAAGAGTCCCTTGGTGAAAACCTTTGTAAGCAACCAATGGATGAGAAAATAATCTACCCCTTGCATCAACATAATTTCAAGATGGATCCCCATCACATATTGAAGACACCAATGAAATAGAATTTCATCCCAAAATTATCCAACTTGTGGTTACTCTCTGTCTTGTAGAATGTTATATTGTTGGTTCCAATCACTCTGTACATCATAAAACCTACACTTATCCCCAAAATCATTCTATACCTCCAAATCCTTAATCCAACACACCTTACACTTAACCCTCTTTGGAAACACCCTTCATTGTAGGGGTTATGAAGGTATGCTTATAAATTTGGAAGAAGCCAACTTATAAATCAACAAAGTTTTTGAAGACTTATTTGGTGTACATACCTAAAATATCACTAGGGGTCAACATATTTCATCTCTAACATTTCCATAATTTATATGTATAAAAAAATAAAAAAATAGAAAGATAAATAAATTCATCCATAAGTGAAAACCATTTCTATGTCATCTTAGACAAGTACAATGATGAAAATGAGTTTTTAATGTGTGCATAAAATAATCAATTGTCTACAACTACCTTACACTTGTGGGCAAAATCATTACATCTCAACCCTATGGATTATAAATCATACCTCCATCATTAGCCATCCTAAACCTATCCTAAATCATTCTTACTATCCTTACCTATCCAAAAATATCCTACACCTATTCTAAACCATCCTTACTATCCTTACCTCTCCAAACCCATCAAATCCCATCAAATCCCATCCTTATCTATCCAATCCTTGCCATCATACCATTATCATTATTATAAATTTTGAACTTGATAAGGAAGTGGAAACATATTGAGACATGCTCTTAGAAACATGTTCATGGATCCTTACATAGACACTTGATTTTCAAGAAATGTGTTCATGGGAGTTCTCATCTTAATTCCTATCTGCTCCTATCCATCCCTAATCTATCCA
The DNA here is from genome assembly GCA_037957365.1 of Torreya grandis. Lineage (NCBI taxonomy): Eukaryota > Viridiplantae > Streptophyta > Pinopsida > Cupressales > Taxaceae > Torreya > Torreya grandis. Next base: position 1,621,950 of record JARHVA010002228.1, read on the forward strand.
TTCCATCCACTACCACTCCTTTCCTCAGTGATAGAACATATTTACCCATTGCTAGTATCCCTTGTATATAAAATCCAACATAAAAAAAAGACATCAGAAAACTCATAAAATCATAAAACATAACACATTCCAAAAATCATTTTGTCTTGGTCTACATCTTATTAAAATCCTTAATCAGTAAATCCAATCAATCCTATCACCATAAATCACTAAATAAAAAGGTTTTTAGCTCGATGTAGAACATGAATTTACTTTTGAGTGTCTTTTACTTTTATTTTTCCATGTTCTTTGTGTGTTTTATTTGATTATTTTATATGTTTTATCTTATCTTCTTTGTTACTTTGAGTCAAATCACTGTGTCTTAAATCATGATGCTATTATGATCTTATATATCATTATGAATTATGTCATGCATTTATGATCATGTCAGTCCTTATGTGTATTACATAATAGACATCATGGTTTTTTCATACCATTAGTGCATATTTTCATGATTAATATAAAAAACAAGGTTGCTTAATTCATGTTAGAACTCCATGTAAAGACTAAAAAAAATAAATTTTCACCTAATCCACATCATTACCTCATCTCCAAACATACATCACATCCATAAAACATGTCAACCCATTCAAATACTAACTATATAACTTCACCATACATCCCATAATTACCTTTATCTACCAACAATAAATCAAATCCATGTTATCCAATCATGTGATCAATCCTCATTAATTCATGCACTTAATTACCTTCTAGAGTTATTCTTGCACATAAATCAACTAAAAAAAACCATATATTTATTAATTTTTATTGAAATTATAATTTAATATCCTATACCTATCGATTGGGAACCGAAAATCACGACATCCATATTTTCTCCCATCGAAATTAAATCCATCCATCAATCAACCAATCAGTCAAACTTATCTAAGCTCTCAACTTTTCAATGGGATATATCATTATCACATCCAACCTCTTACATATATCATTATTTGGAGCACATCAAATCATAAAAATTATCTTGAGACATATCATTCCCAATCTGCCTATTACAAATATCATTGCTTGGGGAAAATCATTTCATCATCGAATCCAATCAAAATGTGCAAGTATTAGTGGGTTAATAACATCCATGAGTTAATATAAATAAAATATAACATTCATACCCTCATATATATCTATACCATCATCCTCCTATCCATTAATTTACATCCTAATGCATTCCAACCCTTTTTTCATTCATCACCTACCCCTTGATATGGTCCATCTTTCCTTTAGCACCTCTCACAATCTAAAGCACAATGCAAATCCTAGTTGAAAAATCAAATAAATTAATTTAAACATTGAATTTAAAATAAACCCCTACCCCTATTTATTTACCAACCCACCCACATTTCCCCCCATTTAATCCTTTCTCCTATTTCACAAACCTATTCTCTCATTTTCACCTCCACATCACACAACCAAATAATCAGAATACTCTTTTATTTATTCTTTGCTTGAAAATAGCTCAAGTAAATTTAATCATAGTTTATTAAAAATATATTTCTCTTTTTTACATCCTGTATTTTTTCAACAAGATATATCGTTCATGGATAAAAATCCAAGTGCGTAACTTATCTCGAGAAATATTATTTCTCCAATTAGGTCCCTAGCAACTATCCACTTAGGGTAAATCATTTTATATATGCCTAAAATTCATTCCAAAATTTTATCAAGAAAGGTAATTCCATTTATTATGGTATCAATTATCATTTTTCATATACCCTTCATTCATTCATTCATTCATTTTGAGTGCTTATTTGCATTCATTCATTCATTCATTTTGATTGCTTATTTGCATCCATTCTCCGCACATGGCAACTTGAGGGGGTATCATCCATAATCATTTAAAGCCACCTCGGGCATCATATTTATATTTCCATTTAAAATATACTTTTCCTTTTTATTTAAAAATACATTGCTCCTTCTAGTTGCAACACCCTTATAAAGAGGGGTAAATGTAGACACCTAAATTCAGCCACATTTAGTGTCATAATTAACATTGCTTAATATCAACACACCAACTCAACCACCACCCTGAATTTAAATTCTATCCTAAATACCACTAACATTATTTACATCCTTTTTTTGACTAATTAATTAATACATATAATTAATTAATCATGCACACATAATTTTACAAAACTAATTATAATTCAGAAATTCTAAGTCAACAAACATATTTCACATTTTTGTCAACCAAATGCTAAGTCATTCAACCACTTTAACTTCCTCAAAGAATGGTTGAGTCATCATTGAACCTTTCAAACAACATGGTGAGTCATCCAACTACCTTGACTCATTCATGAAAAAAATTCAACTACCAAATAACTTATCTCTTATTTCTCAAACACATGAGGAATTGATTTCTTCTACTTGGATGAGGACTTAAATACGACAGTACAAAATTAGCATAATACAATAAATTATTTCCCCCCACCATCCATATTATCACCCAAAAGCCTATAAATTTAAGTACCATCTTCCATTGTCAAGCTATCAAAGTGCTATAGAATTTAAATTGTGTATCCATTTGAGAATAAAAAAATCACGTCCTTAAACTGCTAAAATTTCCTTTGCATTATAGATTAAATTGAGCATCTAATTACACACTTGCAAGATCAAATCAAAGTCAATAAAATGAGAAGGAATTCAATTTTATTGGTATGATGGAAGGTAAGTTGCTTATTTATCTTGTTATTTTATTTTAGCTCTATCTAATGTTTTATATTACTTTTAGAATAAGAATTCAATTGTTTATTTATGTTCTTAGTTTAAACTTATAATTTATAACTATCATAATAGGCATAATGAGTGTGGAAGTTTGAATAAACTAATAAATAATTATATCAATTTTCATTATGCAAAATCTAAATAATAAAAACATGATGGAATCTTGTTTGCAATTTTTCCAAACATTAAAAAATTTCACTTTAAAAAATAAAGGTACAAGCAAAGATTTAAATGAATATTAAACATTGAAAACCTCAAACCAAAAATTGTTACAAAATGAAAAATCAATAATACATTTGTGTGCAAAGAGCCAAGCTGAAGTAGGCAATGTATATCAATTTTATTTTGGCAAAGTATTTACACATGTTTGGAAAATAAAACTATGTTGCACTCCCAATATGGATCAATTTAGTTACTTCATCAAAGATAAGTGCACTTTCAAAAACATAATCCACATTTTATACCTTTATAATGATGGATATGATTCTTTCCTTTTCCATACTTTTATCTTCCTCGATTGATAAAGTGAATAGGAATTGGTGGGAAACCACATGGCCTAAACCCTCATGGACATGTTCTAGATTTATAATTAACAAATAAATATCCTTAGCATTGATGACCATGAGTGAAAATGATTCATCATAAAAGATAATAGTGTCCTAAATTCTCTAGTGTGGTCTTGAGTTCAAGCTTCAACATATATTTAAAACCACATTTTCTCAAGTCAACTCTAAATTTGGGGAAGTGCCAAATGTTTTTTTTTTATATAATTGGTAAAATGATGGGTTTATAAAGGGCACATACCCTTGTAAAAAACCCACAAATATTAAGCATAACAACACCAATAACTAGGAACAAATAATGGATATGCCTAAAAAATAACATTATCCTACCAATAATGAAAACAACAAGGAATCATCACTGAGTTAGTAGAACATCAACAAGGGTATAAAAGACATAAAAAAAACAAATAGAAACTATTTAATATTAAGATCATTTAGGTCCATTACAACCTCCCTTTCATCCTTAAAATTTTTAAGCTTTCAAAAGACACCATCTCAGTCTCCTCTACATTTCCACCTATTTATTATTCTCCCCACTAGCTATTTTGCTAGGACCATCTCAAGAATCCTTCCTCTTCCCAAGTACTTATTGAAACATTTTAATGTTGGAGGAAAAATTATCAATGGTGGCTCTGATAGTAATGATCACTTCATCTAGGTTACCTTTGATAGTTTGCAATTATTGCTCGAAAGTCACTAATTTTTTACTCATTTTGGCAAGGTCCTCTCTTATCTAGCTTGAAAAAGGTCCCATTAGTAAATGTCCTATTGGGCCTAGATATTATTAGTGGACTTAGTCCTTTCCATTTCCATTTTCATATCTTTGAAATTCTTCTTCAGTTTCTTGTGCTTGATGAATAAACCTTTCATTATACCTAATTACAAGTTGAGGGCCTTCTCCAAGTTAGAAATCCTTGAAAGTTGGTCTCCCTTCACCATAGCATCCTCCATAATTTTTGAGATCAAAATGGATTCACTAGAAGAGGTATCTTGTATTCCAAATTAAGGTCACTAAAGTGTGAGGTATGGAGATCAATTGAGGGGTTAATATTGTCATCATGGATCTCAATAATGTGCACTTTCAATTGCTTATAGGGACTAGCCTTGTCCTTATATTTATCAAACTTAGGGACAATGTCCTTCCCCAAGGATAACACTACTTTAGAGGGCTAATCTTGTCCCAAGAATTTTTTTATCCTTATTCAACTTAGGAAACTAGGTGGAAAAGAAAAGGCTCTCTCCACCCTTTACATGGATATTAGCTAATGGAATTTTGATGGTAATAGATCTCTGTCTTTATTTATGTTTAGTAACTCCCTAATTACGATGATTGAAAAAAGGTTTTTCCTTCCCCTTATATGACAACTACAATTTCATGTAGGATAATGGTGGGTTGGGCTTCATGAAAGAGCCATAAAATTTAGAGCTTGGTGGATGGGCATGTCATTATACTCAACTTGGAAGTTAAAAATAGATTTTTCCAAATATATGATAAAAAATAAGTGAATGATCTTTAACATCTTATATCTAGAATGATTTATCAGTGAAAAGTGATAGGAATAGATCTTCCTATACCTACCTTCCAAAGTTACATACTTCATTATGTGCATGTAGGCTTCCACTCATGGACTAGGCAAAGAGGTTATAAGAATCCCATCTTAGAGCTCATGGATTATTTCATTTTCCTTGAAGAAGGTGGTAATATCCTTGTTTTACCTCTTTCTATATTTGTATAGTTTCATCCCTTAGTTGACATTATAGAAACCCAGGAAATACTATCTTATGAGACCTTTATATTTACCCTCATCTTTATTGAAAGTAATTTAGTGATAAGAATAATAACCAATTAAAATCTACAAAACAACCAAATTATGGAAATAGAAAATAATAATAACAAAAGCTAAAACCTGATGAAGCCATATAAGATGAATATTATTCAAATAATGGGATATTTTTTTTTCCTTCTTTGTACATTTTCCTATAAATTCTCTTCATCTTCTTATCCCATTACTCTTTGACTTATTTTTCCCACCATTACATTTATTTTATCTTTTAAAATAATGCTAAATAATCTTACTTCCCTATGCCTATGCTAACACTCACCTGGACTAAAATAGGTGTCTCACCCTGAGGCACTTAGATAAAGACTCTATTTAAACAATTTTTTACAATTTTTCTCAATCACAATGCAATTGAGATAAAATACCTAACTAATCCCAATATCCTCGATCTCTCTATTGGGACTTCATGTTCTAATATAACTAATCCCTAACTAGTCTCACCCATAATTTAAAAACCTACCATGCTCTCTAATTAGTCTCAACCACAATTTTTAGACCTCTTTTATTGCTACATAATATCCTTAGCCTCTCATGCTTGTTCTCATTTGCTACTATTTTAACTATTTAATACAAGCTAAATTATATTGTAATTTTATATAATTATAAATACTTCCACTTTGTTCAGACCTTAGACAATATATATCTTCCTTCATCCTATGGGTAAGAGCAAGATAACTAAAAATGTTAAAAACAAATCTAGAGTCCAAATTATATCTTTTGTTGGTAATTTAAATAAGACCATAATCCAAATTACTACCTTCTCAGCCCATATAGCTATCACAACGGTGCCCAAAATTTAGGTATTTGTTCATCATAATAGTGAAAAAATCCTCATAATTAATTTGGCCATTACTGTCAATGTCAACCTTTCAAATTACTTCATCCACTTATTTGTTGGTGATCTTCTCTCCAAGATTTGCCATGACATGGAGGATCTCCATGATAGAGATGAAACTATTCTAGTCCTTGTCAAACACCTTGAAGGCCTCTTTCAAATCTTTCTCATCTTATCGTATGGCCCTTCATATGATCAATATAGATGGTTCCAAAATATTCCAACCTACCTCTCTTCAGACTATTCCACACTGTGGTGTTTATCTTCACTCCTCCACCAGAGGTGGGTTCAAATTTGAGATGCTCACCTCCCATGTCTCCTTCGATAATAATACAAATCTTACCTTCTTCATAATTTGTAGAGGTGACAGGAGAGAAATCAAGAAGATTAAAAAATTGTGATGTGAAAGAACCCAAAGATTTGGTGAACCCAAAAAGTGTGTGAGGAGACCCTTCACATTATTACATCTCATTAATTGGTACGAATGCCACACTTCCTTCATCCTAACACATAATATCTGATGAGGTGTCACACAAGGCTTGATATTATTTCCTTTCAACATTAAATTGAAAATAATTTCCACATAGATCTCCTTAGTTACCATTGAGTGCATATTGAGGGCCATCTCATCTCTCAAGAGTTTATTAATCCAAATAATAGGTGACAATAAACAATAGCCATCACAAAGGTGAGAGTAAAGTACAATTAATATTTGCATATTTATAAAGGATTTGTTTGGTAGAGTAGGGTAGGTCGGTGAAATTATCTTATTTTAGAAGGTTGAAATTTGAAACACCTAAATTGACAAACCAATCCACTCTTCTATTGCCTTCTATATAAATGTGATTGATGGAGACCTCTTCAAAGTATTATAGAAGACATAAAACATCATTCACCAGGTTTTTGATGGTCTAGCTTCAAGAATTAGCTTTTCTAAGATAATTGATAATGCTTAGAGAGTCCCCTTCAATAGCAAAGGGTTCTAAGTTCACATATTTTGCAACCTGAATGCCCCATATAGTGCATAGTGGTTTGTCTAGATTTGAAGGGGTCTCACATAATCCACTAAAAGTGCACCATTCTTGTCTCTAACCACTCCTCTACCTCCTACTATACCTAGATCTCATTTTGAAGATCCATCAAAGTTGAGATTAGTTTAGGGGATGAAATATCTAGCCCATTTAATTGAGCTTCCATCAAATTTTTTTTAACATTGATTTGGGATGCAAAGCTCCTAGTTGTGGATTAAGTATTATTCATATCTAGATAATTTAACAAGTTTAACTTTCTTTATGGTTGACATGTTTTCCCTAATAGCTGCCATAATATTTGATCCCACTTTTAAGACATTATTATTTTTTTTCTTGAAGATTCTAATATTACTTTATCTCTAGATACCTAAAAACATGGGGGACACTGATCTTCCACAACTTATTAAGAATGGGGGAAGGAAAAGGAGGTCACCATTGGTAGAATATATCATATATATAATTTAGTCTAACCCAAGACACTCCAAATAAGGAAATAAAAATGTTAAAGTTTTGATGGTACAAGGGCAATAAAGGAATAAATACAAGATATATTCAAAGCCATTTTTATAGAGAGCACATCTATTTGAGAGAGGTAGGATTTTTATCATAAGGTTATCCATGGTGAGATTCTTGTTTTAGACTGAAAGCTATAAAAAGATATGAATTTTGGGAATGAGGTCCTAGATCTAAAGGGAGCACCAGAGAAATCCATGCACATAGGGTTTAAGTTCCAATGGATAACCTAACCTTTATTTTTAGTATGACTATTTTATTGCATTATATTCCTCTAACTACAATAGAGCATTCCAAGTAATAGAAGTTGTTTAAACAAAAATTTGTAATATGGAGCTAATAAAAAAAAAGAGATTTCCCAAGGTCATCATAAATGAGTTGTTGCAATATGGACCCTAATAGGCACAATGCCTTAAAGAGTATTATTTTTTGAAAAATATGGATAACGTATATTATAACCCTAAGAAACCATTTTTTTTTCATATTGTGTGCCTCTTATATGCACATGTCTTAAAAAATCCTTGTCATGTCCATTGCATCTATAGATATTTCATTCAGGTGGTTTTTCAGCTCAATTTCATTACAAGGATAATAAGGTTTGCATTGCATCACAAGTCAAACAGTTGGTTTCCTCAACAACACAATAAGAACTTCAAAGGATGTTTTCAACACTACACCTTTACATGTTTTTGAGCTTTCATAATCACTTGTTGGTGTATGATCTATCTTTCTTTTAAACATTATACACAATTGGCACTATTTATAAAACATAATGAATATAAACCATGGAATATGAATCCATATTTTTAGCTCTTTTAGTGACTTAAAGTGGAAATGGTGTATTAGAAATGGAAATGATTTAGATGGGAAATAGGTGATAGTGGATGTGAGGCACAATAATATTTCCCATGGAGTGTTCAAATGGTTGTAGTTTTTATTATTTTCCTTAAATTGACCATTAGAAACAATGTACACTTGTCTATGTTAAATATGCTTAAATAACTCATCAAATGGTTCATTAAAGTATATTATATTACTTCCCCACCTTATTAATCTATAAATACAAACCCAAATAATTTCACATGGCCTTTTACATTACCATAGTGACAAAGATAAATTTGTCTTTAAACAACCATTATTTCTTATAAGGGCTCAAGGCTTTGATCAAGATGAAAATTTGAGGTTGATGAAATTTTGTAATGGTGGATGTGGAATATTGAATGGATGAAGATACTTGGATAGATCCTAAACTGGCTTGACATTGGACAACATGTGCAAGGGAAATGGGAACCAAAGAACCGACAATGGCACTCTTGAGGCCAATAACATCCATGTTTAAGATTAAAATAATCTTACACAAGAAGGAGGGGTCAAGATAAGAAAAGTAAAAAAGGTTTGTCTCTCAATGACAAAATGTCCAAAAAAGGGAAGAATTAGCCTCACTTAAATTTATTCATTTGAGAAATATACAAATGTAGGATATCAACTAGCATACATATTTTAAGGTAAATCTATGTAAAATATGCTGAAATATATCATTCTTGAGACATTTATATGATTTTGGATTTTTTAAATAAATATATTTGTAAAATAATTGGAATCTTATATATTCCACAATCTAAAATCATATCTTTCAGTGTCTTTTACATAAATTTACCTAAGATATGTATGCTAGTTGTATCTACTTATATATTTTTATATTATTTTAAATAAATTTATTATTTACAATATAATCATTTCAAAATAGTTAAGTATCTTAAAATAATATTTATAACTAGTTAAGTATTTTAAATAAATATTTAGAATTAGTTAAGTATATACAAGTGTGTGTGTCTATATATGTATGTATGTATGTATATATTGATAGGTAATCACTTTTGACTGGAACTACAAATTAGTTTGGGACATAACAGGAGCCAAGATCCCCAAGTGATTAACCACCACCTTGAATACCAGATTTTACAATCAATAGGCTTTGAGAATACCACTAATAACCAAAATCAGCCTCAAGAATACCATCAACAACCACAACCAACCTCGTGAATAGTACCAATGACCACAACCAGCCTCACATGCCCAATGATATTTGAACTTGGGTGGGGCTTGAAACAACCAAGCCACTTTACCAACTCACCCATATCTCATCGGTGAATTAGTTAAGTATTTTAAATGAATGTTCAAAAAAAATTAATAAATAAAAAGTTTACAAAGTTTTTTTTAATGGAAACTCAATAGAAAGTAATTAAAAAAAAAACTTACTTTTCAATAAAAATAATAATAGAATGTTTTAAAATAATGTTTGTTATGACCCATCTAATAATATGTTTTGATAAATGAATAAAAAGTTAGGATAAATTTTATACAAACCAAAAAGAATAAAAACCATAGTACTAAAGTTTTAGGAAGATATGACCCAAAAATCACTAATTTATGGATTAGAATACAAAGAGATTGAATATCTCTTCATAACATAATAAAAACTAAAGAAAAAGTCCTACTACAGACTTCCAATGGATTGTAGTAACAATATTATCATCTGCATATCATATATGTCTCAAAGAATACCAACGGTCTGCTTAAGAATTATGAACAATGTGAAATATCAACAACCAAAAAATCCTTTATAACTTATTGATTTAGGACATCATATGCTTCTTCCTATACTGTAAATGTAGGTTACGCCTCTAAATAAATTAAATTAAGATAGTTTTAAATTTTTGTTAGTACTATAGTAATATTATTGTTGTGCACATTATGCAAGGTGGTAATGAAAACTTTCTATGACCTAAAAATTGTATAAAAGGTTATCAAATTTAAATCATAATTTTTTTAATTTGATGATTTTTTGTTGCCTACATAACTGATACTCTGAGGAGGGAAATCAAACCACATGTAGTTCTCCCACCTAGTGTGATTGTGTAATTATTATCCTTTGATATATCTATGCATCTAATGATTTGGATTTGGTACTTGACAATATGTTTTTTGAATTGGATTTAGTGTCCTTCAAACTTGGCTTGTGATTGCTCCTAGTGGTAGGTTTTTAATTAGGGAATAACAAAGATTTTTTTTTTTAATTTTTATTAGTGTATATATGTGTTCTAGATACGTGCCAAGTCCCTTTTGAATGAGACCTTAAATTTTTTTATATTTGAGTCCAATTGGGTAATTTATCATGCAATTGAAACACTAAAAAAATGGTCTAAATTTAAGGAAAGGTTTGATTTTGAAAAGTAACCATTGATAAAAAGGGTTTATACGATACCAAATAAATTAGGTCAATAATGATTGACAATATTGATTGTATCTAGTAGAACTGGTATGTGTATAAGTGGATTGAATTGAAAGTCTAAATATTTCTATGTAGGATATTTAACACATTTTAAACAAAAAATGAGGTTCTTATATGTATGTAATATCAAAAAATAAGGGCCAAACTTGTAATATAGCATGCAAGTGTGAGATAATGGTGGATTAGGAATTTGTTTATGTACTCAAGTCATGCATGGTAAAAAATAGACCCCAATAAATTAAGAGCCTGAGTCCTCTGACTCTGAGTAGATATCTATCTTGTTAATTCTAGAAATTTCTTTGTTCTTATCATTTTCCCTAGTCCTATTGTCGATGCTCTACAAAGAATCCATAAATTCCTTCTTTCTTTTAAATTTCATAGTTCTAACTTTTGCCTTTTGCTAACCAAACTTCTTATTTTCCACCTCTCCCTCTGTGGTCTGATAATTGTTGCTCTTTTTAAAGGGTGGGGTTGAGACAAACATTTGGGACAAAATGTTTTAGGTGATTTATCCCTTGGGTGTGGTTAAAAAGGAAACCCTATATTTGTTGACCCCATTAACAATTTGGTTCACTCTTCTTCTAAGTATAATCTGTCTGTTGAAATTGAACAGTCTCTGTAAAAGATTTAGACAAAGATTGTAGTCCAAAGGCTTCTAAGATCTAAAATTTTGGAAGAGGCTGACAAGCTAAAATCACCATTATTTTTGAAGGATTCTTTCTCAAGGAAGGGTGATTATTAGAGAGAGGGTAATTAAAATGTGGGAATGTTTGTCTCAACCCCACCCTTTAAAAGAGTAACAAGGATCAGAGCACAAAGGGAGAGGTGGAAAGGAAGAACTTTGGTTAGGAAAAGGTGGAATTTGGAACTATGGGATTTAAAAGAAAGAAGGAATTTATGAATTATCTATAGGGCATCAATAATAGGACCAGGGGCAAGGAAAATAATAGAGAAATTTTTAGAAATAATGAGTTGGTTATCTACTCAGAATCAGAGGACTCAGGCTCTTAATTTCTTGGGGTCTATTTTTTGTTATCTTTTTTGTAGGTTTTTGATATTATTTTGTTTGTAGTTACTGGTTATTATTAGCAAGTCAAGCGTAAGGAATATGTTCGGATATTGGTGCTATTTGATGTATTTGTCTATATTTTGGTTATCTTTTGTTATGGGCATAGGTCCCTTAACCCATTGGTTTAACTGATCTAATAAAAAATGTATGTTAAACTTGTCATTTTAAAGTACTTAGTACTAAATTTTAATATCTACAAATTTTTATTTAACCCTTTTTTTGGATATGTGTAAGTTTAAGGAGGTATAATATCTTATGCACAAGGATGAATAAAACTATTCTAGAGTAGGCTAATTTATTGAAAAATTAGATAAATAAATATTCTAAATTAAAATGCTAAGTTATACTAAATATACAAATTACACTCAAAATAGTAATTTGATTGCATAAACACAAAGAAGAGATAATACTTATCTTAAATGGATTTACACAACAAGATATAATAAGTACAAAGGTGGAAACAAGTAGGGACAAGATTATGATCTAATCATCATATTATGAAAATATTATTTTTAGAGGGATTGAAACTTACATCAACCTGTGGACACTTATGCCAATGCTTCTATCCTATACAAATAGTTTTTTATGGCTTTTCTATTGATGTATTTTATTCACATGCATGGGTTATCAATGACTACACATGGATTAAACTCTAGATCTTCACCTTAGATCTTTGTACCTTGCTAAAAATGGGTTAATGGGCTCATGGTTTTGAATCAACCTCAAAGCCCTTTATCAATGAGCCCTACCTACATAACCAATATGCTAAGGAGGACCTCAGACTTATGTAGTTCTCCCCTAGGTGTTGGCTTGTGTGTGCATAAGGGTGAAATATATTATATGCAAGGGCATGCAATGTTCTAACTTGTAACTTGAAAAATACTACTTATGGGCTATTATTTGAGTGCTTCATACCTATAATATGACTGATCCTATGACTGATATGAAAATAGGGAATAATAGGACAATATAAATCTGGTATGTATTTGATTAAATAATCTTTAATAGGTTTGGTATTTTCTAGATCGATAACGAGTAGGATTAGATTTGTATTTATACCATACCTTTTGAAAATATCTCACAGAAGGATTAAATAAAAAATAATGGACTAACCCTTAGGATTCAAAAGATTTTTAATTTAGATAATTATTGAGGACTGGACACTTGATACTAATTTGGATACTTGCATCGTTACAAGTGTCCCTATATAGGACAAAAGTGTTCGATAGGCTAGGAAGCTGTTGAGGATATGAAACTAGTAGTGAATGATAAATATTAGGTTTTAGGCTTTCTATATAGTGCATGAGATTTAGGTCATTATAAATGATATGGGTTAGACCATAATATACATAGTTAGGCATAATGAGATGGTGAATATGAACTTTTCAACAATAAGAAGGTTTAGAACTGAAGGGTATAGCCTTGATAGGTATTTGTCAAGTATACAAGAGATGTTATATAAATTATACTTAGTATCCACATTTTCTCCTCATTTAATCTAGTAATGTATAAAGATGAAATTACTAGGGTTAAAGGAAAAAAATGCATACATGGGTGTGTATAACACACCTTTCCTTTGATTGAGCCTAATTTGAGTATTTTATTGGTGTATGACCTATAAAAAAGAGCATGTTATAGTATAAATCAATGCATATAATCTAAAACTTGATATAATTTTAGTACTTTAAAATAAAGAGAGCAAGGAAGGAGTAAACCTATGTGTCGATGCAACCATGTTGCCCCTTAGTAATTTAACTTGGTAAATATGTTTTCTTATGAATAATTGGAGTCGAGAGGTTTAAAATTAAACCTTAAAGATTTTAAGAGGGATATTTGAAGGTAATTATGTCTCTAATATGATTCTAGGTTGAGTTATGATAGGGCCATTAAGATCATTGAATCTCAATTGCTCAACTCAAATGATAGTACAATAAAATCCAAGTTATGTGGTATAACCAACTCAACTTAAAATATGGAAGTAGCATTAGGTTGTTGAGGTAATTGAATCTCATCCACACTACTAAAAAGGAGCCAACTATTATAGACAATTAAAGGCTCAAAATGAAGCTTTTTGGTGAAAATGATGCTTCTTGGTAAACATGTTTAAATAAATTTAAATATGTATTTACAATTTTTGGTGCAATTGCATTACATATGAACCTATAATGTGTCTTAAGATAAATTATCTATCAAAATATAACCTCTACTCTATAAATATGTATAATATCTATCATAATATGAGAAACTCTATCTCAAATATATAAAAATTGGTACAATATATATGATTCTAACCCAAGTGTATATTTGAATCATGTAAAATGTAATGACATTATGGAAATTCTTAGAATTATATAAGAGTGGAGGTCATATATCTACAACATACCCTCACTAATATGCCCCCATTTTGAGGTAGGGAAATGGAGTCTAGTAGTTATCTTACCTCAAAAGGATAAGATAACTATATAATCTGTGTATGAATCATGTAACATATATGAGTAGCATGTCTAAGTAGATATATCAATTAAGATCATAGTATGTGATCACAAAAATCCCTAAGATGTATGATATATATCATGGTAATGTCTATAAATTAATATTACAAGCTCAACAAAAAATCAAGTACACACACAATAACACTCAATGTCACACAAAAAAGGGGCAAAGAGATCATAACCAAGAGGCATATTTAAAAAACCACACACTCGAAGGAATGATATATTCAAATTTAAAAATAACAAAAGAAATCAACATATAGAGACATAAGGGCCAACAAGAAAGGACCATATTCAAATATTATAAAAAAATGTAATATAAATCAAGAAAAAAGACACTTAAAGAAGTGACAATGTGATTACATAAAGTATAAACAACCAATATAAACATATAATACTAGTCCCTACATGTATGTGTTAGCAAAAGTGTCATGTAACATAGCATATAAAGTACACTATGAATGATTTAATTGTGAGTATAGGTATGTGTAAGAATTAGTGTATAAGCTCAAGATGATAGTGGAAGGGTGATCATAAAATAACATGACATGTATCAATCATGATCAAGGAAACAAATGCCCTCAACATAGTGTATCATGCGGTAATAAGAACGGTCAAATATATGGATATGAAAGTATCATGGGTATGGTGTGTGCATGTATCACACTCAAGTATGCATGAAAAATATACATGTATAAAAATTATATGCTATCTACTAACATAAATGTCAAGGAGCTAGTAAACATGTGTATGCTGAATATTTATGTATTTTTGATTTATTTGAATGTTTTTTATTTTCTTGAATATTTGATTTTGTTATATTTGGAAAGGAAAAAAGTGTAACCTATGATCACATATAATTAATTATCCTAAGTATCTTCAAAATCAAAATATGGTACATTAATCTAGTGATATTACCAAGGAGCATGTATAGGTGCCATATCTAGCACTGTAGAATATGTGGTACTCTACATATGTCTCATAAGACTCTATGGTCATGAAGTGATAATATTAGGGGTTCATGGAATTCATTATTTAGTTCTTTGTGGTTTATTCAATGTAGCTTTAATTGGAACATGGTTTTTTTCTCTTAACAACTGTATGGACCATGTAGGTGTAGATGAGGATTTCACAGAATCCACTATGTATGTCTAGTGAAATGGTGTCTTAAGTATGGGCTACCTACGAAAAGTGATTGCCTATTGCTTACCATTTTTTAGATGATTAACCTTAGTAAGTTGTATAATTAGTTGCATTAAAAATAACTTATCTTGTTCAAGTGGATATTTATATGGAATTCTAGAAACTATGACTACCTTATTGGTATGAATGTATTTAATACATCCATGTACTATAGAAGGTACTACATGGAGTTTATGTATCTAAAGCCATCCCAATAATATATAAAACACTCCCATGTATGTTATAAATAAAAATATAGTAACCACATGTGATGGACCAACTTGTAAAGGTAAATCAATCTCATCAATAATGTGTTGTGAGGTCTCATCAAAGGCTCTGCCAATTTTGGTGAAAAGGTATAAATCATCATTTGTATATCCTAAATATGTTAGTAACATCATGGTACATATGTTATTACTAGTACCATTATCAATCATACCACTATGTGTAGGATAATGATCTAGGTATGCTCCAATAATTATTGAAGTAAGATCTAAGTCATCATATACAATTTCATCAATGCCATCAAATGAAATAGTAGGTCTCTGAACCATAGGAGGTATTGTGCATGTATAAGTTCCAATAATAAAATATAATGGGTTATTATAATGTGATATAGGAAAATGTGTATTATATGCCATTTAAACTTCTAGATATTTACTAGAATGATATTGTAATGGATTATTAAATATTTTCTAGTTTTGATGACCACTAGGTTGTGAACTTGAATCCTTTTGAGGATCATCAAAGGTAATCTGGTGGTTATCAATTTTTTTTTGGATCTTATGTTTTAATGTATAAAATATGTTTATATAATGCATAAGTCCTTGTTGATAGTAACAATATGCATTAGCATAATATCCTGTTGGTAGAGTTTGACTCATATCAATCTCTATAAAAGGAGGGATAAATACAAAATGACACTCTAAAAGATTCTTAAGTATCAAAGATGGAGATTTACGTAATCATGTAAATAGTATCTTAGGTTCATTATATAAGATGATTTTATTAGGTTATTATGACACTATGTTAACCATTATGTTTTTTTCCTGTGTTAGGTTATGTAGCTTTTACCCTATAGCTTAGTTTGATATGAAACTTGGTAGTAGATGTAGTCAATGTGTTTGCTACATACTTAAGCTTGTTTAAAGAAATAAGTTTCATTTCATGATATTGAAAAATATGAAATAAGATATCAAAACATTTTAACTCATTGAAAACAATGGACTCATGTAATGGGACAAACAGACTTTGCTTAAAGTTTTTTTGAAGCTCTTTATCTACTATTAGATTTTTCATTTTGGCCAACATTGTTTTGTGTCTCAAAACATATTCAATAATAGGTTCATTGGTTTCTTGTTTGATCTTAAAAATTTTGTCCTTAAGATCCCTACAATTACATCCAATTCTTAGAGTCACAAGGGGACTCCACTTTCCATTTCAACTTCAAATATTTTAGAGTAGTTACAATGTACATAGATTACAACTGCACAATCTCAGTCACTCTATCGTGCCTCATGATCACACATGATCCCATTATTTGATATAAGCCACCATGATAGGGAGTCTCATCCTAGACTCATTGGTTAGTATCATTTATTTCTAGCACTGATTTTACATAAACTCTCTTGCTTGATTGTACATAGTTCAAATATTGTCAAAAATACAAAAACATTATAACACTTCAAAATACAAAAACATTCAAAAAATTAAAAAAACACCAAAAACATTTTTTGATTATATGCATCATCCATGTTTACATTACTACTATCATGCTAGGACTTACATTTGTTATTGTATGTCAATTTATCTACATTACCATGTTTCACTTGATCTTATTTGAGTGTGTGCAGTGAGATCTAGCTATTTGATTTCTTCATTCTATCCATTAAGGGGGCTATACACACCCACTAGGGGCATCTTATACATGACTACACCATCCAAGTTATGTTATTCCTACACTACACACTGAGTTATCATACTGATGTATGTTCCTAGATTATATAGATTACTACATTGACATCTCACTAGTACCTAGCACTTGTATATTTCTTAGCATATACCAAGTCTTGTACTTCACATGTTTTGCCTGATTTCACATTTTTTTTGATTAGTTAGATGTGTTTGTATCTTTCAATTCTTACTCTTGATTTCATTCCTTGCTTAGCGTAGCTTGTGTGATTGCATTTATACCTAGTTCCTACTTGTATTTTATTTGTGCCTAAAGACATCTACCAATGTCCTTTGCCTCTATTCATGTGTGTACCTTAGGACATTTTCTAATTTATTTTATTTTTACTCTTTCATGTGTTTGTGGCCCTTGTGCCAAGTTTGATTCTTCCACTTGTATGTGTATGTGGCATTTGAACATGCCTTCCATGTTTGTCTTTTAGTTTGAGTGACATGTGCCCATGTTTCTTGTTTGTGTCGCTCCTTGGCCACCCTTGTATGCTTCTAGCTTCTTGCTTTGCATGCTTGTTGCTTGATTGTTTTTTAATTGTTGTAATGCCATGATCCATATCATGCATTTTATTGTTCCCGTAGATGTTATGATGGACATCATGCTCCATACCTCTATGATTACTAAAAACTAACATCTAACATTACCATTTTAGTTTAGTATCATACACATGATCTTACATTTTTATATCTATCTAGGCATACCCCTATTGATCTAACAATTTATCAATTTAAATATTGTTATATCTTGAAATATTTTGTCAAATATTCAATGTTATATCTTGCATCTATATAACTTCACACACTTGTAGGACTCCTTTTTTTCTAAGGGTAGTCATGATAGGTTCATCACTCTTACCCTCATAAGAGGGGGCATCAAATAAGGGTTTGTCATAAAGAGCAAACCTCCTAATAGTTGAAACAACAACATTCAGAACACTCAATACAAAATCTAGAGGTCAAATCGGTTAAACTAGAGGAAAAAAGTGAGAATTTTAGATTAACAATAAGTTTTCGCACTAGACAACAATGCTATAAATGGATAGTAGCACCAAACATAGGGGTTTCCACATTTTGGTGCTCCAAAAATAGGCAACAAGTTTAGTTCAAGGACATTTTTTGCACTTTTAGATCAGTAAGATTTGGTAGTTTCAGTACAATTTTCTTAGATACAATGGGTTATCATGTGCGGCATGATGGTTCTCACTTTTAGTTCAGATTAGTAAATTGGCATAACTTCCAAATCAAAATCCATGTTCTAGACATTAGTGATTGGGGGCAATGTGTATGGAAAATTGACCTTCTTTTCTTTTTGAATTCAGTTTATTCTAGGCATTCTCAATGGTTACATGCCTTACTCCATTTATAGGTGGTTGGCATCAAATTTAAGTGAAAATTTCATACAAGTTTAGATTTATGATTACTTGAGTTCTCGAGTTGGCTTTCACATAAGCAATTTGCATCAGTTTTGAGAGGCTTTCATACATGCCTAACCTCCATCTTTTGAAATGGCCAAGAGTGGCCTAGTTTCGATCACACATTCAGGCTATCCATGCCATATTGTTAGATTTCCAAAACATCCATGGGATCCATGAGCCATCTAATATGAAATATATTATATACTAATATTACTTCATAGCTTCACTTCATGAGGAAATAGTGGAGCCAAAGGGCCAACCTTTGTATTCTTGAGCCACCTATTAAGAGGGATTGGACACATAGTCTAGACATTGATTAACACATGCATGATTTGTTAGCTTCACATAGTTGGCGATGATGGAGCCAAAGGGCTAACCTTTGTATTCTTGATAATTTTTTATAGGGAATTGAGCACTCATCTCCGTTCATGATATTATTCTTGATTCAACACACACTCAACATCATCTAACGCATTCTAACATCACAATAGGTTTTGTATTGGTTCACATATCGCGTGAGGTGTATTCATTCCTTTCTCTCCTCTTACTAAGCTCTTGTATATTATAATTTTAGATATAGCGTATCTAGTAAGAACTAATCTACTTTATGTTTTCATTATAGATTCAAAATTCATAGTGTGCTCTCTCTATGCACATCCAACATCACACAACTTCATGAGCTTCATCCTTATAGGTAAGTTCAGGTATGGTTTCTATTTTTCCTTTATCCTAGTATTTTGCTTTATTGCATCACTATAATAAAGGGGGGGGAATGTAGTCATGTAAAATGTGAAATTATATAGCATTAGTATGGCTAAGAAACCTATTTTTTAGGTCCTCTTGTTGGCTCACAAAACCATTCTAGGCTACTTCTTTCATTGATTCCCAATCATCCAAAGATTTTCAAACTTCGCTCTTTCATACCCAATTAACCCTTTCAAACCTAGATCCATACCCCTAGGTCTCATCCCCTTAGGATAATAGTGCCCAAATAGGACAAGAGCATTGGAACCTACGGTGTCTTATTTTTGGCACTGTTGTCCAAGTTCACTTTGGCTTCCAATGGTCATATTCTTCCAATTCCTTATCTTTTTCCCTATCAGCCTCACATGAATTCATTTAACCCACAATCATCTATTTCCCTATAAAAGGCCATTAAAAGTCCACTTAGAAGAGTTGACACTCATTTACAAGAGAGATGCAAGAATAAAAGTAAGTACACTCGAGCATTATTCCTTATTCCTTGTACACATGCTTCTAACATTGTTTCAAATCTACTCAAGTCATTGCACTAGTCCTTATCCTGTTGAAGGACATACAATTTTACATTTTAGTTGCATTGATCATACACAAACTGTACCAAGAACTTCAATGGGATAACTATATTAGCTTGATCCCTCTTTGGAGTATTGGTATGTGGGCAATGTGTCTCAGGATCCTCCTTAGAGTAAAATTGATTACCTTTGTATAAGCAACTAAACACGGAATTAAACCAGAAGTAATAAGTAACTAGAAATCAGAAACAACAAAGAATAGGAGATATGAGAAACAATACAATCTATATTACACTCTTCCCAGAGGAAATACAATGAAGAAATCTCACTCTTCCTACACCTCTTGGGCGTATAGTAATTCTCCCTTAAGATTTCTCTCTCTCTCAATTACAATCAACTCAACACTGAGTTGTTCCCTCCAGTGACAATCAACCTAATGGTTGTTGTTGCCTACCTACCAAGTCCTTGTGACAATCAACCCAATTGTTGTTGCCTCCAATCCTTGCCAGTCCACAGACCTTCTTGATCTTATACCCTATAGATCTAATTGGTATTTATTACACCATGTGTTGCAGATCTTCTTGATCTTGCTACCCCATAGATCTTACTGATCTTGCACACACACACACCCGTAGATCTTCTTGATCTTGCTACCCCGCAGATTAACTAACCTTGCTTACCTGTAGATCTTCTTGATCTTGCACTCTTACAAAACTTCTAGATCTTACACTTGAGGATCTAATCCTTCTCAGTCTTAATTACAATATAGCCCCATGGGTCTCTTAAATGGATCTTACATGCAAACTAACTATCTGTCTAAAATTAGACCAATTCTAGAAACACACAGATGATCGACGTAGATTCATGTTTGACCAATGTCGACTGACTATAACCAATGCCAGTTACTGTGTAGCTAGAGATAACTGATGTCAGTTGGCCTAACTGATCTTGATTACTCTGCAACTCAACAACCTCCACATTTGCATACCAGTGAAGCTTTTAGCTCCACAACTTAACAATCTCCCACTTGGAGATAAATAGTTGCACCTGTACCTATACCTGTACATCCTCTAATTTGTTTCTAGCTTGTATCTCCATCTTCAAGTTCAATCTTGAAGATCAAGCACCAATAGTGAACACATATCTTGTGGTGCTTCTCCTATCATCCAAGTCACCTGCCATATCCGAATCTACATACCCATGTAGAGAAGTGTTTGACCCTGCATAGCATAAATACCTGCTGTTGGTCCCTCTCAGATATCTAAGAATCCACTAAACTGCTTTCCAGTGCTCCTTTCCTGGATTGGCCATAAACTTGCTGACAACTCCCACTACTTGGACACTATCAGGTCTAGTACATACCATGTACCCAACCTCATCATGTGATTTAGGACACTGTTCATATCTCAACTTGAACTGTCCAACCATAGGTGTGCTTACCGATTTTACATCCTACATATCAAACCTCTCCACTGCCTTATTCACATAATCCTTTTGAGACAAAATTAACCTATGATTTTCCCTGTCTCTAGAAATACTCATGCCAAGGATTTTCTTTGCTGCTCCTAAATCCTTCCTGGTAAATGTCTGAGCTACTTTTACCTTTAGCTCAACAATTCCCTACATGTGTGACCCTGAAACAAGCATATACACTACATACAGTAATAGGATAATGTAGCTATCATTATCCAACCTGGTAAAATAAACACAATGGTCACATTGACATTGACTAAAGCCATGCTTTGTCATAAACCTGTCAAACCTCAAATACCACTATCTTGGAGCTTGCTCAAGACCATATAATTTGGCCTTCTGTCTCACCTATCCATTCTTTCCTTTCTTTAACCTGTGAATCCATTCATCTTTTAGTGCTTTCTTTCTGCCTGGTAACTCTACCAAATCCCATGTTTGGTTCTCTTCCAAGGAATCAATTTCCTCATTCATGCCATGCTCCCACTGTTTCCTGGATTCTACCTGCATTGCCTCTTCAAAACTTCCTGGTTTTCCACCATCAATGAGCAATAAGTAGTATAAAGAAGGGGAATAATAAATTTGAAGCTTACTTACCCTTTCAAACCTCTGCATGGGCATTTGAGACTCATTGACAGCTTTCTATCTGCCCAAATTTCATTCTAACAGTGACTGATCCTAGTCATCTCTCAGTCTACACCCGATCGATGTTAGTTCCATGTGACTGACCTGACCGATGTTGATTCTTACTTGACTGATGTCATATTCCACTTGCCTGACACCATTGAATTTGGTCTCCATTGGATCGATGTCAGTTCCTACCTGATCGATGTCGGTCTTTGCCTGACTGACATTGGTGTCTGTGTTTTCTTGTGAGTGATGATTTTTACTCGTGAGCTCATTTTAGATCATAAACTTGTCCAAATAAACATTTCCCTACTCAACATTATTTAGCCTCTTGAGCTGATCATTGTCCATCACCTTCTCCTTGAAAACCAAGGCTTTCCAGTTCTTAAATTTGTCAAAAACATCAGATTTCCTCTTTATGTAATAAACCCAATCCTTTCTTGTAGCATCATCAATAAAAGAAACATCATACTATGATCCTCCAATAGAAGATCCCTGAGCTGGTCTCCACATGTTTGTGTGAACAAGATC
Source organism: Torreya grandis (assembly GCA_037957365.1). Lineage (NCBI taxonomy): Eukaryota > Viridiplantae > Streptophyta > Pinopsida > Cupressales > Taxaceae > Torreya > Torreya grandis. The sequence goes on from JARHVA010002228.1 coordinate 1,644,822, forward strand.
CAACCTGTGCTTCTTCTTTGTTGACCCAGTTGTGAGAAACCTCACTTTCACCTATTTCCCAAAAATACAATGCTCACAAAAATCTTGGTCTATCAAATCTGAAAGCTTACCTTTTGACTTAAGAACATCCATTCCCTTCTCACTTATGTGACCAAGCCTACAGAGCCACATCTTTGCATTTACATCTGAAGTAGATAAAATAGAAGGAGAATTAGTAATACAAGTAGATAGATAAAGTGTACCTACTTTCTTACCTCTTGCTAATACAAGTGTACCTTTGGAAACTTTCCAAGATTCTGCTATGAGAGTTACTGTGCAACCCTCATCACCCAACTTTTCTATAGAAATTAGACTCCTCTTTAGGATGGGAACATGCATGACATCCTTCAACACCCATATGTTGCCAATCTACAATATTAGCTGCACTTTCTCTTTGCCAACAATTTGACAAGGCTCACCATCCCCTAAATAAACTTTTCTAAAGTCTCCATAGACATAATCATTGAAAATTCTCTATTTGGGGTTGCATGGAAAGAGGCACTAAAATATAAAACCCAAGATTCTACTTTATCCAAGGAACATATAAGAGCATTCCGTGTAACAATACCTGCATCATTTGCTTCTTTATTTCCTTCATGCTGATCTTCTACCAACCAACAATCTTTCTTTACATGCCCTTTCTTTCCACAATTCCAGCAAGTTATACCTCCATTTTTGGATTTGGATCTATTGCCTATCTTTGACCTTGATTTCCCTTGCTTGCCCTTCTCTCTTTGCCATCCCTTACTTTCAACACTTAAATCATTACCTAATGTTTCCCCTGTGCTTTTCTTGCAAATTTCTTCATTCAAGATTACACTAACAACATCATCAACTTTCAAGATATTTGAAGCAGATGTAATATTACTAACTGCCATTACCAAGCTATGCCAACTTTCAGGTAAAGAGCATAAGATTAAGAGAGCCTTAATTTCATCATAAAAAACTATTTTGACTGAAATTAATTGATTTACTAATTCATAGAAGTCACTAAGATGACTATATACCGATCCACCTTCCTACATTTGCAAATTAAATAATTGCTTCATAAGAAATACCTTATTCGAAGCCGAGGGTTTTTCATATAAATTTGCCAAAGATTCTATTAGGTTTTTGCATGTGATAAGTTAGAAATCACAGATGATGCCAGGCTCAACCTTATAGTTCCTAGAGCCTTCCTATCAAGAACATTCCATTCTTCATCTTGCATATCTGTGGGCTTTCTTGAAACCCCACCCAATAGTAAGTATAGATCTTTTTGATACAAATAATCCTCTATCTGCATCCTCCATAATTAGTAATTCTTGCCATTGAATTATTCCATTCTTAGTATACTTTATTTTGCCATTGCTTTACTCCCACTCAATCAAAAACCCTTGAGAGTGAACCTGTAATCAACAAACACTAACCTGCTCTACCACTTGTTAGTGATCCTAGCTCGTATGAACTTGGCTCTGTTACCACCTGTTAGGATCCTCCTTAGAGTAAAATTGATTACCTTTGTATAAGAAACTAAACACGAAATTAAACTAGAAGTAATAAGTAACTAGAAATTAGAAACAACAAAGAATAGGAGATATGAGAAATAATACAATCTGTATTACACTCTTCCAGAAGGAAATACAATGAAAAAATCTCACTCTTCCCACACCTCTTGGGCGTACAATAATTCTTCCTCAAGAGTTTTCTCTCTCTCAATTACAATCAACTCAACACTGAGTTGCTCCCTCTAGTGACAATCAACCCAATGGTTGTTATTGCCTACCTACCAAGTCCTTGTGACAATCAACCCAATTGTTGTTGCCTCCAATCCTTGCCATTCCACAGACCTTCTTGATCTTACACCCTGCAGATCTAATTGGTCTTGCTTACACCATGTGTTTCAGATCTTCTTGATCTTGCTACCCCACAGATCTAACTGATCTTGCATACACACACCCACAGATCTTCTTGATCTTGCTACCCCGCATATCAACTGACCTTGCTTACCTGTAGATCTTCTTGATCTTGCATTCTATCAGACCTTCTAGATCTTAAACTTGAGGATCTAATCCTTCTTAGTCCTAATTACAATACACCCCCATGGGTCTCTTAAATAGATCCCAAACCAAATAATAATTAGAAACGCAGACTCAAGACTAAAATTAGTCTTTACATGCAAACTAACTGTCCGTCTAAAATTAGACCAGTTCTAGAAACACACAGGTGACTGATGTTGGTTCATGTCTGACCGATGCCGACTGACTATAACTGATGCTAGTTACTGTGTAGCTAGAGATAACTGATGTCAGTTGGCCTGACTGATGTCGGTTACTCTGTAACTTAGCAACCTCCACATTTGCATACCAGTGAAGCTTTTAGCTCTACAACTTAACAACGTGCCCACACATAGGGTGTGAAGTGTGTCCAACGTATCCTTTACACACTAACCCCTTCTCTCTCTTTCCCAAGTTTACATTCAATTTTAATAACTTGAAGCTCCTAAGGGTTTTCAAGATTAAAATAGTCACACAATGAGCTTTGTCAAGTCCCAGACCCTAAAATTTTAGTGACAGGGTGACATAGGCATTTTGAATAAAACCCAAAAAGCTTTTAGCCTTAAGACAAAAATGCTAAAATAAGACTAAAACATCAAACAATAGGGTGTCTTATTTTTGGTGCTCCTATCCAATCAAGAAATGAAGTTTAGAGACCTATTTTTGACTATTTCTCAATTCCACTAATCCAGTATCAGATCTTATCTTAGTCCAGATCAGTGAAAATAAACTAAGTTCTAATTTCTCTCACTTCTTACTATATTTAGAAAAGACAAAAATACATCCTCTTTACACAAATCAATAGGTTAATTATTTCATATTTATTTACTGATTCACATTGCTTATCCCCTTTATTATTTAGGAATAGAACTCCAATATTCAAAAATTAATAAAAAATCTTTACAAGGGTTTTGAGTAGTTTTTAGTTTTAAGATTTGTTCATAAAGATTTAACATCAGTTTTTAAAACTAATTCCACATATTCATAGTTAAAAACCTTCATCAACATCTCTAAACTCCTTTGGCCTCCATGCAAACCCTCCAAGAAGATGTGAGCATTTGAACTTCTCCTATCGAGCTCCTTCCTTCATTTCAACAAGCTTGAATTGTCCTAAGGTCCAAAAATGGCTTTATTTATGGTTTATATGACTTCAAAAATCTTGATTGAAATATTAAGACCATAAGAACATTATAAAATGCATTTGAATGCTCTGCCAAGGTTTAAAAGGAAGTTGGTACCTTTTATTTGGGTTTAGGCCTAAATCTTACCTAGTAGGCTTGAGTTGTCCTTGAAGCCCAAAATGGATCTTCATGGATTACCATGTAAAATATATGATTTAAAACCTTTTATATTGTCCTGAAAACATGTTACAATATATTTGGAAGCATAATTAAGGCTATAAATGAAGGTGATCTCTTGTTTGGGTTCTAGGCCAAAACCCTGCCTTTAGGTCTACTTGCAAACTTGGCAATATAGACCCTCTTGCTCGGTTCCCTCCATCAATGAGGTGTTATTAATGTTTGATTATATGTATTATAACTTTAAAAATCTTTTTTCCATCTCCAAATATCTCCTTGGTCACTCTTCATTCCCTTTTCCCCAAAACCTACCAGTTTATATATGAGGGAAAATAACCTCCATCTGAGACAAAATAGAGGGTTCTTATGCTATTTGATAATAAAATTTAAATGTTTTGAGGGCCTATATAAGTGGAAAGGACACTATACATAAATTTCCAAATCTTGATATAGTCATTTGGTCTTTCATCTCTGCAAATTCCAAGATTGAATATGCAAAAGATAGACTGTGTATTTGATAGTCAAAGACTGATTGTGTTTTGCTTGATTGAGGGTCCCATTTTAATTTGTTTTCATGATATTGGAGTAAATTATAATATTATCAATACCATATGATTCTATCTTCTTACTTTGCATGCTTTTTTCTTGATTGTTGCAATGCCATGATCCATATCATGAATTTTATTGTTCCCTTAGATGTTATCATGGACATCATGCTTCATACCTCCATGCTTACTAAAAACTAACATATAACATTACCAGTTTAGTTTAGTATCATACACATGATCTTACATTGTTATATCTATCTAGGCATACCCTTGTTGAACTAACAATTTATCAATTTATTTATTGTTATATCTTGTCAAATATTCAATGTTATATCTTGCATCTATATAACTTCACACACTTGTCAGACTCTTTTTCTTATAAGGGTGGTCATCATGGGTTCATCACTCTTACCCTCATAAGAGGGGGCATCAAATAAGGGTTCGTCATAAAGATCAAACCTCTTAACAGTTGAAACAACAACATTCAGAACACTCAATACAGAATCCAGAGGTCAAATCAGTTAAACTAGAGGAAATAAAGTGATAATTTTAGATCACCAATTAGTTTTCACACCAAAAAACAATGATATAAATGGATAGTAGAAAAAAACATATAGGTTTCCACATTTTGGTGCTCCAAATAAGGCAAAAAGTTTAGTTCAAGAACATTTTTTACACTTTTAGATCAGTCAGATTTAGTAGTTTCAGTACAATTTTCTCAGATACAGTGGGTTATCATGTGCGGTATGATGGTTCTCACTTTTAATTCAGATTAGGAAATTGGCATGACTTCCAAATAAAAATCCATGTTGTAGACATTAGTGACTGGGGGAAATGTGCATGGCAAACTGATCTTCTTTTCTTTTTGAATTTAGTTTATTCAAGGCATTCTCAATGGTCGCATGCCTTACTCCATTTATAGGTGGTTGGCATCACATTTAAGTTAAAATTTCATACAAGTTTAGATTTATGATTACTTGAGTTCTCAATTTGGCTTTCACATAAGCAATTTGCATCAATTTTAGAGAGGCTTTCATACATGCCTAAACTCCATCTTTTGAAATGGCCAAGAGTGGCCTAGTTTCTAGCATACTTCAGGCTATCGATGCCATATTGTCAGATTTCCAAAACATCCATGGGATCCATGAACCATATTATATGACATATATTATATACTAGTATTAGTTCATAGCTTCACTTCATGAGGAAATAGTGGAGCCAAAGGGCCATCCTTTGTATTCTTGAGCCACATATTAAGAGGAATTGGACACATAGTCTAGACATTGATTAACACATGTATGATTTGTTAGCTTCACATAGTTTACGATGATGGAGCTAAAGGGACAACATTTGTATTTTTGATACTTTTTTATAGGGAATTGAGCACTCATCAACATTCATGATATTATTCTTGATTCAACCCACACTCAACATCATCCAACACATTCCAACATCATAATAAGTTTTGTATTGGTTCACATATCTGGTGAGGTGTATTCATTCCTTTCTCTTCCTCTTACTAAGCTCTTGTATATTCTTATTTTAGATGAAGTGTATCTAGTAATAACTAATCTAATTTATGTTTTCATTACAGATTCAAAATTCATAGTGTGCTCTCTCTATGCACATCCAACATCACACAGCTTCATGAGCTTCATCCTGATAGGTAAGTTCAGGTATGCTTTCTATTTTTCATTTATCCTAGTATTTTGATTTGTTGCATCACTATAATAAAGGGGGGGGGAATGTATTGATGTAAAATGTGAAATTATATAGCTTTAGTATGGCTAACAATCCTAATCTTTAGGTCCTCTTGTTTGCTCACAAAACCCTTCTAGGCTACTTATTTCATTGATTCCCAATCATCCAAAGCTTTTCAAACTTGGCTCTTTCATACCCAATTAGACATTTCAAACCTAGATCCATCCCCCTAGGTCTCATCCCCTTAGGATAATAGTGCCCAAATAGGAAAAAAGCAATGGAACCTAGGGTGTCTTATTTTTGGCACTGTTGTCCAAGTTCACTTTGGCCTCCAACAGTCATATTCTTCCAATTCCTTATATTTTTCCCTATCAGCCTCACATGAATTCATTTAACCCACAATCATATATTTCATTATAAAAGGCCACTAAAAGTCCATTTAGAAGGGTTGACACTCATTTACAAGAGAGATGCAATAATACAAGCAAGTACACTCGAGCATTATTCCCTATTCCTTGTACACAACCTTCTAACATTGTTTCAAATGTATTCAAGTCATTGCACTAGTCCTTAGCCTGTTGAAGCACATACAATTTTACATTCTAGTTGCATTGATCATACACAAATTGTACCAAGAACTTCAATGGGATAACTACATTAGCTTGATCCCTCCTTGGAGTATTAGTATGTAGGCAACGTGCCCACACATAGGGTGTGAAGTGTGTCCAATGTATCCTTTACACACTAACCCCTTCTCTCTCTTTCCCAAGTTTACATTCAATTTAAAAAACTTGAAGCTCCTAAGGGTTTTCAAGATTAAAATAGTCACACAATGAGTTTTGTGAGGTCCCAAACCATATAATTTTAGTGATAGGGTAACATAGGCATTCTGAATAGAAACTAAAAAGCGTTTAGCTTGAAGACAACTATGCTAGAATAAGATTGAAACATCAAAAAATAGGGTGTCTAATTTTTGGTGCTCCTATCCAATCAAGAAATGAAGTCTAGAGACCTATTTTTGACTTTTTTTCAATCCCACTTATCCAGTATTAGACCTTATCTTAGTCCAGATCAGTGAAAATAAGCTAAGTTCTAATTTCTCTCACTTTTTACTATATTTACAAAAAACAAAAATACAACCTCTTTACACAAGTAAATAGGTTAATTCTTGCATATTTATTTATTGATTCACATTGCTTAGCTCCTTTATTATTTAGGAATATAACTCCAATATTCAAAAATTAATAAAACATCTTTACAAGGGTTTTGAGTAGTTTTTAGTTTTAAGATTTGTTCATAAAGATTTAACATCAGATTTTAAGACTAATTCCATTAATTCATAGTTAAAAACCTTCATCAACATCTCCAAACTCCTTTGGCCTCCATGCAAACCCTCTAAGAATATGTGAGCATTTGAACTTCTCTGATCGAGTTCCTTCATTCATTTCAACAAGCTTGAATTGTCCTAAGGTCCAAAAATGGATTATCTATGGTTTATATGACTTCAAAAAGCTTTATTGACGTTATTAAGACCATAAGAGCATTCTCAAATGCATTTGAATGCTCTGCCAAAATTTAAAAGGAAGTTGGTACCTTTTTTGGGTTTAGGCCTAAATCTTACCTAGTAGGCTTGAGATGTCCTTGAAGCCCAAAATGGATCTTCATGGATCACCATAAAAAATATTTTCTTTAAAACATTTTATATGGTCCAAAAAACATGTTCCAATATATTGTGAAGCATAGTTACGTCTATAAATGAAGGTGATCTCTTATTTGGGTTCTAGGCCAAAACCTTGCATTTAGGCCTACTTGCAAACTTCGAAATGTAGACCCTCTTGCTTGGTTCCCTCCATCAATGAGGAATTATTCATGTTGGATTATATGTATTATAACTTTAAAAACCTTTTTTCCATCTCCAAATATCTCCTTGGTCACTCTTCATTCCCTTTTCCCCAAAACCTACCAGTTTATATATGAGGGGAAGTAACCTCCATCTGAGACAAAATAGAGGGTACTTACCCTATTTGATCATAAAATTTAAATGTTTTGAGGGCCTATATAAGTGGGAAGGACACTCTATATAAATTTCCAACTCTTGATATAGTCATTTGGTCTTTCATCTCTTCAAATTCCAAGATTGAATATGCAAAAGATAGACTGTGTATTTGATAGTCAAAGACTGATTGTGTTTTGCTTGCTTGAGGGTACCATTTTAATTTGTTTTCATGTATTGGAGTAAATTATAATATTATCACTACCATATTATTCTATATTCTTGATTTTCATGCATTTTTCTTGATTGTTTTTTGATTGTTGCAATGCCATGATCCATATCATGCATTTTATTGTTCTCGTAGATGTTATGATGGACATCATGCTCCATACCTCCATGATTACTAAAAAGTAAAATCTAAAATTACCAATTTAGTTTAGTATAATACAAATGATATAATTTTTATATCTATCTAGGCATACCCCTGTTGATCTAATAATTTATCAATTTAAATATTGTTATATCTTGAAATATTTTGTCAAATATTCAATGTTATATCTTGCATCTATATAACTTCACACACTTGTAGGACTCTTTTTATTCTAAGGGTAGTCATGATGGGTTCATCACTATTACCCTCATAAGAGGGGGCATCAAATAAGGGTTTGTCATAAAGAGCAAACCTCTTAACAGTTGAAATAACAACATTCAGAACACTCAATACAGAATCTAGAGGTCAAATAGGTTAAACTAGAGGAAATAAAGTGACAATTTTAGATAAACAATAAGTTTTCACACCATAAAACAATGATATAAATGGATTGTAGCACCAAACATAGTTGTTTCCACATTTTGGTGCTCCAAATAAGGCAATAAGTTTAGTTTAGGGACATTTTTTACACATTTAGATAAGTGAAATTTAGTAGTTTCAGTACAATTTTCTTAGATACAGTGGGTTATCATGTGCGGCATGATGGTTCTCACTTTTAGTTCAGATTAGGAAATTGGCATAACTTCCATATCAAAATCCATGTTCTAGACATTAGTGATTGGGGGTATTGTGCATGGCAAATTGATCTTCTTTTCTTTTTGAATTTAATTTATTCCAGGCATTCTCAATGGTTGCATGCCTTACTCCATTTATAGGTGGTTGGTATCACATTTAAGTGAAAATTTCATACAATTTTAGATTTATGATTACTTGAGTTCTCAAGTTGGCTTTCACATAAGCAATTTACATCAGTTTTAGAGAGGCTTTCATACATGCCTAACCTCCATCTTTTGAAATGGCCAAGAGTAGCCTAGTTTCTAGCATACATTCAGGCTATCCATGCCATATTGTCAAATTTACAGAACATCCATGGGATCCATGAACCATCTCATATGACATATATTATATACTAGTATTAGTTTGTAGCTTCACTTCATGAGGAAATAGTGGAGCTAATGGGCTAGTCTTTGTATTCTTGAGCCACCTATTAAGAGGGATTGGACACATAGTCTAGACATTGATTAACACATGCATGATTTGTTAGCTTCACATAGTTGGTGATGATGGAGCTAAAGGGCCAACCTTTATATTCTTGATTCTTTTTTATAGGAAATTGAGCACTCATCTCCATTCGTGATATTATTATTGATTCAACACACACTCAACATCATCCAACACATTCCAACATCACAATAGGTTTTGTATTGGTTCACATATTTGGTGAGGTGTATTCATTCCTTTCTCTTCCTCTTACTAAGCTCTTGTACATACTTATTTTAGATATAGTGTATCTAGTAAGAACTAATCTAATTTATGTTTTCATTACAGATTCAAAATTCATAGTGTGCTCTCTCTATGCACATCCAACATCACACATCTTCATGAGCTTCATCCCTATAAGTAAGTTCAGGTATGCTTTCTATTTTTCATTTATCCTAGTATTTTGCTTTGTTGCATCACTATAATAAAGTGGGGGGGAATGTAGTCACGTAAAATGTGAAATTATATAGCTTTAGTATGGCTAACAATCCTAATCTTTAGGTCCTCTTGTTGGCTCACAAAACCCTTCTGGGCTTCTTCTTTCATTGATTCCCAATCATCCAAAGCTTTTCAGACTTGGATCTTTTAGACCCAATTAGGCCTTTCAAACCTAAATACATCCCCCTAGGTCTCATCCCCTAAGGATAATAGTGCCCAAATAGGACAAGAGTAATGGAATCTAGGGTGTCTTATTTTTGGCATTGTTGTCCAAGTTCACTTTGGCCTCCAATGGTCATATTCTTCCAATTCCTTATATTTTTCCCTTTCAGACTTACATGAATTAATTTAACCCAGAATCATCTGTTTCCATATAAAAGTCCACAAAAATTCCATTTAGAAGGGTTAACTCTCATTTACAAGAGAGATACAAGAATACAAGCAAGTACACTCGAGCATTATTCCCTATTCCTTGTACACAACCTTCTAACATTGTTTCAAATGTACTCAATTCATTGCACTAGTCCTTAGCCTATTGAAGCACATACAATTTTACCTTCTAGTTGCATTGATCATACATAAATTGTACCATGAACTTCAATGGGATAACTACATTACCTCTATCACTCTTTGGAGTATTGGTATGTAGGCAACGTGCCCACACATAGGGTGTGAAGTGTGTCCAACGTATCCTTTACACACTAACCCTTTCTCTCTCTTTCCCAAGTTTACATTAAATTTCAAGAACTTGAAGCTCCTAAGGGTTTTCAAGATTAAAATCGTCACACAATGAGCTTTGTGAGGTCCCAAACCATAAAATTTTAGTGACAGGGTAACATAAGCAGTCTAAATAGAAACTAAAAAGCGTTAAGCCTGAAGACAACTATGCTAGAATAAGATTAAAACATCAAACAATAGGGTGTCTAATTTTTGGTGCTCCCATCCAATCAAGAAATGAAGTCTAGAGACCTATTTTTGACTATTTTCCAATCCCACTCATCCAGTATCAGACCTTATCTTAGTCCAGATCAGTGAAAATAAGCTAAGTTCTAATTTCTATCACTTCTTACTATATTTAGAAAAGACAAAAATATAACCTCTTTACACAAATAAATAGTTTAATTCTTGCATATTTATTTACTAATTCACATTGCTTAGTCCCTTTATTATTAAGGAATATAACTCCAATATTCAAAAAATAATAAAACATCTTTATAAGGGTTTTGAGTAGTTTTTAGTTTTAAGCTTTGATCATAAAGATTTAACATCATATTTTAAAACTAATTCCACAAATTCATAGTTAAAAACCTTCATCAACATCTCTAAACTCCTTTGGCCTCCATGTAAACCCTCCAAGAAGATGTGAGCATTTGAACTTCTCTGATCGAGCTCCTTCCTTCATTTCAACAAGCTTGAATTGTCCTAAGGTCCAAAAATGGATTTATCTATGGTTTCTATGACTTCAAAAAGCTTTATTGACTTTATTAAGACCATAAGAGCATTCTCAAATGCATTTGAATGCTCTGCCAAGGTTGAAAAGGAAGTTGGTACCTTGTTTGGGTTTAGGCCTAAATCTTACCTAGTAGGCTTGAGTTGTCCTTGAAGCCCAAAATGGATCTTCATGGATTACTGTCAGGGGATCTGTAGCTCTACCAATTAGAGAACAATTGATTACTTTATTATATGCAATTAAACATAGAATTATACTAGAATGATAAAGTAGCTAGAAACTTGAGACAACAAAGAATTTGAGAGACAATACGCACTCTTGTATTAAATAATACTAGAAGAAAATACAATAAGGAAGATGCCACTTCTTCCTCCACCTCAAAGGCTTACAACACCTCAAGACCTTCTTCCCTCTCTCTCTTGCTCAACACAACAACTCTAAAGCCTGAGTTGCTATCCCTCCTTGAATGCTTCAGCTGATCTCCTTGACCTTACACCTGTAGATCTCCTTGACCTTGCTAGCTTCAATGCTTTTACTTGCCTTAGAATAATTACAATACATGCCTTATGGGTCTTTAAATAGGATCCCATGCTTACAAAAATAGAACTCTAGTTACAATAATTAGACACGCAGCTCGTGACTATAATTAGTCGCTTGACATGCAAACACTCGCTTCACTTAACTGACTGTTCGTCAACAGCAGTTCCGGAAATACACAGGCGACCGATGCCGGTCCCTGCTGGTCTGGTGCTACCGACGTCAGCCGACTGTCTGCCGTCACTGGTCTCCTTCTCCACTGCATCTGACCGACATCGGTCATACTGCCGACGTCGGTGGCTCTAGTTCTTCAACATCCTTTTCTTATGTCTGCAAACAGTTGAAGCTTTTAGCTACACACCTTAACAATCTCCCACTTGGAGATAAACAACTGCAACTTGTACCTGTACCTGTACACCATCTATTTTGTTCCTTAGGCTCTGTATCCCTCTTCAATGTCACTCTTGAAGACCAACCACCACGCAAACTTGTGATGCAATACCTGTATCTTATGCCACAATAATTTTGATGCTCCCAAGTTCTCCATGACATACATCTGAACCAACTCTACCCTTAGCTCAAAAAACTCCCTGTATATGAAACCCTGCAACAAGTAACACAATACAGTAATAGGATAATGTAGCTAATATTATCCAACCTGGTAAAGATGAAATACAATGGTCAAACCTCCATTGTTCTACAGCATACTCAAGACCATATACCATAGCCTTCTGTCTCATGTGTCCATCCACTCTCTTCTCTAAAATGGGAATCCATCCCTCTATCCAGTGCTTTCTTCCAACTGACAACACTACCAACAAATACCTATTTGGTTCTCCAAGGACTCACACTCCTCATCCATGCCAAGCTCCCACTGTTTCTGGATTCTACCTGCATTGCTTCTTTCATCTTCCTAGTTTGTGACTATTAGTAAGCAATATAAAGAAGGTGAACAATGAATATGAGGTTCACATACCTTTCCTGACCTCCACATGGGTGTTTGAGACTTATTAATTCACCCAACATCCGTTTCAGTGACCGATCTAGGCCATCTCCCAGTCTGCTCCTGACCGATGTCGGTTCCCTGCACTGACCCTAACTACCGACGTCATTTCCCTGGACGATGCCGGTGTCCCTCCTACCGACATCAGTCCTTATGACCAATGTCGGACTTCTCCAGTCCAACCTACCGACCCTGCTGGTCTGCACATGACCGATGTCGGTATCTGGATGACTGACGTCGGTGCCAAGTGACTGACATCGGTGTCTGTGTGTTCCTGTGAGTGATGAAATTTTCATCCACGAGCTCTTCCTGGATCAAATCTCTATCCATGCTACCCTGTTTAGATTTATTTAGCTCTTGTGACTAATCTTTGTCCTTCATCTACTCCATAAACACCAAGGCTTCTTTGTTCCTATCAAAAGCATCAAATTTCCTCTTTCTACAATGAACTGTATTTATGCTTTCCAAATTTGAACACATACCTTTTGAATCAAGAACTTCCATTCCCTTCTTATTCACGTGATCAAGCCTATTAGACCACATCTTTGAATCTACACCAGAAGTAGAATCAGTAATACAAGTAGACAGATAAAGAGTATCTACTTTCTTACCTCTTGCTAGAACAAGTGCTCCCTTGGTTACCTTCCAAGAATCTGCTGTGAGGGTTATTGTGCATCCCTCATCTCCCAACCTTCCTACAGAAATCAGACTCTACTTCAGAATTGGAACATGCATGACCTCTTTCAACACCCATGTGTTGTCAATCTGCAATCTCAGCTGCACTTTCTCTTTGCCAACTATCTGACAAGGCGTACCATCCCCTAAATAGAGCACTCCAAAATCTCCCTGTTCATACTCATAGAACAAATCTCTGTTTGGGGATGCATGAAAAGATGAACCAGAATCTAAAATCCATGATCCTACCTGACTATCCAAAGAAAGTATGAGAGCATCCTGCATCACAATATTTGCATCCTTTGCTTCTTCCATACCTGCATGTTGATTCTCTTTATCTCTCAACCAACACTCCTTCTTTGTATGTCCTTTCTTTCCAAAAAACTAGCAGGTAATACCTTTGGACTCGGATCTCCTTCCCGACCTTGATTTCCCTTGCTCAACCTTCTCCCTTTGCCTTTCCCTACTTTCTACACTTAGAGCATTCCCTGATGATTCACCTGTGCTTCTCCTGCGTATTTCTTCATTCAAGATCACACTCACAACATCATCAACTTTTAAGATTTTAGAAGCAGATGCAGAATTACTTACTGCCATAACCATACCGTCCCAAATTTCAGGCAAAGAACATAAAATCAAGAGAGCCTTTACCTCATCATCAAAAACAATATTGACTGAAGCTAGTTGGTTTACCAAACCATGGAAATCACTGAGATGAGTATGTACCGATCCACCTTCATGCATTTGCAAAGTAAATAGCTACTTCATAAGATATACCTTATTAGAAGCCGAGGGCTTTTCGTATAAATTTTCCAAGGACTTTATCAACTCCTCCGTTGTCTTGCACTGTGATAAGTTGGAAATCACAAACGATGCAAGGCTCAACCTTATGGAACCGAGAGCCTTTCGATCAAGAATGTTCCATTCTTCATCCTTCATATCTGTGGGCTTGCATGCAACCCCACCCAATGGTAAGTACAAATCCTTTTGATACAGATAGTCCTCAATCTGCATCCTCCAATGTTGATAATTCTTGCCGTTAAACTTCTCCATTCGTAGCCTGCTTTCTTCTGCCATTGCTGAACTCCCACTCAATCAGAAAACCCTGTGAATGACCTGTAATAAAAAACAATACCCTGCTTCCTGTAAACCGTAGCTCTGATACCACTTGTCAGTGGATCTGTAGCTCTACCAATTAGAGCACAATTGATTACTTTCTTATATGCAATTAAACACGAAATTATACCAGAATGATAAAGTAGCTAGAAACTTGAGACAACAAAGAATTTGAGAGACAATACACACTCTTGTATTAAATAATACTAGAAGAAAATACAATAAGGAAGATGCCACTTCTTCCTCCACCTCAAAGGCTTTCCACACCTCAAGACCTTCTTCCCTCTCTCTCTTTCTCAACACAACAATTCTAAAGCCTGAGTTGCTATCCCTCCTTGAATGCTTCAGCTGATCTCCTTGACCTTACACCTATAGATCTCCTTGACCTTGCTAGCTTCAATGCTTTTACTTGCCTTAGAATAATTACAATACATGCCTTATGGGTCTTTAAATAGGATCCCATGCTTACAAAAATAGAACTCTAGTTACAATAATTAGACACGCGGCTCGTGACTATAATTAGTCGCTTGACATGCAAACACTCGCTTCACTTAACTGACTGTTCGTCAACAGCAATTTTGGAAATACACAGGTGACCAACGCCAATCCCTCCTGGTCTAGTGCTACCGACGTCGGCTGACTATCTGCCGTCACCGGTCTCCTTCTCCACTGCATTTGACCGACGTCGGTCATACTGCTGATGCCGGTGGCTCTGGTTCTTCAACATCCTTTTCTTATGTCTGCAAAAAGTTGAAGCTTTTAGCTCCACACCTTAACAATTACCATATACAATATATGCTTTAAAACCTTTTATATGGTCCAAAAAACATGTTCCAATATATTGGGAAGCATAATTAAGGCTATAAATGAAGGTGATCTCTTATTTGGGTTCTAGGCCAAAACCTTGCATTTAGGCCTACTTGCAAACCTAGAAATATAGACCCTCTTGCTCGGTTCCATCCATAAATGAGGTGTTATTAATGTTTGATTATATGTATTATAAATTTACAAACCTTGTTTCCATCTCCAAATATCTCCTTGGTCACTCTTCATTCCCTTTTCCCCAAAACCTACCAGTTTATATATGAGGGGAAGTAACCTCCATCTGAGACAAAATAGAGGGTACTTACCCTATTTTCTCATAAAATTTAAATGTTTTAAGGGAATATATAAGTGGAAAGGACACTCTACATAAATTTACAACTCTTGATATAGTCATTTGGTCTTTCATCTCTTCAAATTCCAAGATTGAATATGCAAAAGATAGACTGTTTATTTGATAGTCAAAGACTGATTGTGTTTTGCTTACTTGAGGGTCCCATTTTAATTTGTTTTAATGATATTAGAGTAAATTATAATATTATAACTACCATATGCTTCTATATTCTTGCTTTGCATGCATTTTTCTTGATTGTTTTTTGATTGTCGCAATGCCATGATCCATATCATGCATTTTATTGTTCCCGTAGATGTTATGATGGACATCATGCTCCATACCTCCATGCTTACTAAAAGATAACATATGACATTAACAATTTAGTTTAGTATCATAAACATGCTATAATTTTTATATCTATCTAGGCGTACCCTTGTTGATCCAACAATTTATCAATTTAAATATTGTTATATCTTGAAATATTTTGTCAAATATTCAATGTTATATCTTGCATCTATATAACTTCACACACTTATAGGAATCCTTTTATTGTAAGGGTAGTCATGATGGGTTCATATCTATTACCCTCATAAGAGGGGGAATCAAATAAGGGTTTGTCATAAAGATCAAACCTACTAACAGTTGAAACAACAACATTCAGAACACTCAATACAAAATCTAGAGGTCAAATCGGTTAAACTAGAGGAAATAAAGTGACAATTTTAGATCAACAATTAGTTTTTACACCAGAAAATAATGATATAAATGGATAGTAGCACCAAACATATGGGTTTCCACATTTTGGTGCTCCAAATAAGGCAAAAAGTTTAGTTTAGGGACATTTTTTACACTTTTAGATCAGTCAGATTTAGTAGTTTCAGTACAATTTTCTTAGATACAATGGGTTATCATGTGCAGCGTGATGGTTCTCAGTTTTAGTTCAGATTAGGAAATTGGCATTACTTCCAAATCAAAATCCATGTTCTAGACATTAGTTATTGGGGGCAATGTGCATGGCAAATTGATCTTCCTTTCTTTTTGAATTCAGTTTATTCCAGACATTCTCAATGGTCGCATGCCTTACTCCATTTATAGGTGGTTGGCATCACATTTAAGTCAAAATTTCTTACAAGTTTAGATTTATGATTACTTGAGTTCTCAAGTTGGCTTTCACATAAGCAATTTGCATCAGTTTTAGAGAGGCTTTCATACATGCCTAACCTCCATCTTTTGAAATGGCCAAGAGTGGCCTAGTTTCTAGCATAGATTCAGGCTATCCATGCCATATTGTCAAATTTATAAAACATCCATGGGATCCATGAACCATCTCATATGACATATATTATATAGAAGTGTTACTTCATAGCTTCACTTCATGAGGAAACAATGGAGCCAAAGGGCTAGCCTTTGTATTCTTGAGCCACCTATTAAGAGGGATTGGACACATAGTCTAGACATTGATTAACGCATGTATGATTTGTTAGCTTCACATAGTTGGTGATGATGGAGCTAAAGAGAAAACCTTTGTATTCTTGATACTTTTTATAGGGAATTGGGCACTCATCTCCTTTCGTGATATTATTCTTGATTCAACACACACTCAACATCATCCAACACATTCCAACATCACAATAGGTTTTGTATTGGTTCACATATCTGGTGAGGTGTATTCATTCCTTTCTATTCCTCTTATTAAGCTCTTTTATATTCATATTTTAGATATAGTGTATCTAGTTTGAAATATTATACTTTATGTTTTCATTACAGATTCAAAATTCATAGTGTGCTCTCTCTATGCACATCCAACATCACACAGCTTCATGAGCTTCATCCTTATAGGTATGTTCAGGTATGCTTTCTATTTTTCATTTATCCTAGTATTTTGCTTTGTTGCATCACTATAATAAAGTAGGCGGGGGGAATGTAGTCACATAAAATGTGAAATTGTATTGCTTTAGTATGGCTAAGAATCCTAATATTTAGGTCCTCTTGTTGGCTCACTAAACCCTTATGGGCTTCTTCTTTCATTGATTCCCAATCATCCAAAGCTTTTCAAACTTGGCTCTTTCAAACCCAATTATCCCTTTCAAACGAAGATCCATCCCCCTAGGTCTCATCCTCTTAGGATAATAGTGCCCAAATAGGACAAGAGCAATGGAACCTAGGGTGTCTTATTTTTGGCATTGTTGTCCAAGTTCACTTTGGCCTTCAATGGTCATATTCTTCCAATTCCTTATCTTTTTCCCTATCAGCCTCACATGAATTCATGTAAACCAAAATCATATATTTCCCTATAAAAGGCCTTAAAAGTCCATTTAGAAGGGTTGACACTCATTTACAATAGAGATGCAATAATACAAGCAAGTACACTCGAGCATTATTCCCTATTCCTTATACACAACCTTCTAACATTGTTTCAAATCTACTCAAGTCATTGCACTAGTCCTTAACCTGTTGAAGCACATACAATTTTACATTCTAGTTGCATTGATCATACACAAATTGTACCATGAACTTCAATGGGATAACTACATTAGCTTGATCCCTCTTTGGAGTATTGTTATGTAGGCAATGTGCCCACACATAGGGTGTGAAGTGTGTCCAACGTATCCTTTACACACCAACATCTTCTCTCTCTTTCCCAAGTTTACATTCAATTTCAAGAACTTGAAGCTCCTAAGGGTTTTCAAGATTGAAATAGTCACACAACGAGCTTTGTGAGGTCCCAGACCCTAAAATTTGAGTGACAGGGTAACATAGGCATTTTGAATAGAACCCAAAAAGCTTTTAGCCTCAAGACAACAACGCTATAGTAAGACTAAAGCATCAAAGAACAAGGTGTATTATTTTTGGTGCTCCTATCCAATCAATAAATGAATTCTAGAGACCTATTTTTGACTATTTCTCAATTCCACTCATCTAGTATCAGACCTCATCTTAGTCCAGATCAGTGAAAATAAGCTAAGTTCTAATTTCTCTCACTTCTTACTATATTTAGAAAAGACAAAAATATAACCTCTTTAGACAAATAAATAGGTTAATTCTTTCATATTTATTTATTGATTCACAGTGCTTAGCTCCTTTATTATTTAGGAATATAACTCCAATATTCAAAAATTAATAAAAAATCTTTACAAGGGTTTTGAGTAGTTTTGATTATTAAGATTTGTTCATAAAGATTTAACATCAGATTTTAAAAGTAATTCCAAAAATTCATAGTTAAAAACCTTCATCAACATATCTAAACTCCTTTGGCCTCCATGCAAACCCTCCAAGAAGATGTGAGCATTTGAACTTTTCCTATCGAGCTCCTTCCTTCATTGCAATAAGCTTGAATTGTCCTAAGGTCCAAAAATGGCTTTATCTATGGTTTTTATGACTAAAAAACCTATTTTGACTTTATTAATACCATAAAAACATTCTCAAATGCATTTTAATGCTCTGCTAAGGTTGAAAAGGAAGTTGGTACCTTGTTTGGGTTTAGGCCTAAATCTTACCTAGTAGGCTTGAGTTGTCCTTGAAGCCCAAAATGGATCTTCATGGATTCCCATGTAAAATATATGATTTAAAACCTTTTATATTTTCCAAAAAACATGTTACAATATATTTGGAAGCATAATTAAGGCTATAAATGAAGGTGATCTCTTGTTTGGGTTCTAGGCCAAAACCCTGCCTTTAGGCCTACTTGCAAACTTGGCAATATAGACCCTCTTGCTCGGTTCCCTCCATCAATGAGGTGTTATTAATGTTTGATTATATGTATTATAAATTTACAAACCTTGTTTCTATTTCCAAATATCTCCTTGGTCACTCTTCATTCCCTTTTCCCCAAAACCTACCAGTTTATATATGAGGGGAAGTAACATCCATCTGAGACAAAATAGAGGGTACTTACCCTATTTGCTCATAAAATTTAAATGTTTTAAGGGAATATATAAGTGGAAAGGACACTATACATGAATTTAAAACTCTTGATATAGTCATTTGGTCTTTCATCTCTGCAAATTCCAAGATTGAATATGCAAAAGACAAACTGTGTATTTGAT
Source organism: Torreya grandis (assembly GCA_037957365.1). Taxonomy (NCBI): domain Eukaryota; kingdom Viridiplantae; phylum Streptophyta; class Pinopsida; order Cupressales; family Taxaceae; genus Torreya; species Torreya grandis. Next base: position 1,664,389 of record JARHVA010002228.1, read on the forward strand.
AGTCAAAGACTGATTGTGTTTTGCTTGCTTGAGGGTCCCATTTTAATTTTTTTTCATGTTATTGAAATTTTAATATAATAACTACCATTTTATATATTTTTATCATTCCTTCAAACCATATCATTCATGCTTACATCTTGGAATTGAATTGCTCTTCAAACTATTCAAGGCAACTAACTACATTTTTGTGTTCTCCCTCAAAAGTGACCTCCGTAGGTGTCTTTTACATGCGTAAAGATTGAAATAATGATTTAGAGCCTTTATTAAATCCTACCATGGTAATATTTCATCTATTGGACCTATGTACTTATTTTTGAATTAGGTCCACTTTAAACATTCTAACCTTCTTGCTCTCTGCCCCTCATAATCAATTACAGTTGACTGTGAGAGAGCCTGTAGGTGTTCATAGCTTGAGGTTAGCTTCAAATGATGTTTAAAAACCCATTTATAATTCCTTGAAGTTACTTATTACATTATTTCATTCATTTGTTTCACTTTGCCTAGTCTAGGCCATCCCTTTAACCTTAACCCTATTCACAGTTGTCACAGTCAACATAGTTAACTGTGTTATGACTAGTTTAATGTTGTAGGTGTAGCTTTATTGCTTATAGTTTACAAACCACACTCATATCATTTGATCCATTGGAAACATATTCCATAGGCTACTGTTGATGTTTCCATTCCTACATCCTTCAAATGGATGATATAAAATTCAAAATCAATTGTAAGTGCATATGTGGATGAAAATGAAACTTATAGGTGTAACTTGAGGACAAAAACCTTGCATATAAACTTGTTTTGGTGGTTTTATATTAATTTTAAATATCCTACCCTATTGAAACACTCAAATGCATCCTAAAATATTCTACCCTCTTGAATTGTTATTCAAAATCACCTTTCACTTCCCAGCTATTGCAGGTGCTCACTAAGGCCTATGTATGGATTGAAAGTGATATAGGAAGTAAAACCCAATGAGTTACCCAATGAGTTATCCTCATTTTTATAATATTTTGGGTCATATGTGTTATTTTCATCATCTGAAACCCTCTTCATATGTTGAAAAGGTTAATTTTTCCATTTGGATAATAACGGTCTCTTTCTAACCCAAAATAATAGATAATATTGCTTGAACTCAGTGTATAAAAGTGCTTGTTAAGGCCTTCTTATAATCATCTTCCATTAATATTTTTCCTTCCAAACTTTGCATAGTCCATGTTCTATGATAAGACTACAATTCAAACCCATTTAGATGAATCCAAGGTCTTAGAAAACTTGTTAAAATATCTCTACAAAATGCCAAGGATCTCTATTTTACCAATTTAGGGATTGGAGGCCTGAAACTCAATCATCATTCCTAGAGCATGTTTCCAACCTCCATCTTACCAATTTAACACCTCACATGGGCCTAAAATGTTATCCCCACCTATTATAGCTTAAATAATAGTTTTAACACATGTTTAAGCACTCCAAAGTGGCTCCTTAGCTAACACCACCTATAGGTGGACACTGTCATATACATGAAGTAAAGTGGGAGTTGGTAGTAGCTATGGATTTACATGATTGTCACCAATTATAAGATTTTAAAGGTTTAAAAGTATGATATTATCAATATCAAAGACTAAAATACTTATCAGAACTAAATTCCACCATGAATTCATCTCATGAGGTTCCTGTAGATGCCCATTAATGGTTACTTGATTGTATTTTCTTGCATATGACTGTGATTCCATTTAGAGTTGACTTGAGAAAGGATATTAAGAGGTGAAAGCGACCAAGATAACATGGAATAATGTAAACCAAAACATATTCACCCTCCAAGACCACCATCAAAACAATAAAATCCTTTAAATGGTGAAAAATTCCCTGTTGCATAGAAAAGTGCTCTCTCCTGCAACCTAGGATGTTTAGCATATTAAAACCTCATGAAACTTAAAACCAAACATGGGAATAATTTTATGAGTATTAAAAATAATTTGGAATAAAAATTAGTAATTGGTTCATATTAAATTTCTCAAACCAAGGCAAAACCTATAGGGTATAGTAAATAGCTAGCAAAAAAGTATAGTCAATTTGATGAGGATGGTTCATGAAGAACATACCACCATTCATTAAAATTTTTATATGTCAATGAAGGTATATAAGTATACTATAACCTAATATAATAATTTAACTTGGAACCTCTTCAACTGTTTGTACTAAGCAAAAATCTAAAGGTCACTTCTATATGTCTAAGAAATCAAAAATAGAGTAGAACAATTTTAACCCAATTTTGACACTTTAAAAGCATCTAAAGCACTGATATGAGTGTGAGAAATATTAAGGGATGTTCCATGATATTTTACCATGTGTCACACTTCACCATGAGCCATACAAGTGCCAAATGCTCCATTTTTTAGTTGGTTTCTTGAATTTTAGTTAAACAACCTGCAATATTTTGATGTAAATGACATCCTTTGTAAGTAAAATAACTTATTGGATGATTTAAAGGAAAAATGGACATATTTTCACCTTGGTAAATGTGCCATTTGTATTTATGACCCCTAAAAGCCCACTAAATGACCCAAAATGACAAATTGACTAATATGACTAAGACCAAGGTTAGGATGACATTAAATAAAATCAAATAACATATAATACACCCCATGAAAATATATTAGATGCCCTAAAACACATAAAATTCAAGTTTTCACCTAGGGCTACCCCAATTTGACCTAAAAGTCAAAATTGGTGACTCATAGGGGTAGTATGTCTGTTATACTAACTAGACCAATAGCCTTATCAGTCCACTAGGTTTAGGAGTCAACTAAAGTTTGATAAAAACAAGAAGGATTTAACCATTAACTATAATATTTGATCAATAAAACACCAATGACTACCTAAACTACACAAAACAAAAGACACACACAAAGCAAAATCAAACACACATGTGCTTCATGAGCACTTATGGAACACACACACTAAACTAAACAAGATAACTCAAACACTAAGTAAAATAAGATGATAACTCCCTCCTAAATCAAAAGGGAAGTTTTAAACTCTTCTTACATCATGAAATGAAGGATTTAGTGAGACATGTAGCCTTTTGTCCTTTAGCATTGATGCCTCCAAATTTTTCATGAAGTTTGCCAACTTCATTGGCATGATGTGAATTTAAAACCAAGTAGCTTCAAATAGGTTTGATATATAAATGAACCCTTATTTTATCCAAAAAGCCTCAAAATTCTCATGTGGATCTTTAATTTCAACCTCATTCTTGATTTCCATAGGGCTCTCAATAAGATTAAGTTTTTTCTCATATACAAGTTTTTGTAGCTCATCAAGGAGCTTTGCATAATCTATCCAATCTTGATCATTGTTCTCTATGGAAGATTATTCTTCACCTTGTCATGTAGTTGGCCCTCAACTTGGAAAATCTCTTCATGATATTGAAAGAGCTCCATTTGTAGCTGTCAATCATCCTTGTACTCTTTATCATCTAGATCCATTACCTCTTAAATCTTCTCTTTTTGATGTATGATGTCATCAAGCGAGTGTTCTTCAATCTCCAATGCATCTGATGGTGATTCAAGATTAGGATGAAGTATTGGATCATCTTCAAGAGCAACAACTTCCACCTTAGTCTTAAGAGATTCTTCTAGGACTGCTACCTCTTTGGGGATGACTTGAAATTATTCTCTATCCTTAATAGCACATTCATTTTCATGCTAGAGGTGATCATCTACAACATTTTGATTAGATGTGGAGTCTTATTCAAGGTATATAAGATCCTCTGTCTCTTTATCCTTCATGGTGATGCCAAGACTAGGCATCTTGAAATCATGTGACGTAGCCCAATGAGGCTGCCAAGGAGGTAGACTTTCTTCAAGCAAGACTTATGAATTTACCTCAACCAACTACTCTTCTCTAGGTTCCCATAGCACATTTCCATCAAGGTGAAGGGTGATGGGGTTAGGACAAGATGAACTAGTTGGTGGAGGTGGCACATAGAACTCAAAATTAGATTGAGAGTGAAATGTAGGGGGCTCTTTTGGAAGCTATTGAGGAAGGAGGGGCAGACCTTGGGCTAAAATAACTTGATTTTATTCCTTCCAATTGAAAATCACTTTATTTACATCTGATTTATCTTGAGGGATCTCTTGAGTAAGGGTGGACAGGGTGTGTTTAGGCATAGGATCTTCTTTTGGGTCTAGACCTTTCATCACACCTTGACTTAACAACTTCATCCTTGATTCTAACTCTTCAATTTGTTTGGATAGGTTCTCTTGGAAAATTATTACTTGAAGTTCATAGGAATCATCATGAGGATAAGGAATGCAATATGGCTGACATGGAAGATAAGAGGTCTCTTGAGGAATGGTGGGAGGGACTTGCAAAGGATCAACTTCATTCTCAACTTCACACTCATTAACAAGACTTTTCTCTTCTTTCTTTCCCCATGACTCCACTATTTTATTCCAAATTAGGATGTTAGGATTAGGGGCCTTTCTTAAGGTGGTGATGAAACTTTAGGAGTTGAAGAAGTGTTCAAGAGAATTGGGATCTCTTTAGGCTTGGAATCTCCACCTTGTCTCCAACTTGGAATGGCATATCTAGAGGTCTCTTCTTGGGGTGGGGATGTAATGTGAAAGGGAAATGAGATATTATATTCCACTTATTTTGATTCTAACATGGACTGACGCAAATGAATATTAGCCAACTCAATCTACCTATCAATATTAGCTTCAAAAACAAGGCTTCTCTTTGCAACTCTCTCTTCCAATTGATTGGGAGAAGGATGACTTTGATATCCTTGATTGGGCTCATGAGTAGGGATCAAATATGGCTGATAGAAAACTTTAGGAAGTGGATATGAAGGCTGATAGGTTTGATGAGGTTGTCTTTCATGAGCTCTTAGCCTATCCTCTAAGGAATAAACTAGGCCACTCACATCAAACATCTCACTTGTAAGCCTTTGCTAATTGGCTCTCTTAATAGGTACCCACTCTCTTTTGACCAACTCTAGTGCATCTCTCACCTTATGAATAAGATGAATAGTAAAATTTTGACCACATACCCTTAGAGTATCAAGCTCCAACGTGTACCTTTCATAGCCCAAAAGTGTTTGATTGAAGGTGGAAATGGATGGAGTTGAGAAGTGACTAGGTTGACTAGGAGCAAGACATTGAGGAGGATGGCTATGGGACGGGTAAGAATCATAAGAAGGCTAATAATTTCCATGTGGGAGTTGATATGGATCATAAAAATATTGGTACGGATCACATCAAGGTTGGTTAAGAACTTGCTCTTGTTGATAGGGAATGGCACAAGCTTTAAATGTCTCACCAACTTGCATAAGACAAATCTCATAACCAAATTTGCCATAAAACATCATTAAAAGAAAAAAAACAAATAAAAATGTTACCAAAATTCTTCAAAAGGAAATTTAGGTTGCTTGACTAGCTGATGAATCTTTAAATTCACCATTGATGCTTTGATAGATGCTTCCAAAGGCTAATTATTGAGAGATAACACCAAAACTATCTCAACTTCTTGGACCAAGAGTCCCACCAGGCACGTCAAAAATTATTTTCACTTGGATTCTCACCCTTTGAGGAATATCAAAGCTCTTCTCATTCAATTGGCACAATAAAAACACCTCTAGGCTTGTGGGTAGCCTAAAGATGAGGTGAATCTCTAGATAGGGCTAGCTCCCTTGATGTACCACTTTGGATCACAACTACACTTAACTTTTGGGGGTTATAAGGAAGATAGATAACTGAAATAAAACTAACCTAAGGGAGGTGATACACCAAAATAGATGATGACTTCTAACCAGTAGCATGTTACACATGAAATCAAGGGGCAAACTAAAAATACACTTCTCTAATCTGCATCTTCTCACATCTATGTTACATTATGAGGTTATGGATGAATGTGTAAAGATAGGAGGAATAGACAAGAGAAATTGAATGAAACTAATGAAAATACTAAATTAATCCTTGACATTTCCTAGAACACTTCACATGCCCTGCAAGAAGAAGCTTTCCAACTGCAAATAGAATGCAAGAATAAGACAACATGCTAAGGAATTCATAGTCTTCATTAAGAAAGATGAAATATTAAATTAAAACACACTAAGAATAGTCATGAAGAGGTAAAAATTAGTAGTATTATTGATCAAATGGTATGCAAATGAGTAGGGTTTTTCCATACTCAGGTGGAGCATATGTTATAATAGCCAAAATGGCTAGTTCTTATAGAATTTAAGAGAGAGAAGAAAAGAGAAGTCTAGGGGTCAAAAGGACACCTGTAAAGATAATAAAATTAGTTAATTGTGCATGATAGGAGTATATTGGATGAACCATGCAAGTTTATAAGATACAAGTGTCCATCCAAGTCATCAACTCTTACAAAGTGGCATAAAACTCTCTTAACTAGATCAAAAAAATTGCCTTCATGATTTGAGCTTCTTAAATACCTCATAACTGAATAGGAATATTTAAAATGATTGGAATTAATTTTAAGTATTTCATAAATTCCTCTCATGTAATGGTTTTAATATTAGTCCTTTGAAATCATCTAAAAAGGAACTATTATCATTTGCAGTCCAAGAAACTTTTCCTTCATGTACCCTGCACACTTGACCTCAAATTTGGCTTTATTTTTTCATGAAAATACATGGGAGGGAGTGGATGAAACATTTAAAGACCCTCAATTTCATTATAGGCATCATTAATGCTTTAAAATTAGCTCATATGAAATTTTCTATCCTTTTCACTAGCTCATCCACTAGGCCAGTTTTGACTGGCTGAGATAAAGCACCTAGTTTAGAAACTTAAGAGTTTTTTATTGGAATTAAATTACCATATTAAGTTTTAAAAGTATAAATATTCCATCCAAACTTTATTTAATCCTTAGACTCCTCTTTTAGCCTACAAATTGCATAAAACTATCAAGAAAAGAATGTTTTATGCCCTGTCCATAAAATTATGTATAACTCATCTTGGTAGGAAGTAGATTGAGGGATTCCTATAAAACCTAAAATAATAATCCTATATAAACTATTCCATTTTGGTGAATTGTCTCTCTCATTTCCTCTAATTGGTCTTTACAAGGGTTTAACAAGGGTTTTGAGTAATTTTTAGTCTTGAGCTTTGTTCATAAAGCTATGACATTGGATTTTAAAATTAACTACACAAATTCATAGTTAAATAACTTAATGAACATCTCTAAACTCATTTGGACTCCATGCAAGCCCTCCAAGAATATGTGAGCATTTGAACTTCTCCTATCGATCTCCTTCCTCCATTTCAACAAGCATGAATTGTCCTAAGGTCAAAAAATGGATTTATATATGGTTTATAAGAATTAAAAAAGCTTTATTTCTTATATTGAGACAATAATAACATTCTCAAATTTATTTTATTTATTTTCCAATGTTGAAAAGGAAGTTGGTACCTTGTTTGGGTTTAGGCCTAAATCTTACCTAATATGCACGAGCTATCCTTAAAGCCCAAAATGGATCCTCATTCCTTCCCATAAAAAATATATGGTTTAAATTTTTTTTTATGGTCCCAAAAACATGTTACAATATATTTTGAAGCATACTTAAGGCTAGAAATGAAGGTGATCTCTTGTTTGGGTTCTAGGATAAAACCCTGCCTTTAGGCCTAGTTACAAACTTATCAATCTAGACCCTCTTTCTTGATTACCTAATTTATTGAGGTGTTATTAATGTTGGATTAGATGCATTATAACTTAAAAAACCTTGTTTCCATGTCCAAATATCTCCTTGGTCACTCTTTATTCCCATTTCCCCAAAACTTGCCAATTTATTTATGAGGTGAAGTACCCTCTGTCTGAGATAAAATAAAGGGTACTTCCCCTATTTTCTTGGATAAGATGAATTTTTTTGGGTCATATATCAATTTAAATTAAAATATATACAAATTTATAACTCTTTATCAGGTCATTTGGCCTTTCATCACTTCAAATTCCAAGACTGAATATGCAAAAGATAGACTGTGTATTTAATAGTCAAAGACTGACTGTGTTTTGCTTGCTTGAGGGTCCCATTTTAATATATTTTCATGATATTGGAGTGAAATATATTATGAAACATAAAATTTTATATACTATTATCATGCCTTAAAACTATATCATTCATGCTTACATCTTGGATTTGAATTGCTCTTCAAACCAGTCAAGGCAATTGACTACATTTTTATGTTTCTCCCTCAAAAGTAACCTCCGTAGGCGTCTTTTTCATGAGTAAAGATTGAAATAATTATTAAAGGAATTAATTTAATCCTCCCATGGTTATATTTCATATATTGGACCTATGTACTTTTGTTTGAATTAGGACTACTTCAAGCCTTCTAACCTTCTTGCTTTCTGCCCCTCATTGTCAACTACAGTTGACTATGAGAGGGCCTGTAGGTGTTCATAGCTTGAGGTTATCTTGAAATTATTTTTAAAAAACCATTTATAATTCCTTGAAGTTAATTAGTACATGATTTTAGTCATTTATTTCACCTTGCCTAGTCTAGGCCATCCCTTTGAACCTTAACCCTATTCACAGTTGTCACAGTCAACACAATCAATTGTGTTATGACTAGTATAATCTTATAGGTGTAACTTTATTAATTTATATAATACACACCAACCTCAGATCTTATGAACCAATTGAAAACATATTCCATAGGCTAATTTTGATGTTTACATGCCTAAGTCCTTTAAATGGATGATATATAATTCACAGTCAGTTGTAAGTGTATATGTGCATGAAAAGGAAACCTGTAGGTATAACTTGAGGACAAAAACCCTACATATAAATTGGGTTTTGTGGTTTTATCTTAATATGAAATATCATACCCTATTGAAAAATTTAAATGCATCCTAAAATCTTATACCCTCTTGAATTGTTATTCAAAAGCACCTTTCACCTCCCAGCTACTGTAGGTGCTCACTAAGGCCTGTGTACATATTGAAAGTGATATAAGAAGCAGAACCCAATGCCTTATCCTCATTTTGATGATGTTTTAGGTAATGGGTGTTATTTGAATAATTTGAAGCCCTCCTCATATGTTGATAAGGTCAAGTTTTCTATTTGGATGACAAAGGTCTCTTTTTGATCGAAAATGTTAGATAACACTACCTAAACTTAGTGTATAAAAGTGCTTTTTTAGGCCTTCTTATAACCATCTTCCCTTAATCCTTTTACTTCCAAAATTTACATAGTCTTTGTTATATGATAATATTGCAATGAAAACCTATTTATGTGTATCCAATGTCTTATCAACCTTGTTAAAAGATCTCTACAAAATGCCAAGGATCTTTGTTTTACCAATTTAGGGATTGGAGGCCTGAAACTCAATCATCATCCCTAGAGCATGTTTCCAATCTCCATGTTGCCAATTTAACACCTCAAATGGGCCTGAAATGTTCTCCCCAACTATTATAACTTAAAAAATAGTTTCAACACATGTTTAAGCACTCCAAATGACTCCTTAGCTAACACCACTTGTAAGTGGACACTGTCATATACAGGCAGTAAAGTGGGAGTTGGTAGTAGATATGGATTTACATGATTGTGACCAATTATAAGATTTTAAAGGTTTCCAAGTATGATATTATCACTCTCAAAGATTCAAATACTTATCAAAACTCCATTCCACCATGAAGTCATCTCATGAGGTTCCTATAGATGCACATTAATCGCTGCCTAACTATATTTTCTTGCATATGATTGTGATTCCATGGAGAGATACCTTGAAAAATGAGATTAAGAGGTGAATGTGACCAAGATAACATTTAATCATGTAAACCAAAACATATTCACCCTTCAAGACCACTAGAAAAATAATAAAATCCTTCAAATGGTGAAAAAATTATCTGTTACATAAAAAAGTGTTCCCTCTTGCAACCTAAAATTATTAGCATATCAAAGTCTCATGAAAATTAAAACCAAACATGGGAATAATTTTAGGAGTTAAAAATCATTTGTAATAAAAATCATCAACTGGTTTGTATGGAATTTATCAAACCAAGGCAAAACCTATAGGATGCATGAAACAACTAGAAGAAAGTACAGTCAGCTTGATAAGGATGGTTCATGAAGCACATGACACCATTATTTGAAATATTTATATTTAAATGAAGGTATACAAGTGTAATACAACCTACAAAAATAAGATGTTCTAGAACCTCTTCAACTATCCGTACTAAGCAAAAACTTAAAGGCCACTTTTATATGTCTAAGAAAGCAAAAATGGAATAAAAAAATTTTAGCCCAATTTTGACATTTTCAAAGTGTATCAAGCATTGAGATGAGTGTGAGGAAGATTAAGGGACATTCTATGAGATTTTATCATGTGTCACACTTCCCCATGAGACGTACAAGTGACAAATGCTCCCTTTTTTAGTTGGTTTATTGAATTTTAATTAAACAACCTACATGATTCTGATGTAACTGACATCCCTAATAGGTAAAATATCTTTTTAGATGCTTGGAATGGAAAATTGAAATATAAAAACCTTGAAAAATGTGCCACTTGTATTTATGACCCCTAAAATCCCATTAAATGACCCAAAATGACAATTTGACTAATATGACAGACCAAGGCTAGGATGACATGAAATGACATCAAATAACATATAATACACCCCATGAAAATATATTAGACCTCCTAAAACACATAAAAATCAAGTTTTTACCTAGGGGTGCCTGAATTTGACCCAAAATTCAAAATTGGTCAACACTATATAAATCACATTTTATTACCTTACTCTCCTCAGATCTCCTAAATTCCTTTACGCTTCTCAAACCAAGCAAAAGCTTCTATAAGAGAAGAAAAACCTATAGGTTGAAATCAGACTGAGTAGGCAGAGTTTGAATGTTTGAAATTAGGTTTGAGATTCAAATGATAGTCTATTAAATCAATAAAACATCCTTAATTATTTACCCTCTCTTTCTCTCATACTTCTGACTTCTTTAGTTGAGCAAAACTTCTCATAAGGCAAATAGGCCTAACTGTATGTATGTGGAGTTTGAAAACTCTATATTGACCAAACTCATTGTTTATCTTGATCATGCTTCCTTTTGATATTCAAATAATCCAAAAAATTTCATCATCTCTTAAGTCAAACCACAACACTCTTCAATAACTATGCCTTTCTCTTTAGGCTTGAAATTAGCCCATATCATCTACTAGGCCTGTAGGTCTCTCTTAGAGGACTAAGTGTGTTTGAGGGATTGTAGGATCTCCATTTACAATATTAAAACTTCTTAATTTATTTGCCTCATGTTTTTGATTTCTCAAGACCCTTATTATTTCCCTAAAAATGATAGACCTTACCAACAATATCATTATTCAAGGCCAATTCTCTCAACTAGATGTAGGTCTCTATTAGAGAGGTTTGAGCATGTAATTTGAGTTAACCTTATTTAACACTGCCATGACATTATAAAAATGGTAAATTATCATTTGGGAGTCTTTCTCACTACCTACAAGTCCTTTATCTTTTTCAAGTCATCTTCAAACTTATACATTCACTGTTCATACACACAATCTTGAGTAGAAGCATTAGGTTTCTTACCAGCTTGTCATCAACTCTCTTTCCTTCAGATGCCTTGGAAACCTTCATTAGTCTATGACCTAAAATTGAAACCAAAAAAATGTTTGCATGGATAAGTATACACTTTGAATGTTTTCAACATTTGATTTCTCTTGGATTTGCAGACCTACAGGTTTGCAGACTTATAGGTCTGTAACTCTGTGATTTAGAAGTTGAGAAGTGCAAACATGAATGTTAGGACAAAAATATAATTTTCCCCATTACATAAACATGATTAATAGGAAATCACAACTTCAATTTCTTGGAAATACATATTCAAAACCACTCAAATCACCCTGTTATGTAGACATATGAGAACACAATCCACAAGGTGAATGGAGATGTGGCCCTTTCTTCAACTAGTTTAAAATGTTTGACTAATCATAAGACCATTTATGGATTGAAATTATATTGGAGGAAAATAAATAAACACTTAGTTGCATTATACCACTTGGATAACTCTGAAACATAGAAACTGATAGTCACTTTAAAACTATGCACAAGAGAAGCTTTTCTTGCCAACAGACCATCCACACATGCCAACATGATGAATTAATGTGTATGATGCATATAAAGACATATGATAATTCAATCCAATTTTTTTCATGTATCCAAAGAGTTCACACTTGTTTTGGAGTTACCCAAAACTCAACTTGTGGGGATTTAAGCCTTCAAAAAGTAGTCTAGCTCCTTAGCGATTGTTCATAAATTTAATGAGATAAATACAATGAATAAATGAGATAAATACAATGAATAATGCCATTAATTTTAAGCCCATAGGGGTCCAAAACTTTGGATAAAATCTTATCCAACAATTCTACCTGTATGAACTCTACCATGCAATTAAATTTGGCCTTCAAGAGCTTGTGATTGGAGCGATGGAAGAGAGAGATAGTTTTATGCAACTATTGAACTTCAAACTTATTCCCATGATTATTTATAACCTATGGAATCTCAAAGAACATTTTAAACCACTTTTCACTTGCAACTGCCTTCAAAAAGTGTGTATAAGTCTCCTAACTCCTCAAGATGGCATTGAGACTCAAGATTTTGACCTTATTATGTATTTATTATAGGTGTGGTAGTTTTTTAACTACTCTAAGGTCATTTTAATGTGTATGGTATATATTTATGATTTGGGGTCTTTGACACACATGATTGTTATCCAAAAATCACATTTTCACTCATTTTCACCACTTTTAAGATTACAAATGATCTATAATCATTCCAAAAAATAATTAAATGTTATGAAAAAGTGATTAAAACTTAAAATTACCTTGAGAAACTCTTAACCACCTATGATACTAGTTTACCAAGCCTTATCTCTCCATAACATGTCTAGACCACTATATGACCAAAATAAGACATTACCTTAACTTCTCCAAATTAACCTTAAACAATGTTAATAAGGTATTATTAAGAATTTTAGGGACCATATAAGGCATGTTAATACCACATGATAATCCTATGAAATTTTCATCATTGAGGGGGCAACCAGTTATGACTTGAGGTCAACATTTGGTCAACAATTTGTACACGGTAATTTTTGTGTGCTTGAGATACCTTTCTACCTTGTAACCTTTGTGGACATTGCCTTTAATGTAATCAAGATGGAAATTATTGAAATATTATATCATTATTAATAATATTGTCTTCATTTCATTTATTTCAATATTGAAATTTTTTTGAAGCATTTTTCATGTTTAATTGGAAAAATTAGAAAAAATAGAGTTCTTCTTGTAGCATGCATAAGGGCATAAGGGGCCCTTAAGATGTCTAAAATTTTGGTTAGAATGAACTTATATATATATATATATATCCAAATTTAGATTCATAAAATCCTACCTCAACCATGATTCTGTAACATATCACAAAATTGAAAACACGACTGCAAAACTCCCATAATGGAATTTTAAATTTAAGCATTATTATAACCTTTCCATTAAAAAATAATTTATTCTTATACAATTAATGTATGTTCTATGAGGCAAAAAATCCCAAGACAATTTTAATATGTTTTGGGGAAATTTTTAAACCCCAAATATGTTGTGAAATTTTATTGATTGTTTTATCTTTTGTATAATTTTTGGAAGCTAAGGTCCTAGAGAAGGATCATTTACTTTATAAAGTAGCATACTTTCCAATAATTAATATTTCAAAAAGGTGAATTTATAAAATATTAAGTTTACATTTTTTTTGAGAGTCTGGAATGTCTCAAAATTCATTGGGATTATTTGGACCTGTAGGGTAATTTATATGCCAATTATAGCTTTTCCATATTTAGAATAAAAGCTACATCTTTGAATTATTTCAATATTATCTCTTGGACATTACCTTATCTTTCCAGGATTTATCTTAGTTATGTTTTTGACCAAGGCCTATTTCTTACAAAATATTTGCTTGATGATCATTTGATTTTTGCACAAGTGTTTAGATTTTATTTCGGTAGAAACTTTTCATTTAATCATTTTATAGGAATGATAGCCTATATCCATTCCAATCAAATCTAACCTCCAATATCCTTTTGGAAGGTTCTACTCAACATCATTCCATAGCTCAAAGGGATATATGCCACTAGGATAGTCATATTGACTCTATTTTGAGGGAAAGCAATAAGGGATACATGTGCATCTTTTATTTGTCTAATAAAAGGAACTTGTTTCACTTCCATATTAAAATAATGAAAAAAAGTATTGTTATATGTTATCCTTAATGTATGTGGTAATTTTTATAGCATCACATTATATGAATCCCTTGAATCAATTACACAATTATTTAACCAAAAGCTCCCAATGAAAAGTGAAACATAGAAAGGTTTAGGCCTTTCACTATTCTAATTAGAAATTAGAATCAACCAATATGATATGATCTCCATCAGGAGGTGTGCTAGGACCTTCGCCTTTGATAAATTTTATCAATAAATCAAATTACTCAGTATTTGACCTAAGGTATTTAGTTTGATAAATATGAACCTTGGTCTTATTAATGTGATTAATAATATCAAAGGAAGATGAACAAGAAACATTTGATTCTTCATTAATGGAGACATTAGGTAGAATCATATGATTTCCCATCTTCTTAGGTTGCTTATATTTTTAAATATTCACCAAAGGAGTATCTTTATTAGGAACACACCTAGGAGAAGTTGTGTTTTTAGGATCTTCTTTAGAATTTTGTTTGTCAAACTTTATTATTTTCTATTGCTTTACCCTTCTCAATTTGAGCTTTAGTGAATACGAAATATGAATGATTATTCATATCCTCTACTCTATCATCATAATTATCACAACTAGCTTCATATTCAAGATATCCCACAGTGGAGTCACTATAAAGTTCATGAATTTTATGATTATAGGTTCCCAAAACACCTTCTTTTGGTGGCTCTTCAATAGTGCATAATTACAACATCCTTGCCATTTCTAGGTAATTAGAACCATTGTGATCATTAGTGACATGAAATATACATTAATAGTGAATATCAACACGAGTCAATTCAATTGTGAGTTAAGGAATTAGATCAGGGATTTTAGAATGAACATTGCCATGATATGGATCAAATGGTCTCCTAGGCACATCTTTATATGGGGTATCCTGATGATTCTAAGGAATCTATTTATTTAAGGCTAATATATCATTTTATAATATTTGAACTAGATGATATACTGAAGTTTGTTCTTTAATTTTAAAGGAGTCCTTTTTAGCTTTCTATCCATGATCATATCATCTTGAATTTTTGTAGCTTCAATTTTTGTTATTACTAAAGTTTACCAATAGTTTATTCAAAGAAATAAACTTCATGTACTTGTGTATTTAAGAAGAATCAATTTTATTTTTCTACTATAGGTATGGTAGCTAGCAAATTCTTGTGTACTAGTATGTTTAATAAAACTATGAACTCTCTCAGGAGCTCATGGGTTTCTTTATTTATCTAAAATAATTGAACCAAGAGGTAATGTTCATCTGTAATTGGTTTGAATCTATCTTCAAATATGTGTCTCATGTTCTACTAGTATAGAATAGAAGCACTTGATATATGATGAAACGATTATGTTTCTCCTTAAGCTAATATTTACACAAATAATATAATTGATACATCCTCATATTCTACATCAAAAATATTGCAATCATAAATAAAGCTTTTATGTTATCATCAGGATGTTGTTTACTATCATTGGTAAAATTAAGAAAATGTTTCCTTGAACCTTTGGGAAGTTTATGGATTTGAGCACCTAGGATCAATGGATCAATACGAGGACCCCATGGTACAAATAAAACCGTATTTGGTAATTTTACCTCCATTGGACCAAAATGTTAAGCAAAGATAATGATCAACTCAAAGGTCATACTTCCCTTATCCTTTCTAGGCAAAGCCTAAAATTGGATTATTCTTATAGGTCAAAGGAGTCAATAATACTCTTATTTCTACTAGATCTAGTGCACATTCTTCCAGCTAGGATGATAAAGCATTTATCATAATAAAAAAGAGAGTGCATTCACATTAGAACCTATCATATTGAGTGAGATGTTGCATAGGTAGCACATAAATACTCAAACATGCCCCATTGTGGATGCCACAAACTGTTGGTGAAATATTTGGCACATCAAAAAATTCATAATTTTAATAAAGTGAAAGGGACAAAAGTCTCTTTTCTACTCAGAGGGAAGGTTTCATTTATTTAAAATAAGAAAAAGTGAAATATTTCTAGATATCAAGTGTATTTTGTAGGTCGAGTGCCTAATCCATCTATCTCACCATCTAGGCCTTCACTAATGACTAAAGCCGACACTGAAAACCTAATCATGAATGGAGTATTGGGTTTTACTAATTTTATCCAAAATAAAGATAAAATAAAGGATTCAAAGGGTCACACATGAATGAGCAAACACATATTTCATCCCAGGTAATAAAATAAGGGTTTATAAAAATTAACATGCTTATTTGAGATTATTACAAGTATTACTTGAATTGATAAATATGCATTAACATAAGAAAAATACACATTCACAAATATCTAAACAAAAAATTTTAGAATTTCCCTTGTGTTCTCTGGCTGAAGAATTAACACAAAGCTTCTTTCTCCTTCCTTTAAAACAAAATTAGATTGAGATTCAAATAACCATTATACCTTTCCCATTTTATCCTATTTATAGAGATAGGAGGGAGTGGGATGACCATTCACATTACATTGGAACCTTTATTATTCTTATTTTTATCCTATTACATTTTTACTAATTTAAAAATTTCCACTAGAAAAATACAACTTTACAGAAGTAAAAAATAGAAATAATGGAAAGAATATCCCTGAGCATCCAAGGAGGCTGGAGTAGAGGTTGATTTTGAAGAACTTCAAGGTGGAGGATTTTTTGAGCTCCTAACTTTCTCTTTATCTCTAGATGATTTGAAAATTTTGAAATTTTTTACTACTTTAGATATTTCATTTCCATTAGGAACTACCATATGCCTACAATGCATTAGCAATCTACCATCATTATATATGGTACTTCCATGAACTCAGTTAGTTAAATTTTCATCTCCTCAAGTGAGACATGGATTTCATTAACTACTCTCATTGAAGCAACATTGAAGGAATTTTCTTTGAATAATTCTTAACCAATTTCCTGAATTGATCTTTGACCTCCTTTATAATATATTGATAGGTCTCATATTCATTCACTACATCACAATGCAATTCTCCTAGATTAGAAGAGAGATCTATATTTTTCTCTCTTCCAATTTGAACTTGTTCTTTCAGCTAACCTATAGCTTTGTTTATAAGTTCACTCTTCTAAAGAATGCATTCCAACCATTTTCAAGAGGTATAATATCTATTCTTATAAAAAATTGTAGCTTTGACCATCAATTATGTATCAATGGTAGTCATTTGTTTGACATATCCTCTCACACTTTCACAAAGCTTCAATTCCTTATCATGTCACTGGATCTATTGATGGATCTTGACATGTTATGAAATAATCATTCCATTAAGATTGATCAACTCTTCAATATATTTCATTCCATCTAATAGCTTTTGATCAACTTAGGCTTCAATATTTTCATCATAACTGGTATACCTAATAATGGTTTCTATTAATTCTCTACTAATTTTAGGGACTTGAGTTAGAGCTTTTACCTGAGGAGTTATCAATGCTTCAACCTAATTTAAGAGATAGTTGACATACCTTGCGAACTTCTGAATTTGATCCTTCAATTATTCCTATGTGAGCTCATCTTGCTATGATATTTTGATCATTCATTCTATGGATTCCCAAATATTATGAACATGAATTTTTCTAGTTTCCACTCTTAGTGATACTCATTTTAGAGTATAGTATTCTAAGGTCATATCCTCTTCATTCTTGTCAAAATTTAGATCAATAATTTCTAAAAACTGAAATCCTAATGGATCTTAATAACCTCGATGTAATTTTTTCTTTCTTAAGAGGATTATCAAGGAGATTAGCCACCACATCAAAATCAGGTAATTTAGCATTGACCACCTTATTCCTTCTACTCATCATAGGTTGCATCTATAGAAATGGGTTGATTAAAACTTGTCAATTAGGAATTTAAATTTAGTGCTGTAGGTTTCCTTAGAGGTGAAGACTATGGATGAGGTGGAATTGATGGGGAAACTATGGGAGAAGGATATTTAAAATTTGAAATATCAACATCACTAGAAACTACCTATTGAATCACTCCTTAAGTATAGGGAAAATACTGTTAAGTGGTGTTATCAATTAGAAGGGATGTGTCTCTAAGAGTAGAAGATGGATACAATATGACTAAGTTCTTACCTTTCTACTTATTTTCAATGGTAAGTCTTTATTCATAATTTTTTATTTGGATATTCCTCATCTCCATTAGTTCCAAAAGGGGTTCGTGACTGAGCTACAGTATTAGCACCACATTTTTCATATATTTTTGTAATTATAGTAGGTGCTTGCTTGGATTGTGTTTAAGTCTTTGATCTCTTGGAGCCTCCTGCTCTAGTGAATAATGCCAGCTTGGTGTTGAACCATCACATGGATTGGTCCAACACAATTTTAGTTCTTATTTTCAAATTTGTTAGTTCTCTAACATACCAATTTATAGTTAGAAATGGAGTGATCATGAATTTTTAAACATAGGGTATATTGAGTAAATCATTACCATATTAAACTATACCATCATTTACCCATGTATTGGTCAAAGATTGAATTTTGTCCAAGTTCATCTTACCCCAGCCATGTCGCACCACCTCATATTCATTATAAAAATCTACCCAATATTCTTCCAAATGTGGTTCATGCTCATAAGAAGAACCAATTCGAAAGTGAGTTTTCACAAACCTCTTGCTATCAAAATAAGCTCGACTAGTATAAGGCTACCTAGTGAATTTCATAATTGAATATTTAGTGATTTAAACATCTATGACATTTATGCATGTGACATGACCCAAAGAAATTAAAAAAGTAACATCCAAAACATGCCTCTCTAGATAGTGTCTGTGTACTGCACCCAACTATATGGATAAATAAATCAATTTTATTTTTTCATTGCCAATGTGGGCAAAAAAAAGAACCTTCAAATCGTCTAACTATTATGTATGTGAAATTTTGAAACTAAAAGAATTAGCTCCCATATTGTGAAATTAGGTTAGTTTCTTCATCTGAGACCCCTCTTCCCCAACTTCCTTCATGGCTTATACCACTCTCATTGTAAATGCATCATTGACCAACCTAAAATGATAATTAATTTGTTATAGAGTCAACTAAGAATAAAATTCATATACCTGAGTGGATGCATCAATATTGATTAATTGAGTGAAACCAAGATATATTCTTTGATAATATAATGAGTATACCAAGTAGGAATTCATGTAGAACTACTTAGTTCCTCTACATTGATTAATTGTTGGTGTAAAGCCTCACTAATCAATTCACCCCAGTCTATGTAATATTTTATAGTGTAAATAATGTTCATGACCATGAACATCCATAGACAAAAAATCATGGTATTCTCATTGCTAACCACACGATTGAGAAGAGTTATCATGTCAAATAGATATTCTTTGAAATATATTCAAAATAAATTATTTTGCATCTTGGAAATTATCCTTCTCTTGTGATTTAGCCATAAATCATTTATAGTGATAAGGTGATTAATTGGGTTTTTTCCCCACTAACATTTCCCAATGTTCATACACATTCTTACGTAGGTTTCACAAACTAAAATCCTTAGAGTCATGCCCATTATCATAAAATCCATTTTAGCCATCAAAGAACCATCACTTATATCTATATCTCTAATATATACATTTTAATGTTAGGCACATGTGAACACTAGGTTTAAACATTATACCAAAATGGGAAAACTAGTTGCTTTAGGCAAACCACTTTTTGAAAGTTAGATAATCTTGAAATTTTGATTTCCTGCATTTGGCCTCCTATAAAAATCCTCTAGGTCTAGATGACCAATTTTAAAGTCACTAATCTTTGGAATATCACTCTCAAGCATCAACATTGTCTCAAAACCCGTATACTTGTACTTAATTTATTGTTGTTTTGGAAATTTTAAGAGCTGATTCAACAAGAAATTTCAAAATTTTGGGCAAATTAGGAGGTAGGAAATGTTAACCTAGTTACAAATAGTAGGCCATGGTGGTCCTAAAAATAAATTCTATAGCTCTGTATTTTTCACTAGGTGGAAATAGTGATGACCAATAAATTTATAAGACCCAAAGAACTATGAATCTCCGTCTGGCTGAAAATTGTTGAAATGATATCCCAACTCTAAGGAAAACCCTGTCGCTATAGAGTACTATAAATTCTAGATATTTTGACTATTTTCTTATAAAAATTCATCCCCATATGAATATCTAGTAGTAGGCTAGAATTTTGGAGTGCACTAGGACAAAGGGTAGAAGGTTTTTAAAAAATAATCCCTACAATGTTCTTTTAAATAATTTGGGGGAGGGAATTTACATACATTGGCTGTCAAACCCCCTTATACGCCTATGTGTACCACACACCTAGGCAGCTAAACTTGTCATACCTGACAGGTGTAATGAACACAAAAGCATGTCTTCTATGCCCATAATGTTAGACAATCCTATTCATAAAGGCCTAGATAATGTGAAAGTGTTGTCCTTAGCAACCTTCATTTTTATACATCCCATGCATGCTAGAGATCAGGCAAACCCCACCTCCTAGATGCACATGATGAAAAAACATGCTTATTTTTATTTATAAACTTATTAAATTTTATAAAATATTAATCTTGTATTTTAACCTATGACATGTGACCACATAAATACTTAAATCAATTTTTCGATATTGACATGCACATCAAATGACTCAAATAGTTTTTGTTGTTACCGATTTTAAGATAATTTTTGACTTAATAAATTTTTGGAACAACAAAAGACTAAGATTTTTAAACATCAATGACCCTATATAACCTTACCTAGAAAACATAAGCTTAGGAAAATTATTGAAGTATAACTATCATCCCATTAAGGCTATCATATATGAGAAATAAAAATATCCTACCTTCCCATAATGTGTCCCTTACTCCATAGGACCCCTTACATAATTGTATGCCTAATAGAAATATTGGGTACTTATGTGAGAAAGTAGGTGGAAGTATAATGTAAGAATATATATAGTGATGAAATTAGACCTCCTACCCCAATCTATTGGCCTACCATACCCCATTAGACCTCAACTCTACCATGAGGCCAACTATGGAGTTTGAGATTTAACTAGAATAAGAGATATGAAAAAAAATCACTCTTTTTTCAAGTGCCATGAATTTTAAGATTTGAATTACCTTTTCTCAAGATTTGGATTTTTTTTCCCTAGAGAAAAAAGAGAATGAAAAACTAGAGGAATCAACTCAGAAGGCAAAAACTAAAACATGATTTAGACCCACCAAAAAGGTTAGCAAGGTGCTACCCAGTTGGGGAGGATTGAACATCATAACCACCATTCCTCCACCACAATAGCCATACAAAAAACCATAACATTAATTTTATTTATATAGGCCATCAAATACTACATCAAGAGTTTAAAAACAAACTAACAGGGTTAAAAAAATAAAAAAATAGGGCACTAACTACCTACCCATACAACTAGATCAAGACCAATTTCCATCATTCATTACCAATGCCAATCTAGCACAATTAAATCTACTCCCCAAAGGTAAATTTTACTCTTTTTCTTGCCTAGCTCACTATTCACCTTGCACACCATCTACAACCTTACCATTGACTTAATCCCCTTCCTCCTCACCATTGTGACACATAGGAGGCTTAGAAATGCACTTAGGTAGAATCCACATCCCAAGCCTGACGATGAAGAAGTATAAGCTTATCTACTATTTCAAAATCCCATCCAATATCACATCACTATGGTTTATAGTCTATAAACTCATATAATTAATAAATGGCTCCAAATATAAATGCTTTTGATGTAAGGTGAAAGAACCAATTGCATTTGGTAATATATTCACTCCATTGATTGCATGTGTAACATCAAAGACATTTTTGTTCCTAATAGATATCTTAGGCTCCACAATGAATCATTTTAACACCTTTGCAATCCCTTACTCATCTAAATCATCAAATTTAACCAAATTCTCATCAACAGATTATGAATCTCCTTGTGAATATGGTTAGAAAAATAAGTTGAGGCCCCTGCCCTTGTTAGCCATTCAAGATAAGCCATCTATCACTCTACCCTGGTCTTCATATGAACCCCCAAATCTAATTTCACCCCTTTTCCCTTCTCCATTGAGGCTAATTGCAGTAGTCCATATACTTCTATGTAACTCAGTATGACAAAGATAATGATTAGTTTCTCTTGTTAGTGGATAAACCAAAATAATCAATGATAATTAACATTCTAAGACTAAGTACTAGGGTGATCAATGAAAAATAAAAAAATAAATCTATTAATGAAATATAAAAACACCATTTACCTTCCTAGAATGACTCCATTTTACAATTGGTGAGAGAGAAGAGTTGTGTTCGGTATTATGAACAAATGGTCTTTGATGATGTCAATGATTTGTGGGCAAAACCTCCTTTTATTCCCTTGGAAATTGGCTCTTGACTTGTCTTGGCTATGAAGCTTTATATAAATAATTTGGTATGATTTATTGGCATACCAATTCTTATTGAAAAATGGTCATAGTAATTCTATTTAAGTTTTTTAACTAACTCTAACCTAAGCTAAGGTCAAGGTTGGGAGTCTAAATGCAATTAATGGTGGATTTAATTATGCATTTATGGAGGCATGGCTCAATTTTTTTTATTTTTATGGAATTTATGTTGATATTTTATAATTCTTCATTTTGACATTGATGACATCATTATGACCTCATATTCCTTGATATTTGTTGAATTTTGATTTTTATAAACTAGATATTCATTAATTCAACATGGATTTTTCACTTAAGCATTTAATTTGACTTGCTTGATTAACTAATTTTGCTTAGTATTTTGGTCATTTTAAGACATTGGTTAAGTGTCTTGCTTAATTGGTCAAAAATGTCAGCTTGCTAGGTCACAACTTGACTAGAGATGAATCTATGAGAGGTTATAATTGTGTATAAGGTATTACTATAAATAGAGAATCCTTGACACATATCTAGGCACTTACATCCAATGTGTGGATAAATTTAGGATGTTCAACAGTTTATAGGATTAATTATGCATAATCTATAAATTGATGTAAAGTCTATTTAAACACAGAAGTGGTTGAAAAGGAGTGTCTAATTTTTTCCCCTATTTGAGTAGGTATTACAAGACGTAGACATATTAATGTCTTCTCAAAGAATGAAAAATTTTTACATCAAAAATTTTAACGCATTTAAAAAGTGACATGTTGATAACTATGTGTTGTTATGAGCCAATCGTTATAGACTAATGCCCCAAAGAGTGGTTGATGAGCCCTGGATGCCCCTTTGAGAGAGTGTGCAGTAAATAGTGTCATCGAAAAGGCCCTCAAAAAGAGGAAAAAGACACAGTCTGGTGGTAACAAAGGTATAAATAATGATTTTTACCCAACAAGGTAGATTTAATCATTAGCATAATGATTTTCCCTGGTAGGGAAGTTTGTAATAAGTGATTATTCTAAATAATTTGCCCCAGTATGGAAAATTTGCAAATGAAATTTATACAATAAATCTTGAACATAGATTAATGATGAGTTGGCATAGGGGAATGATATGAATCTAGAGAACCTTCTAGTATGGAGATGCATGTCCTAACTAGTAGTGATTAATAATATTTTTTTATTTAGTTATTATTGGTTTGGGTTTGTTTGGGTAGGTATACTATGAATAAGAGGAGATACTACTGAACCATTACTTGAAAGATCTTTTGCCTAATTTTTATTATATCATGTGACATTATGCATCATGTCATAAATAAACCATAATAACAATGTGTGTCATACACATGGAAAAAATTAATTTAAACACAAGTAAATAACTCAAACCTAATTAGGAAGCAAGACTCAAGTGTAAACTAATTTTACTTAAACATGCAACACTCAAAATGAACAAACATAAAGAACCCAACTAACTGGTGATAAAAAACAAACCATGACACTATGAAACAAACAAACTAGTCTAAGGCAAATGTAAATAAATAAACAAAATACAAAAATGAAAATGAACTAGCCACTTACTAACACTATTAGTGCATGTGTAAGATAAATATTATGCCTAGCAAAAGGTTTCCCCTAGGCTATAGGGAAAAAAGGCACATGAATGAGAAGGGGGAATAGAATAATAAGGAAGGGGTGGCTGAGTTGACTCCAAATTCCCTAGGCAAATGGATGTTGTCTACATAGTCCTACGGACTTCAACTTGAATGTAGTTATCTTAAGAATTTAGTAAGAGAAGAAAATTGATGATAAGAAAAAGATAGTAATTGTAGATGAAAATAGGAATGGGCTCACAAAATGGAGGGAGTGTGAAATAAAAGGGATGGCATTTATGATTATGAAAACGTCAAGCACATGAATTTGTGAAATAGTGAGAGTATGGTTTAGGATAAAAATAGACTAAAAGATAAAAGATGAGTGTTAACAAATAAAATAGGTTAGTAATTCATAGTGTCCACTACATCTAAGACTTAAAACAAGAATGAGCTCATAAAAAGGTGAGAGCATTTTGAGATAAACCTATAAAAAGGAATGGTCAATAAAATTGGCAAATGAACTCAATTAACTAAGATTGGCCAAGTTGATCTATGATGCCCCATGTATCTAAGCACTACTTAGATAGTATGTGTAGACCTCAGGCTAATGCAGTTCTTCCAATAATGAGAGGTAACACAATCTATAAATAGAATAGGCAAATAGAATCAGTTATAATGTGACATGTGTGAAAAAATTTAGTTATACTAGCGGTACTAGGAGATGCATGTCCTAAGAAGCATGGATAAAGTCTAAATCACCTAATGTGTGAAGCTTATTTAGGAGTTTTCCTAGCATATTTCTACATTTTTAGGTTTTTAATTATCTCAACTCAATGGAAGGTTAGGAGATATCAAATGGGTTAACTCAAAAAATAGAAAGAGCATTGGCTTAGGATGATCATAAAATAGTGAGAATGTGGGAATAAGGATGGATGATCTGACCTCAAAAAACATTGAGCATTGCCTACATAGTCCAAATGGACCTCAAGACATTGTAGTTCACCCTACAGAGAGGAATTTGACTAGGTAATAATAAGTTTAATAGGCAAATGACACAAGTATAATAGTATGACAAGGTATAATGATATAAACTATGAAAAAAGTGAAGGATGCAATTTCCATTCTTATTAATGTAATGCCCGAAGAGATGACTACTTGAAAGAATGCATCGGATAGTCCCAAGTTTGAACTATCTACTGAAATTGTATCTAAACCTAACCATTGATATTATCTAAATTACCAATGGATTGGAACCAAGGTCAAAATAAGAATGAGAGATTGAAACCTTATTGCTTGCTAAAATTATCAAGCCATTTTTACTCATCATGAATAACAAATGTTGAAGAAGGTTTTAAAAAGAAATAAGGTTTATTTTAATTAGAACCTTTTGAAAACTTGCACATCTGCACTAGGCATGGACAACTAGACCATCTTGTGAAGATTTGAAAACATGAATACATGAGATAATTTTTCAATCGTGCCTTCACACCCACGCATCTTAGAGGGAAACGGTGGATAAACTTGCAGACCTCTAGAGATGTGGTGATGTGGAGACATGGTTGTGAAATAAATTATAACTTCAAGTTCATGCATCTTAAAGGGACATGGTGGTTGAGCTCACCATCTCCTCTAGATGTGGTGGCACAAAGATGTGGCTATAAAATTGATCTCACCTTCACACTCACACATCTTGGAGGGATGTGATGATCAGGACCGTCGTCCTCCACCGATGCTTGTACATACATGCATACCATGTCTCAACTAAGACTCCATATTTATTCTAAGTAGGCCATATTTTCTTCATATATATATTTGAAAGTGGTGATTCTTACTCTACCCCATACCCTTCTAATAATGAATCTCTATCAAAATTATTCCAAAATTTTCAAAAGTATTACTTCCCTTGCATTACTATTTTACACTCATTTTTTGAATCTCTTTTTGAAGGCTTGTTTATTTTTAGGATCACTATATGTCTATTTCCTTGTGCTCTTTCCATCCCATTCAACATTTCCTTCCTCTTGACCTGCTTGATATTATATCCCTCTCTTATCAAATAATATTTATAAACCTAAAGGCTAGTAAAATTGAAAGGATTTATGCCAAGAACATTTATAAATAACTTTGAAGTGCATAAATAAAAATACTAAAGAAGCTCAGCTACCTCTCAAAGTACAAACCATAAGCTGAGATAAAATTTTAAAGTGAGAACTAAACATATCAGAGAAAAACCCATGTGATCTTATTAGAAAACTTACTACCAAAATATCCACAAGTACAAGTTTGAATCAATAACACAAGAGAAGAAAAGAGAGAGCTAAGAGCTGCTATTGAGAAAAAGAGGAGAGGAGAGGATCTTTTATAGAGTAAGAGGACAAGAATGAGAGTTATAAATAATCTCATGATTACCTTAAAAACCTCCTTTGTATGTGTCACTTGTATCCTATTCCTTTAGAGAGGGGAGGGAAGTCTGTGTCAAGTAGGAGAGGGAAAGTTACATGCGAGTAACTCTAAATCTAAGAGGTAGATTAGAGAGGTGAGTGACACCTCATAAATGTAGGAATAAAGTGTATTTATAAACACACTAAATACATGCATAATTAAGACTTAAAAAAGTCTATAAATATATAGAAATGACTCAAATTAAGCTTAATTCTCTAACACTCCTCATTAAACTTAAATTAGGATTACAAAAGTTAAAAAAACCTTTTAAAAACAAAGAAGGGAGTTAAAATTACATAATAATCCCCTTTAATAGAAAATTCCTTCAAGAGGAATTAAAAAAGATTGAGAGAAGAAAGAGAAAAGATGCTACCAAAAGTTGCAAGGAAGAAAGTGTGATCACCAAGAAACTTCAAGAATCCTCTTCAAATAATGTGGTCCATTCGTAATAGAACAAAGACCATCAATAAGGAGTAATGATCCAAAAACCTAAAAAACAAACAAGCTAACACCAATGTTTTAAGTTAAATAACCATTATTCCATAAATAGAATCTACATACAAAATATACTTAAAGTAGATGTATAACTTGGCAAATTTGAATAAAGATAACTTCCATCATAAAATATGTAAATCTGCATGAAAAGAAGTTAGTCACCATATTTAAAGCATATTTCTTTTGCAACAAAAAATAAGGAATACATAAAAGATTGATTTTGATCAAAATGGAGACAAAGAAGATGCGTCACTTGAAAAAGATATCATGTGTGAAGCATTATAAGAAGTATTACAAAAATTCATATCAAAGTCTCTAGAAGATTCATTTTCTTTATAAATTCAAATAGTTTTACCCTTAGATGCAAAAGATTTAGTCAGTGTCCAACAATACAAAGTGTTATGTGTAGATTTATCACAAGATTTATATGGATGTAATTTCTAATATTTATGTATAGAATGCTTGTATTTTCTACAATACTTAAAAGGTTTAACATTTTTAACCAAAGCATGAACATTACAATCAATGTAATCAAAACAAGTTGCATTGTAAGTTCTTCGATGTGGAGGACAATAAGATTCTAAATTTAATTTAAAAGCAGGTAAATCGTGAAAATCGAGACCTTTACAATTTATATTAGAATCAAGTAAAATAGGTTCAAGTATACCAGATTCACATTTACCAAGATCTCCACTAACGTACCCCATGGAGTGCATTATTTTTAAACCAGGATTGTTGGAGTGTTCACATGAGTTTGAGGTGTTTGAGAATCACAAATAAATTCATTGACATGAGAGTTATTATCATGTACAAAAGACACAAATTTTTTATTCAGAGCATCAATAAAGTTTTGCATAGACTCCGCATGACTAGTAAAAGAGTTTGTCAAAGCAATAATAGTGTCATTTTCGCATTTAATTGTATGTTTAAGAACGTAAATGCTTTCATTTTGAAATGAAATAGTTTTCTTAGATTATTTGAAACCTAAAAAAATAGTTAATTAAAAATCCATGTGAGCCCGATAAGAAACAAATTAAACACTAAATACGTGATTACACAACTTCTAAAAAAGACCAAAAATACTTAAAATTAAACTTACTACCCAATAATTATTCAAGATTAACACCAAAACACTAATTTTTTTAAAAATAATATTAAATTGTTTTTATTTTTTAAAAACTTATTAAAAAAAATAGTGTTTTGATTTGATTAAAAAAAGACTAAATGGTTATGAAAAACAACTTTTGATATAACATGAAAAGTTTTAAATTTTAAATTTTACAAACCTAAAAAGGACTGAAAAGTTTTAAAGTTTATCAAATCAAGTCACATTCCATTTAGAGGTTAAAAATACACTTTTACATGAATTGGATTTTTAATTAAAAAAATCTTTGAAGAAAAAAACGTTTGTTTTTACTTTGAACAAAAATATTCTTTCCTTTTTTATTTTATATGCCACGTCACTTGAAAAGCTATTGAGATTATGATTTAAATCTTCATAAAACACAAAGATGCATAAATAAACTTAGATTAATGTTTTAAGGTAAATAAGAAATGAATGTTAAAAAAGACAGAATTCTTTAAAAGTCATTCCACGTGGGGAAATAAGAAATGAATGTTTTTAATTTTTGAAATTAGAAAGATTAATGTTTTAAGGTAAATAAAAAAGGACAAAGATACTATAAATTTCAAAGAATAATGTCACACTTTAAATCTTCATTAGTTTAAAAAGGATTACAAAAATTAGAATGCTTAACTAAATGAAAATACAATGTTAGAAATAAAAAAGGATTGAATTCGTGAGTCAACAACAAGGTAAAGCAACATGCAAAGGCTAAGCACCCAAATTAATACCCAGTGTATTGAGAACTAAAAACTTAGAACCAAAAAAAATCAAAATACAAATTAGTCAAATTTATCAGTATTCTATTTTTTTTTTTAAATTAAAAATTTGAATTTATCATATTGATAATGTTATTTCGATTGTGAAAATAAATATATCAAAGTAGATTGAAACAACATAAAAAATGATGTTAAAAGAGTTATGATATAAAAGGCATGGCAAAAAAGCATTCAACTGATAAAAAACTAGCAAGATCAGATATTATAGCCTTGTAAAAAAAATGTAATTTTTTTTTTCTTTTTTTTAACAAGTGAATCTGCAAAAATCTCAACATTTAACATTAAAAGTATCGTAACTTTGATACCATGAAAGGATTTATGCTAAATATATTTATAAATACCATTGAAAGTACAAAAATGTAAACGAAAAGAAGCTAAGTTACCTCTCAAGGTGCAAACCACAAGTTGAGACAAGATTTTAAAGTGGGAAACCGAACATATCAAAGAAAAACCGTATTAGAAGACTTACTACCAAAATCTCCACAAGTAAAATATTGAATCAAGAGCACAAGAGAAGAAAAAAGAGAGCTAAGAGTTGCTAGTGAGGAAAAAAGGAGAGGATAGGCTCTTTTATAGAGCAAAAGAAAAAGAATGGGAGTAACAAAGAATTCTGTATTTATCTTACAAGCCTCCTTTGTTGTATTTCCTTAGAGAGAGGAGAGAAGTGTGTGTCAAGTGCGGGAAGGAGATTTAATGCAAGTAACTCTAAATTCAACAAATATATTAAGGAGGTGAGTGACACCTCATAAACATATGAATAAAGTGTATTTATAAATACACTAAATACACACATAATTAAGACTTGGGAAAAGTCGATAAACTTATAAAGACTCAAATTAACGTTAATTATCCAACAAAAATAAAGTTTAAATACATGGGGCACGAGCCACTATTGGTATTGGACTGTGATATTTCAAAGATTTCTAATTTTTAGATCAGTCACGTAGATTTAGAAGATTTTCATAAAAGATTAGATTCTGAAAGCCCAACACTAATCATTAAATGCCTTGCAGAGATTGGTTTACCTCAAGCAACTGCCTTTCCAATTTCAGTATAGTGTTTAGATCTATTATTTGCTTGTGCTAAATACTAAAACTCACAGACAAGAGAAATCAGGATAACTCTAGGTGAAACTAGATAGAGTTTCAATGAACATAACATTGAGGGTTACCCTTCACGAGGAATTGGTCAATATCAACATCAAACAAAAAAATTCACATTGGGATAAGGATCCCATCAAATGCTTAACCACTATTAACAATTCTTGGTTGAAATAGAAAAGAGAGAGACCCTCTAAGGTCCCCAAGACCTTATTCAGAGAAGACTTTATTGAGGGTTACCTTGTTGAATCAAGTAGTAGGGAATGAAGATACTAGGCCTTTCCACCATTAGATGCTTCTCCCAATGCAAATCATTTGTTGAGAAAAATAATTCATAGAATGGGGTGAGCTAATTAGTGAGTCTTTTCACAATCAATTATTAAATGTGTAAACCTCAAAGCAATTCTTCATGACATCATATCTAGTATATTCATTAGCTTCCGAGATGGTGTATGCCATACTCTCCTAATGAAGGACCATCACAAATACAACACACATATTTGAGTTCTTTCCTCAGCTCACATTATAGCAAAGTAATAAACATTACACATGAGTCAATGATGCTTTCACAATGATGGTGGTACAATTACTAGAAGAATATTAGGGTATGTGGATTTCAATAGAAGCAGACAAATTACTTCACCAATATGAAAGTTACTACATCTAATTCTAGAATTTTACATATCTCAGGGTTGGAGGTTATGAAGGACATCCTTTGAGACTTCCAACATTGGTAAACTACAAGATCAATCTCAATCTCATTTATCTTTCTAGACAATTGTTAGTTGTTCATAAATGTTGTAGATAAAAACATGTGCTTGGTGTTTCTTTTC
Organism: Torreya grandis; assembly: GCA_037957365.1. Taxonomy (NCBI): domain Eukaryota; kingdom Viridiplantae; phylum Streptophyta; class Pinopsida; order Cupressales; family Taxaceae; genus Torreya; species Torreya grandis. Next base: position 1,695,445 of record JARHVA010002228.1, read on the forward strand.
CCATTGCATTGGGTCATTTCACTTTCAAATCAGTTGTTAATACACATGACATATAATTATCCATCTCTAAGTTTACTCTCTGAACCTATGCCAATTGAAACTCTATGGATACCATAGGATATGTAAAGTAAAATCTAGGCATTGGATCTACATATGAACATAAGCCTCACCTCAAAGACTATTAGGTTGATTACACATACAAATTGATTACATGTATGAATTTGAGGTAGTTCTAAGATATTGGAGTCAAATAACTCCTGATAAAATAAAATCACTTACAGATGAATGGATTCCATAAAGAATGATAGATGATAAGTTAAGTCTTCTTGATACATAATACACCAACACAATTATGAATGTACCCTTACCGGTTATCAATTGGTCAATCAGAGAACTAGCCAATTTACAATGGAGAAAATAAAGAGTATGGGGTTACATAAAAAAATGGTTAGATAACAAATTTACTATAGTAACCATAGGTGTTTCGAAGAGAGGTAAAGCTTAATCTCATCCAAAGCAATACCCCCCATTAGCTTCTAGGAGAAGTAGCTCTAAAGTGGTAATTGAGTCCTCAGGTTCCTCTATCTTGAGTGATGGTGGAGATGAAGATCCTAATCCCAAGAAATGATTAGAAAATAATTGTGAAGAAAATCCTATTATATGGAAAAAGAAGCAAGCCAACGAATAATTGAAACCATAGTCTACAACTAAAACCTTAGGTGACCCTAGATTGCTCATCCCAAACACCACACAGTAATACATAACCTCATATTCAAATATACAACAAAAAAATGTTGGAGAAGAGAACCCACATTATCCATTTGGATCTTCACAAGTTCCTCCTCCTCCAAATCAATTGATATCTTCTCCATCATCTACACAAGTGATTACCTCCATAGGTCTTTCATTTCAATGGATGTAACCTATGTTATAGAAAATAAAAAGGGTAGTTGAAGTTGGATTACTATATTTTGATGTGGTATCTGATCTCTTTAAGACTCCTTCACCAAATAAAGCAAAGACTACCTCTAGGTTGGTTTTGGATTATTTAGGAGTATAGTTTGTAGAGATTTTTGAGCAAAATGTCAAGAGAGACATAGGATAAATAATATTAGGTGATTATAATCTGAAAAAAAAAAATCACTTGGAGAACTAACAAGAGAAGGTGATATGTTTAATGTTGGGATATTGATGGTAGGTGTTTTCATTGATGTCTAAGAGGCATTAGCAATGGCAAAGTGGTCTAGAAAGTCAGAGTGATGGAACATGGTGGCCTAGTGTGCTTGGAGCAGTGTGGTGCTTGTATGAGTAAACATGGGTGTCCTAGGTGAATTATTTATGATGGATTAGAGATTTTTATGATGTTGTGTGACATATTCCTAATGTGTTCTATGCTCAAGGGTTGACTTCATAAAGTCTTAAGGATGTATGAAGGTCAATTTGTGCCTTGTAGGCTTGACTTTGTATGATTGCCTAAGGGATCTTGAGTACTTTGGCTTATATGCCATGGTAAGGAGCTTAGTATGCTTGGCATATACATGTTGGAAATTTATAAGATGTTAATAGGTTAGATATATGGTTTGTATGAGGTGGCAAGAGGTCTGTTGGCCATTGGCCTAGTTGGCCTAGATGGGCTTGTGAGGCCTAGTGAAGGTTCAATGAGTGATTTCAAGGTGTTTGATGATATATCTACATGAGATATGATCAAAGAGGTGTGTTCAAGTATATTGACCAAGTCAGATGTTAGAGGATGAGAGAGAAAGTTATAAATGCCTTCATGTGCTTAAGAGGGTGCTTGAATGGTGCATTTTAAGCTCGAGAGGAAAGTTCTCATGTTCTTTAGCTCATGTAGACTCTGCATGGGGATCTGGACCTTTTTGAGATGTTGGGAAAGGTTACTAAGAAAATTTTCCAAGAAATGGTTCATGGATTAAGATCTTATTCTTTATGAATGATTGCTAAGAAGGTAAGCAGGTTTTTATGTGTAATAACCCTAGTCTTAGACCTGATGGTGAAGATATTTATTTTTTATGCTTAAGAAGGTGGTGGATGGATATAATGATGTTTGTATGTTTTAGAGGACTCCTCTATGATTCTAAGGATGGGCTTGGTTTGTCTTTATTATTTTTGGGTCCCATAGAAAAGTGCTTCTTAACAATGATTTTGATTTTGAGAGAAATTTGTAAGAATGACTAGGGGAACAAATGGGTGTGTGATGAAGATTATAAATTGAGTCAAACATTCATGGAAATTTTCAAAAATATTCATTTCTCTATGTCAAAGATCTAAATCCTCAAAGTTTCCTAGTCGATATGAAGGAAAGGGTGTGATGAGTGAGAAAAACCTGTCAAAGTAAGATGTGGAATTGAAAGGCCTAATTAGTGAGTAGGGATGGGTCTAAGCTCTTGGAGGTGATTTATGGGATGTATTACCTCTATCCATGTAAGTGGTATTGTTCCTAATCACTTGGAAATGAGTGAATGGTTGACTCATAGTTGATCATGATGTTTTTGCTAGCAAAAGGAACCTGGTTTGGATGATTGAGTTTGTTTACAGGGCAAATGGTCAGATCAAGTATTATTGAGGATTGGAGTGTGTTGAGGACTCCTTGAAGTGATTTTATAGATATTTTTAAGGTTTTAATAATCTCTCATTAGTCAAACATGGTCGCACAAGTGTATTTATGCTTCGTTTGTGAGGTGTTTATGACATAAGCTCATGGTATGGACTAGAAAGCATTTGCAGAGGTTCATGGCTGAACTTGGGAGACATAAGTGATTCTTACTAAAATTTTATAAAGTTATATGGCTGACCATAATTGAGAATTCTATATATAAAATATATTTTATTCCCTTTGATTTTGGGAATCAAGCTAGACAAGCAAGTGTTTATGAAGATATTTTTGAAGACCTTATGCGAAGGTTATTGAGGGTCTTGGAGACTAGAGGTCTTGAGGATTTGAGTTGAGAAGGGTGTCATTAGACTTATCATATTTTTTTGATTCTATTGAACATATTTTTGAGACTTATGAGTGAATATTTACAAGTGTGAATGAAGGGCTTGAGAAGGCATTATTTCTTGTGTTGGTAAGATAGCTTGATGCTAGCGGCTTGTATAAATTTATAGAATTGGAAAAGGGTGATTTTGTAGGGATATTCATCAGAGGTTGAAGACAATCAGTATTCAAAGTGTTCTCTTTGTTAATGTGCTTGAGTGGGCACTCATTCACCTTGATCAGAAAGACTTGACCAATCTAGGAATAAGTGTTCCTTGTGAGATAGGTGTCTCACTAAAGGCCTATTATTTGATCCATATGTATAGGATAGTATTCCATTTATTTGAAGGCTTTAGGATGGGTTTTATTCCCCTTGAGGGTTTCCCATATAATTATAGTGTAATAGTTTCATGTATGATTATTCATTGTTACATCTTGCTTTGAGTTTGCTTATACTACTTAAGAGGTTTCTGAAGAAAAGTTTTAATTGGTTTACCACTGATTCAACCCTCCCTCCTCCCACCTCCCCCCTACCCCCACCCTCCTCCACTCTCAGTGGATTGTACCCCATCAATTGGTATTAGAGCAAGTCCTTTTTTAGGCTTAACAGCTTGAAAGGTGATTCTAAGGTACAATGGCAAGTCAAGGTATACAAGTTGGTTTCTCTTCCAAACAAGTTCCATTGTTTAATGGTTCTAACTATGCCTTTTGGAGTTCAAATATACATACTTTTATCATGGCTCTAGGCTTTTATGTTTGGTAGATTGTTATTGATGGATATGTTGTTCCTACTAGTTCTCCTACTAGTGCTACTGATAAGAAATTATTTGAAAGCAATTCAAAGGATATGAAAGCTATTTCTAGTGGTGTATCAGAGACTAAGTTCTCAAAGGTCATTCACTATCAAATAGTTAAGGAGATGTGGATTAAGTCAAAGATAATCTATGAAGGTGACTCAAATGTCAAGCTATCAAAATTACAAACTTTCAAAAGATAGTTTGAGAGTCTCAAAATGAAGGAGGATTCTGTGGCATATTTCTTGAATAGAGTGGATGATGTGGTCAATATAATCAGGGGTCTTGGAGAAGATCTCAAAGAGGATGTTGTTGTTCAAAAAGTCTTAAGATCTCTATCTTACAGGTTTGACTCTAAGGTATTTATAATTTTGGAAAGTCATGATCTTACACTGATGAAGATGGATGAGATTTATGGATCTCTCACTGCTTATGAAATGAGGATAAATGAAGACAAGCCTCCTAAGAAGGATGTTGTTTTCAAGGTAGAAAACAAGCCTAATGAAAAGAAGACACAAAGTAAAGGGTCTCAAGGTAAAGATGATATATCTAATGATGACATAATTGCTTTGTTCACAAGCAAGTTGAAGACTAGATCAGGTAAGTATAGAGGTAATCTTCCTTTTAAATGTTTCAACTATGGTGAAGTGGGCAATTTTGCAAGCAAATGTCCTCACAAGCATAAGAAGGATGATAGTGAGGATCAAATAGATGGCAAGAAAGGATTCAAGTCTGATATAAAAAAGAGATCATTTAGGAAGTTTGATAAAAAAAAGGTTCATAAGGATAAAAGAGGCCTATACACAAAGAAAGATGATAGTGACTCAAAAGTGAGTTATGACAGTCAATCGGATGTCAGTCATGATGAGAGTGAAGTTGAGGATGATGAAGTTATTTTCATGGTAATCAAGTCAGATGATGAAAGTGAATGCTCATATCAAATTAAAAGAAACTAGAGTGGATCAAATGAAGAAGATGAGAAAGCCACTCAAGACTATGAGAGTGAACTAAAAATTGCTCTTAAAGATTTGAAGATTGAAAGAAAGGTATGTAAAGGTTTGAAGGCCAAATTGAAAGACTATGAAGTTCAATTCAGAATTTTTGAAGCTAAGATAACTGAAGATAACAGGGAGCATGATGGAGTAATCATATTCTTAAATTCCAAATTAGAGTCTATATCTTCAAGCCTAAAAGGTAAGGAAGAAGAATGCTCCAAGTTGATTTCAGAAAACAAGAGTTTGAAAGATAAATTGGAGAAAATTTTGAGTAAGGCTAAGTCTTTTGCCAAGTATGATAAAAACACAAATGACTTTTGATAGTCTATTAATAAGTCAAAAATCTTCAAGTGATAGAATAGGTATAGGTTTCAATGAGAAGCCATTAGTAGTATCTCAAGTAAAAGAGAAAATCATTGTAGAGAAGGACAAACCTATAAAGATCAATACTCAAACTATGGGTGTTAGCTCCAACAAGGTAAGACAACCTAATGCCATAAAGCATTTGAAACTTTAATGCATACTGCCATGTCTATCATGAGTTTGGTCATAGATATAATGAATGTAAAATTAAGGTTAAGAACAAGGAAGTTAGTCAGCCTAATGAGATAAATTACTTCAAGTGTTTAGAGATGGGACATTTATCTAATCAATGTCCAAAGAAGATAAAACAAGGTGAGTCTACTCCTATGAATGTAACATGTTTCAATTGTCAAAGGACTAGTTACTTAGCTAAGTTTTATTAGTATCAAATAAGGATTGCATGTTTGAATTAAAAAAGATTTGGTCATATTACTAGATTTTTTAAGCAAAAGGGGGCTCTTAATCAAGTCAATACCAATCAGACTCCAAGTTTTCAAGAGAGGAAGAACAAAGTCTTATACAGGCCAAAGGAAGAAAATAAAGTAATAGTTGATATGTCTAAAGATAAGAGTAGTGTGTTTTATAAGGTAGAGATTGTTTATTTCATTGATTAATTCTCATTATCTTCTCATGTTTTCAATGAAAAATAAAAAACAATGAGAAATTGAAGAAGGGAGACAGAGACAACCTCAAGATGAGTGTTGATCATTTTGTAGTTATAAATGATAATGTTTCCTCTATAGATCAATAATTACCAAATCTTTAAAATGTCAATTAAATTAATAATGAAAATAAAGACATAGTGACATCCTCATTTATAACCTATTCAAGTCTAAAAGAGGAGGAAAGAATTTCAAGGATAGAAAAAGTGGTCTCAGTCAAGTCAAAGAAGAAGAAAAAGAAGAATAAGACTGTGTTGACTAAGGAGGAAGAAGAATATGAGAATATGTTGGCCACTCCAAGATTCACACTACTCTAGAGTAGTCTTGAGGGAGTGTAGGTCTCTTTCTATGCTTCATAAGAGACTCATGTAGGTGAAGAAGCAAGAATGATGTTCAAGATGTATGTTCGGGTCTTTTGGTCCTAAAATGTATTTTTGGTCAATTTTTATGCCTTGATTGAGTAGTGATTTGAAGGATAAATAGGATGTGGTTTATGTGAGGACTTGAGGAACATTATCATGAGTAATTCTTAGGTGAATTGAGTCTTTGATTTGCTTAGATGTGAGTTTTATGGTCAAAAGTCTGAGTTGACAATTTTTGGTAGTGTTGACTACCTAGAAATTGCCAAAGTTTCTCATATAGTGTTATAAAGTGATTTGAAACTTGATAATGGGTGATTCAAGTTGTTTTTGATATTTCAAAGGAGGGAAGGTGGCTTGGAGATGCTGATGAGATGTTTAGATGTGATTTTGACCATTTGGTCAAGGTACCTGCTATAGGTTTTGGTTTGTATGCATAAAATGATTGGTTTAAAGGTCATTTGAAGATTGAAGATGTGTAATGAAGTGTTTTATGCTTAGGAATGTCTGTACATGTTATTAAGACGTTTTCCAAGTGGTTTCATAGGTTGATGAATTATTTTGTGCCAAGTGGAGCATTTTGAATGGTCTCTAGCTCTTCTTCTCAAGAGCATGTGTTTGGAGGCTTATATGAAGTCAATGTTCCCCAAGGTGTGGAGGATTTAAATTTGGCATGGAAGTTATTTTTGGTGGTCTCTAAGTGTGGTATCTAGCTCAGGTGTCAGCATTGATCAGAGGTTGACTTTTGACCAAGTGTTTGCTTTGAAGCCCTAATCATTTAGGCATGTTTGGAAAAGTGATCAAATCTTAGAGTTTAAGGTTGGAAGCTTAAAAATAAGTTGAATAGGCCAAAAATATATCTTATTCAAGTTTTACAGTGGTTTTGAACTAAGTATATTTCATTTTATTCAAGATTTAGCTCACTAGGAGGCCTAATTAGCTAGTAGTCTAAGGAAGAAAGTATGCCAAGGAGGATGAGTTAGAGGCTCAATTTTCTCATGTATAATGGGGCATGGTAGTGGTATTAAAATATGAAGTTTCATGGCTTAAAGTGATTAGGGTAGAGAGTTATGAGGTCTGTAGTGTCCAGATAGGGCTATGAGGGTCTAAATAGGCCTAGTGAAGAAAATAAAGATTGTTGAAGAAATTTTCCAAAGAAGGATGACATTTTTGGTTATAGATGAGAATTTTGGCCTATTATAAATGTGTTCTAGGTGTGGTAATATTCTTGGAGTGTCTTTGGTGGTCTGTAGGGTATCTTAAGAGCAATGGTAAGTGAGTTTGTATGATACTGAGGTGATTGTGTTGATGTTTAAGTTTGTGGTAGTTATTATTGGAGGTCCTATAGGTGTGAATTAGCTATGTAGACTAAGGGGGAGTCTTTAATGTGGATAAGAGTCCTAGGGGGAGTTACGGTGCCTTGCATTTTCTGACAAGTCCAAGGATCTCGATGGCTCAAGAGCAGTTTATGAGTAAGTGCACTTTCCAAGGGGGAGTTGTGCCTGTTTGAAGTCTAAATGGTTAATTTTCAAAGGATTTCCTATAGGTGATCATGATTTTATGAGTTTCCTATAGTTCACTTCTTTTATTTCTATGGTGCCCAATGTTGAAGGGTGTCCACTTTGTCATTTTGGCAAAGGGGGAGAAGTTTTTGGTGTGTTTTCATCAATGACAAAGGGGGAGATTGTTGGGATATTTATGGTAGGTGTTTTAATTGATGTATAAGAGGCATTAGAAATGATAAAGTGGTCTCTAAGGTCAGAGTGATGGAACATGGTTGCCTAGTGTGCTTGGAGCAGTGTGATGCTTGCATGAGTGAACATGGGTGCCTTAAGTGAATGGTGTATGATGGATTGGAGCTTAGTATGATGTTTTGTTACATTTTCTTGATGTTTTATATTCTCAAGGATTGACTTCATATAGTCATTTTATGCTTTGTAGGCTTGACCTCATATGATTGCCTAAGGGATGTTGAGTACTTTGGATTGTATGCCATGGTAAGGAGCTTAATATGATTGGAATATGCATGTTTGACATGTATAAGATGCTAAGAGGTTAAATATATGGTTTTTATGAGGTGGCAAGAGGTTTTCAAGACAGTTTGGTCATTGGCCTAATTGGCCTAAACGGGCTTGTAAGGCCTAGTGAAGGGTCAATGAGTGATTTAAAGGTGTTTGACCCTATATCTACATGAGAGATGATCAAAGAGGTGTGTTTAAGTATGTTTACTAAGTTAGAGGTTAGAGGATGAAAGAGAAGGTCATAAATGCCTTCATATGCTTTAGAGGGTGCTTGAATGGTGCATTTTAAGCTTGAGAGGAAAGTTCTCACATTCTTCAGCTCATGTAAACTTTGCATGGGGAGCTAAGACTTTTTGAGATGTTGTGTAAGGTTCCTAATAAATGTTTCCAAATAATCAAATGTTTATGAAGACCTTATGCGAAGGTTGTTGAGGGTCTTGGAGACCAAAGTTCTTGAGGATTTGAGTTGAGAATGGTGTCATTAGACTCAACATATTTTTTTGATTCTATTGAACATATTTGTGAGATTTATGAGTGAATATTTTCAAGTGTGAATGAAGGGCTTGATAAGGGGTTATTTCTTGTGTTGGTAAGATATCTTGATGTTAGTGGCTTGTATGAATTTATAGAATTGGAGAAGGCTATTTTTTTAGGGATATTCATTAGAGGTTGAAGATAATCAATATTCAAAAGTGTTCTTTTTGTTAAGGTTCTTGAGTGGGTGCTCATTTACCTTGGTCAAAAGGACCTGACCAATCTAGGATTAGGTGTTCCTTGTGAGATAGGTGTCTCACTAAAGGCATATTATTTTCACCATATTTATATGATAGTAGTTTATTGATTTGTAGGCTTTGAGGTGGGTTTTATTATCCTTGAGGGTTTCCCATAGAATTTTGGTGTAATCATTGCATGTATGATTGTTCATTGTTACATCTTGCTTTGAGTTTGCTTATACTACTTAAGAGGTTTTTGAATAAAAGTTTTAATTGGTTTACCACTGATTCACCCCCCCTCAATGGATTGTAACCCATCACTTAATCTATGAGAGAACACTAAAATGATCATTAAGAGGTATACATAAGATGAGTTGACTCAGGAATAACTCAAAGGACATATCAAACCACTAGTAAGTTATGTCAATTACTTGCTTAATCTGGTAGAGACCTCTATAATACCATAAGTTGATGCCCCATAATAGTTGTCAAGAATAATAAAAGATGTTATTGCAACAATGAACAAATATAATACTCACAGAAAGACTCTTGAAGTATGGGTAGATGACTTCCTCATAAATTAAATGAAATATATTGAAGAAGTCATGAAAATATTTGATCTCATCAATCAATAGCTACAAGATATCCATGTATAGATCAAATCCCACACTGCCACTTTGAAGGTATGAGAAGAAGTGATAAGATGTATAAACTATATGATCATGATGGAGGCCAAAATAATTGTAGATTGTGGAGAATTCAAGATAGAAGATGATGACTCATCCTATAAGTGGGTAGAATGCATATTCCATAAAATGGAAATCTTGAATAAAGTTATAGAGGAATTGAAAGAGAATAGAGATATGGGTGAAAAAATCTCAAACTAATTTCCAAAAATATAGATGAGATTCATTACCATTTACACAAATAAGATGAGACTACTGCACACATCGTGGATGAACTGAAAGCTCACTTTTATAATCTTTTCAAAGAAGATCTTCTAAATGAAGGCAAGTTCAATAAAGCCTCAATGACAACTCTCAGTGAAATCTATTTTTCACTAGAAGAGTTGAACACCCAGCTAGAAAAAGTGTTTAAAGCTCAATGTACCTTGGCATTCATTTCCCAAAGATGGTTCACACATTTAAATCATGTGGTAATTCCAAAAATTAATGAATCTCTCAAAGTAGTTAAGAAATTTCAAAAATTCAATGAGGAACGTAATAAGGGTTAGGTTAAGGAAGATTCAGTTGTAGTCAACCCATTTGTAATTTTTGTTGACTCACATAAAACTTCTCCATGAAATTTGTAATTTCTCTTTTCTATTTTTCTCTAACTTATATTTTGGAAAATCTATATTTATTGTTTGTCAAATTAAAAATTATGAAAGGTAGAATAGGACAAAAAAATAGAATATGAAAGGTCATTTTGGTATATGAAGGGTTAGGCCATGTTATATAAATAATAAATGGAAATTAAAAAATGGATATTTGATATACATAATTTGTGAAATTTGAAGAGGAAGAAGAATGAAAATTTGTGTTCAATATTTATCCAAGAACGAGGAGTTACTTGAACTTTATGTCTAGTTATTTTCTTAATGGGCATGCATTTTTATTATGTTAATGTATTTCTCATTGTTATAAATGTGAATGGTGTTTGATGTCTTAAAATAAATTTCTCCTTTTAGTTTATTTTGTCATGTAAGTGGGTGAAATATATGTTTATTTGCCTTTCGTAACTCTATGTTTTCTCTTTTATTTCTCTTTTATTTTTAGTTGAATGTGGTTCCTACCAATATCTTTCATTGAACTTATAAATGTTTTACATATTTGTGTTAGTTTTTATTACTTTCAATAAAGGGAACCTTCCCTTCCAATAGAGGAGAGACTTTTGTCTCTTAAAAAGTAGTGAAATCTTAATTTGTTGTGAGATACCAAGTATTTCACCAACAATTTTTTGTACTAAGTGTGGGGTATGTTTTATACTTTTCGTGTAACCCCCAATTTTTTAGTCATATTCATTTATATGAATATTACTAAAAATTTGAACACAGTCATTCAACCAAACTTTGACTGGACATATGTTGTACAATCAGTTTTTTCTTTGATTTACAACAATTTGCTTGGAACCATAGGGTAAATAATCCTTAGTTTCAAAGTGTTGTAATCATGATAGATGAGGAAGAGTAGTGTGTTGATTTTGTTCAAAGGTTGGTTATGATTTTTTATAGAAGGACAATATTTAGATCTCCTTGAAAATTTCTAGCATCCTGACCAATAAAATATATACAAGTTTTGTAAAGAAAAGGGGGATATTTGATGTATTCTTTGACTTGCAAGAACAACATAGTTTCAAAATTTATCTTGAATGAATAAAATAAGTACAACTTTTAATTATAACCTTCTCTTTTCTAGAAATACTTATTTCTAGAGTATATAATGACAAAAATATGGCCATTATTGTACCTTGGGGTGTTTGTATAGGCCAATTGTATTTAGGAATTCAACTCCATGAGCTGCCAAAAGGTTTAAGAAATAATTTACATAAATTCACTGGTGATGGGAAACATCCCAATAAACACTTTAAAACTTTCTTTTCTACATGTGGCATCCTCAGTGTTGAACATGAAGATGTGTCAGTCAGATTGTTTGTGGAAACCTTAGATAAAGAAGCCATAGTGGTTTCATCATTTACCTACTGCTTTGATCCCAAATTGTCAATTGATGAGGGATAAATTTTATAAGAGGTTTAAACTTATCAAAGATGAACATTATTTTTTGACACAATTGTATCAAATAAAAAAACATTCCCATGAACCTATGTAGGATTTCATAGTCCACTTTGACAAATTAGTGCACAAAATCCTTGTAGTTGTGATGCCCATAGTAGAGAATAAAAAATGTTTCTTTCTCAATGCCTAAGTACCTAAAGTGAGTATCTTCTTGTGAAGAAATAATCCTATGACATTTGCCAATGTACAAACCCAATCAAACAAAATTGAAGATGATATGATCATGGCTAGAAAGATGAAAAAAGAAGCCTTCAAAATCAAAGAGCACAAATTAGCCTATCCTCTTGTTTATAAATTAACAAATGATAATTTAGCTTTGAAGAAATAGATTCCACAATGTCAAAATACTCCATATAAATATATACCTAGGAGACCTTTTGTTCCATATCATGGCAATGTTAGGCCTCTATTGCCTTCTCCAACTCCTCAACTTATTGTTGAACAAGTTCTAGTTTTTATTCATTACTCTTGTATTTTTCATGCCACCAATGATTATGATGGTTTGAATTGCTAGGAAATGGAAATAATGATACAAATCTGTACCATCAAAGAACCACCTAAAGAAGTTGTTTTGGGGACCTCCAATCTTGAAATTTAGGAACTTAATGGTGACTCCACTTTGGGTTATTTTGAGTATGAACCCGAAGGTGATGATTATTAAAAAAATGTTGAGGATATGAATAATCATCCATATGTAGTATTTAAATAATCTCAGAATGAAAGGATGAAAACTTTACATAAAAATAGAGAAGTTGATAAACCAAAAGCAAAAGAGACTCCTAAATCTATGGAAGGTCTCAAGTTTATTCTCAACACAGGTACTCTATCACCAGATTTTTTGAGAGACAACACTAAAAAATTATAGTAGTTTAAACCCTTATCATTTGATTGCAAATGAAGAACTTACCAATTCTTATTTTGATATAATTGATCACATGAATAAAACTAAGGTTTAAATTTATCAAACTGAATACCTTAGAAACAATACTGAACAATTGGATAGGCTAGTGAAGTTTATCAAAGGAGGAAGCTTTAACACTCCTTTTAATGGTGAACACATCATGATGGTTGATTTTGATTTATAGAAAAATGTATCCATCACCACTTCAGGAAATGAAAGACTTAAACCTTTATATGTATCTCTTTTCATAAGTGGTTATAAACTAAACAACCATATAATTGATTCAAGGGCTTTAGATAATGTCATGTCAATAAAGGTGGCACATTCTTTAGGGTTAACTTGCACCAAAACTTCCGAGCATTGTTTCAATATGTAAGTTAAGTAGGTTCCATTAATTAGATAGATAAAACATGTGCAATTTGATTTAGCTACCTTTCCACAAAAAAGATGAATATGAAACTATTGGTAATAGACATTCCTCCTAGATATGGAATGCTTTTGAGTAGATACTTCTACAAATATCTTGGGGGAGAAATCAAACTTGATTGGATTCAGTAGGTAATCCTGGTAAAATAAATTAATGATTTTTTTCCCCTAGAACCAAAATCCAAACTCCTAGTACATAAATCTAATGATACTAGAGTAGATATCTTGTACAAATAAACTAGACCTGGAACTTGGATGATGATTTTTGAAAAAGATCTAGAACTCCTTGAATTAATAGAAGTTGATTATAACAACAACTAGACTCTAGAATTTGATGAGAGTTACTTGACCACTAGTTTAAGTGTTGGTCTGCTATTGATATCCCCACACAAAGAATCATTTCCCTTCTCATACAAACTTTAGTTCAAATGTATGAATAATACTAATGAATATGAGGCTTTGTTATTACAAGTAGCAAAATAAATGGGTATTCAAAATATTTAAGCACAAGGTAATGTTAAATTGATCATTAATTAAGTGTGAGGTCAATATCAAGTTAGAAATGATAGACTAAGGTATTTTTGAAACATATTTTAGGATTGTATCAGGGCATTCCATGCTTTCTCCATAAAGTTGTCTCTAGAGTAGAAAATTCCAAAATAGATGTGATGGCCATCTCTACTATCTTGATGATTCTCCACTAGAAATTGACCAAGATCATTATATAATTGAAATTATATACCTCCCTAGTGTGCTATACAAATCCAAACATTGGCAAGTATTTAATAATTATGAAAAAAATATTTCCTTCTTATAGCAGAAAGATAATTTCAAAAATTTATTATTCAATGGAAGTCCTGCTGCATATGGAGAATCTTCTATCTCCAATGATAAAAAGAGATAGGATTCATCAACACCTGACATAAAAAACATAAACCCAAAGGTAAAATCATTATATTAAAGATAAATAAAATCCCAAAAGGTCTCATCTCTTTAGAAGAGATGTTTTAAAAGCATGACATGTATATTAAGCAAAAGATTCAAGGAAATTCATAGGGATCTCTTGAATATAAGAACATAAAAATTGGCATGTAAGAGGAACCAAGGTATGTAAACATCATAAAATTATATTATAAATAGGATCATATAATATTCATCACTCTCTTTAAATTATACAAATATGTATTTGCTTCAAGTTATGTAGATTTGAAATCCTTTAGACCAAAAAACCTGCAACATGACATTCTATTAAAACTCGGTATCAATCCATTCAAGAAAAGGTTGAGGCATTATAATATTAAAATCATTGGAACCATGTATGAAAAAATCAAAAAATTATTGGACACTATAATTATATTTCTAATTCATCATTTAACCTAAGTATCTAACATCATACCTATTTGGAAGAAGAACAAAGAAGTTAGGATTTTTGTTGATTTTTGCAATCTCAATTAAGCCTCGATCAAAGATAATTACCCCTTGACAATCATGGATCAAATCCTACAAGATGTAATAAGAGATTAAATGATGTCTATGTTAGATGTCTTTTATAAATATAATCAAGTTGAAGTAGCCATGGAGGATTGATTCAAAATAGTCTTACAACCACTTAGGGAACCTTCATATATAGAAGAATATATTTCAGCCTCATTAATATAGGAGCAATTTTTCAAAGAGTGATGGATTTAGAATTTGGTGACATGAAAAAAAAATCATTGTAATTTATATATATGATCTCACAATCTTCTCAAAAAAAGATAAGAACATTTCAAACAACTAAGAAAGGTTTTTGAAAGGTGTCACTCTCATGGTATTTATATGACTCCTAAGAAATCCATCTTCACCATGACAAAAGGAAAGCTCTTAGGCCACATAGGATCTAAGGAAGGTAATAATATCAACTTGGAAAGAGTGAAATCTATTCAGTATTTATCCTTAACAACTAGTAAACCTAGTACTCATTCATTCTTTAGTAAAGTCATTTTCATAGAAGATTTGTTCTAGACTTTGTCAAAATCACTAGGCATATCATGCAAATGATGATTGGAAAGGAATATTTCAAATGGAAAAATTATGGGAAGAAATCATTCAATGAATTCAAGGAAGTAATTACTAAAGTACCAATTTTGACATGTTTATATTTCAATAAAGACTTCATTGCTTATTATTACTCCTTTGATTTACTTTGTCGGATATCCTAGTATAATAAAATGATGAGAGAATTGAGTCCCCTATTGCTTTCATGAGTTTTGGATTGAAATATCATGAGATAAATTATTCTCTAGTATAAAAAAATGCATACATAGTGATCAAAGCTATGAAACATTTTAGGTTTTAAATTATGAGCTTTCATATAATCATCATGGTTTTAGATTTAGTAGTAAAATAAATTCTCGCTTAGTAGGAACTTGGGTCAAAAAGAGGTGGCTAGATCACTAAAGTATAGAATATGATTTAGAGATCAAACCTAAAAAATTGGTGAGAGGACAAGGCCTTTGTTAGTTGATCACCAAAAGCATCGATTCTCAAAGAAAAGAAAAGGAAGAGTTACCATTGGTAGCCTTTGTTTACTCCTTTGAAGAGTGGTATTCAGATATATCATTTTTATTATCTTATGGAGTATGCCTAACTCTTTTGAATCCCAAGTAAAGATGGGCCCTCAAATTAAAGGCAACCAGGTATGTAATTTAGGATAATGCATTATTTTAAAAATATTTGGATGGTACCTTTCTAAGGTGTGTAAATAAATAATAATAAAAGAATATCTTGGAATCTATGACAAAGTTTATAAAGGACATTTTTCATCCTCAATCACTGTCTTCAAAATTCTACAAGCTCATTATTATTGACCTATGTTGTTTAAAGATACACATGAATGGGTTTCCAAATGTGAAGCTTTTCAATATTTTATTGGTAGACTAAAGCTTTCCGCTCTACCTCTCAAATTGATAATCATTGAACAACCCTTTAAAAAAATGGGGGTTATAATTCATCGACACTCTAAATCCTCATTCTAGATCTGGGCACAGTCATGTTTTGACTACCATTTACTACTTCACAAAGTGAGTATAAGCTATTCTATTTAGGTTTGCCACTTATGAATTTGTGTGTAAATTTATCAAAGAAAATATCTCAGCCAAATTTGGTATCCCATAAAATATAGTGATAGATAATGCTTCCAAATTTCCTCTAAATAACTAATTAGTTTATGTTATAGATACGATATCTCTGTAGCACATTCTTTAGATTATTATCCTCAAGGTAATGGTCAGGCTAAATCCAACAACAAGAACATAACTACCATTGTTCATAAGTTGGTCAATGATAATCAAAAGAATTAGCATAAAAAGCTATATGATGCATTATGGTTCGATTGGAGGACTCCTAAAAGAGTAATCAAAATGTCTTTATTTCATCTACTATATGGGAGAGAGGTGATGATTCCCATCTCTTTGGAATTACCATATTTGAAACTAGCCCAAACTATTGAAGACAAACATTTCAAAGATGTAATAGAGAAAAAATAAATGTACCTAGACAAGATTGAAGAAGAGAAAACTATAGTGATTGATAGGATTGTAGTTCATCAAGAGAAGGTCAAAGAATTAGTCAACCAAAAAAATCAATAACATGACTTCCAGATTAGTGATATGGTTTTGCTTTGGGAAAAAAGAAGAGAGACAAGAGGGAGTCATGGGAAATTTGACACTCTATGGATAGGGTCATTAAAATTTGACATTTATGTGGAGAAAACACACATTATAGCATATAGAGATGGTACCCATCTTCCACTACCATATGGTAAGCAATATTTGAAATTATATAGAGAATGATGGTAGATTGTTCCCTAAATTTTCCTTTCTGTTGTGCTCCATGTATTTTTTTGTTGTGTGTCATGTGTTTCCTTTATGTTGTGTGTTGGTATCTCATTTCTTGTGTTTCCTTTTCCTCATATCAATCTTCATATTGATTTTGTATCCAAATAGATGAATTATAGTCTGTTGAAAACCCAAGTTCTAAGTATTCTTTTGTGTTTTCTCTAGAAGTCATATCCCCAACTTGAGCCAATTATTATTCACTAAAATTATTAGGCCATTTTTACTCATCACAAACAACAAGTGTCGTATAAGGTTTTTGAAATAAAGAAGGTATATTATACTTAAAACCCTTTGAAGGATAACACATCTAGGTCAAGCATGGTTAGCCAACCCATCTTCCATAGATGTGGAAACATGAAAATGTGAGATGCTTTCACAATCACACATTTGCACCCACACATCTCAAAGGGACATGGTAGTCAGATCCACCAACCTCTATAGATGTAGTGATGTAGAGATGTGGCTATGAAATTAACTATGCTTTCACACTCATGCATCTTGGAAGGACATGATGGTTGAGCTCATCATCCCATTTAAACACAACAACACAGAGATGTATTTGAAAAATTAGTTGTACCTTTGTACTTGCACATCCCTAAGGGACATGATGGTTGGGACCACCATCCTATATCGATGCAGGTGTGCACATAGGCATGTTGTGTCTTGATTGAGACTCCATATTTATTCCAACCAGTCCATATTTTCTTCATTTTTAAACTTGAAAGTGGTCATTTTTTCTCTACCCCTACCTTTCTGATAATAAAGCTCTATCGATATTATCCTGAAAATCTCACAATTAATACTTCCCCTTCATCTCTATTTTCCACCTATTTTCTAGAATCTATTTCTAAAAGATTATTTCTTTTCAAGATCACCATATGCCCACTTCCTTACACTCTTTCCATCCCATTCAACATTTCCTACCTCTTGACCTGCTTGATATTCTAACCTTCACTTGCCAAACAACATTCATAAACCTAAAATCCAAAATCCAATAAAATGAAGTTCAAATACATGGGGTACAAGCCAATGGTTGTCTTAGACTATGATATTCCAAGGATTTCTAATTCTCAAATTAGTCATGTGGATTTAGAAGATTTCCATAAAATATTAAATTTTGAAATCTTGACACTACTCATTGAATGCCTTGTAGAGAGTGATTTACCTCAAGCAGTCACCTTTATAACTTCAATACAATTTTTCTATCTAGTATTTACTTATGCCAAATATCACAACTCATAGACAACAAAATTTAGGATAAAATCTAGATAACTCATTGTGAAACTAGATGGATTTTTAATAAGCATGACATTGAGGGTTCCCCTTCATGAGGAATTAGTCAATATCAACATAAAAAAGGGAGATGCACATTGGGATAAGGAACCCATAAAATTATTAACCATTATTAATAATTATTAGTTGAAACATAAAAAATAGAGACCCTATAAGGTCCCTAAAACCTTATTTATAGTAGAATTTAAAGATCTCTCAAATATGGTTACCTTGTTGAACCAAGTATCAAGTAATAAAGATACCAGGCCTTTCTACCATTATATTTTTCTCCCAATGTAAATCATTTTTCAAGGAAAGGAATTTATAGAATGGGGTGAGCTAATTAGTAAATCTTTACATAATCAATTACTAAACATGTAAACCTTAAATTAATTCTTCATGACATTATATATAGTATATTCATTAGCTTCCTATATGGTGTACCCTAGACTTTCCCAATGAGGGAACATCACACAAAAAACATAGGTATTTGAGTGTTTCCCTCATCTCACATTGCAACAAATCAATAAGCATTACACTTGAGTCATTGATGTTTTCACATTGAGGGTGATACGAATACTAGAAGAAGATTGGGGTATGTGAATTTCAATGGAAGTAACCAAATTGCTTCACCAATATGGCATCTACTACATCCAATTTTCTAAGTTTACATATATCAGTGTTGGAGGTTATGAAGGGCATCCCTTGAGACTTTTTAGGTTGGTAAGCGATGTTAGGTTGTGGAGCTAAAAGCTTCACCCGGATGCAAACATGGAGGAGGGTTGCTGAGTGTCACAGTCACCGACATCGGCAGGCCACAACCGATGTCAGGAAGGGGTCGATAGAAAGCAACTGACATCGACAAGATTTGGCCAATGTCGGTCACCTCCAGTTAGACAGGGACTAACGTCGGTCACCTGTACGGTTCTAGAACTGGTTGTTGATGAACAATAAGTTAGTTGAATGGGTTGTTTGCATGTTAAAGACTAGTTCAAGTCTTGAGCCGCTTATCTAATTATTGTATGCATGGGATCTATATAATAGACCCATGGGGCTGTATTGTAAAGTGTAGAACTATAAGAGTTATTCCATTGGTGGAATCACAGGGGTTCTTCTAGGTATGTAAGATTAGGGTTGATCTGTAGGTTGTTGCAAGATCATGGAGGAGATCTACATGGGTAAGTAAGGTCGGTTGATCTACAGGGGTGTGTGTGTGTGAGGGTCAAAAGGAGATTTTTAGGGTAGCAATATCGAAGGTGACAACAACACATCAAGGAGCAAGATCATGGTGAGATCTACTTGGAGTACTGATTCATACTCGGTTGTACTGGCAGTATTGTACTGATTGGTTGAGGTGAACAACAGCTCTATGTTAGCTATTTGTTGTGACCTATATTGAGAGAAGATAACTCTTGAGGGAAAGAGATCTATACATCTGAGAGGTGTGAGAAGAAAGTGTGATTTTTCTTCATTGTATTTCCTTCTCGAATGAGTTGAATACAATTGTGTGTTGCCTCTCATATTCTGTGTTATTTCTTATTTCTAGTTACTTTTACTTTTGGTTAATTTTGCATTTAGTTGTTAATACAAAGGTAATCAAGTATGCTCTTAAATCTGACAAGTTGTGTCAGAGCTTTGGGGAACCTAGGTCCTATCAATTGGTATCAAAGTGAGGTTGGAGGTTCTTAGAGCAAGGTTGACTAACAGGTGGTTCAGATTTGGTTAGTGTTTTTTATTACAGGTCACTCTTAGGGGTTTCTGATTGAGTGGGAGTATAGCAATGGTAGAAGAAGGTAAGCTGAGAATGGAGAAATTTAGACACAAGCATTGCACCACAGGATGTGTGGTGGTTGGTCTTCAAGATTGAGCTTGAAGAGGAATACAAGCCAGGATATAGATTAGACAATGTACTGGTACATGTACAGGTGCAGCTGTTTATCTCCAAGTGGGAGATTATTAGGTTGTGGAGCTAAAAGCTTCACTCAAATGCAAACATGGAGGAGGGTTGCTGAGTGTCACATTCATCAATGTCGGTAGGCCACAACTGACGTCAGGCAGGGGTCAACATAAAGCAACTGACATCGGTAGGATTCGGCTGACGTCGATCACCTCCAGTCAGACAGGGACTGACGTCGGTCCCCTGTGCGGTTCTAGAACTGGTTGTTGATGAACAGTCAGTTAGTTGAATGGGTTATTTGCATGTTAAAGACTAGTTTGAGTCTTGATCCACTTGTCTAATTATTGTATGCATGGGATCTATATAATAGACCCATGGGGCTGTATTGTAAAGTGTAGAACCAAAAGAGTTCTTCCATTAGTGGAATCATAGGGGTTCTTCTAGGTATGTAAGATCAGGGTTGATCTGTAGGTTGTTGCAAGATCATGGAGGAGATCTACATGGGTAAGTAAGGTCGTTTGATCTACAGGGGTGTGTGTGTGTGAGGGTCAAAAGGAGATTTGTGGGGTAGCAAGATCCAAGGTGACAGTAACACATCAAGGAGCAAGATCATGGTGAGATCTCCTTGGAGTACCGGTTCATACTCAGTTGTATTGGCAGTATTGTATTGACTGGTTGAGGTGAACAATAGCTCTGTGTTAGTTATTTGTTGTGACCTATATTGAGAGAAGATAACTCTTGAGGGAAAGAGATCTGTACATCTGAGAGGTGTGAGAATAAAGTGTGATTTTTTTCATTGTATTTCCTTCTAGAATGAGTTGAATACAATTGTGTGTTGCCTCTCATATTCTGTGCTATTTCTTATTTCTAGGTACTTGTACTTTTGGTTAATTCCACATTTAGTTGTTAATACAAAGGTAATCAAGTGTGCTCTTAAATCTGACAAGTTGTGTCAGAGCTTTGGGGAACCTAGGTCCTATCAAGTGATAAGATCATTCTCATTGATCTTTGAATTTTTTTTTAGCTATTCAAAAACACTATAGATAAAAACACGTGCTTGGAATTTATTTTCCCATTGTATTAGGTCATTTAATTTTAAAATCATCTATAAATACACATGACATAGAATTGTCCATCTCCAACTTCACTCTCTAAACTTATGCTAATAGAAACCTTGTGGATACTAGAGGATATCTAAAGTAAAATCAAGGCATATGATCTACATCTGAACATAAGCCTCACCTCAAAGACCATTGGGCTGATTGCATGAATGAATTTGAGGTAGTTTGAAGAGATTAGAGTTGAATGACTCATGATAAAATAAAAACATTTACAAATGAATGGAATCTAGAGGGAATGATAGATGGTAAGTTAGGTCTTATCGATATGAAATACACCAACATAATTATGAATTCACCCTTACTAGCTATCAATTGATTAATCAAATAACCACCCAATTTGTAATGAAGAACACAAAGATTATGGGATCACATGAAAAAATGGTTAGATAAAAAATTATCTAGAGTAACCACATGTGATTCGAAGAGAGGGAAAGCTTAATTCCTCTAAAGAAAGACCCCCATCAAATTCTAAGAGAAGCAACTCTAAGGTGGTAATTTATTCCTCAGGTTCCTCTACTTCAAAGAATAGTGGAGATGGAGATCCCAATCCCAATAAAAATTTGGTAAAGAAATGTGAATAAAATCTTGTTGTAGGGAAAAAGAAGCAAGCCAAGAAATTAGTGAAACCATGGTATATAATTGAAACCTTGGGTGACCCTAGCTTAATCATCCCAAACACCACATAGCAATACATAGACTGTAATCAACCCATCTTCAAAAAACTTCAACTTTAATCAACCCATCTACAACTATTATTGACTCACAGAAAACTTCTCAATGAAATTTGTAATCTTTGTTTTCTATTTTTATCTAACTTTTATTTTAAAAAATCCATATTTCTTGTTCATAAAATTAAAACATATGAAATTAAAATAAGACTAAAAATAGAATACAAAAGTTCATTTTGGTATATGAAGGGTCAACCCATTCCCTTTGTTAAAAATATAAGAAATGAAAATTGAAAAAGGGCTTTTTGATGCCCATGATTTGTGAAACTTGAAGAGGAAGAAAAAAGAAACTTTATGTTCAATCTTTATCCAAGAATGAGGAGTTACTTGAACTTTTTATCTAGTTATTTACTTAATGGGCATGTATTTTTATTATGTTAATTTATTTATCATTTTTATCAGCATGAGTAGTGTTTGATCTCTTAAAAGTAAATGTCTCCTTTTAGTTTATTTTATTGCATGAGTGGGTGAAATATGTGTTTATTCACCTTCCCATAACTCTTCATTTTCCCTTTTATATTTGTTTTATTTTTAGTTGATTGTGGTTCCTACCACTCTCTTTATTTTAACTTGTAAATGTTGTACATAATCGTGTTAGTTTTTATTGGTTTCAATAAAGGAAACCTCCCCTCATAATAGAGGAGAGACTTTTCTCTCTTGAACTATAGTGAAATCTTAATGTGTTGCAACATAAAAAATATTTCACCATTAAACCTAAGGTAAATAGGAAAGGCACGGTGGGAAAGGCATATGGTATGGTATAGTATAAAAGGAATAGTCACAACATAAAGTAAAATATCCTCATAGATAATACTCAGGGTCATTCAAGCAAAAAAATGCTTGAGATGCATTATGTTCATTAGATCATCAAGGTCTTCTCCTTATAGCGTATCCAACTTGTATTAGTTAGTTGTAATGATATAGGGACCTAACCAATTAGGCTTATAATTTCTATTTTTTTACATTTGACATTGGTATTTTTATGCTTTTTTTAAGTATAAGATCACCAAGCTCAAATTCTCTATACTAGACATGCCTATTGTATTGACCATGAAACCAGTTTAAGTATGTTTGAAGGTTATTCAAGACTACCATTCATTTTTCATCTATTAATTCCAAATATTACAAGAAAGTTACTTTGTAATCCTCATTATCAAGGATGTGCTTTAATGAGATGCAAAGAGAATGCAACTCGACCTCGACAGGAAGAATGGCCTCAATACCATAAACTAAGGAATATATTGTGGCTATTATTGGTGTGTAAATTGGTTTAGTAATCTCATAGGGCACAAAAAATTTGTAGTGCCAATCAAAAACAACATCATTAATGATATTATTGAGGATATTGGCAATGGTCTTGTTAGATGCCTCTACTTATCCATTACCTTACAGAAAATATGGAGTGGAAAAATGTTAGGTGATATTATATTCAACATAAAGGAATTTGACATCTTTATTTTTGAATGAACCACCATTATCAGATATAATGTTGGAGGGGATACCATAGTGGTAAATGAGGTGATTGAAAATTAATTTGGATATTTGTTTGTCGATCACGTAAGTTAGGGGAATGGATTCTACCCACTTAGTGAATTATTATGTGGAGGTAAGGATATGTTTATGGACATATGATGAGGTAGTGTTAATCTTCCCTATGAGATCAAGTCTCCATGTTCAAAATGGTCATGGCATGGTGATTGGTTTGAGTGTTTGAGCTAGAGTATGTATCATATTAGCATGATTTTGACATTTTACACACATTTTAACATATACAATGGCATTGACTTCCATAGTTGGAAAATAATAACTAGTACACATTAAATTTTTGGTAAGATGGACCACTACTGTGGACCCCACAAACCCCTTCATGAACTTCCCTCAAAGCTAATCCATATTTTGTTGAAGTTAATTAGTGAAGTAGAGTTTCATCAAAGCTTTTATGATAAAGGGTGGGTTCAATTAATGTATAATAAAAGGCTTGGTAGATGAAGGATTTTAGTTTTTTTATGAGATTGGTTAAGTGGGATGGTTTAGTCATGAAGGTAATTGCATAGTTCAACATACTAGGTATAACTAGGACCAACAATATCACAAATCATCTTGATGGTTAAAGGTTCATGGACTAGTGTGAGAATATTTTCAATAAGGAATTGATAATATCTAGCCTTATTAGTAATCTAGATCATAGATCTAATCATGTTCATGGTATCCATTGTTCTATTGTTGGCCCAATGTATTTGCTCAAAGTGAAGATGTGCAATTTGTTGTTTGAGGGTGTTGGAGATGTGGAAACATAATGCCTCATTTTATTTTAATGGAAAAGCCTAAAATTTGTAGTTGCTATGGGTAGCCCAAAGAAGAAACCTATAGTTGTTATGGGCATCCTATAGATGAAACTTGTAGTGGCTATAGGTAGCCTGTAGAAGAAACTTGTAGTTGCTACAGGTAACTTGTAGGTGAATTTTGTAGTGGCTATGGGCAAATTGTAGGTGAAAACCTATAGTTGCTATGGGAAACCTATAGGTGAAGATTGTAGTTGTTTTAGGTAGCTTGTAGGTGAAGACTATAGTTATTAAGGGCAACCTAAAAATAGAAATTCTACATCTTGATCAGTGATATGGGATTCTATATATAAGTGCTGTTATAAATTGACATGAATAAGTTAATGTCAAATTTTAATTCTAATGTTGTGGATTGATATAAGCACTATGTATTCATGGTTACATTGGCCACAAATCTATGTTGGTAGGGCCATGAAGGTCTATTGTTAATGATGATCTTGTAGGTATTGATTGAATGTAGGAGAAACTTGAGGACGGTTAGATGATTTGTCAACAGCCTGTGCATCACTGTCATAGCTATATGACTATTTAAAGTAGTTTGTTTTTAATATATTTAAAATATTATAACCATAAGAAGTTGTAATAGACTTTTACTTTCTTATTATGCAAGGAAGTTGTAACAAATTATAACAAAAGGAAGTTGTAATAGATCTGTACTTCCTTATTCTGTAAGGAAGTTATAATAGATTGTAACTGCAAGAAGTTAAAATAGATTTTGTACTTTCTTATTTTTAGTGATCATCCCTTTAAAAGTGGGAAAAGAGGAAGAAAAATTATATATATGTGATTTGTAGATAAAAATGAATGGAGTTGAGTAGTAATTGATAGAAAAAGAAAATTTATCTTCAGACAAAGATGTTGCCAAAGTGCTCTGATACAGAGACTGAGGGGTAGGAAGTGTTAGGCACTTGTATAAATACCTTTAGAAGTTTGAATAGAAGAATTGTTGAGTTTCTTGGTGGACGTAGCCAAACATTTGGGTGAACCATGCTAAATACTATGTCAGTATTTTTGTATGTTGTTTTTTTGCATCTCTTATTTCTCTATTTTTTGCATGTATTTATTATTCCATATTTATTTGTTTAACTCGCAAGTACACATTTAGATTATTTTTTAATCTATGGGTTATAAAGTAGATTTTGATATAAATTTATAAACTCAATTATTCTGATCTGGGCAATTGAGTAATATTATATGTAAAAAAATCTCGAAACTTTCTATATTTAACCCAAAAAGTGGTATCAAAGCCATCTTTGTGTGGTTTTGTGTAATATTTTGCAAGTTGTAAATCTCTGTAGGATCTTAGACTCAAAGTAATATCTTCTCAAGTGGGAGATCT
Organism: Torreya grandis; assembly: GCA_037957365.1. Classification (NCBI taxonomy): domain Eukaryota; kingdom Viridiplantae; phylum Streptophyta; class Pinopsida; order Cupressales; family Taxaceae; genus Torreya; species Torreya grandis. Next base: position 1,721,045 of record JARHVA010002228.1, read on the forward strand.
TGAACAATGGAAGATGATGGAAGAAGAGTGGTTGATAAGTTTAATGGATATAATTTTATTCTATGGAAGATCTAGATGATTGACTATATGTATAAAAAGGACCTATATCTACCTCTTGATGGAAAGGCAAAATGATAGGGAAAGAGAATAGATGGGGAATGGAATGTCTTCGATAGAAAAGCTTTGGGATCCATAAGGCTCTACTTGGGAGGAAGTGTTGCCTCCAATATAACTGAAAAAAGATTATAGAATAACTTATGACCACCTTATACAAGTTGTATGAGACACCTTCAATAGAAAACAAGGTGTATTTGATGAAGAGGTTATCCAGCCTAAAAATTAATGAGAATTCAAGTGTAAATGAACATCTGAATGATTACAATAGTATTACAAATAATTTCACTTCTTTGAAAGTGAAACTAGATGAAGAAGTCAAGGTCTTGTTGTTACTATGTTCCCTGCTTGAATCTTAGAATAATCTTGTGATGGCTATGAGTAATAGCATGTCTGGGAGAAATACTCTTAAAATGGAAGATGTTGTTAGTGTCATAATCTTAGAAGAAATGAGAAGGAAGACATATGGTGAGACTTCAATAAGTAATGCACTAAATGTTGAATCTAGAGGGAGACAAAAGAATAGATAGAGGAGTAAGAGCCATGGATCTAAGGGAAGATCCTTATCTTTCAAACATAGATCCAAGTCAAAAAGAAGTGTTGTATGTTGGAACTATGGAAAGTCTGGCCATATGATAAAGCAATGTTGGGCTCCTAAAAATAATTATAAGGAGCAACAAAATAATGATAATAACCAAGAGGCAAATATTGCCTCAAGTGATACTACTACTATGTATCAAAAAGCTTTAGTTTTGTCATGTGATACAAAGGTTGAGTCATGGGTGATTGACTCAAGGGCATCTTTTCATGCTACTTTTAATCCCAAGTATTTTACAACCTATGTAAATGGCAAGTTTGGCCAATTTTTCTTGGGAGACAATGAGCCTTACCAAATACTCAAAGAAGTAAGACAAAACTAAAGGTAATCTTTTCATGCTATTTTTCATGCTTTAGTTTTGGACAATTTGATTGAATCAAGGGCATCTTTTCATTTTTGGTAGAATAGAAATGAATGGATACTCAAAGAAGTAAGACATGTGCCAAGTCTTACCAAAAATATCATTTATGCAGGTCAATTGGTAGAATATGGATGTACCGTTACTTTCAATTCAAAATCTTAGAAAATAAGAAAAGGTAATCTTGTTGTAGCAAGAGGGAAAAAGGAAGGCACATTGTATTTGAGTAATTGCATTATTGATTATAATACTACATTAGTTTCTACTTTTGATCTAGAAACTAATTTATGGCATTCAAGATTGGGTCATATGAGTCAGAAAGGCATGAGAATTTTACATAATAAAGGGAATTTATCAGACTTAAAGTCTATTAATTTAGATTTATGTGAACATTGTGTTTTTGGTAAACAAAAGAAAGTTTCTTTTTCAAAGGTTGGGCCTGAAAGAAAACAAAATAAATTAGAATTAGTACATTTTGATGTTTGGGGACCATCCCCTGTATAATAATTGGGAGGCTCAAAGTATTATGTTACATTTGTGGATGATGTAAATCATAAGCTGTGGGTTTATTGTATTTAAAATAAGTCTGATGTATTTAAAACCTTTAAAATCTAGATAAACCTTGTATAAAATGAGTAAGGCATGAAGATAAAATGCTTAAGATATGATAATGGAGGTGAATACACCTCAAAATAATTTTAGAACTATATTGCACAAGAAGGAATAAAAAAATAAGTAACAGTGCCTCAGACTCCTCAATAGAATGGGGTTAGTGAGAGAATGAACCAAATAATTTTGGAGAGAGTTAGATGCATGAGACTCCATGCTGGTTTGCCCCCTAATTTTTGGGTAGATGCAGTTCATACTAATATTTATTTGATTAACAGAGTACTATTTAGTGATTTAGATGGTAATATTCTTAAGGAAGCTTGGTCAGGTAAAAGTGTTTTCTACTCTCATTTAAAAGTTTTTGGTTGTGAAGCATTTGTGCACATTGATAAAGAAAAAAGAAAAAAGTTGGATTCTAAATCAATGAGATGCATTTTAATTGGATATGGTGATATATCATTTGGTTATCATTTCTGGTGTTTAGATGATAGAAAGATTGTGAGATCATGTGATGTGATCTTTAATGAAAGTGTGATGTATAGCGACCAACTTGTCAAAAAGAACGTGGAAAGTCCACTTGGTAAATAAAATCTTCTCATTCCTCCAAGTGTATTTGGAGAAAAAAAAGAGAACTTATAGAATACTCCATTTACCTCTACAAAATTAGAGAATGGGAATAGGGTCATTAATGACCCAATGGAGTCTTCTAAGAATATTGGGCCAAGAGAAGCTCAAAGTGAACCAGTCACACCTATGGTAAGGAGGTCAACAAGAGTAATTAAACCTCCTGATAGATATTCTCCATCTTTATTTTATGTTTTACTAACTAACAGTGGGGAACTTAAATCATTTGTAGAAGCTAAGCAGGACAAGGATTGTGTGCAATGGGAAAAGGTCATGGAATTAGAATTAGATGCCTTGAAACACAATAAAACATGGGAATTGGTGGATTTGCCACCTGATACGAAATCACTACAAAATAAATGGGTTTTTAATTTAAAATAAGATGAGAGTGAGCAGAAAACAAACAAAGTAAGGCTTCTTGTTAAAGGATTTGCACATAAGGCTAGAATTGATTGCTTAGAGGTATTTTCTCCTATTGTCAAAATTACCTCAATAAGAATTGTATTAAGTATTATTGCTTCTAATGATCTTCACTTAGAATAGATGGATGTGAAGACATAATTCTTACATGGAGATTTAGAAGAGGAAATCTACATGAAGCAACCAGAAGGTTTTGAGGTAAAGGGGAAAGAAATAAAGGTTTGCAAATTGCTAAAAAGTTTATATGGTTTGAAATAGGCACCTAGGCAATGGTACCTAAGGTTTGATACTTTCATGTTGGAGCGTGGATATGCTCTTACTCATAGTCATAATTGTGTTTAAAGTAAGAAATTTAAAAATGGTGAATTCATTATCTTCTACTTTATGTTGATGACATGCTGTTGTGTGGAGCTAACATGCAGAGAATAAGTGAATTGAAGAAATTGCTTTCTTTAGAGTTTGCCATGAAGGATCTTGGACCAGCCAAGGAAATTCTCAGAATGAAAAATGATAGAGATAGATTGGGTAAGAAACTAATTTTAACTCAATCTGAATATATTGAAAAGGTGTTGTTAATATTTGGTATGCAAAACTATAAATCTATTTCTACACCTTTAGCTGGTCACTTTAAGTTGAGTAAGACATAGTCTCCTGAGTCACAAGAGGAGAAAGCTTATATGGCAAAGGTGCCATATGCTTTTGATATGGGTAATTTAATGTATGCTATGATTTTTACTCATCCAAACATATCCCAAGCAGTGGGAGTAGTGAGTAGGTTCATGAGTAACCTTGGTAAGCAACACTAGTTAGCATTTCAGTGGATTTTAAAATATTTGCGTTGAACCTTTAGTATGTATTTATGTTTTGAAGGTTCTAAAAATGGGTTGAAAGGTTTTGTGGATAGTGACATGGTAGGTTATTTGGATGGTAGAAGGTCTAACACTATCTATATTTTCATAGTTAGAGGTATTACAGTCTCATAGGTTTCTAAGCTATAGAAAGTTGTTGCACTTTCTACTACTGAGGCTGAATACATTGCTTACACTGAAGCAAGAAAAGAGTTGTTATGGTTAAGCATATTTATAGAGGAGTTGAGAGTGAAGCAAGTTGTGTAAAATCTATATTTAGATAGCCTAAGTGTTATTCACTAGGTTAAAAACTCCACTTTTCATATCGAAACAAAGCATATAGAGATTCATTACCACTTCATACGTACAGTTTTGGAAAGTGGACAGTTCAAGCTCGAGAAGATTCAATCAAAGGAGAATCCTATAGATATGCTTACTAATTTAATTTCAATAGTGAAGTTGAGGGCACACTCAACTTTCATGGGACTTCAATCATGAGGTTGAATAAGAATAAATCAGTAGCTTTGAGATTAAGTGGGAAGTTGCAACAGTTAGTATTGTGGCCTTATGTCTCTAAGTGGGAGATTGTTGGATATGTGGAAACATAATGCCTCATTTTATTTTAATGGAAAATCCTATAATTTTTAGTTGCTATAGGTAGCCTATATAAGAAACTTGAAGTTGCTATGGGTAGAGTTTAGATGAAACCTATAGTGGTTACGATTAGCTTGTAGAAGAAACTTACAATTGCTATGAGCAACATGTAGGTGAATTCTATAGTGGCTATGAGTAACCTATAGATGAAAACCTATATTTTCTATGAGTAACCTAGAGGTGAAGATTACAATTTATATGGGTAACCTATAGGTGAAGACTTTAGTTACTATGGTTAACCTAAAAATAAAAAGCTTGCAGCTTGACCGGTACTACAGGATTCTATATATAAGTGTTGTTATAAATTGACAGGAATAGGTTAATGTCAAATTTTAGTTCTAATGTTATGGATTGATGTAAGCACTATGTGGTCATGGTTACATTGGCCATGGATTTGTGTTTTTAGGGTTGTCAAGGTCTGTTGTTAATGATGTTCTTGTAGGCATTGATTGAATGCAAGAGAAACCTAAGGACAGTCAGATGATGATTTGTCAACAACCCGTGCATCATTATCATAGTTGTATGAGTATTTAAAGTAGTTTGTTTTTAATATCTATAAAATATTTTAACCATAAGAAGTTATAATAGATTTATACTTCCTTATTATGCAAGGAAGTTGTAATAAATTATAATAGAAGGAAGTTGTAATAGATCTATACTTCCTTATTCTACAAGGAAGTTGTAACAAATAATGACTACGAGAATTTATAATAGATTTTATACTTCCTTATTTTTAGTGATCATCCCTTTAAAAGTGGGAAAAGAGGTAGAAAAATTATGTAGATGTGAATTGTAGATAAAAATGAATGGAGCTGAGTAGTAATTGACAGAAAGAGAAAATTTATCTTCAAACAAAGGTGTTACTAGAGTGCTTTGATATAGAGACTGAGGGACATGAAGTGCTAGGCACTTGTATAAATTCCTTTGAAAGTTTGAATAAAAGAATTGCTGAGTTTCTTGGTGGATGTAGCCCAACATTTGGGTGAACTATGTTAAATACCATGTCATTATTTGTGTATGTTATTTTTTAGCATCTCTTATTTATCTATTTTTTACATGTATTTATTATTCCATATTTATTTGTTTAACTTGAAATTACACATTTAGATTATTTTTTAATCTATGGGTTAAAAAGTAGATTTTGATACAAATTTGTAAACTCAATTATTCTGATTTGGGCAATTGAGTAATACTATATGTAATAAAATCTTGAAACCTTCTATATTTAACCCAATAGAAGATGTCTACCATGTTTTTTTAAGGCACAAGATTCTCATCCTTGGTCTAAAATTGGTTTATAACCTGATTGATGATAAGCTGAGAATCTCCATGAACTAGTAAATGTTGGATATTTCAATATACTATTAGATGAAGCCTTAAAATGAGTGATTCATATTCAACCATGTTATTGGTACAAGGAAAAATTATATGAAAAGATTTGGGAATGATATCCCCTTGAGGTCCAATAAACAAAAGTATCACTCTTGATCCATTAGATGTGAAGGAAATATAAAAATAAAGTTTCCATTAATATTCTTTAGAAGGTGTTATTGGCCAATTTTGGCCCACATACCAAGCTTCTGCCTATATAGAGATGTTGAGTAGAGTTCCTAACCCATAAATGATCAAAAGATGGTAAAAATAAGCTTTGAAGAGTCAAACTGTCTCAAATGTCATGAATAAATAAACCAGTCAGCTCAATTTTGAATTTTATAAGTATGCTTAGAAAGCCTCTCAATCCAAAATATCATGTGGACATGATGCATTTCATGCCTAGATCATCATCTATAAGTTTCATATCTTGATTTATTTTCTATCTCAAGATATAAGCTTCCAAAGTTGAACTTGCAAAGTGGGACATGTGCATAGACATCAAATTTAGGCTATGTAATACAATCATTTGAATTCAAATGTTCTTGAGGATAAGCACGAGGCTCACAAGTGTCAAGATATTAGGTACCTGAATAAAGATATAACAATGCATAATGACTGATGAAGATAATGGGTCTAAGTTGATCAATGGTACATGATCCATCATACCAAAGTAGATCAATGACAAGTAAAAGGTTAACAAGTCAACTAATCTCAAAGACAAATCAAAAGTTTCAAAGTGTCAAAACTATGGAAAATGTCATATAAATTAATGGAGCACATGTAATCCATGAAAAATTAGATAGATGATGTGCGTAAGGTCAAAGAGTCAATATTCTTGAGGATGAACATGAGGCCACCATGTGATGAAAGTGTAAGAACTAGCCAGGACTGAATATGGGGCCCATGGAATGAATGAGGAGCTAATAGATGGAATAAATTAAGAATCCTAGATCAAAATTTATGGCTAATATTAAAATTCAAAGATAGGAGATTTCAAGCAAAGGTCAAATATGGTTCAAGTTAAACCAAGAGCAAATGCTTCAAAGAGATATGTCACCATTAGAGCTCAATCAAATGTCACAATCAAATGTAGCCATATAGTCAAGGTTATTAATAGTAAAGTTCTATTGCCTTTAAAATTTTAGAGGCATGATGGGTTTGTTTGAACCTAATATAGTTTAGAACAAAATTATGTAATCTATAGATCTTCATCTATATAATGATTATATGAAAACCAATAAATTGGATTGGTTTTCAATCTATAGTAAAGATCTATATCTAGGTTAGAGTAGGTGAAGACATAAATGAGATATGGTGGGGTGTCAAATCTTTCAACATAGTTATATCTTTGATAAGAAGGTACTTATGGTCAACCAAAGTAGACATAGTCATGGCTCTATCAGATCCATAGATATGAAGATTTTGTCTTGATAAGAAAGTCATGTGAAAGATGGTATTAAGTCCCAAGTTGTAGATCTGGTAGTTGGAGAAAGTAGTTGGAGCATTGATTAAGTTTTTAGGGACTCTAGGGTTTTCCTTCATAGCAAGATCATGACTCATTATCTTTGAAAATTTATTTTTTTCTAGTGTATTTCTCAACTAATGAGAAAGGATTTGAAGACTATTGGGTTAAATGAAGTTTACTTTGTCTGTGATGTATTAACCCTAATTGGATCAAAATGTGGTGGAGATTTCAAAAAAGGTGGTGACAGCTCATTGATTGATTTCTTGATGCATGCCCTTCCTCTCTTTCTTTCCCTTTCTCTATATTACTCATTCTTTCCCATTTTGTAAGCACTCTCTCCGATTTTAGATTCTCACAAGGACTCCTTGATTTAAAAGAGTAGGGAAATTTTTGAGATATTGTAAAATATGCTCATCTTGGTTAGGCTAAACCCTGTCAAGATTTGTATGAACTACCTCTTGATTCAATAAAAGACTTTCTTTACCTATCTCTTACCTTGGATTAGTGTTTAGTGAGTTGTGTATGATGGCATTATGAAGGAGAATCTTCTTTGTCTATTGTATTAATTTATGACATCATTTAGTGTGTTTTCAAACTATTGCAAGTCTGGATTAGTGTTTTACCTAAACCTAGTCCATAAAACACTTATGCGCTGAGATAGATTATGAGGTTGTGTGAGCTAGCATTATCTTATGTAGATCTAGTATGGGTTCATTCTTATGGGAGTTTCCCATTTTTATTTGGTGCATCACCTTTTAGCCTTGTTATAAGCCCTTTCCCCCTTTATACCCATTTTACCTGTAGTAACGTTAGTTTAGGTGATCCATCAAGAGGAAGACAACTTTCTTTGGAGGTTCAACCCTATTATAGGACACCCATAAGCTGGGGTTGTTCCCATATTGTGATTGGGAGTGGGGGAGCCTAAATAAACCCTCCAAAAGGGTGAAATCTCACATCATAACAAAATATAGCATGCTTGGTGGGACAACTTTCAAGTGCCCAAAATCATGTTATAAAGACATTAGACGACATTTGGAAGATGAAGACATCAACACCATCATTTGTGGTCACTTTGGTTAGCTTTAATCATATTTTGAATGTTTACAATCAACCTCAAACTCAAGGATATCAATGGTGTCAATTGTTGCAAAGGTAAGAAGATTGTTGATTATGGTTTTGATCTGATACACATATTGTACAAGGAGCCATGGCAGTTTGAGGTAAGTTTAGAACCCCCACCCCCATATTCACCTTACCATAGCCTATATGACCCATACATTAATCCTTACCAACCATATAATACATATCTTACACACTAACAAGATAATCCACCATATGTTGATCCTCCTCTACCTTCATGGAAACCTCCTCATCCTCATAATCAGTCTTATTATCAAACTGCCACCCGTTACAATCCACCTGCACCAAACATTGATTATCTACACTTAGAGATTAAGAAATTAAGAAAAGAAAGGGACAAGTTTCAAGAGAGTCTTAAAAAATAGAAAAGGGTTTAATTCCAAGTTCTTATTCCTCATCAAAATACTCTTACAAACCAACCATAGTTAGTTAAATTGGTCACCCCATCTCTTTTTCTTGCCACCCTGGTCATAGGATATTTTTTGGTCCATAATTATTTACTCAATGATAAGGCAAATCTTTCAATTATTCCTAAATCAGTGGTAGACACCTTAAATATAAGGTATGAACCTATTTCTAACTCTGAATTATAATGGAATGGGTCTCCCATGAAATTATTTGGCATTGTTAGAAATCTTCAACTCACTTTCCATGCCTACCCCAAAATTTTAGTTGTGTAAAACCTTATTGTAGAATATTTATTGCATCATTTTTCCTTGTTTTTAGGTAATGACTTCATGAGTAAGGTTGAAGGGTACTTATTCAAAGACTTGTATCATATAGTGTACAAACTTGAACATGGTGTGAAAATCAAGTCTGAGTCACTCTCTAAGTTCCACATTATGCCACCTCCTCCAATCACACCAAAGGTAGATTGCCTTCACCCTCATTTTCCAAAGCAACCCAATTTTTTCCAAGATCTTATGCCTACTAAAGATCTTGAATTGATACCCATATGGAATCCTTCATGGGCCATGGATCCTAATTTCATTATGCCCACCCTTGAAAAGGAGGATAAGGGAGGAAGAGTAGGTATGAAATCTATTATTAGTCCTTCAGGTACTATTACTCAAGTACTTGTTTCCTCTCTTCACATCCCTCCTCAATCCCAAGAGTTTCCTAAAAAACCATTCAAGTTTCTTTATTGGAAGGATACCCTTGCAAGAATCAAGGAGCCTAATGATATCTATTACCCACCCAACCTCTTTCCTCTTGAAAAGAAGTCAAATACACCAAAATTAGAATTAGATCATTCAAGCATGGTGGATAAACTATCAAAGTTGTTATAAAAAGGGGAATTCATTTAAAATATGGAAAATGATATAGTTACAACTGAGTGTCAAGAATACCTTGGAAAAGACACTTATAGTGTCTATGAAGAGAAAATTCAAATTGGGACCCTATGCACTCCAATAGATCATAAGGTAAGCATGAGCAAAAATTGGATGATAACAGGTAACTGCAATGTCTTAATGATGGAGTTGAGGCAAATGAAACACAAGCTGATATTTTCCTAGGATATCAATTAGATGGTAGAATTCATGATGTTTTTATTGTTATTAAATTCAAGAATCCATTGTAAGAATAGTGGCAAAACCTATGTTTGGAGTTCTTGAATGAAATATAATAGTTTGGCAAGGTAGATTTGAGTGATATAATTGAATGGTAGGCTAATGTTTTAAATGAGGAAAGCAATACAAATCTAGATGTGCCAATTCAAGAAAACATTATACTTGAGTGGACTAATGAATTATCACATTCCACTAGGGATGAAGAAGAGCAAACTTTAGATGATTAAGAACCTTATTATGATCCTACCAAAGTGAGGGAGGTGAGTAATCAGCTTGGTGACTTGAAAATAGATGAAAGAAATAAAAATAAATTTTGTGATTTGTTTATTGACCAAGATGAGATGTCCTTTTGGGAAGACTTATAAGACTTCTACCTAATATTAGATACCTGACCTCTACACCAGTCAAAGCTTGAAGAGAAGGAACTTGTTAAGAATACTTTGATAGATGATCATCTTGAATCCAGAGAGCATAACCAGTTGCAACTCCTCACTGAAGAGGAGATGAGGTTAATGATGCAAGCTAGAAATATTTAGGAGGAGCATGATTGGATTCTCAACCCTCACACTTAATCCATGTACATAAGGATGAATCCAGATGATATTTTCACTTTTATAAATAACCAAGAGAATGTTAGCTATAGATGGGGGTTGTCACACATTGGCCAAATTTTATTTGCACATAAATCATCATATGCTAGCTCCACATCAGATTGACATAATGATCATAGAACTTTCCCATTTAATCCTAGGGAAAGAAGTCAAATTTGGGTCAATTTTTCACTACTTTGTTTGTTTATCCAAATAAGTTCTTTGCATAAGTTTGTAGGTTGTGCCTTGTTATTTTGGTTCTTTCCTTTATTTGTCCTTAGTTGTTAGGTGTGTTGTTTAGTGTTAGGTTGTTACTTTGTTGTGTCTATGTGTGTCTTTTTTCTACAAGTCTTTCAAGTGTCAAGTGTATAATCTAGTCCTATGAGTTATCACCTTATGCTTCTTCTTTAAGTAGATTTATTAGGACAATGTCTGGGTTCCATGACCAATAGGTTGGTCAAGCCATCAGAGTCGCTAGAAATGTTAAAATTTTTGCCTCACAAGCCAAATGTCAACCTTTATCATTCTAAGATTTAAATACCATTTATTTAAATCATTTTTTATGCCTCTTAATATCCTTATTTAGGTGTAAAAATGACTTGCACAAGCCTAGAAGAGCTAGACCATCATCAGACATCATGCGGGAATAAATAGATCAGTCTAGTTGCACATTTTATAAATGCATGTGGTAGGTCAACTAGAGCCAAAGGAATGCATGGAAATGATTTTTTTTGTGTTGAGAAGGTCCCCTACAAATTTTGTATCTTTATGAGTTCTCTATCTCAAGATATAAGCTTCCAAAGTTGAACTTATGGAGTGGGATGTGCATGCAGACATCAAGTTAAAGCTATGTCAAATATCCTTTTAAATTAAAATGTTCCTAAGGTTAAATGTGTAACTAAAAAGTTTCCAAATTATGGAAGCCAAGTCAAGATCCAATGGTGAGTGACAACTTAACAAAGTTAGTGGGCCTAGTTAGATCAACAATGTGTGTTAAATCATGCTTTGAAGATATAATGATGAGCATCAAGTCAAAGAGTTAGAGGATCCAAAAGATTAAATGAAATGGTGACAAGTGTCCAAATCATGAAATCCAAGTCAATATCTAATGATGTATAATGATTAACAAAGCCAGTGGGTCTAAGTTGATCAATAATGCACAATCCATCATACCAAACTAGATCGATGGTAAGTAAAAGCTCAGAAAATCAGTGAATCTCAAAGACAAATGCATAATTACCAAGTGTCACAACCATGGTAACTAGCAAGTAAATCAATGGTATGAATTTTAACCATGCTAAAGAAGATCAATATTATATATAAGGTTAAGGATTCAATATTCTTAAGGATGAATGTGATTCCACCATGTGGTGAAAATGCAAGAACTAGCTAGCTCTGATCATGGGGGCCGTGAAACAAATGGGGAGCTAAAAATTAGCACAATATGAGAAGCCTAGATCAATACCAATGGTTGATATCAGAATTTAAAGCTAGGATACTTTAAGCAGATGTCAAATAGGGTTCAGGTCAAACCAAGAGTAAATGTTTCAAATGGCTATGTCACCATTAGATCTCAATCAAATACCATGAAGAAGATGTAGCCATAAAATCAATATTATTAATAATGAGGCTCTATTTCCATTAACTCAGATGTCGAATAGGTTTTTTTAAACCTAATATAGTCTAGAATAAAGCTATGTGATCTATGGATCTTTATCGATATAATGACTATATGAAAACTAATAAATTGGATTAGTTTTCATTTATAGTAAAGACATATGCTCAAATATTATAATAGGGTGGTAGACGTGTGATTACGGAGAGGTGTCTCATCCTTCAACACAATCTTAGCCTCAACAAATAAGTACTTGTAGCCACTTAAATTAGACTTAGTCATGGCTTTGTTAGGCCCAAAGATATGAGGATTTTATCCTTATAGTGAAGGGTATTAATGTATATGAGGTCAAGAAGGATTCATGTGATAGGGGTGGTTACTTCTTGTAGTGGTCTTGACCTTCATGATCCATCCTTCAATGATAGGAAGTTAACTTGATTAAAGACACAATGGCATTAATATATGGAAGGGCTCTATGAAGTTTTAAGTAGATATTATGACTGATTCTAGTGGTAATATTAGCCTTGATCATTATGACCCCTTCTCCACTCTCCCACACATCCATTCCCCCCTCTCTCATCCCATTCTACTATAAATTCAAGCTTTGAGATATTGAATTTGATTCTTCAGGGATTGTATGAGGATACTCTACCAAAATTTATACTCAACACCTCTTGGATTAATGGATAGGACATTTGCAATTGTTTACTAATATATGCTTAGTATTTTATATTTGTTTGATATGAAAAAGTGGTTTTCATATTCCCTTTACAAGTCCAAGTTCAACTTAAGTGCTAATAAACTTTCTTCATAGATCATCTAGTGTGTCTTAATGTTGATGTCTTGGGTATAGAGTGGATTATTGACTATAAGTGCCTGAAATCAGGCCTTAACCTCATATCCCTCCATCCTAAGTCAATCAAACTGACCTCTAGGTGAAACACTGTTGCTTAGAAATAATTATAGGCACTAGGTTAGTTCTACTCATAGTCCATTAGTGTGTTGAGAGTTCAAGCTCACGAGTGGATATAATGAATTCATGGTGCATCACCATGTGTTAGTGTAGGCTTAATTCATTGAACTCCTTCACTATTTTCATCCCAACCTATTCAAGTCTTAGGTGAGAACATTCAAGTGATACACCAAAGGAGCTAGCCTCATTAAAAATCCTAGAGGTTTGGCCCAACACGAGGTAACCCATAACCTAAGGTCATTCCCATGTTAGACTAGGTTTGAATAAAGGACCTAAACACTCCCCTTATTAGCTGGGGTACAACCTAAGTCCCCAGTAGGTGCTTATGCTATGATCATGTTAGACTCATATGGAAAACCAAAGATGAGTGGTTGAGTGTTGGGAACGGGAGATTTGAAAAGTTGGTTTGAAAGTACCTATCCCTTTATGGCCTTTTGATTAACATACTCAATCTTAAATTTACTTAAATGCATGATCCATTTATCCATGTGGACCTATAAATTTTTAATATAGTAGATACTTGAGCAGATGTACTTTTTATATAACAATGGTCTTATTATTAAGCATTTAGTGACACAAATTTTGAGCTATGAAGGCCATGGATAAATAAGCTTTCTCTATCAGTGTATAATTGTGCTCATACATGTCTAATGTGTGGTTTTGGTAGTATATAACATTTTCTTTTCCCTACTCATCATGCTGGACCAAAGGTGAACCTAGGACATTTTTAATTGCAGACAAATAGAGTAGTAATAGCTTTTATAACATAGGTGGTAATATAGGTGGGTTGGAAAAGTATTATCCTAAGTTTTCAAATGATTTTTGGCAATTGGAATTCCATAAAAATGTAGTGCCTTTATTAAGTAAGTGAGTATATAGATGGAATTTGTTATCCCATTTAGAAATAAAGTACCTGATGGACTGTATCTTGCCCTACAAACTACAAAGCTAATTCAAAGTAGACAGAGGTGGCATATATATAATGGCATTAACCTTGGATGGATCAACTTCAATTCCCCTATGAGCAATAATTAATCCTATTAATTTACCTAAAGTGATGCTAAAAATTTACTTCTTATGTTTAAGCCTTATTTGTACTCATAAAAGTGTTCAAATATTCTACACAACACCTCTAGATGTCCTAATTTGGTCTTGGATTTTCCTAAGATATCATCAACATAATCCTCAAAAATATCATGCATCATGTCATGAAAAATGATAGTCATTACACACTGGTATGTGGCACTAACATTCTTGAGGCTGAAAGGCATTATCTGGTAATAAAACATTTTCTAAGGGGTGATGAACATTATATTGTATTGGTCTTATGGTGTGATATTTATTTGATTATACCCTAAAACACCATCCATGAGATAAAGCATCTCATACCTAGCCATAGAGTCCACAATCATGTCAATATTTCGTAATGTAAAGTCATCCTTTGGGCAGGCCTTGTTGATGTTGAAGACATTGGTACATAATCTTATACCCTCTAGCTTTTTACTAATTGGCACAATATTTGAGATCCACTAAGAATAGTTAATGAGATGAATGCATCCTGCCACTAGGATTTTTTATAGTTCTTTCTTGATTAATGCAAAACTATGAGGATTCATTTTCCTCAACTTTTGCTTAATTGGCTTGGCATTAGGATGTATTATAAGATGATGTACAACCAAGGAAGGATCCAAACCTAGCATATCAAAATAGGCCCATGTAAAAATATCAATGAACTCCCTAAGGAGAGAAGTTATAACTCCACATTCCTATTTTATGAGATATGTGCCTAATTTTATCCATTTTGGGTTGTTTGGTGTTCTAATATTGACTTTAGAAGTGTTCTCCATGAGGAGTGCAGAACCATATTCAATGAAAGTCATTAAAGAAGTAAAATAATTGGCAATATCAAAGTCCTCTAGATGGATCAGTTCGTCAAGTTCACTCAAACGTAATGAATCAAAATAACCTGATGATGGCAAGGGCCATGTAACAAATACCTCTAGACATATTTAGACAATCTTCTCAAAAGCCCGTTACTTTTTAACACTAATTTCTGAACCAAATATGATCATGGTATTGGTGGTCTCTAAGGATTAATTAGAGTAAGGTTGAGCATCCCCATCTAATGGTTCTTGAAATAATTTTTCACCAAGAGACTAGCCTTTTTCTTTATTATTACCCTAGTCCAAAAGTGCCTCAATGATTTTTTCACCTTCAAACCTTAATGTTTGATTTTCTTTTTTTTTTTGCTAAGGAAAATCACTCGCTCTCAAAAATAGGTAGTAGGATCCAAAGTGATAGATAATCCTTTATTATGATCTCTAAGAGGAATATTGTCTCTTAGGCCTAGGAAATTATAAATGACTTCCTCATTTTATAACTCATCAAGTGATACCGTGGATTCTTGTTGGTCCTAGTCGATGAGTTGAGGGTGATGAAGGAAAAGTGGGGAATGATGAATTACAAGTGTAATGGTACATATGGCATGAGGGTTAAATAGGTTGGTATTGGCTAATTCCTCATATTTATTATAATCAAAATCTACATCACTACTGACATCATCATCACTAGTTATTGGTGTAGGAACATAGATAAGATACACAGGATCACCCCTAAGTGGTTTAAATCCAATACCATAAATTCTTTTCCATTTGTTCATAGAGATATATTCAAGAGTGTCTTTATGATTTTACCTTATGCCTCTACCTTCATAATCTTGATTATCCATAATTTGTTTAGGAACATGAAACTTTTTACATTGGTAACAATCAACTAAATAATCATTATAAATCTAAGATTCATCTTCATCAAGTGGGTCTTGTTTTTTTCTAGTGGTTGGTGTGAAAATTATAAGCTCTTTGGATTTAAAATTTATTTTCTATCACCATTCCATGTGAATGACATTAGCATTGGGTCTTCCATAAGATTTAGGGGCCTTTGGAAGTTTAGATATGTAGAATAAATTTTGTGTGAGGTATTCATCGAGACCTTTGTCAAAAATGGTAAAATGATTAGCTATCTCAAGAGGGGCATAGTTGAAGTATAGGTAAGGCTATCTAGGTATATATAAGTGGACTCTAACAATTCAACAAGTACATCTTTGTATTTCTTTGGTGTTGGGTCTAGGATGAAGTGGTAATTATAGCTTGTATATTCATCTTCTAAATGCTTGTGAAACTAATATGACTATAAGTCTACATAAATAGTCACCTCCATCCTAAAATGGGGGAAATTGATACATTGGTACAATGTAGAAGATATTTCTCAAATTTCATGTATATATAGTCAGCCCAGTATCAAGTTATATGATGAATCTAGATCTATAACATGTTAAAGTGTGTCATAGGTGAAGGGACCAACCATAATTAGCAAAAAAATTATTCACTATGACTCTCTTTCCTCATTATCATAGGCCTTGACAATAATGGTCTCTAATTGAAGGCTAGATACTATGTATCCAATATTCTTGACTAACCTTGGAGACACAATGTTGAGGCTTGATCCATTGTCTATGAGGACATGTTTAACCTTGTGCCAGACTATGATAACTTCAATATATAAGGGTTTATTATGGAGAGATCCAAGGGATGACATATCACTTTGGTCAAAGGTAAATTATTGGCTATGAGATAAGTGTCCTACCAAGGCTTAGAATTTATCTAGTGTAATATCATTTGGTACTTGGGATTGGCTCAGGAGTTATATAATAATGTTTCTATGGGTAGTAGAGGTACGTAACAAATCTAAAATAGATATTTGTGTAGGTGTCTTTTGTAATTTATCCAAAATATCATATGTTTTCTCCTTGGTATTTGTAATTGGATTAGTTTTGGCTAGCATTAGTGTTTGGAAGAGTCATTTATATAAAAAGATTGCAGACTTGGAATGGTAACTTTAATATGTTGAGTTGTGATTGCATAATCTGGATTGGTTAATAGACCATTATAAATTGGAAGGAGGGGGAAAAGGCCCTGGGATGGTAAATCTTGGGTATTAGTAAGCTTAGTTTCCAACATGAACCACATGAGGATTACCAATGCAAAGAATAGGTTGAGCATTATTTGGTATTGGTTGTGGGTGATTGGTTATTGGTCTAGGTTTAATGGTAATGGTGGCTATGTGACCATCCAAAATATGTCCTACAACATGTTAAAGTGTGTCATGGGTGAAGGGACCAACCATAACTATCAAAAAAATTATTCCCTATGACTCTATTTCCTCATTATCATAGGCCTTGACAATAATTTTCTCTAGTTGAAGGTTAGCTACTATGTATCCAATATGCTCGACTAACCTTAGAGACACAATGTTGAGGCTTGATCCATTGTTTATGAGGACATGTTTAACCTTGTGTCAGGCTATGATAACTTCAATTTATAAGGGTTTATTATGGAGAGATATAAGGGATGACATGTCACTTTGGTTGAAGGTAAATTATTTTCCATGAGATAAGTATCCTACCAAGGCTTGGAATTTATCTACTGTAATATCATTTGGCACTTGGGATTGGCTTAGGAGTTATATAAGGATGTTATTATGAATAGTAGAGGTACATAAGAAATATAAAATATATATTTGTGTAAATGTCTTTTATAATGTCTCCATAATATCATATGTTTTCTCCTTGGTATTGGTAATTGGATTAATTTTGGCTAACATTAGCGCTTAGATAGGTAATTTGTAGAAGAAGATTGTAGAATTTGAATGGTAACTTTAATATGTTGAGTTGTGATTGAACAATTTGGATTGGTTAATGGACCATTATAATTATAAGGAGGGGGAGAAGGGATTGAGATGGTACATCTTGGGTACTTGTAAGCTTGGTTGCCAACACAAACCACATGAGGACTACCAATGCAAAGAAGAGGTTGAGCATTATTTGGTATTAGTTGTGGGTGATTGGTTATTGGTATAGGGTTAATGGTATGGTGGCTATGTGACCATCCAAAATATGCCCTACAACCTTGTTGTAGTTGTGTAATGGCATGATAATTACCTTAGTTATATGGGTCATTCTAACCTTGGTTCTTACCATTCTATAGTTGTGGTTTTCGTTGTTGCTCCTGTTGTTATTATTTTTGCTATTATTTTTATTGTTGCTATTATTATTAATATTGTTCTTGATATTGCTATGGTGATATATGATGTTGCTAATGTTTTTATTTATTTTTATATTGGAATTATATTATGGAAAAGGGTTTTGATAAATTCCCAGGTTTTGATTAGAAGTAGGGCCCCTGTTATCCAACTTTATTTCTCTTTTCTATCATATTTTCAATAAGGTACCTTAATTGCATAAACCAACATATGGAATGTCCTTTGACTTGGTGATAGTCACAAAACTCATGATATTTACACTAGTTGGGGAAGGGAACACCCTTAAAGAATGAATTTGTAATGTGCCAACTAATCAGATTGGTGGTAGCTAGTTTCTAAAATATTGATTTAATGGGCTCTCCTAGGTCACTAAAAATTCTCTTTACATGTAGCTCTCTTCTAAGTTGAGGCATTTTCAAAGGAGGAGGTGGGAGTGCATGTATATGTGGAATTGGATACACATTTGGATATTTTTAAGTAGATGGTGTTTTCTATATTTGGACATGGCATGATTCAGTAACTCCATTACCCACAATGTTCTTGTTGTGGTTATAAACCTTGGGATTCTTGGCCACATTAGTTTGCACTAGCATAGGATATTGCATTTGAATTTGGATTTGAATCTAGTTTGGGCCTTGGTATTGGTTATAGATCTAGTTAGGATCATACAACTTGATTACCCCTTTATTGATAAGGGATTTCTCAATTTATGGGCCTTTATTGATAATATCCTCAAATGTGTGGGCACATTGAAGCTCCAAGTGATAGGATATGTCACTTTGTAAATTATGGGTAATTGTTGTCAATTAAAATTTCACCCAATGAGGAGATGGGGCAAGCTTCTCCTCATTCAAGTGAGACAATGGAACCACCTCAGGGTTGTGGGTATCCCTATTAGGAGGTGGATCTTTAGATTAGGAGCTAGCTCCCCTTAATGCATCATTTAAGATCTTATTCCTACTACTAACAACTTGGGGGGATGAAAAGGGTTAGAATAATTTAAATTAAACATATTATATTATATTTGATACATTAAAATATTTTCTCGACTCATACCTTTAACATACACTTGAAACTAAGGACAAGTAGCACATACACTTCATTCAACATCAATCTCTCCTCTCACATCAATGCTTCAACATGAGGTCTTAGAGATAAAATAGGATAGGAGGAACTAAATAATATGAATTATAAGACATTATATTTAGTATCCTACTCACTTACACTTTTATTCTCTTTAGACACTTCTTGTTAACCTGCAGTAAGGAAATGACAATACACTAGGTACTAATAGAATCAACATGTGAAGGTATATGGAGACTACACTTGCACAAGACTAATACCAAGAATGTACACTTAATGAAATATTTAAATGAGTTAAAACACTTGTATTTATTAATTTAAGGTAATATTTTGGTAGGGATTCGCCATACCTAGGTAGAGAGATCCATTACAATGCCAAAAGGCTAGAATTTATAGAAGAAATGGGAAGATATAGAGAAGGGAAGTCCAAGAGTCACTTTAACATGTGTCCATCTAAGATAATAAATTAAAATTGAATGTGGAAGAGAGGTATGGTGATGTATGCCATGTCATATAGGTATACTTATCTAAAACAAGTCATAAAGATAGTGAAAAGTGGCATAAAACCTGCAATTTTGGCCTAGGAAATTGTCCTCATGATTTGCCTTCCAAAACTAAATTTATCCCTACATATGGTCAGGTATGATGGTTGGTATAAGTATGAGGGGTTATAAAAAATTCCCCACATACATTGGATTGATCTCTAACCTTCCCTATTCTTGTGGACATGCAAAATCATTTTTAGTAGTCTCAAAATGGCTCTTTTCTATGCATCTTATCCACTTGGCATTCAAAACTCCTAAAACCTAAAAAATGATCCATACACAAGAGGTAATGAAACTTTTTAAAATTTACCATATCATCAGTCTTAATAAAAAACCTTTAAAAGGCTTCGTTAATTGATTTTCACCACTTTCCCCAAGTGTTCACTAGCTAGCTCACTAGACTAGTTGAAAATGAGGACCTAGTTAGGGAACTTATAGGATGATTCATGAGATTATTTGAATTTTTTGAGTTATCTAAAATGTAAATCTTCTTCCAAAAGTTTTTTTATCTCCTAAATCTTCCTGTATCCTGCACACCACTCAAAATGGTCAAAACAAGCCCTATTTTCCTCTAGTCCATATAGTTTCATATAAAAAAATCACATGGATGTGATCCTAATGGAGTTGGAAAAAACTTATCTTCATCACTCATGGTCAAATTAATCATTTGGAGGCACCTTCAACTTAGTTTCTACCATCAGGTCTGTGAGGAGGGTTTGAGAGGGTTTGGAGTGGTTTCTAGTCTTAACATTTATTCACAAATAACAAACATTGGAATCCTTTCCAAATTATACTTGTGTCTTCTTAATGACCCTATCCATCATCCCCAATAATATCTAGGCCCCATGCAAATATTGGTGGAATTTCTAAGCAGTTGAAGTTGACCCTTCATGCTATTTTGGGCTTTTTGTGAGGGTTTGGGAGCCTTAAAGCCAAAAATTGGATTCTTGATGAATTCATTTACAAAAAAATGGCCCAAAAAACTGTATATTAACCTAATAAACATGTTCCCATCATTATAGTATCTCCTTAAAATCCAAAAATGAAAACTTCCCCTTGTTTGGCACTAGGCCTAGACCTTGCCAATAGGTCTGCTTGCCATTTGAGACACAACCTGACACTTCAATGGATTTCTTTGACTCATGATGGAATTTTTTTTTTTTATACCTTTGAAATCATTAATCAACCAATTTTAAGGCATGCAAAAGGCCAAAAATGAATATGACCCTCAATTTGGATTTTAGGCCTAAGGATTCCTTTCACATCTGACTGCAAACCTACTTGATTGGAATAACCTATATGATTATAGAACTTATATTAAGGTTTAATAGGTTTATTTAGGTCTCATAGAACTTATCCAATCATAAATTTGTCCTTTCTATCCTTCTGGTTCAACATTTCATCACTTTTCCAAAAATTGGTACCTCCATACACATTAAACTAGCCCCTGCTCTGAGACAAAATAGTGAGTGTTTTCCCTATTGTATACTCAAACATGATTATTTTATCATTTCATAGAGTTATTAATTGTAAAATTTACCAAATGTAAGCTTAAAAATCCTCCATTTGGTCCTCCAACTCTACAAATTTACAAGGCAAACTTTTGACTAGGTAGGGTTTGAGGGTAGGCAAGGTATAAACTATGTTTTGGAGAAAAATGGGTTGATTTGATATTTTTTATGATATTTTATGGGTTATATAGGATTAAATTATTTTAATTAAACCATTTAAAATCCTTTTCTCTCCCTAAAACACCCTTTTTGCTTTAGAATCATGAAATAGGCCTATAATTGCCTGAAAAAGGGGAACCCTACTTTAGCTTGGCTATAGGTTACTTTAGCTTATTTTAGGTTTTTTTAAAAAAAATTAAAACCTCATTTTTATGTTTTGAAGCTCATAAGGGTGATATCCATCCATAATTTTCTAGGTTAAGCTCACTCTTTTCATTGGTTCATCTTCCATGTTTTCTAAATTAGGCCATGCTCATGTGGACTGAGACAGATATAAACATTCACCCCTCTTGAATGCAATTCCATAAAAATATGATTAGAGTGTAAATTATTGTTCATAAATGAGGAGCCACCAAATAAAAATTTCTTTCTATGGATGTGAAGTGCACTCAAATTTCTATCCACTTGTAGAAGCATTTTCCTTAACTCCACTTGTAGCTCTCATGGTGAGTGTTTGAACTTGCCCTTCCTTGGCTTGCCAATGGAGAAAGAAGATAAATGAGTTACAGATGCAATTTTTTGTGTAATAAATGAAAAAAAAATGTGGATATGACCTATGGGGAGGTGAAAAGTCACACCATCACGTTTTTTGTTGCAAGGGAGCTTGGGAAGTCCATAAAAGTGTTGGAAAAGGCCTATTTTTTAGGGAAACCTACTTCTTGAATAATGAACCTGACTTAGAACTATCCACTGCCATGATCATAACATGACCCACGTTGAAACTTACCTTTGTGTCAAATTTTATTGCATAAAAGTAAGTATAAGTCATTTAATAGGCCAAAAGGCACCTTTTTTCATATGAGACTCAATAAATGACTACTTTATAACTTGTGATCACATTGAAACATGATAAATTCCATATTAAGACAATTTGACATAAAATAAACCTTTAACCAACTTTTACCATGGTTTGACCATGTTTGACTTTATTTGACTAGACCATTTCAAGGAGGGTGAGCTTTGACCAGGACCAAGACAAGGTTAAGTATGGTAATAGACCAAAAATGGCACCCCATATGACCTATAAAACTTTCTCCAAAATTTTGAAATATTATGGGTTGACCTCATTTTACTATAATTCAAATTTGGTCAATAGTAAACATCATGGAAAATTGTTTATCTGGTAAATTATGTGTGAAGCATCTAGAAAATGACCTCCATCACTATAAATACCTTGAAAAACTCTCCCTAGGCCTCTATTTTATTTGTCCTAAATCATCCATAGTGATCTCATGTTCAAAATTATAGAAGTGTTGCACAAATCTCTTTTATAGTTCATCAAAGTTACTCACAAATTCCTTTAGAAGTTGGAGTAGCCACTCCAAGGTCTATCCAGCTAGACTACGAGAAAAGAGAAGAAGCAAATAGATATCGCTAAATGCCATTGGTTGGAAAGTAACATAGAATTCCTTAAAATGTTCCTTTAGGTCACCTTTATATTTGTATTTTTTAATTTTTGGTGGCTCAAAAATTGGAGGAAATGGTATCTAAAGATATTCCATGTTGAAAGGGTACGAGCATATTTCATTCAATTTAAACTTATTTACTTGCTTCCCTATTTGAAGAGCTGAAATTGCATCTTTCACTTATTACAATTCTTGGGCTAAGAATGTGGATGATGTGGTTGGTTGCATTTTGGGTTGGGAGGTCCAAGGTGGATTACCTTGACCAAGGTACAATAGAGGAATGAAAGACTAAAAAATGTTTGTTTGGTTGGTTTCCTAACTAGGAATACACATTCATTGGTTAGGTTTATATTGTTGATGTGGTATTTCTTATTGGTAAACATTAGGATTATGTTTGGTAGTGTGGTTTTTATTTAAAGGGAATTATGTCTTGAATGGCTATTTGAACCCTATTGTATGTTTTATTGGTTGAAGGCCTGTTATAAAAATTGTTACATGTTAGGCATGTGTTGTGGATAAAGTATGTGTTTTGTATGAGGTAATTATTTCCTAGTAGATATTCATTAGATGTGAGCCACTTATTATTGGTTTAAAACTTATTTTTGGTTAGGCACTTGTTTTAGATTAGGAACTTGTTTTAGATTAGGCACTTGTTGGCTAGGCACTTATTTTAGATCAGGCACTTGTTGTCGATTGTCCACAATATGTTGTTGATTAGACAAAATTTGAGGTGGCTGATTTACCACTTGTTATGGTGGCATGTTGGTCAAAATATTCTATGGTAAAATGTTTATTAACACCTATTGTGATAGGGTATTCAATGATGGTTGATTACTTACTCGTTATTGTAAATTTTAGTAATTAGATGGTTGTGGAGGGATAGTCACTTGTTGTGAGCTAGATGTACCTACCCACATTGTTACAACATTGATGTACTTGAATAAGGGATCTATTGGGAATTATTGGGTGGAGTGTTCCTTGGTACATTAGACTATACTGGTGTAGATTAGGTAACACTTATGTTTTATCTATTATAGTTTGGAAATGGGTTCCCAAAGAAGCCACTAATTATTATTCATTTAGAGGAACATTAAACATGTCTATAACTAGTGTATTTTAAACAAATGGATATGTATGTATATTAGAACATCCCACCAAACTAGTTTGTATCACATTTGATGGATTCAACTTGATAAGTGATATGTTTGGAATAGTCATGTCATTAAAGTTTCTCTCTAGATTGAGGTAAGTTTGGTAGGCATGTTGTACTTGTGCAAATTGGTAAACACTTTGGAATTTTCCCTTAGAAAATGTAACAAGTTCATATTTAGGTATGGTACAAGGGCTTGATTTTGACTAGTAGATGCCTGCTCAAATAATTGGATGAAATGTGTATGATTAAATGCCCTAACTAGGCAAGGTTTACTTTATTGTCTAAAATATGATGGAAATTTAGCACTAACTTAGACTTCTCTAATAATAATCTCATATTTATGTTCTAAAATATGGAAATCAAACAAGTATGGATCATAACTAGCACTAGATGGTGCATTCACATAATATGGTTGTTGTTTTTGAATCATTTCTATACTAAGCGACATGTTGGTAGGTATTAATTTTTCCATGAATAAGAAGGTGTGTTCATTATTTAATGAGTTATTTGTGTTCCTTCCCTATGTTATGAGACATATATGTGGGATAAAAATATGTCTCGTACACTACATTATCACCATAGGGATCTTAGTTAAAGTGGTCATTTGTAATAATGTTCTCATAATCTAGATTATACATAGCTTCACTATGTGTGTATGAATTCATGGTTAAATTAATGTTTATTTACTTTGAGGATGGTTGGTCTAATGTTTCAAACTTGGCTTAAAATGTTTTTTCCTTGTAAACTAACAATCATAACTTGGTATAAACTGTCACTAAAACCTCTAGGTGTTTGGAGCAAATGGTTAAAAATGAAAGCTTGGACTTTATCTTGACAAAGGTCGAAGAAAAATAAAATCTTGGAATGAAAAATTTATTTTGGTCTAGGCACATGAAATATCGAAACTAAATAAAAAATAAACTAAGGTCTATGTTTAGGCACATGAGATTTTAACTACATCTTGGAAAACAAACTTGGTATAAGCAAATGAAATTGGTCTTGGCACACAAAATTTTAACTAGGTCTTTGAAACAAACTTGGTATAAGTAAATTAAACTAGTTTTGGCAGATGAAATTTTAACCAGGTCTTAAAAACAAACTTGGTCTAAGAACATGTAATTGAAACTACTCTTACGTCTAAGTATCCTGATTTGAAGCAAAAGGCAAACTTGATCTTTAGAAACAAGGCAAAATGTGGTCTCAGTACAAAGGGAACTTGGTATAGGTAAAGGTCTTAAACCAAACTAAAAATCAATCCAAGTTACACAATCAAAACACAAAAAAGTGAACAACTCAAACCCAATTTGTAGGCAATACTCAAACATAAACGAATTGTATTCAGATCTAAACTTTGAAAGATAGATTTCAAACTTGGTTTGCAAGACTTGGATTTTTAAATGAGTAATGGTCTAGATTAAAATTGGAATCATAATAAAATATTTTAGAAATTAAGGCACAAATGATTTTTAATTTTTTGAACTAAGTCGAATGCTTTCTTCAAATTTAGGTAGAATATCACTTCTTAATGTGAATGTGTGTGCCTATCAAGTGTTTTGGTATCAAACTTATTTGTTTTCATGAATGGTTTTAGACTTAATTATAAAAAATAAGAAGCATATAAGCATATTTTCCTATCTTAATAAATGACATAAGGCTTACATAGTATCTACCAAACTTTCATTGATATACCATTTCTTGAAAGGAATTTGGTGTTATTCCAATAAATAAAAGCACATGAATGTATATTTTTTATCCCTATATATCTCTCAATAACTTGTATGTGGCATGGAACTTAGAGCACAAAATAAACTTGGCATTGGTATGATAATCCATGGCAAGTGGGGTCAATTAATCTATTTTTTTTGAATTAGCTTTTATAGATGGTCCATAAGTGCCTCAAAACACTTGGGCACAATAAAACATCCATCAAGTAGATGACAAATAGTTTAGCTTATTATGAAATGGTCTTGTCCCTTTCACAACCACTCCATCTATCAATTGCTTAGTAGAGTGAAATATCCAAACTATCACATGCTCTGAGACCCTATTCGGCTGGTCAAGTTAACCACTCAACCTCTGTCTCATTGAATAGTATGCTTAATTTATATACCCCACTAGATAAGTGGTTTAGGCACATGAAATATCGAAACCAAAAAAAATAAAATAAGGTCTATGTTTAGTCACATGAGATTTTAACTATGTCTTGGAAAAAAAACTTGGTCTAAGCAAATGAAATTGGTCTTGGCACACAAAATTTTAACTAGGTCTTTGAAAAAAACTTGGTCTAAGTAAATTAAATTGGTTTTGGCACATGAAATTTTAACCAAGTCTTAAAAACAAACTTGTTCTAGGAACATGTAATTTAAACTACTCTTACGTCTAAGGACCCTGATTTGAAACAAAAGGCAAACTTGATATAAGTATAATTTAGAAATAAGGCAAAATATGGTATCGATCCAAAGGTAACTTGGTCTAGGTAAAGGTTTTAAACCAAAATAAAAAACAATCCAAATTACAAAATTAAACATAAAAAAGTGAACAACTCAAACCCAATTTGTAGGCAAGACTGAAACATAAACCAATTGTATTCATATCTAAACTTTGAAAGATAGATTTCAAACTTGGTTTGCAAGACTTGGATTTTTAAATGAGTAATGGTCTAGACTAAAATTGGTAGCATAACAAAATATTTTAAAAATTAAGGTACAAATGATTTTTCAATTTTTTAAACTAAGTCAAATGCTTTCTTTAAACTTGGGTAGCATAACACTTCTTAATGTGAATGTATGTGCATATCAAGTGTTTTGGTATCAGACTTATTTGTTTTCATGAACGGTTTTAGACTCAATTATAAAAAATAAGAATCACATAAGCATATGCTCCTATCTTAATAACTAACATAAGGCTTACATAGTATCTACCAAACTTTCATCGATATACCACTTCTTGAAAGGAATTAGGTGTTACTCCAATAAATAAAAGCACATGAATGTAGATTTTTTATCCCTCTATATCTCTTAATAACTTGTATGTGGCATGGAACTTAGAGCACAAAATCAACCAGGTATTGGTATTATAATCCATGGTAAGTGGGGTCAATTAATCTAATTTTTCTGAATTATCTTTTATAGATGGTACATAAGTGCCTAAAAATAGTTGGGCATAATAAAACTTCCATCAAGTAGATGACAAATAGTCTAGCTTGTTATGAAATGGTTTTGTCCCTTTCACAACCACTCCATCTATCAATTGCTTAGTAGAGTACAATATCCAAACTATCGCATGCTTTGAGACCCTATTCGGCTAGTCAAGTTAACCACTCAACCACTATCTCACTGAATAGTATGCTAAATTTATATATCCCATTAGATAAGTGGGGTTAGTATGATGTTTTGAAATTAAAACCACATGTCAATTAACCCCTAAATAAATTTTTAGAAGGTAATGAACTCCCACTCATGAAGCCATAAAATAACAATAAGAGAATATTAATTCTAAGTCACCCACATTCAAGAAAATGAGGGGAGAGTATACACAAATTGAACTCTGGGATATAATGAACAACTAAATTAGTCACCCTAAATAGGGTAGAGCATACACATGACTTTAAGTAAACAATGCTAAAAATGGAAATGTGGAATTGAAAGTGCAAAAAACAATTATTTTTAAACACCAAAATGGAAATGTTTGTAGGCCTTGAAAAAATCTTGAAATGAAAAAACAAGAAATTTGACAATGTTTTAAACAATAAATGTAAATGTGAACAATATTTTTGAAATACCAAATTTCAAATGTGATGAATTTCTTTTGGGATGCAATATGTTTTTTCCTCACTTGAGAAAACCTGCAAACACTTTTTAGAAGTTTAATTAAGAAAATAAAATGAAGGTAACCTACAAAATTAACTCAAACCCATAAAAATATTTCTCTCTAGAATGATTTCACAGTTACATAGTAAAGGTAAACTATGAAATTGTATGTTAGTGAAAATAAAAAAATAGTAGAAAAACTTGAGAACTCACAATAATTATTTCATAATTTCCAGGATGTTTGCACAATTAATCTCAATGATTTCACAACTTAAATTGGATGATTTCGTAACCATTTTTGATGATTTTGCAACTTTGGTGGGGCATTTTTTTGGTTTTGGAAAAAAAATTGTGACTCTCCTATGCAATTTCATAATTCTTCTCTTTAATTTCACTATTTTAAAAACTTACAAGAAAAATAGAAATAAAGAATGATTTTGCAATTCTATTATGTGATTTTTCAATTATATGTTTTGATTTCATGATTTTAAGATTTGATTTTACCATTTTATTGTATGATTTCTATATTAAGTTCACTGATTTCATAATTTTTTGTAAATATGCAAAAAACACATAGAAATAGTAGAGGATAATTTTGTGATTCTTTCATATGATTTCATAGTTATATGTTTGGAATTAAGAGTCGTGTAAAAAAAAGCCAGAAAATAATGAAAACCATAAAACAAATTCATAGTTTACCCATATGATTTCACAAAACATATCTCTGAATTCTAATTATATAGACCAAGGTTAAAATAGAGGCAATTTCACACTTTTATGTGATGATTTTACACTTTCCAATAATGATTACATTGTTTTTAATTCTAGTTTACTCTTACATAGTGGACAAATTTTTACTTCCATAGTTAAACAAAAAACACAACAAAGTTAGTGGGAAACACTAAAAACAAAATCATTAATGATATTTTCTTGATTTTTAATGGTCCCAAGTTGTTCTTAGGATGAATGTGGGGTGTGGGTCCCATCGAGTGTGATAATATATAATGTAGGATTATGAAGGCAATGATTATCTTCTCTTGTTAGTGGATAAACCAAAATAATAAATGACAACTAACATTCTAAGCCTAAGTACTAGGATGGGCAATGACAATAGAATAAAGAAATCTATTAGTGGAAGATAAAAACACAATTTACCTTCCTAGAATGATTCCATATTGCAATTGGTGTGAGAGAAGGCTTGTGATTAGTATTATGAACAAATGGTCTTTGACGATGCCAATATTTGTGGGCAAGACCTCCTCTTGTTCCCTTGGTAGGTGGCAGTTGGCTCTTGGCTTGTCTTGGATATGAAGCTTTCTAGCAAAAATTTGGCATTATTTGTTTGCACACCAAAGTTTGTTGAAGAATGGTCATGATACTTGTATTTATAGTATTTCAATTAATTCTAAACCATGTGTATTTAATGTAGGATTAAGGTTGGGAGTCCAAATGCAATTAATGATGAATTTAATTACGCATTTATGGAGGCATGGATCAACATTTCTATTTTATGGAATTTATGTTTATATTTTACAATTCTTGACTTTGAGGTTGATGATATCATCATGACCTCATATTCTTTGATATTTTTTGAATTTTGATTTTCATAAATTAGATATTTATTAATTCAACATGAATTTTTCACTTAAGCATTTAATTTGATTTGCTTGGTTAATTAATCCTGTTTAGTATTTTGGTCATTTCAAGAATTTTGGTAAGTGCCCCACTTAATTGGTCAAAAATGTTATTTTATTGGGTTTCAACTTGACTAGGGATGAATATGAAAGAGTTAATCATTACTTATAGGGTATTACCCCAAATAGGGAAGCCTTGATGTAATTTTGGGCACTTACATCCAATGTGTTGATGAATTTGAGATGTTTAGTGGTTTTCAAGCTTAATTGTGCATTGTTTGCTCAAAATTGGTTTGAAGTTCATTTAGACATGGAAGTGGTCAAAAATTTATGTCTACAATAGAATTGGCCGAAAAGGAGTGTCATGATTCTATTGTACTAGGTGTGTTAATATGAAACATAAGATTACAAAGATAATGCTTAGTCTCTCTTGTTAGTGGATAAACCAAAATAATAAATGGTAATTAACATTATAAACCTAAGTAATAGGGTGATAAATGATAACAAATAAAAAAAACCTACTAATGGAAGACAAAAATAATATTTTACATTTCTATAGTGACTCCATCTTGAAATCAATGTGAAAGAGGCTTGTGCTTGGTATTGTGAAAAAATGGTCTTTGATGATGGCAATGCTTTGTGGGAATAACATACTCTTGTTCCCTTAGCAATTGTATTTTGTATTGTATTGGATACGAAGCTTTCTAGAAATAATTTGTCATTATTTGTTTGCACACCAAAGCTTGTTGAAGAATGGTCATAGTACTTGTATTTATATTTTTTCAACTAACTCTAACCCATGTGTAGTTAAGCTAGGGTCAAGGTTGGGACTAAAAATATAATTAATGATGGCTTTAATTATGTATTTATGGAGGCTTGGCTCAACATTTCTAATTTTTATCACATTTATGTTGATATTTTGTAATTCTTGACTTTGAGGCTGGTGATATCATCATGACCTCATATTTCCTAATATTTATTGAAAATTACTTTTTAGAAATTACATATTAATTAAATCAACATGGATTTTTAAATTAAGCATTTAATTTTATTTATTTGGTTAATCAATCTTGCTTAGTCTTTTGGTTATTTCAATAATTTGGTTAAGTGCCCTGCTTAATTAATCAAAAATGCCAGTTTTCTTGGTCATAAGCTGATTGGAGATGAATCTTCAAGATGTTATGATTGTGTATTTGGTATTACCTAAAATAGGGAAATCTTAACTTGATTCTAGGCATTTATATCCAATGTGCAAACAAATTTGGGCATATCAATGATTTCTAGCTTAAGATATGTTGTTTGATATAAATTGGTTTGATGTCTATTTAG
Organism: Torreya grandis; assembly: GCA_037957365.1. Taxonomy (NCBI): domain Eukaryota; kingdom Viridiplantae; phylum Streptophyta; class Pinopsida; order Cupressales; family Taxaceae; genus Torreya; species Torreya grandis. Next base: position 1,751,784 of record JARHVA010002228.1, read on the forward strand.
ATATAGAATGTGGCCAAAAATGGAGTGTATAAATTTAAACACTATTTGAGGAGGCATTGAAAGACACAAATATCATAACATATTAAAAAATATTGAAAAATTTATGTTGAAAATGAAGATAATGACTGAATAATGATGCTCCAAATAAAGTTTGGGAAGCCTATGATAATCCTCAATGGAGTGTCTAGACCATAAGATTAATGGATGGCCCCTCAAAAATAAGAAATTATAAGAATAAAATCAATCCATGGATGATAAAAATCCAATCGATTTAATGCTTGCACACGTTGATTTCTAATGATAATAGAATTAATGTGTTGACAACTATATTTTGTTACGAGCCAATAGGTAAAGGTTCATGCCCTAAAAAGTAGTCTAGATTGAGTGATGATTGTGCCCCAATAGGGTGGATTTGATCATGATAAATTTATTGTGCCCTAGTAGGTATATTGGTGATTATAGCTCAAGGATATAACCTATGAAATAGATTACAGATGAGCAGGTGAAAACATAGGTACGATGGTATAATCAATTTTTAGAGACTAGAGAAACCACAAACAACTAAGCACATAAGGATGCACAAAGTGATGAAAGATATGATTGGAAGAAGATAGTGAGAATTATGGTAAAAATGATGATAATGGTGATGGTTATGTTGACTTGAGATACGTCATGTATCCAAGCATTGCCTACATAGTCCAAATAGACCCAAGGATAATGTAGTTCTCCCAAAAGCAGGAGAAAATGGACTGAGGAATATATTATAAGAATAATAATTGATCAATCTGCATGATTTAGTTGTACCTACCAATGTAGATAGGTGGGTCCTTATTATCATTGATACAACTAGAATGGTCAATTGGTTTTGATTTGATCAAGGAAAAGGAGATAATTACGAAAGTGAACAAGGGGAATTATCATTGCACCATTTACTTTAAGATCTTTATATATTATTTAATTTTACATGTGACATTATGCACCATAATTATAAATAAATCATGGTAACATTGGATGTCATAAGTATAAGGACCAAATCCTGATCTAATAGATAATTATAAATAATGCACCCATGTTAAAAACCATGATGACAATTTTGTATAAGTATGGATGGATTCAAGTACAATGCACAAGGAATCTACCTATGAACTCATATGTAATGAGTCAAGGAAATAATAATGAAAACAAATAAATAGGTAAACAAATAAACACACACAAAGCTTGAAAATAAAAGAAATAAAAAGCATCATGTCATTAACCAAGTCAATACCTACGTGTGAAGGTTCAATGGAATGATAAATGGATGGTACTCCCAATTAAGGATATATGAAAGGGAAAGACATGTGAGGATAAGATATCATGGTATAAGCTGCATGATTTGATTTTCCCTAATAGAGTGAAAGTTAAGAGCTTGGCCTAAAGTGTGAATTAGATGGTGTCCCTAAGCAATGATACATGCAAAGGGAAGGATGCACCCCCAAATATACTTGGCCTAAAAGTGTGAATGGGAACCAATCATGAATTTATCCCTATAGATAATATTTGGGAATCACACGTCCTAATAGTTTATAAAAATAATTGGCTCAAAGACTAAGGTGCCCCAAAGTGGGTGGATTGAGGATTATTGACTAAGTTTAGGACAAGACAAAAGTTTTTGGATTTGTGGGGATTTATATCTCCCTAGGAGATTGTAAGATATTTTCAAATGTTTAGGTTTTTAAATCATTAAATATCTCATAGAGATTATACTCCTATTCTAATTAATTAGGATTTTTTGGTATCTCAACTCAATAGAGGATTGCAAGATATAGAATGTGTTAACTCATAAAATGGTGAGAGTGTTTCTTAAGCTAATCGTAAAATGGTAAGAGCATGTCTTATATTTCTCAAAAAATGATGAGATCATGGGATTAGATTACTTGAAAATGGTGAGAGCATTAGATTAGATTTATCTTAAAATGGAAAGAGTGTTAGATTAAGTGAGGCTAGGCTAACCTTAGAGAACATTAAGCATTGCCTATATAGTCCAAATGGACCTCAAGCCACTATAGGTCAGCCTAGAATGAGGAATTAGACTAAGTATCAATAATTTGGGAATATAAAAATGGCAAGGTATGAAACAACAGTAAGGCAAGGTAAATGATAAGGCATAAAATAATTGTAAGGTAAGATAAATGCCAAGGCAAGGGAAATGGCAAGGTGAAGGAAATTATAATGTACAAGATAAAATAATGGAAAAGGGTATGATTATATTAAACCTTCTAATGTGGAGATGCATGTCCTAATTAACTATAATACAACCATAATATATAATTATTTAAATTGCTATCCCACACCCATTCTAACCCAAATAAGAGGGTCACCAATACCATGATCATATTTGGGTCAAAATTTTAGAAGAATAATAAGATCTTGAGTAGATTGTCTAAGAATATATAGAGGTATTTATTACATGGACCTTGCCATCATTAGGTGATTTTGATTCATCATGTTTGGGTGAACTTGATGAACCAGTCCAACTAGAGGACTTTGATATTGGCAATTAGTTTAATTCTTTGTCAACTCTCTTTGAATATAGTTCTACACTCATCATGGAGGACACTTCTAAAGTCAATATGGAACACCAAATGATCTAAAATGGATAAGACTAGGCATGTATCTCTCTGAGGAGGAACATGAAGTTCTTACCATTCTCCTTATGGATTTCATTGATTTTTTGCATGGGCCTATTATGATATGTCAGATTTAGATCCTTCCTGAGTTTTACATTATATTGTAGTACATCCCGATGCAAGGCCAATTAAGCAAAAGTTAAGGAAAATGCATCCTCATATTGTCATATTAGTCAAGAAATAACTAGAAAAACTCATAGAAGTAGGATGTATTCATACCATTGACTATTCTAATTAGATCTCATATATTTTACTAGTTAGTAAGAAGCAAGAGGGTATTTGATTATGTATAAATTTTCATGAAATCAACAAGGCCTAACCAAAGGATGAATTTCCTTTGTCAAATATTGACATGATATTGGACTTTATAGTTGGGTATGAAATGATTTCTCTCATGGATGGTTTTTCAGGGTATAATAAAATCAAGATCATTCTAGAAGACCAACACAATAAAAAATTCACCACCCCTTGGGGAATGTATTTTTATCAAGTAATCCCTTTTGACCTCAAAAATGTTGGTGCCACATATCAACCTATAATGAATATCATTTTTCATAACATGATGAATTATATTGTTGAGTATTATGTTGATGATATCCTAGGAAAATCCAAGACTATATTAGGACATCCAAAGGTGTTGCACAAAATATTTCAATGCCTTCGTGAGTAGAAAGTAAGTCTTAACCCCCAAAAGTGCATCTTTGATGTCACTTTAGGAAAATTTATAGGTTTCATTGTCTCTCTTAGGTTTATTGAATTTGATCTATCCAAGGTTATTTTCATTATAGAGATGTCACCTCCATCTACTTTGAAGTAGCTTCACAATTTCAAAGGAAAAATACAGTCCATCAAGTGCTTCTTTTCTCAAATTGTTGACAAATGACATCCATTTACTCACTTACTTAATAAGGGTAGTAATTTTTTCATGGAATGTCAATTTCTAGAAATCCTTTGAACACTTGAAAGAATACTTGTCCAACCCACTTGTTCAATTACCACCTATGCTATAAAATCCATTATCACTCTATTTATCTACAACTGAAAATGCCCTAGGGGCACTTTTGGTCCAGCATGATGAGCAAGGAAAATAACATATTGTATTGTACCTAAGTTGCACATTGGTCATGTATAAACATAATTATATAGCAATTTATAAAGCTTGTTTATCCATGGTCTTCACAACTCAAAATTTGCATCACCACATGCTCAACAATAAGAACATTATCATAGCCAAAGTAGATCTGTTCATGTATCTACTCTCAAAAATAGATTTACAGGGCCACATGGCTAAATGGAACATGCTTATAAGTGATTTATATATTAAATAAAATAATTAAAAGGCCATCAAGGGATAGGTACTTATATATTAGCTTACCAAATCTCCCCTTCCCAACACTCATCCACTCATCTTTGGGTTTCAATATGAGTCTATCATGATAGTAGTAAAATCACCTTCTAAAGAACAATAACAAAAAAAAAAAATTGATGTTTCTTTCATGTCTCATGTTTTAGGATCAGGAATTTTAATTATCACACCTTAAGAGGATCTCATTCCCAAGTCCTTTCATACCATCTTATACCAATAACATGGTTGAATATGAAACATTCCTTATAAGGTTATATATAGTAGTACAATGGAATATACAAAATTTAATAATTCATGGAGATTCTTAGATTATCATCAATTAGGTTACATACCAATTTATAACCAAGGATGAGAATCTTATGCCTTAAAAAAATGGTGGGCACCCTCATACAACAAACTGCTCTTCTTCACTTTGAGCAGATTCCTTGATCCAACAATAGAATAACATATTCCATGGCCATGATTGTTTCTATGATCCAAATTACCGATAAGGATAAATATCATTAATTCCTTATTGAAAATCTTCTCACACCAGCCCACAAACCTTTGACCATCAAGATAATTTTTGATATTGTTGGTCCCAATTCTGATTAGTATGATAAAGTATAAAATTACCTTCATGACTAGACCATCCCACCTAGCCTATCTCATATAAAATAAAAGCCTTCATTCACCAAGCCTCTTGTTATACATTACTTGGACCCACCCTTTATGATAGAAGCTTTGATGGAACTCTACTTTGTTGTTTAACTTCGATAGAATATGGATTAACATTGAGAGAAGTTCATGAAGGGGTTTATGGGGCCCATAATAGTGGGTCTATGCTTTCCAAAAAAATAATATGTACTAGTTATTATTGGCCAACTATGAAATTTTATTCCTCTACATATGTTAAAAGGTGTGTACAATGTCATAAACATGTTAATTTGATAAATGTTCCAACTCAAACACTCAAACTACAGACCATACCATGGCCATTTTCAACATGGGGACTTAGCCTCATAGGGAATATTAACCATACCTCCTCGAATGGACATAAAAATATCCTTACCACCACATAATACTTCACTAAGTGGGTGGAAACCATTCCCCTAACTTATGTGATCGGTAAATAGATATCCACATTAATATTCAATCACCTCCTTTGTTGCTATGTTATCCCCTCTAAAATTATATATAATAATGGAGGTTAATTCAAAAATAAGGATGTCAAAGCCCTTTGTGTTGAATATAATATTACCCAACATTTTCCCACTCCATATTACCTACAAGGCAATGGCAATGTAGAGGTATATAACAATACCATTTTTAAGATCCTCAAGAAAATTGTCAATGATGGTAGCCATGATTGGCATTTATAACTTTTTTGTGCCCTTTGCGCTTACTAAACTAATTTATACACTCCAATAGGAGCCACACCCTATTCCCTAATTTTTGGTACTAGCTCCATTTTTCTTATAGAGGTCAAGTTACCTTCTCTCTACATCTTATTGAAGCACATCCTTGATGATGATGATGATTATAGAGTATCTCACTTGTAGGAGCTAAAATTATTGGATGCAAAATGAATGGTAGCCTTGAATAGCCTTAAATCATACCAAAACTAGTTGTGTGGTCAATATAATTGGTGCATCCAACATAGAGAGTTTAAGCATGGTGATCTTGTACTTAAATAAAATCATAAAAACACCAATGATGAATGCAATAAAAAGGAAAATTTTAAGCGTTAGGTACTTATGTCATTACTGTTAATTATAGTTTTGGGGTATACAAGTTGGCTACACCATAAGGAGAAGACCTTGACAATCTGATGAATATAATGCACTTGAAGCACTTTTTTGCTTGAATAACCAAGAGTATTGTCTATGATGATTGTTTACTTTATGTCATGACTATCCCTTCAATATTATACCATACAATATGCCTTTCCCACCATCCATTTCCTATTCACCTCACATTTTAATCTCCCATCCTATTTTGACCTTAGTTCTAATCTATTGGTACTTCAGACAACATTACTAGTTGGGTTCAGATGCAGTTTCAATAGATACTTCAAACTTGGGACTATCTAATGTACTTTTTGAATCAAACATCTCTTTAAGCATTATGATAGTAATCATGTAAATTGCATCCTTCACTTTTGTTAGATTTTGCACCATTATACCTTGTCATGTATTATACTTGTGTCATTTGCCTATTCAAACTTGTTGTTACCTCATCAAATTCCTCACTATAAGGTGAAATATAGTGGCTTGAATTCTATATGGACTATGTAGATAGTGCTTAGTATTTTTTGATGTCAGCTTAACCACCCTTATTCCCATGCTCTCACCATTTTATGAGCAACCTAAGCTAATGTTCTCTCCCTTATATCAATTAAGCCATTATGTATCTCCTAACCCTCCATTAATTTTAGATACCTAAAAACATGGAAATATGCTAGGTAAACCCCTAAACAAGCCTCAAACATTAGGTCATTCAAATTGTATCCATGTTACCTAGGTCATGCATCTCCTAACACCACTGGTATAACTAATTTTTTTCACATAGGTCACATTTTGACCAATTTTACTTGCTTATTCCATTTCTTGATTTTGTTCCCTCCCATTTTTGGTAGAACTACATTGGTCTAAGGTCTTCATAGACTATATAAGTAGTGATTGGATGCATGGGGCATCTCAGGTATTAGATGGTGGAGCCTGCTTTATTATAATGCTTAGTTCTCAATAGGGGGTATGGAGGGATAACTCCCCTCACTAAGGTCACCATGGGGTCTAGGGGGAGGTTACCTAATTAGGAGGCCCCCTAGTGGGGGTTCGAAGGTAGCACCCCCAAAGCAAAATTTTGTGAAAATTTCATTATAAAATATTGTAGTTCATAGTAAATCTAGACTGTTTACTATTAGGTCACATATCTAATGATTGAAATTATGTTGGTGCATTTTTGTCCTAATATGTAACCCTCATTTAATATGAGGGAATTATAATCATGATGTCACAATATGTGTGAGTGAAGAGGATATTGTATTGGTTGTATTGCAGGTTTTTACCTTCATTTGTTGGATTGAATTGTTAAGGTGTGGAGCTAAAAGCTTCACCAAATGAGCGAGTTTGCAAAGTTGCAGGATTTACACAGTCACTGGCATCGGTCAGGAGTGATCGACGTCAGTCAAGAGTCGACTAGGAGATGCCGGCGTCGGTCATGGATCAGCCAACGTTGGTCACAGGCAGACAGGCAGGGACAAATGTCGGTCACCTGTGTGTCCAGAATGCTATTTCCGTGGACAGAACAGAATGTTTGCATGGTAGGATTAAGTGTTAGTATTAAGTCTGCATCTCTATTTTAAGTAAGACTATTTAGAGCCCTTGATTAGTAGGTGCATTTATTGGTTGTAATTGCATTGCTCATGATCCCTAATTCTATATAATAGGGATAATTCTTCATAGCTTAGTGTGTGTAATGTTGAATTGAACAGTACAAAATTGTATATGTGTATCAATCCAAGTGTTGGAGTTGATTGTAATTGAGAGAGAGAGCTCTTGAGGGAAAGAGATCTAGAGAGAGATCTGTACATCTGAGAGAGGTGTAGAAGAAAAGAAGTTTCTTCAATTGTATTCCTTCTATAAAGAGTGTAATACAAGTTTTCAGGGTGGTTTCTTGTATCTCTTATTGTTTTCTATTTTCTGATTCTAGTTACTTATCTTTCTGGTTTAATTCCGCATTTATTGCTTTCATATAGTAATCAACATTGTTGGTTGATCCCCAACAAGTGGTATCAGAGCTCAGGTTGACTAACAGGTGTTTTAGATCTGGTTAGTGTGTATTGATTACAGGTTACTCACAGGGATTTCTGTTTGAGTGGGAGAAGCAATGGTAGAAGAAAGTAAACTGAGAATGGAGAAGTTCAATGGCAAGAATTATCAACATTGGAGAATGCAGATAGAGGATTATCTATATTAGAAAGATCTATACTTACCATTAGGTGGGGTTTTAAAGAAGCCCAAAGACATGGATGATGAAGAATGAGAAGTTCTTGATAGAAAGGCTCTTGGATCTATAAGATTGAGTCTGGCATCTACTGTGATATCTAATTTATCACAGGCAAAGTCAACGGTAGAGTTAATGACTACTTTAGCAAATTTATATGAAAAACCCTCAGCTTCAAATAAGGTATATCTTATGAAGTAGTTATTTAATTTACAAATGCAGAAAGGTGGATCTGTATCTAATCATCTAAATGATTTCCATGGAATTGTAAATCAATTAAATTTAGTCAAAATAGTGTTTGATGATGAAATTAAAGCTCTTTTAATATTATGTTCTTTGCCTAAAAGCTGGCATAGCTTGGTAATGGCAGTTAGTAATACTGCATCTGCTTCAAATATTTTAAAAGTAGAGGATGTTGTTAGTGTAATCTTGAATGAAGAAATTCATAGGAAAAGCACAGAGGAAACATCAGGGAACTCTTTAAGTTTTGAGAGTAGGGGAAGGCAAACAGAGAAGAGCAAGAAAGGGAGATCAAGGTCTAAGTCAAAGTTGAGAGGTAGATCCAAATCTAGAAACGGCAGGAAGCCATAATGCTGGAATTGTGGAAAGATAGGGCACATAAGCAAAGATTGCTGGTCAAAACCTAAAGAGGACAATCAGCATGAAGGTAAGGAAGAAGCAAAAGTTATAGGTATTACACAAGATGCTCTTATATTCTCTTTGCATAATAATATAGAATCTTGGGTTTTAGATTTTGGTGCCTCTTTTCATGCTACCCCTAATAGAGAATATTTTAGTGACTATATCCATGGAGATTTTGGAATAGTGTATTTAGGGGATGATGAGCCTTGTAAAATTGTTCTCAAAGGAAAAGTGCAGCTAAAAATGCAGAATGGCAACACATGGGTGTTGAGAGACGTCATGCATGTTCCCAGCTTGAAGAGGAATTTGATTTCTATAGGAAAGTTAGGGGATGAGGGTTGTACAGTAACTCTCACAGCTAAATCTTGGAAGGTGACCAAGGGTGCACTTGTATTGGCCAGAGGTAAGAGAGTAGGTACTCTTTATTTATGTAATTGTATTACTGATATTTCTCCTTTTGTATTATCTACTTCAGATGTGGATGCAAAATTGTGGCACTTTAGGCTCGACCACATGAGTGAGAAGGGAATGCCCATTCTTAAGTCAAAAGGTAAGCTTTCAAATTTGAAAAGCATAGATCTGGATTTTTGTGAGCACTGTGTTTTTGGGAAATAGAAGAGAGTGAGTTTTCTCAAGACTGGATCAACAAATAAGAAGCACAAATTGCAGCTTGTTCACACAGACGTGTGGGGACCAACTCAGGTTGATTCTATTGGAGGATCATGGTACTATGTTTCTTTCATAGATGATGCTACAAGAAAGGTATGGGTCTATTGTATTAAGAAGAAATCTAATGTTTTTGACACTTTTAAGATTTGGAAAGATATGGTTGAGAATGAAATAGGCAAGAGATTGAAGTGCCTGAGATTTGACAATGGTGGTGAGTTCTGTAGCCACAAGTTCAACTAGTATTGTTATATGCATGGAATCCATAGGCAAAGGACAGTTCCAAGTACACCTCAGCAAAATGGAGTTGCTAAAAGGATGAATAGAATAGTAATGGAGTGTGCAAGGTGTATGAGATTGCATGCTAGTTTGCCCTTAGAGTTTTGGATAGAAGCTGTGGATACTGCAGTGTACCTGATTAACAGAGGACCCTCTACAGCTCTAGATGGTGGAATTCTAGAAGAGACATGGACAGGTAAAAAGGTAGATCTCTCATTTCTCAAAGTTTTTGGTTGTGAAGCCTTTGTGCACATTGATAAGGAAAACAGAAAGAAGCTGGATGTTAAGTCTATGAGGTGCACATTTATTGGCTATGGCTCTGATGATTTCGGATTCAAGTTTTGGAATCTAGGAACTAACAAAATAATTAAGAGCTGTGATGTTGTTTTCAATGAAAAAGTGATGTATAGTGATCAGCTCCAGAAGCTGAATCAATCTAGGCAGAGCAATGGAGAATTGGATGAGATGACAGTCCAAAATGAGCTCATGAGAAAGAATTATCACAGACAGGAAAACACAGAGACCAACATCGATCAAGCAGGAATTGACGTCGACAATATAGGAACTGATGTCGGTCATAGAGTGACCGACGTCAGCCAGGATGGAACCGACGTTGGTTAGGTGGAATCGACGTTAGCCAGTTACAGGCCTGGAAGTGACCGAGGTCAGTCACTGTTAGAGAATTTGGGCAGACAACGTGTTGTGAATGAGTCTCAGATGCCCATCAGGAGGTCAGAAAGGGTAAGTAAACCTCTAATTTGATATTCCCCTTTATTATTCTATTTATTGCTTACTAATGGTGGAGAACCAGAGAGTTTTGATGAAGCAATATAGGTGGAATCCAAGAATCAGTGGGAGCTAGGCATGAATGAGGAGATTGATTCCTTGAGAGAGAACCAAACATGGGATTTAGTTGAGTTACCAGCGGGAAAGAAGACACTAAAGAACAGATGGATCTACAAATTGAAGGAAGGTGAGAATGGATAGATGAGATATAAGGCTAGGTTGGTAGTGAAAGGATTTGCACAGAAACCAGGTATTGATTTTGGTGATATTTTTTCTCCTGTTGTTAAAATGACTTCTATATGGACTATACTATCTTTAATTGCTATTGAGGATTTGCATCTTGAGCAGCTTGATGTCAAGACAACGTTTCTTCATGGATATTTGGATGAGGAAATATATATGGATCAGCTGGAAGGATTTGAGGTCAAAGGTAAGGAGAAGTTAGTGTGCAGATTGAAGAAAAGCTTGTATGGCCTCAAGCAAGCTCCTAGACAGTGGTATTTGAGATTTGACAGGTTTATGACTGAGCAAGGCTACAGTAGGTGTCAATCTGACCATTGTGTGTATTTTAAGAGATTAGATATTGGTAGATATATTATTTTATTGTTGTATGTAGATGATATGCTGGTTGCAAGATCACACATGCAGGATATCTCTGAGCTTAAGGTGAAATTAGCTCACACATTTGCCATGAAGGATTTGGGAGCAGCAAAGAAAATCCTTGGCATGAGTATTAAGAGAGACAAGAAAAATCATAGGTTGATTTTGTCTCAAGAGGATTATGTGATCAAGGTGTTGAAATGGTTCAATATGCAAGATGCAAAACCGGTAAGCACACCTTTGGCTGGACATTTTAAATTGAGTAAAGAACAGTGTCTTGATTCACATGATGAGGTAGAGTACATGAGTAGAGTTCCATATGCTTCCGCAGTAGGGAGCTTAATGTATGCAATGGTTTGTACTAGACCAAATATTGCCCAAGCAGTGGGAGTTGTAAGTATATGGCCAATCCAGGGAAGGAGCACTGGAAAGCAGTTTAGTGGATCCTTAGATATTTGAGAGGGACCAGTAGTAGGCATTTGTGATATGGAGGTTCAGATACTTCTCTACATGGTTATGTAGATTTAGATATGGTAGGTGATTTGGATGGCAGGAGAAGCACCACAGGATATGTTTTCACTATTGGTGGAACAGCGGTTAGCTGGATATCAAAGTTGCAAAAGGTTGTTGCCTTGTCAACTATAGAAGTAGAATATATTGCAGTCATAGAGGCTAGCAAAGAAATGATATGGATGACATAGTTCATGGAAGAGCTAAGAAAGGAGCAAGAGAGTTGTAGATTATACAGTGATAGTCAGAGTGCAATTCATTTGGCTAAGAATTTAGCCTTTCATTCAAGAACAAAGCATATACAACTTAGGTACCACTTCATTAGACAGGTATTGGAGGATGGTGAGTTGAAGCTGGAGAAGATCCATACAGATAAAAACCCTGCTGATATGTTAACCAAGCCGGTAACAAAGGAGAAGTTGAATCTTCATTCAACTTTTGTAGGTCTTCATGATTGAGTTTGAAGATGGAGAAGCTAGAAGATGTTCCTGTACAGGTACTGATGCAACTGTTTATCTCCAAGTGGGAGATTGTTAAGGTGTGGAGCTAAAAGCTTCACCAAATGAGTGAATTTGCAAAGTTTCAAGATTTACACAATCACCGGCGTCGGTCAGGAGCGATCGACGTCAGTCAAGAGTCGACTAGGAGATGCCAACGTCAGTCATGAATCGGCTGACGTTGATCACAGGCAGACATGCAGGGACTGGTGTCGGTCACCTGTGTGTCCAGAATGCTATTTCTGTGGACAGAACAGAATGTTTGCATGGTAGGATTAAGTGTTAGTCTTAAGTCCACATCTCTATTTTAAGTAAGATTGTTTAGAGCCCTTGATTAGGAGGTGCATCTATTGGTTGTAATTGCATTGCTCATGATCCCTAATTCTATATAATAGGGATAATTCTTCATAGCTTAGTGTGTGTAATGTTGAATTGAATAGTACATAATTGTATATGTGTATCAATCCAAGTGTTGGAGTTGATTGTAATTGAGAGAGAGAGAGCTCTTGAGGGAAAGAGATCTAGAGAGAGATCTGTACATCTGAGAGAGGTGTGGAAGAAAAGAAGTTTCTTCAATTGTATTCCTTCTGTAAAGAGTTTAATACAAGTTTTCAGGGTGGTTTCTTGTATCTCTTATTGTTTGCTATTTTCTGATTCTAGTTACTTATCTTTCTGGTTTAATTCCACATTTATTGCTTTCATATAGTAATCAACATTGTTGGTTAATCCCCAACATGAATAAGAGAATAACTAGTTGTTTCTGTGTGGACATAACCCATATTGGGTGAACCATGTTAAATCTATGTCTCTATTTTGTTGTGTTTCCTACATTTTATTTCCATTTTTATTTCATTATATTAATTTACACTCTATATTCCTAAAACTAGGTCAATTCAACCAATATTAGTTTATTGATTTCATTTGTCAGTTTCATTGACCATTTTTTTATAGGTGTGTCTCAAAATGCTCTCATTTTTTTGTGATCTCCTTCTTTTTCTAATACTTAGACCTAGTGGATGCTATGAATTACCAACCTATTTCATATGTGAATGCTCACCTTTTATCTTTCATTATGGTTTTAGCCTAAAAACTATTCTCATAGTTTTACAAGTTCTTGTGCCTAAAATTCTGACAATCATGAGTGCCACCCCTTCTATTTCAAGCTCTCACTATTTTGTGATTCCATTCCTATTTTCCTTTACAATAATTCTCTTTTTATTATCCCAATTATATTCTCTTCCCAATACTTGGGAGAACTACATTCACCCTGAAGTTCATATTGGAATTCATGTCCATGGAACTATGTATGAAGCATCCATTTTCCTAGGACATTTGGATTCAACTCGGTCACCCCTTCCCTATTCTTCTATTCCCCTTTCTCATTTCTATGTCTTTGATCCCTATAACCTATGGGAAACCTTATACCAAGCATAATACTTCTCTTACACATGCATGAATAGTGTTAGTAAGTGGTTATTTCATTTGCTTTTATGTATTCTATTTGTTTATTTGTATTTTCCTTAGATTAGTTTATTTATTACATAGTGTTGTAGGTTATTTTTTATTTCCCTTTAGTTAGGTTATTTATATTTGTAAGTTTTAAGTGTTGTGTGTCTAAGGATAATTAGTTCACACTAGAGTCTTGCTTCCTAATTGGGCTTGAGTTGTTTACATTTTGAATTTAGATTATGTTTTTGTACCTCCCTTCCCTTCAGTTACCGTAGGTTTAGTATATTATGTTTACACTTAAGTATTGATTTTTTTTATCTTGTAAATAAGTTATGATTATTTTCATTCATTTCTACACTTAGTTTATCACATGATCATTACACTTTGGATTTGATTGATCATATCTTACTCCTAAGTTGATTATAGTTGCATTTAACTTAAATTTTTCCTTACATATGACACACATTGTTATTATGGTTTGTTTATAACTATGATGCATAATGTCACATTAAAATAAAAATTAGGCCAAAATATCTTTCAAGAAATGGTGCCAACAATATCTCCTCTTGTTCAAAATAGACCTACCCAAATAAACCCAAACACATAGTAACTAAATCACAAATGAATGTTAATACCTACTAGATAGGACATGTATATCCATATTATCAAGTACCCTAGATTGATACCATTCCACTACACCAGCTCATCATTAATCTATGTTTCAAATTTATTGCATAAGCTCTCTTTGCCAATTTTCCATACTGGGGAAAATTATTTAAACTGATCATTAATCACAAACTTCCCTACTAGGGAAAAATTGATTATATCACACTCAAATCTACCCTACTGGGGAAATCATAGTGCCAATGATTAAATCCACCTCAATGGGGAAAAATCATTATTTAAACCTTTGTTATCACTATAACATGTTATTTTCCTCTTTTTGAGGGCCTATTCGGTGACACTATTTTCTTCCCACTCCTTTGAGAGGGCATCCATTGCTCATCAACCACTCTTTGGGTCATTAGCCAATGACTATTGGCTCATAACAGCCTATAGTTTTCAACACATCACTTTTCAAAACATTAAAATATTTGACATAACAAATTTTTCATTATTTGAGAAGACATTACTATGTCTATGTCTTTCAACACCTATTCAAATTGGTGCAAAATGTAGACACTCTTTTTTGACCATATCTATGTCTAAATAGACCTCAAACTAATTTCTAGCAAATAATGCATAATTAAGCTTATAAATTGTTGAAAATCCAAAATTCATCTACACATTGGATGTAAGTGATCAAAATTATGTGATTCCATTTTTATGATAATACCCTATATGCAATGATGACCTCTTATGGATTCATCCCTAGTCAGGTTGCAACCTATCAAACTAACATTTTTGACCAATTAAGTGAGGCACTTAACCAAATTATTGAAATGGACAAAAGAATAAGAAGGATTAATTACTAATCAAATAAAATTAAAATTCTTAAGTGAAAAATCCATGTTGAATTAATGAATATCTAATTTTTGAAAATTGAAGTACAATAAATATCAAGGAATATGAGATCATGATGATGGCATTAGCCTCAAAGTCAAGAATTATAAAATATCGACATAAATTCCTTAAAATTTAGAACCATTGAGCCATGCCTACATGAATGAATAATTAAATCCATCATTAATTGCATTTATTCTCCCAACCTTAACCCTAACTTAACTACACATGGGTTAGAGTTAGCTGAAAAACTATAAATACAAGTGTCATGACCATTCTTCAAGAATTTTTAGTGTGCAAACAAATAATGACAAATTATTGTTAGAAAGATTCATATCTAGGACAAAGCAAGAGTCAATTTATAAGGGAATAAGAAGATGTGCTACCCACAAAGCATTGACACCATCAAATACCATATGTTCAAAATACTAAGCACAAGCCTTCTCTCACACTGATTACAATATAGAGTCATTTTAGGAAGGTAAATGGTGTTTTTATCTTCCATTAGTAGATTTATTTATTTATTTTGTCATTACTCACCCTATTACTTAGTCTTAAAATGTTATTTGTCATTGATTATTTTGGTTTATCCACTAATAAGATAAATTAATCATTTTTTTCATAATCTTACATTACATATTTGGGTTAGAAATTAGTAATGTTATCCCTTCAAGATAAGCTAGCTAACACCCTATTCTAGTATTAATATGAACCCCCAACTCCAATTTTACCCTTTTCCCTTCTCCATTGAGGCTACTTGTAGCAGTCTAAACACTTCTCCATTACACCACTCACACTCCCCAAGCCACAACTGAGAGAAAAGGCATATTCCTAGAATCCACCACCATCTCATCTTATAAATATCCATATCCTAGCATGAGCAATCCACATTCATAGCACAAACCATATACCATAATTATTTCCCAAATTAAATGATTTTATCAGCTCAAGCTCCTATCAAATGTCTCTCACCACCTCATGACACTTCTACTCATATTAAAACCAATGCCTAAGTACAATCAATTCACTCCATTGGTTTCAAATGGATAAATAACCAAACTTAAATATTTTATGTCCTAACAATTACCATCAACTCAACCCATCCATGATTGCCTTTACATTTCATGTTAGTAATTTCAACAAATCATTCAAAAGGGGAGGTCCATTCCATTTAAATTATGTTATGATTATTTTTTAGATTCATCATTATATTAGTTATATAATTAGCCACCAAATTACCCACCCATTTTGTTTGCCAAAAATACACATACTTTAAGAAACCTCTTAAATCCTTCACTTCATCAAGAATAATGTGAATTTTCCAGGCTTTGGTTCTACCAACACATAGGGAATTGATAATAATTTCAAAATCTCCTTCTAAAATCAGATTCTCTTAGTGTGTTCCATTTCCACTGGATTCATTTCAACATACCATGAGCCTCTGCCACATTATTCATCTCCACTCCTAGCTCTTGGGAAAAAATTAACAATGATTGTCCATTTTGGCCATGAAAAACTCCACCTACTCCTGCCATACTAGAGTTGCCTTTAGAGGCCCCATCAAAATTCAATTTTACCTTACCCACATTTTGTGCCCTCAAATGGTGCTTGGGAAATAATCCCTATTCCCTACTAACCCCAATCCCCTTATCAAGTAGTAATATTTGGATTTTAACTCTTTTATATATATTTTTATTTTCCTCCTCCATAAAAATTTAAAAAAACCAAACATGGGTGATAGAGGTTAAAATCATAAGAGAGTTTATGCTTAGTATCTATAGAAGAGAACCTAAAAACCAATGTGGCTAAAGACTCCTAGACTTACACCTTTAGAAAAGAGTGAAATATTGAAATTGACCTTTGTAATCCCAAAATCAAATAAAAATATAGATTCATGGAAATGATCATAGAATGATTGAGTTTCCCCAATGACATATAATGTATAAATAAAAAAGGTACAATGATAGGTAGGTATGAAGCATCATCATAAGAGAAGGTAAAATGTGGATGAAAGACATCCATATAGGTTGTTGTAGTTTTAACTCAAAAGAATATGACTAAATCTAAGTGAAGGAAAACACTGCTCTTGATTGTTGCCTTATATTTCTAAAAAAGTACCTAGCTAAGGTTAGGATAAAAAGTAATCTTTGTAGCAAAATGATGGGCATTTTTTAAGATGGCTTATTTGATTCCCTAGGTTGTACCATGAAACTCACAAACTAAAAATATAAGAGGCATAAGAAAGATAAATCTATGAAATATGTAAATGTTAGAAAAAGACCCAAAGGGTGTATGTAATGATAAAATAAACCAAGGAATCACAAAGGAAATAATGGTTTAATAAAAATGTAAATAACCGTATAAAAATTATGGGAATTTATGATAAATTCCTAGTATATTCCCCAATATATTACAATGTAGCTCACAAATTGAAGAATGAATATTTTTTAAAATGAAAAAATACCTATAGACCCAATATAAGTATTAGGGATAATGTAAAATAAACTTTGAGGTGTGTAGATAAAGTAATGCTAAGCTCCAATGTAAGAGTCAAAGTAGAACCTATAAGAAATTTTATCTCAAAAAAATAGATAAAGCTAACTATAAACATGCAAGTAATATGTAATATGAAGAAACATGCTAGTAATGTCACTAGAGATGCCATAAAGACCTATAATAAGGTCTAGCACAAATAAAGATAGAAGGAATCATCCAAAAAGAGGGGGAAGTAAAAATATATTGAAGAACCACAAGGAAAATATGACCGATTAAAAGATTCTATAAAACTACAAAAAAAAAAACCCAAGGGTTGTACATAATATCCATAATGGAAATTAAGGGCAACTATAAAGTGATATAAAACCTAAATGTGCTACATAAGATCTATAAGGGAATCTAAAGATGACTATAAAGTGATATTAAACTTGAAGGTGTTACTGAAGATCCAAAAGGAAAACTAAGGCTAACTAAAAAGTGATATAAAACCTAAAGGTGATACCTAAGATCCATAAGAAAAATTAAGGCCAACTGAAAAGTGGTATAAATACTAAAAATAAACCTCAAAGGTGATACTAAACATCTAAGAGGGGAAGTAAGGCTAACAATAAGATACCAAATAACCAAAATGAAAGTGACGGTGTAATAAAAAAATATGTTAAGGGAATAAAATATAGGAAATCAAAGAAACATGAGACAAAATAACATGTAATATTTATGTTAATGACTATATCAAAGAATAACATGTGAAATGAAAGAATATTTATCTTGGAAAGGTTCTTGAATCTGATTTTGTTTTATTTGTCAGATGTGAAAGGTTCTTGATTGCTTCCTCATGGTAATAATGAGAGATCAAAATGCCAAGAGAATGAGGATGGACATCATAAGATGCCCATAAACCATGAATAAGAGTGAATCTGGGCATCAAACTATGCTCAAAAGGTTGAATAAGAAAAGGATGGGTAGCACAAGGTGATCCAATATGTGTAGTAAGAAAAGGGTGGGCATTACAATATGTCCCAACATGTGTGAGAAGAAGAGGATAACATCAAAATATACCCTAAATTATAGGATGTAGATGGATTGGAGTTAAACTTAATATAAAAATTCTTAGTAATAATGTTAAATTATATGTGAATCTATGTTATAATAGGGAATGTGGCATCAAGGACAATGTCAATATCTTTGGGAGGTGATAACAAATTGTAATGTATAGTGTTGACTAGTCCAATACAGTCTAGTGTAACCTGACTAAAAATAATTATATCAATAAGGTCGATATATTCAAGTGAAATAGGACTAAATCGAATTTTAGAAACTAATCTTATATAGTTTAATGAAACATAAAATGAATTGTATTAGCCAAGATGATAAAACATGGTGAAACATGACTAAAATGAACTATGTTGGCCTAGCCAATATAATCTAGTGATGGAAAGGGAATTGTATCAACACTATATAATGGTTGGTGGCCAATGTAGTAAGGTAAAATATAAAGATATATATTGGTACATTTTATGTCTTGGCTAGTGTAGTTGGATCAAATAGAAATAATTGTATTGGCACATTATGGGTTATGACCAGTGTAATTGAATGAAAATAGTTTTAATTGAATGGTATCAAATTATCCAATACATTTGGAAAGAAATGATTGTTGTGGTGATTTTATTATGTTGGAAAATATTGAAGATGAAATTGGATTAGTATGATAGGTCTGATTTTGATGATCAAAATCACCTATAATGTGTATTATTATAGGCATTTGAATTAGTTGTTCTTCATACTAATGAGTTAAAAAAAATTGGTTGAATGTGCATTGAGGTTCAATGACTTATCCTTCTAATGACTTTCAATGGTGGGGTAGAGGGTGTGTAGACATCAATGAAACCATGTTCATCATTGATTTATTTTAGTGGGATTTATAAATATGGGAAAATCATAAGAGGGATTTTATTCCATGTCATAATAATCATCAATGGGAATATCCACTATCATGCTAAGATATGTACCTTTGTAAAAATCATCATCATAGATGGGAAACGTTTGATATTGATTTTCAACCATGTGAGAAGTGTCAAAGGTGGAATCATTAATATTTTCATAGAGATTTTTTGTAAATGGGATGACTATATCAATAATTTTATGTCACACTATATGTTTCATCATAGGGATTTTTCCCATAATACTAAAGATCATCAAGATCATAGAGGAGAATGTGATCATGGTGATCTTCATCAATGTTAGGAGTGTCAAAAATGATGTCATTAAAATCCTCATAGGGATCATCTTAAATGGGTATACCATATTGATAAAATTTGTTCCCATTATATGTGTCATCATTGGGATCTTTAACCCACTAATAAAGATAATCATAAGTGGGAAGATCGCCATTGGGTTTATCAACCATGAGAAAATATGTAGCATATTTTCCCTGTCAGGATTTGCCTTCGATGGTGGTCATAGAAGGTAGGAAGAAGTCACCAATTTGAAATTGGAATGGGTTGAGGCTCACAAAAATATTCTAAGAGGACACATCATGATGAAGAAATATAAAAATCAAATGTCGAATAAGGTTGGTTAAAAGAAACTGATGGTATTGGGTAGGCCAATATAGTTAGTTACAAGATTTGAACAACAAACTATATCATGTTAGTTGATATAATTTAGTTAGTCTAATAAATATATTATATTAGGTTAGCTAATATATTAGGTAGGTCGATAAAATAGGAATCATATTAGGTTAAATTGATTGATGTTGTTAGATAAAAATATAAAATTATTTTAGGTTGGCTAATGGAGTTTGGAAGACACAAAGAGATATACCAGGGTAGCTAATGTAGTTTTCATACACAAAATGGTATCAAGTTTGATAACACCATCTAGAAAGAAAATAAGTTGATAATCTAAGTAGTATCAAAATCAAAGCACCAAGAAGGTATTAGTAATCAGAATGTGTTTTACTTATACGATCTTAGATATATTGATCCTAGGTGTAAATAGTGAACAAAGTCCAAAGGTAATTGAAAACAAAATATTGCATCATATCATAGCAACAATATCTCATCTCTGAGGTAGGTTGAGACTAACTTCTAACAAATAATCATTAACTAATGCACTATAAAATCAAATTATTCAAAGGATTCATAGTGGCTGAAAAAACCCTAAGTGTTTCTAATAAATTGTGAGTCTCATATGAACTAAAATATGTCAATAATGATTCTTAATGGCTTGAGTGTTCTGGTAGTACTCATCACACCATGTCTCAAGTAAAATTTATGACCGCTTGGCCCATAATGATAAATCATATGGGTTTTAAAACTATTGGAACACAATTTTAAAAAGACAAAATAAAAATAAAATGAAATTTAAAACATGGTTTAGATCAAAAGTGAAATTTAAAACATGTAATGAAATGATAAAACACTCATAATGATATCAAGATGGCCAATATAGTCAAAATAAAAAATTGGTAAAAAGTAATTATATCAAGCTAACTGATACAATTTGCAACACATAGACAAGTGTATTAGGTTGGCTAATATAATCTAGAAGGACCCCAAATGGCATTGAACTAGCACAATTTCTAAGAATAATGAGTAATATTATCAGGCTACTTGATACAATTAGACTGAAAGATGTATAATGATTTTGATGATGTTGATAAGAATCTAGAAGGATAAACATGAAATTGATCAAACTAAAGTGGGAAAAGATTCATGTTAGGTTCACTATAATGTATACACAGGTTAGGATGACCTGCAACTATCCTTTTTATCTTAATAGACTAAAACTCAAATAAGATCAATAAAATAGATCCTATGTATACTTGGATGAGTAGGAAAGGACCATTGATATCCATATATTTAGGAAAGGGTAACATACAACTCAAACGTTAAGAAGAAAGGGTTCCAAATCCAAAGATTATGTCATAAGGATATAACTCTCAATAGACTTCAATAAATGGAAATGATTATAGTATGATTGTAAACATACAAATATAGTTAATGGTTTTAAAGGGGTACAATTAAATTAAATTATGGGTAAGTGTTTGTATAGAAGGTAAGGTGTAATGGTCAACTAAATGGGGGTGTATGAAACCTAAGGTGATCAATGGAAAGCCTAAGAAACACATATCTATAACAATTTATTTAGTATAATAAATAACATGAGTAAGGATACACATGTACATCTATAAAAAAAAAAAAAAAGATCCCATCTACTAAGTAATTAAAGGAAAGAGTATAGGGATATAAATACTTGCCTTGGGGTGGACTCATTGATTCTTCAATCTACCCCTTTGGCACAAGTGGAGCTTTACAAGAGATTTTTTAGGATGAATACCCAAAATGGTTGGATGAATACCTAGATATCATTAGTTATGAACTCCTAATGACTCCTCTTATTGAACTTCAATGACACAAAGAGACAAGAGCTCAAAGATAAATTTATAAACCATTAACTCTATCGAATACTTCCTTAGAGGCATAAATGAGAGCACAAGTATATTATAGAAATATGATATATCTTATTAAAAATTAAATATGTCCCATATATATTGTTCTAATACCCAAAACCAACCCTAAAATCTAAGTTGAAGGTATCAACCAAGCTGATATGGCTGCAATATGTTGGCTAAAAAGGTATGTCACTAACTAGAATAATATAGTATAAATCTCAAAATATATACTTAGAATTGTATCAGGTTGGATGATACAATACAAGGAGGACTTAAGAAAAAAATGGTATCATCTAGGTTGATATTGTATACAAATAATATTTTCAAACTTTATCAATTACTAATGCTTTCTGTCTTTTAGAAACCCATCGAGTCTCAACCTCTTTGAGTGCACACCTTAAGGGGTGCACTGAGAAAGGGGTGGGAAGACCATTGGTGCTTCATAGGATTGTTGTCCCTTTACTAATGCTTGTTATCTATAATACCATCTCCTTAAAACATTTCCCTAAGCTTTGTCTCCTATTTTTCACCCTCCTTTAGTCATTTTATGCCTTCATTATCCCTTCCCTAGTCTAAAATACTTTTTTATGGTTTATGATACATTGTCTAACCCATCGACCTTGTACTATAATTGACAAAATTCATTTAGGGTCTAGGTTGGCCCCTGGCCTGCCTGACCTAAACCAAGACCTAATTTTTTTTGTTAATAATAATATAGATTTAATTGGGTTGACTCTATTAACTAAACTTTTAGAAAGTACTAGGGTTAGATTCATCTATATAAACACATCCATTTTTCCATTCTTAGAGAGACAATAAGAGTTAATTATTCATTACGTTTCTTTACAATCTACTCTTTTGACTTTCTACTTGAGGAGTCATAGCTTTGGGTTTCACTTGGAGAGGGATCTTATCTTGTGGAAAAGTATTGGATGTTTGGCCTTTCTTAATGATCATTACAAACCACAAAAACCTTTTGTGAAGCACACTTTGCCAAGGGAAAGATTGAGCTCGATGGGTTTGTCTTCAATATAAGTATCTCAAACTTTGATCCTCTCTTTTAGTAGATATAATTATCATAATTAATGTATTTTGAATATATTTATATCTCCATGAATTAGGGTTGTACCTATACATAGCTTAATTAAGATTATCTTATGCATGTTTAGTTTTATGTTTACTAACACCCACTTTGTGTCAAAAGCTTTGGTGATCACTAGATTAGACTTTACTTGTTATTAGTTTAGTGAATATGAAAATAGAGGACCTAGTTAGGGTTATTTCATAATTTTATTTGAGTTAAGACTTTGGAACCCTCCTTAGTGATATTATTTTGGTAAGAGATCCCTTGAATAGGTCTAGTGAATCCATTTTGGTCATGACCCTGAATATCTAATGTATCAACAATCAAAAGTGTAAGTAGGATTTATCTTCTCCTATTTAGGATTGATTTATAAATCAGTTACATTTCCTTTTTCATACATTCTAGTGAACCCAATGAGAACTTTACCCTTGTAGGTTTTCTTTCATGTCATTATTTTTTATCATTTTATTATATTTATAGTATTGTATCAAACCAATCGATATAGTTTTAACTTTCTATGTGTAGGTTTAACACATAGTCACTTCAAAATGACTATGTTCTATCAGTGAAGGACTTCATCAACTACATGTTACTGGATCAAATAGTTTGACACAATATCCTCCTTCAGTTTTAGATTAGCATACACTATCAAACAGGGCAACTCTATCTACTAATTATTTATACCAACATACAAGTTAATGAATAATGTCACATAGGTTGACCCTATTCCTTATTCTTTTTTAACATATAGGGTTTTGAAGAACTTGGTTGAACCCGTCAACCCAGTTTTTAGAATTTGAAAGTAACAACCAAATCACTACAACATAAAATTTACAATCTAAAATAATATTCAATCCCACCAAGGTTGCTTTATTTTCTATTTATCATTTTAATACTTGATTGAGTTATATTTTTCACAAGTTGGTAGTCTTCAAAACTGCAACCCTACAACTAACTAGGTCAACCTGGTTGACCTAGTTCTATAGTTTGTCTTCTATTTTTGAACATAAGAATCTGATAAGGGAAGATTAGTATCATGTTAGTGTATGAAACCAAATATAAAAATAAAATACACTAATGCTAACACCTTATACCTAGATATATGGGGGAGCTTAGTAAAGAAAAATCATTGACAAAACACAACTAAAAGGAAAGAAAACAAACATTTCTCACCCTACTTTAATGCTTTAAAGGCTCTCCTTGATGGTTTGCTGATGCAGGAGCATCACTCAAATATGTAAATAGGCTTAGGGAAACAACAAGTTGTTTGTAAAGGCCTAGAGGTCTTAAGAAGCATGTAGTGCATTGTAAAGACCCTATGAGGTCTTAGATAGTTTGAATAGTCTCTATTAGGTGTTTTGAGGGTGTTCTAGGTGTCAAAAGGTCTTTAGGGGCAAGAGAATTCAAATCATAGAATTTCCCTCCAAACACATTGATTTGAAAAATCAATTTCTAAAAAGAGGCAAGTGCTAAACCTCACATAAGGGGTTCATGAAAGTGAAAACAACTTTTAAATGTGTTTCTACCTTAGTAACAACATCTCATTACCTAATCCCCATGTTGGAAGGGGGGAGAAACGTCTAATTTGTCAAGATAAAGAAGCAAGTTGGCAAGTTGTTAAATTGAGAAGTCAAAGGAGAAGATCATGGGCAGTTTTAAGACCATTCTAAACAAAGAGAGTTTGTTTTTATTGATGAGGAGTTCAAAATCAGTAGGTTTCAGAGGCCTAAATCTATATGATAGAGGATTTAGGATTCATTTAAAGGTATTCAAGTGAGATTCAAGAACTATCAAGTTCATTGTTTGAAGTTCGGGTGTATTATAGACCGTTTTAGGTCCTTGTACATAAAGGTGTGAATTGGAATGCATATGGGTTTGTAGTAGATGTTTGAAAGTAATAAAAGAAAGGACAAAGCCACTAAATTTCCCATCTGGAGTGCCTGAGTGGGAATGGTATGTATTGATCTTTTAATGCATGTTCTTGGTGCAGATTTAAGTGTTTGAGCTAGAATAGCCTCATTGGATGATGTTAATGGGTGTTTGATTAGTTTGTGCATATTGATAAGGTTCATAGACATAATAAAAAGGTGATTTGGAACTATTTTAGTCCTTGTGATACTTAAGACTCTGATTTGATAATGTTTTCTTTGGTTGACGCTTGCTAAAACAAGGTTCTATGCACTAGAGATCATGCAAAGGTTATAGCCGGGAACAAACCAGAAATTATCAAGCATTGGTTTCAAAAGAGAAAAGTTGAGGGATGTTATTATAGAGCTGTAAAAGTAAATTTCAGGCTTGAAGGGCAAATGTGTTCAAGTTATAAAATTATTTGCAAACAGCCTGCTTGCTGTCTTGAGAATTCAGTTTTGAGATAATTTTGTAATATGAGAAAATCGATACATGATTAATCTTAGGTGCCTAAAGATAAAAGTTTTAGAATACAAAAAAAGAACTTTTGAAGTTCGAATGATGTTTTAAAATCTTGTTAGTCTCAAGATATGTAATTTATCCTCATGCCTGTCTAGGACTGTGCAAAAGTTAGTTCATTTTGGAGGAAATGCTAAAAATGGAGTTATAACCCTTGTAAGAAGCTAAAACTTGGTGAACATGATTATTTTGTGAAACCATGGTTGATTCAGGTGTTTTGGAAGTGGTACCATTCGTACAATATGGATTTGTCTCATAAACCAAGAAGTTGAGCTTAAGGGCAAACAAAAAGAGGTCAAGTGGGTTGAAGGAAATGATATTTCCAGTGATGGTGAAGAGTTGAATAATGATAAAGAGTGTCTAAAATTTTGATTTATTTTCTTTAACACTCATTGTATGTTTTCATATTTGAATATTTGCCTGTTTGGAGGGCTACAAGGCCTAGAAGCCATTTGATCCATTTTGATAGAGAAGTCAGATTTTAGGGTATGATAACTTGCTCAATTGTATGGTTTGGTATTGTTAAGTTTGTTTCAGAGTTATAGAATCATGGAGAATAGGTATTTAGTGTTTTATGCCTCATATGGCTTAAGAAGACAAGTTGCCTTGTGTTGATTAGTGCATGCTTGAAGAGATGGTAAAAAAGAAATAAGGTGTTGATGTTTTTCTTGATTTGAATGAATTCTAATCAGTCTTGACAGATAAGTAGATAGCTGATTAACCCCTCATGAAGTGTGATTGGCCATAAAACATTTGAAAAATCTTATAGAAGATCTTGGTAAGCAGAGAACAAGTGAGGCCTCTGCATCATTTGCTCAGCTTATGCTTCAAAGGTCTTTATCAATGGATATTTGGCTATCATCCACCTCCTCTTAGCATCATTTGGATTGTGGCTTTGGCTTGTGAAGATTCTCTCAATAACTGGGCATAATAACACTATATCAAATGGATTTTGAAATCATTTAAGCATTATAACTCTAAACCAAGAAAATCTTAAAATTATGAGTGTGAGGCTTTATATTTATAGAATTTTCAAATAGGCTTGGATCAACCATGACCGTTCATCTCAAGATGAAGATGTGTGGACATGAATTAATCTAATTATGTAAATAAAATCCATAAATACTCTCATCATGATTTGGGAATAAGGGAAATTAATGAGGTATGGGAAGGCTTAATCAAATATTTGTTGTAATTATGGCTTGTGGATGGCACCTCATAAAATGATGTCACCTGATGATGCAATTATTCAGTATCAATTTCCATTAATGAAATAATCAATAACTTATATGGAAAATCCACTTAAGCTATTGATTCAATTTAATTAGCTTTAAACATGATTAATTAATTTTGGTGCAAATTCTTTAGAAATTGGTGCTTAATTAATCAAATAGGTCAAAATATCATATTATTGGATTGAAATTTGACTGGATTAGAATTGGAAGGCATTGTTAGATTCATTGGAACTGTTATCCCATTTAGGATTTTACTAACACAAAATAACAAAGGCACATGTCTTGTGTAAGAAATTTGGTAGAAAAGAACAATCCAGAGTACCCACATGCAAAAATGTCATTTTGACTCAAAAGGATCTGATCAAATTTAGTTATCTCATAAAATGTATTGCTCCATTTAGGGATACATTGGCCAAAATTGGCACTTGTATATGACAAATTTGAACCATTTAATACATTTTAGTGTTTTTAGGCTAAATTATGACATTTGATAGAAATTGGACTAAAGTTTGATTTGAGGTTATTGGTAGCCACTTTTAGGTGTCTACATTGTCTAAGAGACATAGTCGACCTATTTGACTCTATTCTTAAAGAATTTGATTCTATAGAACATCAATGACCCAATCAACTCTATTATGTACTATTTACATACAATGTCATCTGAATTGACTCTATACTATTTTTAATCAAATAATTAACATCTATTTGATAATAATTATTCACATTTCTTTTTTTAGTTGTTTGTATGCTTAGAGTAACTCATATAGTCTAAATAGGTGGTTTTTCAAATTACCATTTTAATTACACTATTTTTTTTATTTTACACACACTACTAAATCACCTAACATTCAAAATGTATTTAAACATTTATCTTCCCAAGGCCTGCCTAATTGGATTTCATCACCAAGGGGGAAGCCGACTTGGTTTTCTATCCAAGTATAAACACATGGTTAATGATATATATGTGTAAAGCACCTAACACCCTTATCACTATATTATTTTGAAGTTAAGGGGTAGACCCAAATACCAATCCAATACCATTGCCAATATAGATATTTTTTAGCCCAAACATCTTGAAACCAAGTTTAGACTACTTTTTAGTTCCCTATTTCAACTAACTTTCCTATCACATTAATATCAAAACTTTATAATGTTTTAACAATAATTAGGGTGACCAATTAGTTAACATTTAATTTAATTTTATTACTTTATCTTTGATCATTGTGTGTTGTATTTCAAAACTTGCATTGGCTAGCATTGGTTCAAGGTTTGTGATGTGTGCCCCAATTGGATTAATCACATTGATCCAATTGTTTGTGTGTTTGTTTTCATTATTGATTAAAAAAATCTTGAAAAATTTTCCTCTATTTTAAAACACTATCATCTTGGTCAATATAATCTCTTATAAACTATTTCACCTGCCTACCAGTAGTACATAGTCAACTTGTATGATTGTGTCTTCTTATCTCTCAGTTCATCTCCTGTCCAATAGTTCACAATTGACCCATATGACTATGTATTAATTTCAGCTTGTATCTTATTATTACTCTATTAACTTAGTCAATTATGTACCTATTGACCAACCCAATTCTTTGTCTGGCTGACTTTGTTCTCTATCTAGTTGACCCTATTCTTTATTTGGCCAACTTTGTTCTCTATCTAGCCAACTTTTTCCCTGATTCTCCTTTTTTTTTCCTAATTTTTTTTCTCTCATCAAGCATCATGAAGTCCCCTATCAAAATATTTTTAGACAATCTAAATCCATTTAGACACTATATGGGTGTTCTTTTCTTCCTTTCTTTACATCCCAAGTGAATCTTCACTCTTGGATTAATTTTTACCCTCTCTCATCTTTATATTTTAGTATGGTTCAAATCATGCCTAAATATGAAGTAATTTTATTAGATCCTTTTTTACCTATCAAGACAATTCCCATCTTCAATCATCTCATCATAATGTGGGAGCAATTGACACAATTCTATCTAAAAAACCCACTAGAAATCCACCTCCTAAAAACTCTCCCCCTAATACCAATTTGGGTAGTCTTCCTATAAACACTAATCCACCAATTGATACAACCTAAATTATTTCATAGATGGTGAAATAAATGAAAATAATGAAAACATCAAATAGCTCCCAAATGATGCAACACAACATCATTTGATCAATATGGCTAATCAACCTCCCATTCTCCTCCCTCAAAATAACTAAAATTTTATTCCTCCACCTCTTAGAGATGCCATAGAAAATGTCATTCCCTAACCTATCATGAATAATGCTTCAAAACATACAAAATGAACCTTTATCCCCTTTCATTATTTCCATTGATATTGGTAACATATCTCTAACTATCAATTATGATGGGACTAAAGACCATGCATCTTTTCTCAAGGCATTCAATAATATTTACAAGGAATGGATCCAAACTAATACTCTCACCACAATTAAAATTTTGGTTAAAACCTTCACTGATGATGTATTGGAATGGTATAATCAACTTACTTAACATTATATATGGCAAGTAGATTATTTAGTCAATCCTCTAGTTAAAGAGTTTCAACACAATGATCTTCCCAAAAACTACCTTGGAAAATTCATCAATGTTAAGCAATCTCCCATAAAATCAGCTCATGATTTTATCAAGCAATGGAAATCTTTGGCCCACAAGGCTGACCATAACATAACTAATGATAATCTATTTAAACTCTTTATAATTACCTTAACTCTTCTTCAATATAAAGTTTGAACTTTTTCCCCTCAAACACTTAATGAAGATATTGACCAAGCCAAGTGTCAATACTTCTTAATGAAATAGTTTGAAACCTAATACCAAATTTATTAAAGGGTATTTTTAACATTCCACTAATGCAATCACTAGAAATACTTCTCAAAATAATTCAAGAGTTGTCAAAGTTGGCAATCCCCCATTTTTTCACACACCTTTAACTGTACCACAAATGAAATAATTTTTATCACCCTTTAAACCATTTAATTATCCCAATAATCCTCCCAAATGGTATGACCCTAATAACTTTTTTTGGTTTCATGTTGACATCAATCACTCCCATGAAATTTGTAGAGGGATTACAAAATATGTTATCTCCTACATGCTTGGTGATTTATTCAATCACAAAGCTATGATTCAACTTTATTTTCAGTATTACAACACCGCTTCTCAAAAATGATAATCTCCTAAAGCTTCTTCTTCTAATAACCAAAAATATTTTTCCACATCTAACACTCAACAAGCTCACAAGGATGTTTGTGCCATTGATGTTGACTACGACCAATACTACAATAATTGTCAATATGTTAATGTGGCTAAGGTCAATTATCATTGAAAATTGAATCACAAAGATCTTATCACTAAACCTAATAAATCATATTTGGATGAACAACTACTCAAATATATTACAACCAATCACTTAGTTTGGAAGTGAATACAAAACTATCTCCTTCTTTTGAACCACCAACCACTTCTACTCCTCTAAAATCTAACTTACCCTTTAAAAATTGTATTGGTTCTTCTTCTAAAACCCATTGGAACTTCTTAGAATAACTCAAATCTATGACTTGTAAGATTCCTCTTATGAATTTAATTTTTACCTCCCATAATCATCATAAATTCCTCATAAAACAAGTTCAAGAAATTGAAGAGTGATCTTCTATTGAACAAGAACCACCTTCTCATGAGACTCAACCAATTGACATGCATACCATTGAATCCATTTGTCTTTCTTCAAAACCATCCATAGAATTCCTTGAAGAATACATGATAATGATGAGATCCTTTTTCACACTGATGACCCACCCATATTCATTAGAACATCTTTTAATACCACCCTCATTTGTAAATTATTAGTCAATGAAGGGTCCAGTAATAATTTGACATCTTTGTGGCTCATCCAACAACTTGGTTATAATAAAGATCATCTCAAGAAAATATACCTAACATGTCATGGATTTAACAAAATTAATCAAAATCTAGTTGGTTGTATTTGTCTCCCTCTTACAATCAAACCTAAGACTATTCAAACTATGCTTATGGTCCTTGATTTACCCCTATCTTACAACATACTTTGAGGATGACCATGGACTCATAGAATAAGGGATATCACTTTTTTTGGTAGATAATGTATTAAGTTCCTTAATAATGGAAAAAGGTAAAATCATGAGGTCAATCCCAAACCTTAGAGTATTCAACTTCCAAATATTACATCTCAATATTGCATTCTCACCCTTCCAATGATCAATAGTGCTCCCTTACTTGAATTCATCAACATGAGTCTGGATTTACAATTCACTCCTCCTGATTTAGATGATGATGAACCTAATAACTTGAA
Organism: Torreya grandis; assembly: GCA_037957365.1. NCBI lineage: Eukaryota > Viridiplantae > Streptophyta > Pinopsida > Cupressales > Taxaceae > Torreya > Torreya grandis. The sequence continues at coordinate 1,782,779 of JARHVA010002228.1, forward strand.
AAATATTTTCAACACTACTAAGATACCTCCTTACATCTCAAAGTGGCTTCCCCCTTCTTTATTACCCTATGATATCATTATCACCCTCATTAATAAGATCACTAATTTTCTTGATCCATGCTATGATCAAGAAGCCTCTTATATAAAAGATGCCTTTAAATGCAATGATTGAGTGGACAAATTATTTCAATATCCTTTAATCATGTATCTATGTAAATTTAGTGATCTCAGCATTTCCCCTTTTAAAATTTCTCTTAAATCTCTCGCATATACAATTTCTCCAACCTATGATGATAATTACATCATGGCCTAATCTAAATCATGAGACTTGGATGTTCAACATTATCAAAAAACTCTAGATCAAATACATGCTTTTAATCATGATGTTCATACCATTTCTAGTAAATTTGAGTTAGCACCTAAAGATCATGTACCTCCTACTAATTCTCCACTCCTTGACACCCCTTGGGTGGTCAAACAAATCTTACCTTTTAAACCTCTAAAAATTCTTTCATCTTCTATGCCTCTGACAAATACCAAACATTACATTTAATTCTTCCACCATCAATGATGTTATCAAATCCAATCAATCATCTTCCCCTAATCTACCTATTCTTAAGATTACATTAGATGTTAAGCCCATAGATGTATGCCAATTACACTCTAAATATGATCACCACGGTAAAAAAATTATTGATCTCAAGGTAGATGTCAATTATTATGGTCTTCTTCCCACATTTCCTAATGATGAGGCCATTCTTGAATTACTTCATACCCGAGAACCTTAACTACCTTGGTAGCACCACAAACTCAATAATTTCAAAAAGAAATCCCCTTGTTTCAACAACTTCATCACTAACATTTATCCTAAATAACAACCCATTTCCTCTTTACCTAATGTGCCATATCATTTCTAAGATGGAAATGCTATGCTTATTAAGGAAACTATCTAAATCAAATATGGTACCCCATCATGCCCTCAACCAATCATAGTCTCTCATAAACTCACACAAACTTAACATGATAACTTCATCTTATTATTTGATAAATATCATGAGAATTTTTCTTGGTCCTATAAGGACATGACCTGTATTGACCTTAGTATCATGGTAAACAACATCATCACCTATCTTGATGCCAAGCTTGTGTGATAAAAACAATGAAAATTTCCACTAGAAGTTTCTAGTTTATGCCATAAAGAAATCATTAAACTTATCAATGCTAAGTTTATAAATCCTATGAACTATTCAAAATGGGTTTTTAACATTGTCCCTATTCATAATAAAGTCACCATGGGCATTCACATTTATATTAACTTTCATAATCTTAATCTTGTTTGTCTTAAGGACAATTTATATTTACCTTCCATAGATGCCATCATAAATTCCACTATCAGTTATCAAATTTTGTCCCTTGTGGATGGTTTCTTGAGTTGTAATCAAATTCACATTTCCCCTAAATACCAACATAATATAACTTTCACTATGATATGGGGCACTTATTGTTACATTGAAATGCCCTTCGGACTTAAAAATGTTGGCATTACCTATCAACAGGCAACTACCCACATTTTTCATGATCTTATCCATAAAATTATCATAACATATGTGTACAACCTTGTTTCCAAGTATAAAATCTACAAGACTCATTTCTCTAATCTTAATATGATCTTCGATTGCCTCATTAAATATAAAATCAGACTAAATCCCTACAAATGTGTTTTTAGTGTCACATCTATAAAACTACTAAGATTCTTAGTGTTTCTTTATGGCATTGATGTCAATCCCACCAATATCAATGCTATTTTCAACATTCTTATCCCTTGTTCCATCCTATATATTCGCACTTACCTTAGAAAACTTAGGGTAGTTAGACTATTTGTCCCTGAAATGGCTTACCATATCTATTATATTAATTCTCTTCTCAAGAAAGGTAATAGCCTATAATGGATTGATCCTTGTCAAAAATTATTTGAAAATATGAAAGAATCTTTGCTTCACCCACCCACTCTCCATCCACCTTCTAACAATCATCTTCTAATCTTATATACTTATTCTACACCCATATCACTTGGGGAAATGCTTGCCCACATGATGATACTAAAAGAGAATATGTCATATATTATATCAGTTGAAGCCTCATCAAATATGATAAATGTTATACAAATGTATAACATGATTTCCTCACCATATATTTTGTTGCTAAAAATATCTAACATTATATGCTTTATCAAACCACTTACATTATCATTCATTCCAATTCACTCTATCACTTCTCCAAATCCCTTCTTCATAGAGATAGAATTGGCAATTAGATGGTCCTTTTCATGGAATTTGATCTCTAAATTATTACATAAAAAGTTATCAAAGTAAAAATCATCATTGATCAACTCACAATAACTCCCATACTAGCTACTGACCAGCTTCAAGATAGTATTCTTAATGATAATATTCTCTATATTGAAGGTCTTATTCAAGCCATGTATCTTAAATATTACTTCCATAATTTCATTTATGATATTGAAGAAATTAATATTTAAGATCCCTCTATCTTTCTTGATACTATTAAACCAAAAGTAGTTATCATGGACCTTCCTAAAATTACTATCGATTTACATGAAGATACTTGGGCCCTTCATTTTGATGGTACCAAATGCCTTCAAGGAGCTAGGGTAGATGGTATCCTCACTATTTATCTTGATAAAATTATCCCTTTGGAATTTTGCCTTACATTAAATGTCACTAACAATATGGCAAAATATGAAGCTTTAATCTTAGGCATGAGAGTAGCCCTTGATTTAGACATCACATATCTACAAGCTATAGGTGACTCCCAAATCATCTATCACTAGGTTAATGGTGATTATCAATGCAAAGGCAAAAATATCATTGATTATCATCAAAGAGAAACTATCCTTTCCAAAAAATTCACTTCTTTTACCATCGAGCCTATCCCTCAAGATCAAAATTCAATTATTGATTTACTTGCTTCTTCAACATCTCTTTTTCATCCACACCAAGTTCTTATTGATTCCACTTTTATTATCCAAATAAGAAAGTCCCCATATTCTATTCAACCACAAGATTAACTTATCTACCACATTGAGGATATCACCATTAGACAAATCCTATGGTACAGATACATCATTTAATTCTTTGAACATCAATCCTATCCTCCAAGCATTGATTCCCATGAAAAGACTCGTATACTCAAGAAATATTTTAAGTATGTCTTTAGATATAACATCTTTTATTATCACAATGTTGAAGGTACCCTAATCTATTGTGTTATGAAATAAGAATGTCCTCCTCTCCTTAAAGAAGCACATGGGTAAATTTACATTGGCTATTATAGCATACATCTTCCAACCCGTAAATGCTTACATATGAGATACTTTCATCCCACTCTTGAAAAGGATGCCATAAAATTTTCCAAAAAGTATACTCCTTGCCAACTTCATGATGATCTAATTTATTTACCTCCAGCCAAGATTCAAACTATGGAGTCTCCCTAGCTAAGTCTCCTTGGCCATTTTCAATGTAGAGATTAGATCTTATAGGTAAATTACTTAGATCTCAGGATAGGCATGTCTTTATTATCACAACCACCGAGTATTTTACCAAATGGGTCAAGGCTATGCCACTCATCAATGTCACCGATACCACCATCTCCAAATTCATCCTCAATCAAATCATTTACCACTTTGGCATTCTTCATACTCTTATTTTAGATAATGGTGGAAATTTTGATAATAAAGATGTCAAACAGCTTCGTGATAAATTCAAAATCAATCACAAATTTTCCATGCCTTATCATCCCCAATGGAATGACCAAACTAAGGCCATCAAAAAAATTATTAATAAAATTCTCCAAAATATAATTCATGAAACTTACATGGATTGAGATCTTCATCTATATCCCACTCTTTGGGCCTATTGCACTAGCATATGCACTACTATTGAGGTAATAATACCCAATGAAGAATTATGTTAATCTCACCTTCATGCCCTTAATATTCTCGATGAACATCATCTTTCCACCCTACAACACAATCACCTATACAAAGCTCACATTGCCAAACAACATAACAAAAGAGTCAAAGTACACACTTTTAATGTTGGAGATATTATCCTTAAACTAGACTAAAATAATGATAAATAAGGTAAATACATCCAAAAATGGTGGGGGTATTTCTTAGTCAAAGACATCCTTGGTCCTAGCACCTATCATCTTCAAACTAGTGAAGGCCATATATTTAAAGAGCCCACCAATGTGAAATTTTTAAAGATGTATTTTGCCTAAATCCTTCCCATCTTATCATGATTTATATATGCTATCCTACTAACACATTTTGAATGATACTTACGTGGATCTCACCCTCTACAATATTTCTCTCTTTCCACAAACCTTACTCCCTCCTTTTGGTCCTTTGGTTTCTCTTTTCTCACGAGTTGCATTGTAAAACCATGGATAAGACCCAGTATTCCTCATGATTTTCTTTTTATCATTGTTTCCTTACTTTCCAATATTTTTTTCATCCCTTGGGTTTTATTTTTATGAGTTGTAGTGTAAGACAATGAATAGGATGAGGCCTTCCTCACAAAATATCATCTTCCTCATGCTTTTTACACCCTCTTGGGTTTCTCTTTTATGAGTTGCATTTTAAGACCATGAATAGGACCAGGCATTCCTCATAAAATCACCATCTTTAATTCAGTGTTCCTTTTCTAGAATGTTTACAATGGTTACAAGTTTTTGATCCCTTGTTCTCAACTTTGGATTTTGCTTCTTTTGTTGATAAAATTTGCACAATAATAAAGTGTTAGCATGTTTATTACACTTTCTTCATTATAATGATAAGGGATCACACTTTACTATCATTGTATCCATTTTTCACCCTTTGTCATATTTTTTTCAATTTGAAGTAATTCAAATTGTTTCATGTTCTCATTCCTCTTGATTTCCTTTCCTTTAACTCCACATTGGATAAACCAAGGTTAAATTCAAGATAGCAATTTTATTTCACATGGATTAAAGAGACTCTTAGACACCATACTCTCTAAGTTCTCTTTCTTAGTAACCAAGTCCAAATTATTAAAATTATAGTCATCTTTAACAACCACATATGGTTCTTTGAATCTATATGAAGGAAGAATAGAAAAATACATCAAGAAAGTTAAAATACAAATCATTTGAAACAAAAGGAAATGACATATAAAAGGCAACATACAAATTTCAAAATTAAAAATCACACCAAAAGGCATGATTACAAGTATGTCTCCTATCTCCAATTGAAGCTCAAACTCCACAGTTGGCCTCATAATAGAGCCAAGGTCCATTGGGGTGTGGTAGGCCAATAGATTAGAATAGGAGAATTCAACAAACTCTATGGTGCTACCTACTTTCTTACGTAAGTACCTAAACTTCATAGTAGATCGATGGCTCTATAAGGGGTCCCAAGGAATGGGGAACATGTTGTGGGAAGGTAGGTCCATTTTACTTTTCATGCACATATCCTTCATAGGATGATCTACATACTTCAATTGTTGACATAAGATTTATGTGTCTAGGAGAAGATATTTAGAGTCCTTAATGACAAAATTTCTCTTATTTTAACAAACCTAATGAGTGTCTTGACTTTGATAAAGAGTTCCTCTACCTTGATTTTTAATTAATTCTCCTCTCTACCCATGTCATTTCCCCCTTGACAGGAACGTGTGATTTTAAATCTATTTTCTGACTTCTATATTCCCTCTCACATATTAAAAAAATTCTAATACTACTTTGTTTCAGTTTTATCTATACTTTAAAAAAAAAACATGCTTGAGTAATTAGGGATTATTTTCTTTACACCATTATTGTACATCCCATCATTTTTTTCTTTCTTTTATCATTTGTTATTATTGTAATGCCTTTTTTGTGGATGCAAGAGCCCATTTTTACTTTCATGAACTTTTTTCATTGTTGAGTGAGGCTGGTTTGTCACTTCTCTCTCACCAATTTTGTTTTCCCTTTTACAGACTTTTTCCATTGATGATTAAGGATTTTTACTTCTCACTCATCAATGTTGTTTTATGATTTTTCTTACCCATATTTGTTTAAGGATTATTACTACTTTCACATTGATGTTTGATTACCATTTTTTACATGTATCCTTGGTTTGAATTGGTGAGTTTGCCTTTCTTACTTAAGGTTTACTTATTTGAGTTTTTTGGTCTTTAGTAGCCTTGGCTTTTTGATTACCCAATATACTCTAAATTTTGACTTGGTTATTTTGTCTAACATAGCACTTCTCACCCCAACTTGCCAAAATTCCAATTACATCTCATCTACATAACATCAGTTATCTCACCTTTCTCACATTTGTTTGTTTTTGCTTTTTAGTTTTATATCCTTGGGTTTGTCAAAAGCAGTCTTTGTACCCTCCATGATCAAAACTAAGAAACACAATAGACAACCATCCAATGATAAAGGTAAGTCAAGGTATGAATTAATTTTATTTTTAGTTATTTCCATTTTAGTCATTTAATTTTAGTAATTTTTGCTTTAAAATACGATAATTTTTTTAGCTTTAGCATTGTGTGTTGCTATGTTCTTTTTTTGAAGCATCATCCCTTGTTACACCTGAGTGACACCTGATGAGTTTTAAGTGGGGAATATGTATACACATAATATTTACAAAATTTATCAATTATTGATGCTTTCTATCTTGTAGTAACCTATCAAGTTTCAACATTTCTAAGTGCACGCCTTATGGGGTGCACCAAGAAAGAGGTGGGTAAACCATTGGTGTTTTGCAAGATTATTATCCCTTTACTACGACTTACTATATACACATCAATCTCGTAAAAACATATTCCTAAGATTTGCCTACTATTTTTCACCCTCTTCTAGTCATTTTCTACCTTCATTAGCCCTTCCCTAACCTTAAATTATTTTTGATGGTTTACAGTACATTATCAAACCCATTAACCCTATAATTTAATTGACAAAACTCATTTAGGGTTTAGGTCAACCCCTTGCTGACCTAGAGTAGGACCTAAGTTATTTTTGTCAATAATTATATAGAGATGATTGCTTTGACTCTATTGGATAAACTTTTGGAAAGGACTAGGGTTAGATTCATCTATATAAACACATCAATTTTATCATTCTTAGAGAGAAAATAAGAGTTAATTATTCATTTTCACTTTACAATATTCTCTTTTACTAATCTACTTGAGGAGTCATAGCTTAGGGTTTCTACTTGGAGAGGGATCTTGTCCTATGGAAAAGTCTTGGATGCTTTGGAATTTCTTAGTGATCCTTATAAACCAAAAAAACCTCTTTTAAAGCACCTTTGGTTAAGGGAGAGATTGAGTATCAATGGATTTATCTTCAAGGTAAGTATCTCTAACTTTGTTCCTCTTTTTTAGTAGATACAAGTAGCATAAGTAATGGATTTTGAATATATTACTCTCTCCATGCATTAAGGTTTTACCTATACATATCTTAATTAGGATTATTTTACACATGTTTAGTTTTATGTTTACTAACCCCCATTTTATGCCACAAGATTTGGTGAGCACTAGATTAGTTTTACTTTACTTGTTATTAATTTAGTGAACATGAAAACATAGACCCTAGTTAGGGTTATTACATAGTTTTGCTTGATTGGAGGCTTTGGAACCCTCCCTAATGATATTATTGTGGTAAGAGATCCCTTGGTTAGGTCTAGTGGATCCATCTTGGTCATGACCTTGAATGTATAATGTATTGACAATCAGAAGTGTAAATAAGATGTATCCTCTCCAAGCTAGGATGATTTATAAATCAGTGGGATTTACCTTTGCATATAGATACCATAGGATATAAGGAAGATATCAAATTTGACTGGGAATTAAAGGGAGAGGAAATCTGGATAGATAGTTGGATGAGGTCAGACTAATATTAATGATGGTGTGACAATTTAATATACAAATATCTCATGTAAAGTACCATGATATGATCCCACCATATTATCGTTGCACCCTTTAAGGCATGCACTCAGGGAGATTGATGCACTGATAATCCATTTAAGAGAAAGCTTCATGAAAGTGATAAAAGAGAAACTATTAAGTGTATATAGAATATTAACAATTTGTATAAAGATCTGGACCTATGTGTACACCCTTATGGTATCATTATCCTCATGTTAGTACTATAAAATGTTGTTTTTTGAGTTTCATGTCTATATCACTATAAATTTTTCTTCTTTATTTTTATATAGGCAAGTACACCTACTTGTATTTTATCTATGTATGTGATCTCAAGGTCTGATTATGTACATGACTCATAAAAATAGATCTCCTTCACTTGAAATATTAGGTTCACTTAAAATTATATAATTATGCCTATAAAAGGGGGAAAGGTGGGTTGAATTAACCCTGATCACTCCCCATTAAATGGTTGATTAGTTCATTCATATCCAATACTCCAAAGAGGGAATTTAAACTACAAGTAACTCTCATTGTTATGTGAATGTGTTTAATTGTGTCCATTAAATGTATAGAACCCATGATTTAGATCTTAATACTTGGAAAATAAAAAATTTTGCTTTGATCTTGAGTGTTTTACACTTGGTAAGGACCTAATCCTAGTGGCTAATAGGAAAATTGAGAATAATAGGGTAGTTTTTTTTAATGTGCAATTATTTTAGTATGATTTCTAGGTAAGTTGTAGATGGATAATAAGATTATATGTATTTTATATTTATTAAGACTTTTTGGGCACTTTCTCACACTGCTAACATGTGAAACATACAAACTGACCCATAATAATGATATGAATTTTCAATGTGATTGTTATTTAGAATGGGAAAAAACTATCAAACTTAGGGATTGCCATCAGATGATATGTTTTGAGTATGAATTTATTATCTAATAGAAAGTAAAGTTGATTTGATGATCTGGAGATGTCTAAGTAAGATAAATAACTAGTTTCACATACATTGTTGGTAGTAAACATGGATACAAAATCATTAGTGTAATTAATGGACATGTGTGATCTCATTATTTTTTATCTTTTATCTCTTTTTATATGTATTTGATAGTTGAAATCATGTCAAGAGTCTTAAAATGTGAAAATTCTTTCTTTTATTTGCAGAAAAAGGTTGGAATATGAAGCAATAATACTTTGTAAATATTGTTATATATTTCTCAATTGTATTATAAAAGAGTTTTAATGTGATAGAGATCAATATAAATTTTTATAATGATTTTTTCCTAAATGTATTTTATCCTTGATATGTGTGCAATGGATGCTTTATTTTATGTTTTGGATATATTAATACTATTTTCTCTTGGGTAAATACACTATATTTAAATAAATAATATCTTGTTTAGTCTATGACTATGATTGCATTATAATTATGTTACTACTTCACATAACTATCCCTATATTAGCATGTTTAGATGGGTTTTCTGAGAACCTCTACTAACAATGGGTTAATGAGTGGGTAAATTTCAAAAAATGTTGCAATGGCTATCAAGATAAAGAGAATTGGAGAAATGGTTTGATGAATGAATTCATAATTTCATAGAGGAAGAATCAAGAAGGGAGTTATGCATAATAATTTATTCATGAGCACATTTATGGTGAAATATATAAGATTTTATGGTGCAAATTACCTAGACTATTAGTAGTGTGGTTATCAAGATTGTAATACTATTATTTTTAGTAGAGGAGGATAGAATTTACATCTTAGATAGAAGAAATACTAGAAACCCTATGAATATTAGACACCAAATGGACTTGTGTAATAAATTCCTAGACAAAAACTACCATCAACATATATATTATAGAATTTACTATATAAGGATATCTAGATTTTGAATCTACAAAAGACCTATTTGTGAGAGGCACTGAATAAAGTTTCTCCAATGACTACCTACTCTCATCAATATGTTATTTATTAAAAATACTATGGTTCCTATCCCTACCAACATCGAGTAGTCACTTCAGGGACTATGGGGGTATTTTTATGTAGGAGTGAATGATGAAAAGCTAAGTGGGATAACTTGAACCTAAACCCATAATATGGAGGATATAGAGAAGCAGAGTGAGAATAAATTTTTGGGATCAGAAAAGAGCTACGAAAAAAAAGAAAATGGAATAAATAGGATAACTAAAATGTAACTATGAATAGGAGTAAGAGTAAAATACAAGATGTATAATAGAGGTGTCCAAAGAGAGGCTACACAATTTATAGAATTTAGAGAATTTATAAAGCAAGGAATGAAAGGGCTCAATAAACAAGAGGGAAGATATTTGGATATAAAGTATATGGAGCAGAGTGAGGAGAAAGAGAAAAATAGAGTAATAACAAAGTAGTTAGAGGATAATGATAGATCACAGTTATAAGGAAGGATATTTTTTGGACTAGGGAAATAATATTATTTGGAGGAAGTTATGCAAAATTGAAGGATTATCGTAGATTCAAGGTCATAAAAAGAACTCAAAAATATGGATCATTCATTTCTTAAGTACCCATCCCCTAAGCCCATTTTATCATTAGAAAGGAGAAAGTAAAGTGTAAAGGCTAGGATAAGTGGAAATGGATTTGACTCATTTAAAAATAAATCTAGTAAACTTAGCACAGAGACTAGGAAAAAAATAGACAATAAGAAGTTAAAAGTGGTTGGGTTTTATTTTACAATAAGTTTTAAGACACTGGTAAATATGAGTTTGTAGAATCTAATAGTAGTATCAATTTTCCCAAACATGTCTTTAAAAATAGGAATATTCATTGATTTGACATCATATGATGGGTTTTTCAACCCTAAGTAGTATTTGTCAACCTATGACATGAAATGGTAGGTTAAGGAGTGACCAATGATCATGTGAAAAAGTGTGAATTCATTAAGGCCTTAACAGGCCTAGATATAAAATTCACATATAAATGGGGTGTTTCTTCCTTAAATATTCAATAGGTTAAGGAAAATTTGATTTCATGATTCAAAATGAAGTGTGCCAGCTAGACCATTCAGGATTTGAAGATATTTGACAATAAAGTGGAGAATCAGTATAGGATTGTGATTGTAAATTCTTAGATATAATGAACAAAGTTAGCTTCATTTTGGAAGATAAAGATAAGTTTGCCTAGTTTATGGAAGGAATATCATCAAATATTAGGTTCACCATTACATATTCATAGTTCTTTATTAAGGTTGATACATGAGCATTTGCACTTCGAGTAGAGCAAATTGAGGACTATGGAGATGCTACATCAATTGGTGCCAAAATTGAGATGAAAATAGATGATTTTTATGAGAATAATGGATGAGCTTCATGGAAGTAATAAACCTAATTTTTGCCTATGATGTATGGAGTATAACAAAGAAGGTCATCATAATAATGATTTTCATAAAATAAAAATAGAGTTTTGTGACATATGCAAGGTAGTAGGACATGTGACTTTAAAATGTCATCTACTCTAGCAATATACTAAAATATCAGAGTCTGTACTTTAATTTTTATAAGTCACCAAATAATGATAAGAAGAGTTACCAGTATCTATATGAACTAAAATAAGACGTCACTAAGAATGTCTTTATAGTCGCATCACAGTAGATACCTATTGTAAAGTTGAGAACTCTAAGCCCAGAGGTAGAAATATCTAGTGTGACATAAGGTGTTCCTGGGTGGATGCCTTCATCACCACAATATCAACCCTAAGGTCTAACAAGACAAATTCCATTATATCCATAATATAAGTACTATTCATCATGTAATACTATGATTCCCAAACCATAACAATCAAATTGGGATCCATCATACCCTCAACATTAGTATGGAAGATATGATGTTCAACAATAGTAACAAATGGATTTTGTGGGTAACAATTGCAAGGTTGGGGTTTCTAAAAAAATAGGAGGATATAGGGGGGTTCTATGGTGGATAACAAAAAGGTCACAATGATGATAAATGATAAGCTTGTTATCTAATTTAGTGTTATATGTGTGGTGAATATAACCACTTTTCATGAAACTTCTCTACTAACCCTCAAAGGTAGATGTACTACATCTATTGTAGAGTTTCAAAAAAACAGCATATTAAAGATTGTCTAATTTTTAGAGAAGTAGAGGAAAGAGAAACTTGATCAAAATGTAAACATGATAAATTCACACCCCAAGGAGAATGCATTCATGCAAGTAATTATAAGGCAACAATATGCAGATTGGGGATTGCCTCCTTTAGAAATGCCATAAGATCATAGAATTAGAAATTTTTAGTAGGATAACTATCATAAGATTATGATATAAAAGGATTGATGTAGCAAGCATCCAAAATTTTTTAGAACATACAACACATTTCATTAGAGGGTGATGCCATAGTCATCAATATGCAGATGTATGGGCATATTCTTTGCATAATGAGGCAAGATGGAGAAGTGATCGACTTGATGGACCTTTTAAAACTTATGAACACTCTACAAAATGAAGATATCTTAGATAATATTATAAATATTATGCATAACTTGCTAGAGTTCACACATCGAGGTCATCAACATAATAAAAAGGTATTTTAGTACATAAAGACTAAGAAACCTTGGGATGTTGATTCTCATAAAGATATTGAGATGGTAGGATATGAAGTACCCAATGTTATATTTTATTTTAGAATCATAATCAATATGATTCCTCAGTCTACCTAGGAATCTATTAGATGGCCAACACTTATTTACAAACTAGTAACACTAAGCCTCAAACAATATGATAGGGTAGAACCTATTGGTCGATTGAAAGATGTGGAAATCAAAGTGGATAAAATAAGCCTATGAGGATATTTTAAAGTGATGGAAATGAATACTGATGAAATACACTACCCTACATTAATTGGTAAGAAGTGGGCCTATGATGGTCAGATGACCATTAATATATTGTGTAATCATCGGGAAGCACACCAAGGGGATACAATCATCATTATACCCCTGAATAAAGTCTTAGATCAAAATCCATTATCATACTTGAAGAGCTAAATTCACTGTGTGTGGGGATAATAGTTGGTTCTAGGTGAGTACAAAATCTAAGCCTAATGCTTTATGAACTAAAATTTTTAAAAATTGCCATCCAAAAATGTAGCTTTAATAATAACTACAACTAGCTTAATAGTTTTCCTCCAAACCCATGATCACAAAGGCACCAATTTTATAGTTTCAAATGGATGAATGTAGGTCACCTTCTATGTGATCACTAATTAGGTCAGAAGTGGATTACATGTACAAAGTAGGTGTGATAGACATGGATTACACAAAGTCGATGAAGGAAGGTCATTTACCTTAGGAGACTGTATCTTCAATTAGTGATGACTTAGATACTTACATGTTAAATTGTTTAAGGGAATATCATGATGTACACCCAATGCACATGGTTTCATTCATAGAATGTCAAATGCCTTAATAATTTACACCTGATAACTTGAATTAATTTATTTTTAGGCTAGAACATCACATGCCAAATATAGGCAAAAGGGTGGGTGCAATAAACTATGCACTCAAAAGAGTTATTTTGACTTGGTGGGAAGTCCATAGGACATACTAATTATAATGTAATGAGGTTTTCAAATTGTTGTGCACTTGATTCCAAATACCATCTACTATCAAGGAATAATGGCCCTTTCTAGGGACGAAAGTGTGTATAAATACATGTTCATAAGTGTGTGGATGTATGGATTGTGCAGGGTATATAACCTAAAAAGTGGGTGTACATATTTAGATATACTTTAATAATTCTCCTAATAGCCTGATACATGCACTAGGAATGTAAATAAGAGACAAAGCATTGGTCATAGGTATAATAGGATTTCATTTAGAATTTTGTTTTTGAGGATGATAATCATTTGGTGTAGAATGCTCTATAAAAGTTAAAAATTATTTTATGTTATGGGTGAGAAAAATACATAAGTATTATAATATATTCATCTTCACAACAAGAAGTAGAAAGAAATTTTAATGTAACTATCCAAAATTACAAGGTAAGCAAATAAAAGGAGAATTTTTTTGACAAACCATGTAATAAGATTGTAGATGACGAAGAATTTAGAGAGTCCATTGATAGTGATAAGAACTTATATTGAATGGATTTTTTAAACTAGAGTGAGAAGTGGGGGAGCTTAAATCCAAAGTCGTAGACCAAATAATACAAATAGATATGACATATTATTATCCATGAGAAAAAAGGACACAAAATAGTACAAGATTCCATTCTAAGTAGTTTATTATTTATAGAATGAGACTTTAGAAGCATTACAATTACTACAAGATTACCAAGATGTATTTATAATGAAATTTACAAAAGTGAAAGGGCTATACCCTTCTCTAAGAAAAATGCATATAAAGTTAAAGAAGTGTGCATAACTTGTGAAAAACATACCATATTGGTTAAACCACAACATGAATTTGAAATAAAAGGATAAAATTGATTACATGCAAGATGCATGTATTATATATCCAGTGGAAAAGATACATTGGGTCAGCCCTATGATAGTGCATCCTAAGAAGTCTATGGAAATCAGAGTGTGTGGGGACTACCATGTGCTAAATGATGTCTGTATAAATGATCCTTTTCTAATTAATTTCATATATTAAGTCTTGGAGTTATTCATAGGACATGAAGTGTATTATTTCATGGATGGGTTTAATGGTTACCATTAGATCCCAATTGCAATAGTGAATCAAGCTAAAACAACATTCATAATAGAATGGGGATCTGTTGCATATAAGGTAATGTCATTTGGGTTCAAAAATGCTCCAACTATGGCTTTAGGTAGTGGTCATTGCCTTTAAAGACTTCATCCATGATTTTTTTGAAGAATACCTATATGATTGGGTTATATTTTCCTTGTTTAAAGAGCATTTTTCTAAGCTTTGACTTATGCTAGAACAATGTCAAGCTTTTTTACATTGCACTAAACTGGAATACGTTTTTGTTTTTAACACCTTTTGTGTAATGTTGAGAAACATAATATATAGGGATGGTATCTTGGTGGACCAATCCAAAATCAAAATAATTATGAATGCCACCTCCCATCAGCTCTATAGAGGTGTAATCATTCTTGGGGCATATATGATAGTACATAAAATTTATAAAATGTTATGTAGATGTATTTTTCCAAATGGAGAAGTTACTATGTAAGGATACAAGCTCAAGCAAAAAAATGAGTTACAAATAAGATTTGTGGATATAAAGTGGAGATTAGTCAAAGTAACCGTTTTGATCTTTCTTGACTAGAGGAAACCTTTCCTTGTTCATGTGGATGTTTCAAGAATGTGGTAGGAGTTGTTCTTGTGTAACCATGAGATAGAGGATTAGACCATCCAATCCACTTTTCAAGTCACAAAATCTCAATTTTAAATAAAAATTATACAACTACATAATGGTAGTATTTATCCATGGTATTTGCACTCTAAAAGTTTAGACATTATCTTTTGGCAATGTTGTTTGAATTTTTCACTAATCATCAGGCTCTATGATACCTAGTAAAAAAGCCTATGTTAGGGGTAAGGATATCTTATTGGTTTATTCTATTTTAAGAGTTTCAGTTCAAGATCAATGTCAAACTAGGAAGGGAAAATGTGGGACTAGACCATCTAATCCGAATATGTAATGAAGAAGAACCAAAATAACTACAAGATGAATCACTAGATGCACATTTATTTCGTGCCTCTATGTTCCTAAGAACATGGAAGATATAATACATTTTTTGGAATAGGTGATATTTCCTACACACTATGTAGAATGGGATAAAAATTAGTTGATTACAAGATCCATTCTATTCAACATCATTAATGGCTTTTTTTACAAAATGGGGAAAGATGATGTACTACATAGAGTGCATCTGAAGCATGAGTGACCTCAAATTCTTGAGGAGGCACATCATGTAATAACAAGTGGAAATTTTTTAGTAGGATAAAATACAAATAATATATTTAAAAGTGATCTATGGGGGACTACTTTATTTCAAGATGCAAATTGAGTATCAAAACGCTGTGATATATACCAAAGGATGGGCAAGCCAAATCAAATAGATGAAATGCCATTGAATATTATGCTAGTAGATCAACCATTTGAACTATGGGGAATCAAATTTTCAAGGCCAATCAATCCACATGATAAGCATGGTAATTAAAGGTACATTATTAATATGAAGGAATACTTCACCAAATGGGTGGAAGCTATTACGACATCAAGCTCCAGTGTTAAGGATGTAGCCAAGTTTTTGTATGAAAATATTATAACTAGATTTGGGTGTCTAATCAAAGTGGTCAATGATAGAGTAACATAATTTATAAATAACACCATCAAGACTCTAATGAAGGATTTTATTATATCACACCACAAAATCATAAATTATCGTCAATAAGTAAATAGATAAGTGGAATCATTGAATAAAGTCTTTGGAAATTTTCTCACAAAGATATGCAATGCCCAACAAGATAATTGGGAATATTAGATTCCTATGATAATATGGGTTTAGAATTCAAATTCCAAGTGTGAAATAGGTTTAATGCCATTTTATTTGGTCTATGGGCTTGAATCAATAATGCACATAGAATACATGGTTTTTAGTCTGCACATTGCAATCATCATGAGACTATGGGATCAATATTCTCTAAAAGAATGTTTGATGGATTTAACAAGAATGAAATAAAATAATAAAATGGAAAAATGGACACAAGAATTTAACAAGATAAGTCATAAATCATGGCATGATCATAACCTATGATCTAAAAAAATCTTTCCAAAATAAGTGGTCTTACTATATGATAGAAAATCTAGAACATTTACAAGCAAGTTACACATTATATAAAAGGGACCTTATATCATTCATGACATATTGTAGTAAGGAACAATTATATTAAAATATATTCGAAGAACCATTTTAATAGTAAATGGATATAGGCATAATCCTTGTCATCAATAATAGCTATCAGTTCATACAAAAAAATGAGAGAGAGTAGTGAGTATCACCATGTAGTTTAGGATTTTTGATTAATAATATATTATTTTCATGTTTTGGTTATAGGTTTGTGTGTGTTTTTATAGTGTAGTCTCTATATTTTAAGATTTTAGAACTAAGGTTGAGAATTCAAATTCATAGAGTGTGATTTGTGAAAAAATCCATCATGAAGGGAAGATGGCTTGAAATGGCTACACAGGGATCATCAATTAAGTCTGAGAATGAGTTTATGATAACCAATGTATGGAGAAATAATAATCTATGGTCATTCAAAAACATAAATGATGATACACTTGAAATATTTCATCTTTACCAAAGTAGATTGAATATCACAATGAAAGGATGTACAATAAAGGAAAGTGGATTGGTGATAAGATGACATGCCACATCAACAACTACTACCTGATGAATCAATGTTTTTAGACATAAAATATCAAATGTTAAATCACTAATAATTAGTTGACATTAATTCATAGGTGAAATTGTGTACAACCAACTCAACACATTCAAATCATTCTACCAAATGGATTTATGTGGCAAAAGCTACATAACAAGGGGCACAATGAATACAAAGACATTAAACACTATTACAAAAAATATACCACTGTGATCTAAGTCTAATTCATCCAATCATTCCCATATTTTTTGAAAATTCCACTAAAGGTTAGGAAATTATTCAAATATGACTAAAATAGAGAACATGGATTGTGCACAACTCTTAATACCTCTCATAGATGCTTAGAAGGAATAAATCAAGATTGGTCTAGTGATTAGATAAACTAGACACCATGATCTAAACCCATTTGAATTCATTGATGTTATAAAAGCTAATATGTTTATCCATGACCAATCAATAAATCACAAGTGGGATCCATAGCACTCTAACAACTTATATAAGGCTCTGATACCAAGTGAATCATCAAGCTTACTAATTTTGAGTAGTTAGATGAGGTTATGCTCATAATAATCAACAAATATAATGAGGGTATGATCCATATCTTAGAATATGTCACCATTTTCATCACCCCTGAAACCATGGCATGAGCAACAAGACTCCCAACCCAAGTTAAATATCTTCTACCCTACAAAACCAAGGTTTCCCCAATTCATTCATATACAAAAGATAAGTATAATAAGGCTTCTAGGGAGATTTATATCCACATGGTGTATGACATGTCAGTGTGCATTCTCTCTGAATGCATCACCAAGTAGTTATGGTAGACCACCAAAAGTGCATGGAATGTCAAAAATGGGTCATTGACATTACCTATAAAATGATCAAGATGCATGAAAACTTTAATTACCCTGAGTTTTTGGATTTGGAGCTCACAACTAAGATTGATAAGGTCCTTGTTATAACATTATAGGTATTCCAATGCCAATTTTTGGTCCTACTACTTTTTTTATGTAGTGGAAGTCATCATAGGCTCTAATTAACCTAAATGAATAATTTTATCCTATGACTACATTTTCCAAACTTGTTTGGACCAAGATTAAGTAATAATACAATTAGTTGTCTAGGTTTAACTAATGGTGGGTCAAGAACTAAGCCCTAATCATATCACACCCTAGGGTGCCCAAAGATGTTCTAAAATATTAAGGATAACATGCATTGGTCACAAAGTTGCATGATGGGATTCACATTAGATTTCATGAACTACCCAAGGCAACAACCATTCCACTACCATTTTTCAATACCATATTAGATGTCAAGGTAGAAGTCTTATGATAAAAATATTTGGTTATAATATTAGTACAACCCTTTTAGTCTATGCTTCTAAGCTTGTAATAGCCTTTGCCTACATAATCCCAAGAAGAAGCTTAGAAATCATCACATATAGAATTAGCTCCCTCACATAATACTAAGGGTAAGCATAAAGTACAAGTGCAATGAGCCTCACCACCACCACCAAAGAAGATAACATACAACACCAAATCTTGGTTGGAGAATAAGTATGTCCCAAAAATTATTGTAGAATGTGATCTTGTAAAGATGGGAATAAAGGAAGAGGAAGTTTTGTAGTCAATACTCAAAAACATAAGTAAGGAGGCCTATGATCAAGAAGAAGAAAAATAAATTTTCTTCCAAAAGGTAGTATGCATATACCAAGTGAAAAACCAAGTACGATAAGACTTATGGTTTGATATCACCCAACCTCCTCCATAAATAATAGTAGATATTTTAGGGTAAGAAGTATGTCACACACATTTTTAATATGATCTCTTTCATGTGGATCCAGTTGAAATATCTTCTAGTTCATAGTTAAAATGCTCACCATTGTAATAAAACCCACCACCAACTTTAATGTGCAAGTAAAGGACCTATTTTATGTCTAGAGTGTCCCCAAAAAAACAAGAAATATATGGTTTCCTTTATAGATCCACTAGTGGAAGTTGAAATGTAGTAGGCCCAAAACCTGAGCAATATCCTCAAGAGATGGTTTAGGATTACAAGAGATCAAAGAATAATCTAACTCCTCTACCATATTATACGCAAAAGACATCAACACGTAGAGGCACTGTGATTAGATCAACCTCATCATTTGATTCATATTCAGTGAATGATTTACCAAATCCTATGTAGGATCTATAAGGTAACTCCATCATAGCCTATGAAACCAACTAAAACAACAAATATTGTAATACAAGAACAAGCTACCATAGTGCATCAAGAAGAAGAAAAGGTGCAAAAGGTGGTTGTGAAGAAGGCCTAAAAGGAAAAGAGGGAAAAAAATAAAAATTAAAAAATACAAGGCTATCAAGGATGAAGAACAAAAGAATAAGAGAAAAAAATTAAAGGAAAGGTTGAGGAAGCTATGGCAGAAAATAAAAGGGCCAAAGAAGTGGAGGAAAAAATAAAGAAGAGGAAGAAGCTATGAAAAAACAACAAGAGCAAGCAAATCAATAAGCACATATAACATGAAATAATAAATATTAAACTGAAGTAGTCATAAATGCATGAAAAGGGGGAAATTCAAAAGAAGCATTATGTACTCAAGAAGAGAAAGTGAAGAAGTAGGCCTAAGAATACAAGGCCAAGAATAAGGCTGAGGCAACTATCAAATCCAAGGTAGAGGCATATGATAAATCCAAGGCAATAATAAATCACAAGGATTAATAATAAAGTATATTCAAATAAGCAATGGAGTCCACCAATATGGTGGGAATACCCAAGACCTAGCATCCATCATCCATATATCAAGGCTCATATTCTACCCAAGGATGCATAGGAGGAGGCATCATAACACAAGCCCAAAAGATCAAGCCAATGGTTATGGGATATCCCTACACCCTCCACATGTCACACAAATTTTAATCTACCCATGGTGAAAATTAAGAAAGCATTTGTGATGAATATGACTTTGACTTTGGCCTTGGATACAATGGTGTAAGAAACATCACTTGATGTGTTTCAACTATCATGGTCCAACCAAATTAAAGGAGCAGTTTCCTTTCAAATATCCATCATGTAAAAGATGTCTACCTTAGAGAAAGAGGTGATACAACTTAGGGAAGAGAGTGAAAACCTAAACCTCTGCCTCACCAAAGCTTGTGAGGTGATTGATGTTACATGTCTTGCCTTGGTCACTCAATTTTTGGGTGGATAATTCATGTCAATGGACAAGCAACTCATAACCCACCTATCGTAACTCATTAAATATTGGCTTATTGTATAGAAGCTATAAAAACTTTTAAATCAAGTCCATAATATCAAGGCTAATACATAGGCCATTTTTTAGTTCTTTGATGAATATGAGAAATTCATTGACACTACTACAAACCAAGCTCACAACATAGTTCAAAACATGCTCAATTATAAGCAGTAGTTGTCTAATACATGGGTGGAAGCCAAGCCAAATGTCAAAAAGGATAATAAATTAAAATATGTCATAAAAGACCATTATTCTATCTGAGACACACTATATGTCACACTTAAGCAATCACTTGAATCTAGAGATAATGTCATGTTAAAGATGTAGAATTGGAAAAAAATGTTGCACAATACATTTGTTGGTATTCAAATGTGGAGGCATGAAAATAAGATGGAGGACTTGGCACAATACATTAAAATAAAAGTATCTAACTCATAGGCTAAGATCCTAATGATGAAAGATGAGGATATCCAAAGTTTGGTTGAGTGCCAAGTGTCATTATGCACTAGAATTAGTATGGTCAGAGAAGCTATTGTGAATTGGACATTGTTAAAAAATGGCATGTCTCATTTGGATAACTATATCACTGAGATCACCCAGGAGCCTCAATTTATTCCTCTAAATCAAATCCAAAAGGAACACCAAAAAAAGTTTATTGTAGTTATGCAACCTATACCTCAACCACAACTACCTCTACCAATAGTTTTTGTAAAAATAAATTCTTCTTCAACATCTCAAGTAGAACCATCTTCACAACTTTTGCCAACTTAGCCAATGAAATCCATATCACCACCTTTATTTTAAGTATTTCACACACTCTAGTTTTGCATTTTTAAAAGCATTTTGTAGTAGGAAAGCCTTGAACAATAAGAGCGAGGCCATGTGGTTGAAAGCTATAAAGGGTAGCCACCTGGTTATGTTAATCTATTGAAAACCCATAAGGGTGCTAGTTAGTATGTTATTTAGTTTAAAACCTGTTGATTAGTGCACAAGAGGTGAAAACTAGAAAATGACACCTTGAAAATTTATCATAACTTATGGTTCTAGTCTAGTTCCTCAGAATAATAGAGTTTTTAGATTCAACACCATGTACACTTCCTACAACTTTATCTCAGGATGAGATAATTATTTAAGTCTTGGAAACTATTGGTAGTAAACAAAGTTATAAAATCACAGGGTGTAGTTTATGGACACGTGTGTGACTCATACTATTTTGTCTCTTGTATCTCTATTTGTATGTATTTGGCACTTGAAAGCATGTCAAGAGTATTTAGAATGTGAAGAGTCTTTATTTTATTTTTAGAAAAAATATGGAATATGAAGTGACAATCTCTTGTAAATTTCTCTATATAGCACTTGGTTGTATTGTAAAAGAGTTTTGATGTGATATAGATTAATATAAAGTTTTGTAATGGTTTTTTATTGAATGTATTTTATCATTATTTTATGTGCAGTGAATACTCTATTTGTCTAAATCTATTTAATCATGTAGAGTAATATTATATGTTATATATCTATTAATATTATGTTCTCTTACATAAATACTCCATTTTAACTAAAAAATAGATTTGTTTAGTATACAACTATGATTGCATTATAATTTTGTTCCTACTTCACACAATTATCCAAATATTAACATATTTTGATGGGTTTTCCAAGAACCTCTGATAACATATATTTTGTAAAAAAAATTAGGTGATTGATATAAAATTGGGAGGGTTAGACCCGTATAAGGAATTTGGATGTGAGATAATGGTCAATGAGAGTCATTTATGTATACAAAATTCATGGAGGGTAAAAGTAGGTCAAAACTAACATTTCTAAGTATTAATTACCAAATTTTAGTGTCTACAAATTATCCGCTTTTATTTTAGTATCTAAATGCAATATAAATACTAGAGTAAAAGGATAAATAAATGTACATCAGTGTATATAACATATTTTATATTTGGAAGATACTCCAAACATGTAGCCTAATAAAAGAAAACCTATAATAAAAATGTAGTAGTCAATGTCCTTGGAATAAAACATAAAAATGCATAAGTTGAAGAGCAAGGAAAGAGTACACATGTGTTTTACCCTAATTTAGATTCTAAATCCTTAATAAACATAAAAACTTGAATGTAATTTATATTATAATATATGGTAATTAATCATGAATATAAATGTAAATATTGAAATAGATTTGACAAGTTGCATCTGATAAATAAAAAAAGTACAAAAGAGACCAAGAAATTTTTATTTTCTAGCTCAATGACTCACTTTTATTAGTGAAAAAGCAATGAAAGTAGGCTTAAAAGTCACTCAATTCTAGAACTAACTATTTATGCATGTAGGGTCACTAATGTCAGCATGGGAAAAACTATCAACATTATTGACTGAGATGGATGTTCATATCCTAGGATGAGTTGGCTCTCTATGACTATGTTGTTCCTACTTGTGTTACCTCTTCATATGTGATCTTAATGCTTGATTGTGTATGGAAATCCATAAATCATTTTCTTTCTCCTTCAAAGTTTAGGTCTACTTGTGAAGAGTATGAACTTGTAAAAAATTGGGAAATGTAATGGGATAAGGTGATATTTTTATAACATTAGTTTTCACCCTTGGAGAGGTTTATTCAAGCTCTCTCTAACTAACCTACATAATGTGAACAACCCTTGATTGTGGGTATCTTGTAGTAGGGTTGAACCTCTGGAGAAGGTTAGGTTCCTCTTGATGAATCACATAGACTATTGATTCTACTTAGAAAAGGGTTATAAAATGGGGAATAAGGAACTAAGAGAGATAAAAGGTGATGCACCAAATTTAAATGGACACTCATATAAGCTTGAACCAACACTAGATTAGGATAAGATAATGTTTTCTCACACAATCTCATAAACTAGATAATTGCATAAGTATTTCATGAACTAGGCTCACCAAGCATCCATTAATGGTATAAAGAACACAAGTTCAAACCTAAAAATATCTTGAAAACACCTTCAAAGAAGTAGGAAAGAAGGAAAATGGATATGGAAGAATTTCCTTCACAAAGCCATCATGCACAAGCTTACCAAACACTAGTTAAAGGCAAGAGATAGGTAAAAATTGAACTTATTACTTCAAGAGGTAGTTCTTACAAATTTTTTGATAGGGTTTTGCCTTATCAAATGATCACACCTAGAAAAGGTGAGAAAAATGGGAGATATAGGAGAAAGAGAGAGAGCAAGGAGAAACATGCAATCAGAATCAATAAATGCACTGCTACCACCCTTCAATGAATTCTAAACCATATTTTGATCAAATTAGGACTAGTCCTCCATCAAAAAATTAACCTTTATTTGTCCCTGTAACCTTTGAACCCTCTCATTGGCTAATAAATACACTAAAATACAAGAATCCATTTTGAAGATGATGAGTCATGATCCTTTCAAGGAGGAAAGATCCTTAAGGCTCTAAGAAGAATTGAATGCTCCACCTGCAATCTTTAATCACCAAATGTCTCTCCTTGAACTTCTACGCCACCCTCCACTTATTTTCTTTATAATGACAAAATATTTCATATCTATGGACATGACAGAACCATGACTATGTTTTTTTTAAGTGGTTGTAGGTACCTACTTTTCGAGGATGTGACCATGTTAAAATATTAAATACTCCATAATCTATTTACATCTGCCCCTATTAGGTTGCTTGACTCCATTCTTGATATTTATTGGGTCTCAATAGACCTAATCTATTCCTAAACATTATAAAATCTAAGAGCTCGTTACATACATGGATTCCCTTCAAAGAATAAAGAACACAGCCATGAAATGATTTTATAACCTCAAAAAACAAGTCTTGTGGGTTCTACATTTACAAACCAGAGATCTAAACTAAGTTTTAATGGTAGCCCTTGAACTTAAAATATCCACCCTAGGTCAACTTTATTTGTATTTGGATCTTGGATTTATGTATTTACCTACCTGGGTCTACAAAATCCTTTGACCCAATGTGTTTTCCTATGTGGCATCCTTTCCATTCTCTTTATCATATTTTTAAAAAATATGATTGTTGTTACTTTCAACACGTGTCAACATCTTATGCCTCTTAGAACTTGATTTAATTTTCTTCATCAATTTTTGATTCAGGTTTCCCAAATTATGACACTTGGAAACCCCACATTTAATCTATGGACTCAGCTTTTAGATCTTCATCTAATTCACATGCTTATGTCACATGGTGGCCTCATGTGTAGTTTGGGTCATTGACCTTTTGACCTAATTTTCACAATTGATCTCCTTTGCATGGTTGAACATGCTCCATCAATATTTGATTTACTTGATCAAACTTGCACCATTTATCCTTTGATTCATTATGGTCATACCGTTTGTCAACTCTACATTTAATCTCAATATCCTTTGACTTGTTGACCTTGATCTCACCATTGATCTTGATTTGCATGATTTAACTCACACCATTGATCTTGATGGCCCCATTAACTCAATATTATATCTATGTGCCTTTGATCTATGGTTTGATCCAGTGATATTTTGACACTTGGAAGCATTGTGTTCACTCTTAGGATCCTTTAAAGATTTTTTAATTCAAACGACTAGTTCCTATGGATTTTATTTGACATCCAGGCACGTCTCTCATTGTTAGAACATATTTGAAGTCTTATATCTTGAGATAGAAAACTCATCAAGACACAAAATTTATAGGGGACATTCTTGGCATAAAATAAATCAATTCATGCAATCTTTAAACTTGGAGAGGCATCCTAAGTACATTTATTAAATATACAACTAGACTAACTTGTTACTTTTTACATGACATGCCATGACAGTTTGGCTCCTTTAGGTTTGTACTAATCATCTTTAGACCTATCAAGGCTCTGATAAACATTTGAAACTTTTTAAAAACCTACTTCATACCCACTAAATGTTATGAACACCATGGAAACATTTTGGATCCCTTCATTTGTAATTCTAGACCTGTTTCTAGAACTACTTCCTAAAAATCAATAAATTACCTTTAAGACTTGATTAAAGTGTTTTCAAAACTTTGCAAGTGACATGAGGCTTATCCTTCCATTATCAGATCACTCACAAAACTAGAACTCTGCTCAACTTCTTACTCCACAACAAGACTTCCAGAATATTGATCCATCTAGGCAAAGTTTTGTATGTAGGCCAAAATTGGCCAACATTTATGGTGACATATTAGGATTTCATGCCTACTATCCAAGATAACAATAGCCTTAGCCTATCTATTAGGCTCACGGGGTCACAACATTTCTTCTCTAAATAATCATGAAAATGATACAAGTCCCTTTTTTGAAAACCCTTTCTTGAAGCAATAAAGATGAAAAAAAAAACACTGTGCCCAAGGCACTTAGGGAAGGGAAACACACAACTAAAAATATGTGCACAAGGCACTTAAAGGAAAACATAAAAATATACTCTAATATATACAATGGTTTCAAACTCTTCTAAGAACAAGGATTTAAATGAATGCCATTGATTAAGGTGGTTAATACTTTTCCATCCAGTTGGGCAAGCTAAAAATCATTATGTTGTTTGCACCCGTGAATAAAATAAGGGCCACTCCACAAGCTCTCAAACATGGTATGGTTTCCTAGTTTGGCCTTATTTGAATCCCACTTGAGGACTAGATACCCTTATTTTAAGTCCCTTGTTAGTGATTTCTTGTCAAAGGCTTTCTTGACTTGAGCTTGATGTGACTCTAATGTCTTCATTCTAACATCCCTAGTTTCTTCAAGCTCTATGAGCTCTGCCATCCTCACACTCATAAGCTCACTCTCCATCAACTCAATCTAATGAAATAGTTCCAAGGTAGGTAAATCAAGGGAGATGGGAAATTTGTCTTCCCTTCCATATACAAGTACATATGGTGAATTGCCAATGACAACTTTGGGAGTCACTCTATCAGCCCATAAGGATGTCCTTAATTTTGTGTGCCACACTCTCTAGTTCTCCTCCATAGTTCTCTTGATAATCCTTATCAAGTTCTTATTTGTTGACTTTACCAGTCCATTGTCTTGGGAGTAGTAATTTGAGGATGTACTAAGGTAAATACCCAACTAAAGTGCCCATTCACTTGTCGTCATGCTAATAAATGCTAAGCCATTATCTAAAATTATTGTGGCTAGTACACCAAACCTTTTCACTATGTTATCATAAAAGTCCTAAACTACTATTTCATTGGCTTCTTTAAGGGAAATTACTTCCACCCATCTGGTGAAGTAGTTAGTAGTAGTGATTACCTAGTTGTGTCCTCCACTGGAGGGTGGATTGATCATTCCTATTAAGTCCAAACCCCACTACATGAAGGGTTGTTCCACCTGGATTGGGTTGAGAGGAAGGGTTGTCAATATTTGCTTACCTACAAAAAGAACACACTTTTGACATTTTTAGACCCATGCGTAGGCATTTTTAGAGAGACTAGGATAGTAATAACCAACTCTCATCACTTTTATTGTATTTTTTGGAACAAAATGGCCTCTTACAGGCCCATCATATAATTTCTCTAAAAGCCTTGTCACCTGGTCATCATTTATGCACCTAAGGATCATTCCATTGAGTTCCTTTTTGAATAAAACTCCATCAACCAATACATAAGGTATGGAATAAAGTATAAAACACCTCCTCTTTACCCTATTCATCCCTTGAGGGAACTTACCTATTAGCAAGAAATGCGTTATATCTTAAAACTAGCTAGTGTGAAGTGGAAGTGCATCTATTTATGAGTTATCTTATGTCATCAAAATGACTTATTTATCTTCCTAAAGGTAATAAACCATATGATCACATAAGACTTTACCTCTTACTAGATTAGTGACCTTAATCTCCATTTCATACTCCATGACCTTGGTAATCCAACTAACCCTCTTCTAATTCAAGTCTTTGTTAAGAAGGAAGTCTCTCACTCTAGGATGAGACACCATAAAATAGATTTTTCTATTAGAGAACATTATTCTGAACTTTTTGAGGCTTTTTAATGCTTTAAAAACTTAATTTTATAAAAAAAGTGTACCTTACCTTATATCCTTTAAGCCTTGATTGAAAAAAGTAATTTGTTACTCAAGTCTTTCATCATTCTTCTACATCAACATAGTTGATATATTGTCAATATTGGCAAAGGTATACAATATGAAATCCCTTGAGAAGTCAAGCTTCATGGGAAAGGGTGCTTAGATAATAGCTTGCTTGATAGCCTCAGATGTTGCTTTACCTTCATTTGACCAAGTGAACACTTGGTTATTCTTCAACATAGTAGTGATGGGTTTGACCAAGTTTTGAAAACTAGGTATAAACCTTCTCACAAAGTTTATTTTCCTAAGAAAGCTTTGGAGTCCCTTTTTATGCTTGGGTAAATATAATGCCAAGATGATACTTATGATATTAGGATCAATAGCTAATCCATGCTTTGAGATAATATGTCCCAAGATTTTTCCCTTATGAATATAAAACACATATTTCTTGGGATTTAAAGAGATCCTATATTCTCTGCATCTTTCAAAGATCAATCTTAGGTGATCTAGGTTCTCACTGGCCTTCTTGGAGAAAATTGTGATGTCATTCAAGTAGATGAGAACCATTTGATTGAGAAAGCCTTGGAAATCCATGTCAATGGCTCTTTGGAAAGTATCTCTGGAATTTGACAAGCCAAAATCCATCTTTTAATAAGCATATGTGCCCCACTTTGTGGTGAAGGTAGTCTTGAATTAGTCTTCTTATCTTACCAGCACCTAGTTATATCTTGAATACCTATCCAAAAGAGAGAAGCATTCTAAAATAGTAACTATCTAAAAGATTTGTTGGATGGATGGTAAGGGGTAATGATCCTTTAAGGAGACCTTATTTAGGTCCCTAAAATCAACACACAATCTGATCTCCCCATTCTTCTTCCTCACAGGTACTAGGTTGGCTACCCATGGAGGAGTGTTTGATGAGAAAGATGATATTGGATTAAATAAATTTAGTCAATTATTTCCTCATAAGATCCTAAATTTTGGGGTTAATGGGCATCTACTTATATCTCATAGGCTTGGCATTAGCCTCTAATTCTATAGTGTGGTGGGCTATCTTGGGATCAAATCCTCTCAAGTCACTATATTCCCAAGCAAAGATGTCTGCATATTTTTTACAAAGTTCAATGAAAGCATGTCTTTTAGCCTTAGTGCTTACCTTCCCAAGCTTGAGGAGTTTGTCTTTGAGGATAGGAACTCTTTTTTAATTATCCTCATCAGTTGACATCACTGCCTTATCTTTCCTCATATGGTCTCCCTCATGAAAAAAATCTTCAAGGGTGACCAACCCTTTAGGAAGCTTGTTAGACCTCAATTGAATAATTTTATATTCATACTAGTGTTGAAATTTATCTTATTTCAATGAGGAAAAATATAATTTATATGGCAAGAAACAAGTAATCTGCTTGTCATTATCAAAGACCTACTAATGAGGTTCATTATCTAAGATTGAGGGTCTTAATACCACTCTGACATGTGGCTATACTTTGGAATTTTTCAATTCATTTGGGAGGTCAAATTGAGCTCCCACAACTACCAACCTAACAACATGTTGATTTTGGTTCCTTGGCACTACTTGGATGTTGAAAGCCTCAAAGTCCTCAAGTATGTCCCACAATCTATGTTTGTAGTATTTCATCATAGGATTCTTTGTGGTGTTTTGGAATCTGACCTAATGCACTATTAGTTCACTATCTCCATACACTTGTAGCTACTTGATTCCTCTCTTATTAGCCCATTGAATGCCATGGATAAGGCCCTCATACTTAGTTGCATTGCAAGAACAACTAAATTGGATCCTGTAAGAAGAGAAGTACTTATCGCTGGAGGGAGACATTAGCATTGCACCTATACCTTCCCCATGTTTTCTCCTTGAACCATCAAATAACAATTTACACAAACCACTAGTATCTTCTTGAGGACTAGTGAGGGATGTCATGGACTCATTTCCCTCATGCAAATAATATACTCCCATGTATCTTTCTTCAACACTTTCCAAAGGGTCAATTAATTAATTTTTACTCCATAACTCATCCAAGAACATATCAAGTATCTCCTTAGGATGAGTGTTTATTTATTGACCAACAAAGTGTTCATCTTCATCTAGGATGGTGTAATTGATGTTTGAGCTATTAGGCCCATAAGGCTCAATGTGAAATTGTGCAATAGGCTCAGCTTTGATTGATACCTTGGTCCCATACCTTATTCCAAAATCCATGTAAGACCAATATACTACTAGATAACCTCTAATTTTTGCTATGAAATATCTAGATAAGCATAAAGGAAAGTGAGGAGGCACATCAAGAATCAACACATCCTGAGCAACTGAAACACTAGGACAAGCATGCAAGGTCAATTTTAGACCTTTGATAATGCTAGCTGATTTGGTGGAGGATCCATCAAGGTGAAAAACTCCCTTATATTGGGGTTTATACTTAAAACCAAATTGATCTGTTATTGACTTTGGCATCACTTAAGTACTTGTTCCACTATCTACCATGCAATTACATATCAAAGAGTCACTAATGATCATATAAATTTAGAAGGGAATAAGTTTGACCACCTTATTTGATTGTCCTTGATTAGGCTTTTTGTTTGTATTGGTGAGGACTACATTCTCTTTGATCAGTAGCTTCTCAAAAACATTTATCCTTGACAAACCTTCTTGAATGATATCCACCTAACTTAGCATAGAAAGCACATCCCACATTGGCACACTCACATTGGATTTCTTCATTTATTCAATAATGTTTATGAGCAAACCACTAACCTTTGCTTATTCTTTGGGAGCCATAATAGTACCTTGAACTTGTGAGTTTTGTGGTACAAAGGCATTCCCTTGATACTGACTCATAGATATTGGAACTTTTGGAGTAGTATTAGGTTCCTTTGGTTTTTATAGTAAAGGAGTAATGGTAGGAAACTCTTTGACTACCTACTATTTACCATCCATATTCCTTCTTTTAAACCTTATATTAGCTAATGTTGGAATGTATGTTTGGATAGAACTATCCTATGGATTGAATACATAGAATTCTTCTTGCTCATAGTTAACCATTGTATCACCCAACTAGCTTGGTCCTTATTAATCCCTTGGCACTATTGAGGCTCTTCTATTTTTGTCATTGTAGGTACTTCTATGTTTTGAGCCATAAGGGCTTGGTTGTATCCATAGCTAGTACCTTGATGCCATTACTCATTGAAATCCTGATTAAACTCGGTGTTTAGGAGAATGGACTGGCCAAAAGACTGATTCCAAGTCATAATACTCTCAAATTCTTGAGCAATGTTGTTTTGAGAAGGTAGAAAATTAGTAGAGGTGTTTGCATCATTTGGATTATAATTGTTTTTCCTAACATATTTAGGCTACCCCTATCCTTGGATTTGTTGTTGGCCTTGCCCTTGGAAACCTCCTTTATAGGGTGGCCTATTTGCTTGATAAGACTATTGTTAAGGCTTATATGTAGTTTGATAAGGTCTATTAAACTAGGTG
Source organism: Torreya grandis (assembly GCA_037957365.1). Lineage (NCBI taxonomy): Eukaryota > Viridiplantae > Streptophyta > Pinopsida > Cupressales > Taxaceae > Torreya > Torreya grandis. Next base: position 1,813,920 of record JARHVA010002228.1, read on the forward strand.
TTCTTCTTCTTCACACTTACCAACTTGTTTCCAAAGGATTGAAACATGCTCTTAAGCTCTTGGAAATTCTTTTTTTCTTGGGAGTCACTAGATTGACTAGTTGAAACCTTTCCTACTTTGGTGTAGGTATGGAAGAAAGAGTTAGCATGGGGGGAATGATAGCAAGGGGATAAATGGAAATAAGAGGTGGTTAAATCTCAAGAAACAAAGTCATTAGTGGCCTAAGTGTAAGCTTGTTAGCTTATACTAGACAATTCTCTGGTCTGATAACCACCTCATAAGCATTTGGTAATATGTTTCCTCCCATGGATTGGATCATCACTGTTTAGGGATTTCAAATAGTAAAAAAAATCAAAGCTAAGAGTAGGCATAATAGAGACTATGATCCTATCCCAAATATTTTGAAACCTATTATTGAAATCTTGAATGACTTCATGAGGAGCCCTCTTGATTGCAGTTAACTATTCTATAAGTAACAAATGGTCACTTTTATCTTCAAATATTTTACACAAGGCATCACCTAATTTATCCCATGATGTAATGAAGTTAGCATTAAGGTTTGTATACTAGTCTAATTCTTTACCTTTGAAAGAGGTAGCCAAAAAATTGATAGCTATATTTTCCTCAGTGATATCATGAATATTACAAAAATTGGCTATATCTCTGAGGTGCTTCGCAAGGGTTGTAGATTGATCTCCAATAAATTAAGGAACACTTTTAAGAGATAATACTAGGATGGGATCATATTTATAGAGTTCTAAAGGACTTTGACCATTGAAAGCTACAAATGGGAAAGCTCTAGGGGCTATCATGGCAGTGAAAAGAGCTAACAAAGATCTTGTAGAGGTGAACCTAGAAACTTGTTTAGTAAGAAATATTCCTTTATATGGATGTGTATTATCAAATCTTAACCTTTTTACTAAGTTTAAAGGTAAATCAAAAAATTCAAAATGAATACCTATAAAAGTTGATCTTGTAGTCACTTTTAGCATGAAAGATAGCTTACTACTCTGCTACCAGAATGTTGAGTGTTATTTGGATTCACCAAATAATGTTGCATGAAAGCTATAACCACTACAAATTGATCAAACCAACATAAACATTAACCAATATTATTTGAAATTAGTCCCACTGAGTGTGCCATAAACTATTATAACATTATTTTGCACCCTTAGAGAGGGTTCTTCAAGCTCTCTCCAACTAAGCTACACAATGGGAACAACCCCAAGCTATGGGTATTCTGTATTGGGGTTGGACCTCCAGAGAAAGTTGACTTCCTCTTGATGAATCACCTAGAGTAATGCTTCTACTTGGAAAAGGGTTAGAAAAGGGGGAATAAGGAACTAAGAGAGATAAAATGTGATGCACCAAATTTAAAAGGACACTCACATAAGCTTGAACCAACATTAAATTTGCATAATATAATGTTTGTTCACACAATCTCAAAAACTAGTTAATTACATAAGTATTTCATTAACTAGGCTCACCAAACAATCAAATAATCAAAGAGGAATTCTAAGATTCTCACCAATCATCCATTAATGGAAAAAAAAACACAATTTTAGATCTATAAATAGCTTGAAAACACCTTAAAAGAGGCAGGAAATAAGGACAATGGATATGGAAGAATTTCCTTCACAAAGCCATCATGCACAAGCTTACCAAACACTAGTTAAAGGCAAGAGATAGGTAAAAATTGATCTTATTAATTCAAGAGGTATTTATTACAAAAATTTTGATAGGTTTTTTCTTTATCAAATGAGCACACCAAAAAAGGGGATAAAAATGCGAGATATAGGATAAAGAGATAGAATGAGGAAAAGCATGCAATTGAAATCAATAAATGAGTTGCCACCACCCTTCAATGAATTCTCAACCATATTTTGATCAAATAAAGACTATTACTCCATCAAAAAATTAACCTTTATTTATCATAATAGCCTTTGAACCCTCCCATTGGTTGAGAAATACACTAGAAGATAAGAATCCATTTTGAAGATGATGAGTCATGATCATTTCAAGGAGGAAATATCCTTAAGGCTCTGAGAAGCATTGAATGTTCCACCTATAATATTCAACCACCAAATCTCTCTCCTTGAAATTTTATTCCACCCTCCACTTTTTTTCTTTATAATAATAAAATATTTCATAGTTATAGACCTAATAGAACCATGATTATGTCTACTTTAAGTGCTTATAGGTACCTACTTGTTGAGGATGTGAACGTGTCAAAAGATTAGATACTCTTCCATAATATATTTATATCTTCCCCTACTCTAAACCTTAAATCTATGTCTACTATAGATGAAAACAAATCCCATTTATTGGTTTTCATATAGTCATGACCTCAACAAAAATCCCATCAGGTTGCTTAACTCCATTCTTGATCTTTATTAGGTCTCAATAGACCTAATTTGTTCTTGAACATTATAAAAGCCAAGAACTCATTACATATGTGGATTCCCTTCAAATAACAATGAACATAGTCATGAAATGATGTTACAACCTGAAAAAACAAGTCCTGTGGGTTCTACATTTCCAAACCAGAGGCCTAAATTGAGCTTTAATGGTAGCCCTCAAACTTGAAATATTTACCTTGGGTCAACCTAAATTATATTTAGCTCTCAACTCTATGAATTTACCTACCTAGGTCTATGAAATACTTTGATCTGACTTATCTACCAATGTGGCATCCATACCATGCTCTTTATCATATTTTAAAAAATATATGACTATTGCTACTTCTAACACGTATCACTATCTTGTGCCCCTTAGAACTTGATTGAATTTGCTTCATCAATTTTTTGTTTTGGTTTCCAAAATTGTGACACTTGGTAACCCCACATTCAATAAATAGACCCACCTATTATATCTCCATTTGGTTTATGTGCTTATGCCATGTGGTGGCCTCACATACGATTTGGGCTCATTAAACTTTTGACCTAATTCATACCATCAATTTTATATTAATGATTGAACATGCTCCATCAATCTTTAATTTACTTGATCAAATGTGCAATATTGATCCTTTTATTCATTGTGGTCATGAAACTTGTCAACCCTAAATTTAATCTTTAGATCCTTTGAATTGTTGACATTGATCTTGTCATTAATCTTGATTTACATGATTTAATTCTTGCCATTGATCTTGATGGCCCCACTAAATTGAGCTATTATCTGCATGCCATTGATCTATGATTTTATAAAGATATATTTTGACACTCGACAACATTGTGTTCACTCTCAATATCCTTTGAAGATTTTTGAATTCAAATTACTACTTCAAGTGGATTTTATTTAACTTCTTCGGGTACATCTCTCACTGCTAAACCATCTTTGAAGGTTTATATATTGAGAGATAAAACTGATCAAGACACCAAATTTTTAGGGGACATTCTTGGAAAAATTTACATCAATTCCTATAATCTTTAAACTTTGAGAGGCCTCCTAAGTACATTTAATAAATGCATAACCAAATTGACCTATTCTTTTTTGCATGATGTGTCATGACAATCTGGCTCCTCTAGGCTTGTGCTAATCATATTTAGACCTATCAAGTCTTTGATATACCTTTGAGACTTTGTCCAAACCTACTTCATGTCCCTTGAATACCATGAATACCATGGAAACTTAATGGGTCCCTTCACTTGAAATTCTAGACCTATTTCCAAACCTGCTTCCTAAAAATCAATAAATTCACTTTAAGAATTGATTAAAGTGTTTTCAAAACTTTTCAAGTGACATCAGGGTTCTCCTTTCATCATTATATCACTCAATCAACAATAACTCTACTTAATTTCTTACTCCACACCAAGACTTCCAGAATATTGATCCATCTAGGCAAATTTTTTTATGTGGGCCAAAATTAGCTAATAGATCCCAATCACCTTTATGATGATTGAATGTTGCCTACGTATCCAATACTCTAAAGAGTTAAGTAGATCCACACATATTTATTTCACTTAATGTGAATGTTTAATTATGATCTTTTTATTTATGAATGTGATTAGAATATAATTTTTGATACATGAAAATATTCGCTCTTTAATTGGATTATTATGCTTTAGACTTGGCTAGTGATTGATCTTAGTGATTGATATTCAATTTGGAAAGAATAGGGAAAAGTTACTCTATGTGCAATATCGTATCAATGCTTAAAAAATAAGTTATAAGTGAGTAAAAAATATGGGTTTGATTTATATTTATATGAGTTCATTTGGGTAATTTATCATGCCACCAACATGTTAGAAAAATAGGCCAACCCATACGAATTATTTAATTTTGAAAAATAGTCATTTTTGGGTGAGTGTCAGTAACATCACCCTTAGGTCATCTTAATCAACAAAAATTGTTTGAGCCTAAAGTTAGTGTCTTGAAGACAATAATGTGAATATAATGATTTAGATATGCCTAATTAATATATTTATCTTATTTTATATATACTAAGAGGTTCATATAGGTTATTGAAAGCAAAATAAGATGGTCATCCTCATATTAAACATGTGGATGTGAGAGAATGGTGAATAAGATGCATATATGTGTGCACAAGTCATATATGATGAATGTAGGTCACATTGTCAAGTGTCTAATAACATAATTTAGTATCTAAAATTTCCCCATTTTATTATAATATTGAAACTTAGTAAAAATACTAGAGTAAAAAGATAAAGTATACCTGAGTGTGTAAAATGAACTTTATCTTTGGAAGATGGCTCCAAATGTATGAATTTATTACATGAAAATATACAATGAAAATGTAGTTATCAATTTTCATATGTGAAATCTAAAATTTTAAATTTTAAATTTAAAAAAAAATGATCAAGGAGTACACCTTTATGTGAATAAATTGTGTTACCTTGTAACCTTTTGGAGATGATTCTCCCTTGTTTAAAGTATTTGAGAATTCCATATTAAAACACATGGATAATTAGGGTGATTATGCCCAAAATTTATGTGATTATCAAATTCATTGGGTTGGGAAGATAAATTACCCAACCCTCATGAATGTAGAATAGTGACAGGACTATTGAGTATCATTGAACCTCAACTACACTAACTCATATAAATATTCTACATTGGATCTTGAACCTCAAGATCGTAAGGTAGGAACTACATAATGGGTTTATTATGGGAAATGTCATGGATATTGAATGTTATAGAACCTCAACATATATTACCTAAAAATAATGAATCAACCACTAAAAATAAACTTATAATTCAAGTTTGTTCACTACCCAGTGCCAATACATTATGTTTTGAAAATAAATAACTAAAATAGTGCTCATTACAAAATATGTAAATGTGCATGAACAAGTATCATGCCTCACTAAATCTATGCCAAATATAAACTATCATAGTGTATGTGTGCATGATAAAAATCATGCCCCAATGGATATGTGCTAACTAATATAAAACATTATGCATTTATATGTTAAATCTGAGAACCAATAAATCAAATGTATTTGTATGTGAAAACTTGTAATTATTGTTCCTGTAAAATGTTGTGCACTTGCATGGCATATGCACTTAATTGTATCTAGATATATATTTTTTAACTCATGTCTCTATAAATTAAATGAATATTCATGGTATATGATATAGAAATATATACTACTATGTAAATATTTGTCACATATATGAACCAATCTAATATCTAAACCACATTAAATATCTGACATTTGTACTTTGCACAAAAATCTAATTTTTTATTTTCATGGAAGGTTGTGTCACTATGAAAATTCCATTTATGTGTCCCCCTTATGAGGTTAGTTATGCATCATGTAATTAAATTATATCAAAATAATATTTAGTTGTATCATTTCATATACAAAAATGCAATCATTTATAATCATGTCAATATGTGGAGAATGTGTCATCTTATAAATGTATATGTCATCAAGGCATGTAGGTAAAAAATATAATGCAAGGCATATAAGTGTCATGTCAAGTCAGATGTATCAATTAGGTAGACCATAGTAACTATAAATAATATAAGAATTAAATAAGCCTACATAGTAAATAGGTGCCCAATGGAAATAATGGCACCAAAAATAAATGGGAGGTGTGTGATATGGATCATGACACATGTAAACTCTAAAATCTTAGCAAGTTCAATAAGATAAACAAACTCCACAAGCTCAATAAAAAATCTTAGATTAATCCACTCAGACACACACAATGTCACACATAAGGTGATGGATCATAAATAAGGTACATAAATATGCCATAAAAAACAAATCCAAGGGCCACATATAAGGGACATTTATATGTCATAATAAATAAGACTAATGAACCACACAATAGACAAGCAAAAATTAGCCTATAATGTAATATTAACAACGTCAAAGAAGACTAGAACAAGTGAAAAATAGTCTACACTATTTATATATCAATGTCACATCATGGTAAAGTATCATATCCATCTATCACTATATAATATATGAATAACTCACAACACATGTAATCTATATATATAATTTAAAGATAGGGTGGTCTCAAGTGACACTCATTACACTCAAGTGACATTTTATATGACTACATTTTCCCCCTTTTATTCAAGAAATGCAACAAAGTGAAATGACTAGGATAAAGGAAAAAGAAGCATACCTATACTTACCTAAGAGGCAAATCCCTTGAATCAAGGTTTGAGTACGTGAAGTGTGCTCCATTGCATGTCATGTAAATGAAACATGAATGATACAACCCCCAGCTAATAAATATCAAAATCAAAGACAAAAATAACCAAAGAGATAAGAGAGAGGAAAATAATGAATACACCTCATTAAGTACATGAACCAATGTAGAAACCTAATGACATCCTCTTTATGTGTGTATCTGGTGATCAAATGATGAATAATTCTTACTGAGTTGATGGCTTACTCAATACCCATGTGTGGGTGGCTCAAGAACTCAAGTTGGCCTTAAATCCATCATTGCCCACCCCTACTTAGTGGATCATGAACTATAAATAGATTGGATTTGACTGATGGCTTGTTTAACCCTCCTATGTAGGTGGATCAAGAATTTAAATAGGCTATGACTCCATCATTTCCTATAGTAGATGCATCTATAACTAAAATTACACAATGTAACTAAATCTATTTGATTTAATAGAAATTGTGTAGGATGGCCTTAGGGCCATTTAGAACCTAAAATGAAAAATGGCTTAAAGACCTCTTGGGTACATAGGTATGTAGATCATGGACTAATCGGTAATGTCAACCACTTCAGATGGAGTAAGGCATCAATCTAGTGTAAAAAGTAGTGCAAATGGTCTCTGGATAATGACATGGTTTTTTTCATTCTATCTAAGCAACTGGTGCAAAAGTAAGCATACCAAATCAATGTGTCATGCACATGCCCCTAATTATGTAATCTGTGTATATGGATTCTAGACTGAGTTATAGTAATCTATATTTGAGCATATCTGAAAATAAAATAGGAGTGATGATATTGTGCATGATGCCCCTAATCTGAGAAAATTGGTATGATTCTATGTAAAATTGAGAATAAATTAAACATAACTGATAATCTATCACTGATATTATAAAAAAAATGAACTATAACTATTATACCTTTCTAGCTAATTTAGATTTTCCTATTTCTAGAGCTACTAGATAGTAGCACAGTTGCTTGGACAGTAGTGCATTATGTTACTATCAACTAGGTCATGCTAGTGTCCTTATATATTATTTCTATGCCAAATTATAACTAATTTATGTCTAACTATTTTTTATGTGTTTTACTAATTTTGTACTCTATATTCTATGTTTGTGTGTTGAAAACTATAGTCTAAGTGCACCCATATGGCTTGATCTTTGTGATAAACCTCTATAAATTCTCCTTCTTTTGAGGGGATTTTTTAACATGTGCAATAATTATCCTCAAAATAAAAGCTATGCAACCTATATGTAAGCTTAAGAATATGTGATATCTACATGGTAAACCAATATAATGTGTATACATGACAATGGAATGTAAAATAATCTGAGCATAAGTTGGTAATATATTATTTATGTTAGATCTAACATTCATAAAGTTTTCAAGATATATATAACAATGTAAATAGGTATATGAACAATAAATCTATATATAATCTAAGTAACTATCTAGGGAGATGGGGCATGATGTCCTTCAAGATATCAAAGGAGGAAGGGGACATGCATGAGGTCCTTCATGTAATCACAAGCTAAATGTAAGTGTAACAAGTAAGATATAAGTCTCATGGACATGACGTATACATTAAAGCATATATACAAACACATGAGGCACATGTCACTAAGTCTAAGAAAGAAAAAATATATAAGGACATGTTCAAATGTCCACATATGCTTTTAGTAAGCAAGGTTGGCTTAAGACCACATGGAAGGCCATGTTTAAATGTCCACATACATAATTAATAAGGCACACACAAGGACATGGGCACATGTCCAAAGAATACACACAATGAAATGAATTTTTGTATGACTGTAGAAAAATGTTATATTCAAATTCCCTTGAATAGATGTAGAATCAAATAGACACAATCAAATCTAAACTAGGAAAGCTAGAAATCAAAGTATGCATGAACATGTGGTATATATGAATTTGTGTATCTATGTATGTGCCCCCAATGGGTGGATAGTAGCATATCTGGATATGTGTGATGGATCTGAGTCCTTTAAGAATTTATGAACACTTGAATAAAACAAGTGAATCATGTGTGTATGATAAAAATGACTATACTAAGATAGATATCATATGTAGTTCCTAGCAAATAGAATGAATGTAAACATGGGAATGCATATATTCTAAATTTTGTATTTTTTCAAAAATATTTCAACATTTTTTATATTTTTAAAATAATACTTTTTTTTTGTTAATATAATTTATGCAAAATCAATCATGAAAATGAAACTATATAAAATTAGTAAGAATAAATGGAATTGTCAATATATGGGGAGGAACATAATAATTGATGAGTCTCGCAATAGACTTACAATCAATGTCTCAAATCATTAGCAACAAGAATGCAGGTTTGCAAACAAGAAGAAAACTGGTAAGTAATCTAAATTAATAGAATGTTGCTCTATTATCCAAGATTTAACCTAAGAGTCTTATAGAAGTAAGCAAATACAAATTTTGGATAGGTGCTATGAATGAGGAGTTAGACCAAATAGAGAATAATGATACTTGGGAACTAGTTCCTAGGCCTAAAGAAAAGAATGTCATTGCCAATAAAATGGAGAAGTCACTAGGAACAAGGCTATATTTATATGCAATGGATATGCACAAGTTGAAGGGATAGACTTTGAGGAGACTTTTGCACCAATAACAAGATTGGAGGCTGTCAGATTGTTTCTAGCATATGAAAGATTCAAAAGATTCAAGGTATACCAGATAGAAGTCAAATTTGTCTTTTTAAATGAGAATTTGGAAGAAAAAGTGTACATTGAGAAACTTGAAGGGTTATCACTATTATATGATAAATACTATGTCTTCAGATTGAAATAGGATCTCTATGGTCTAAAACAAGCTCTTAGAGCTTGGTATGCTAGGTTGGACAAGTATCTATCAGATCAAGGATTTAAAAGAGGAGTTACAGATAGTAATCTATACATCAAGATAGAAGATGAAAATCATATGATAGTATTTGTATATGTATATGACATCATATTTGGTGGAAACAATGAGAACATGACTAAGGCCTTTGCACAGGTGATGAAAAAAGAGTTTGAGATGTCCATACTAGGAAAACTATCATTCTTTCTTGGGTTGAAAATCACCTAATCTAAAAAAGGTATATTCATCTCACAATCCAAGTACAGAAGAGAGATGTTAAAGAATTTTGATTTAGAATATTTCAAGTCAATTATTACTCTAATGATCATAGGATGTAAGTTGATCAAGTAAGATGAGTCTTCAAAGGTCAATCAAACATCATATAGGTTAACGATATGATGTTTATTTTACACCACTACCTCTAAACTTGACATCATGCAAGTAGTAGGTATTATGGGAAGGTTTAAATAAGATCCAAAAGAGAATAATTTTCAAGCAATCAAAAGGATACTCAAGTATCTCAAAGGTATTATGGAGTATGGATTGTGGTATACAAGAATTAAGGAGTTCAATTTGATAGATTACATAGACGTAGATTCGATAGGAAGTATAGATGATAGAAAGATAAATGTTGAATATTTTTACCATAAGTAAAGATAGGTCAACCCCATATAATATAAAACTTATATATGGGTCTATTAGGATGTAATAGGGTGTACCATGGTCATAATCAATTTTAGTCCTAAAGCATTTCATGTCACTTTAGGTCACTATTTGGGGTCATTTATGAGGTTTTAAAGTTTTCATAAGTATAAAAATGTTCCAAGAGGTTATTAAATGTCCCATTTGTAAATATAGGTCGTAATTACTATGTCATAATTGACAAACTATAGTTTTATATGTTAGATCAAGAAAATAGTTGAAAATGTGGCAGTTTGGGCAATTTCAGTTGGTGGTATAGCTTCTCTAAGAATTATGGCACATGTGGAAGGACTTAAAGTGACCCTTAAAGTTTATTGAACTCATTTACACACTTTATCAGTCTTGAAACATCTAAAAATGGCCTAAAACTAGTATGCTTCTCCATCACTCCTCTTTACATACAGAGATGGTCAAATGGTTTTCTCACGGTACGACTAGTAGGAGAAGAATCAAGTTGAATGCCTCTCCTAGATGTTATTAAACTTGGTATAATTAAGATTCATGGTATGATTTAAATTATTTATTTATTTTTATTTATGAACAAATGCTAAGAAATTTATTTCTTCTTTCTACTTACTTATCCCCACACCCTACAGGTTTCTCTCTTATTTGCATTGGTCCATACAAGCCAATTGGTGAAAGTGTTTTTATGGGGTATATACATTCTTATCTCATGATTTATATCCTTTTTTTATTTGTGTAAGAGGATTGATGAGAAAAATTATCTCATGTTGCTAGTAAAAGACACTATCATAGTCTGCAAATAGGTTTCACTTATAAGTGGAGTTAATTCTCATGTTTTGGATTCTATATAAAAAGTGTATTGATGTTTCATGCTCCTGATGTCATGATGATCATCTTCCTTTTCAAAAATTAATCTCAATATTAGAACTTGGTGAGAAAACATAGTCATAATCTAACATAGTATATTTCCTACAGACATCCACCTATAGTCAAGTGAAAGGAAGCTTTGACTAGCCTTTTTTGAAGAGGTAAATAGGTTTGAAAAGTATTGAAATGGTTGTATGAGGGATAAAACAAATTTTAAACTTAAAAAATATTATAAGTTGACTTGGAGAATCAATCCAACATATTATGCTTTGTATACTATAATATTCACCTATAGGCGGGGAAAAGGAGCCTTTCACAGTCATGTTAAATGAGAGAGAGAAAGTTACAAGGCCTTGAGAAGCCTCCCAATATGGATAAAATCTATTTATACTTTAAATAGGTCTAATATTGATTGCATAACCATCCCCCATGCAAATTATTCATATCCCACCTTCATTACCTGTGTCCTGCATATGCACCTATAGGTGGCTCCAACAAAGGCTTGAGGATATTGCATGAAGATGTTTGAGACCTTAAAATAGGTATAGTAACATGGATAAGGTCATAACATCAATGGTGGAAATAAAATGCAGCAAACAAACTTGAATCTTAGACCTCAGTATGAGAAAGTTGTATATTGGAACAAATTACCTTAATTCTTATGAATCAAGGTCTTATCCATATGGTGCCCTTACATAGTAAAGAATATATGATCTAAGTAGGTATAAATGTTTCAATAATGGATCCCTATTGATGCACAATACCTTTAAAAATAACATGGATGGTTAGATAAGATAAGGTGATGTAATTGGGTTTCAAACTCATGCAATCTTTCACTGCAGGTTCTCAGTGTTATCGACAACATTTTAAAGTTCAAGTAATCCTATAAGGAAATAATGACATGTAGTGAAATGCTTTGAATAAAAATGATATTAAGTTAATTAATGTGGTATTAGTGTCTCAAATAAAATTTAAATTGGTTGAATTACAAGGTCTTAGCATATATCACCACATATAGGGGTCCTTTTGTCCTCAAAAGGGCCGCCTACAATCTGACTGCAAACACCTACAAGTTTATTATAAGAAGTTAGAGATGGGAAATCCTACAGACATGAAAAACTACCATTTGGATGTGAATATAAGTACTTCAATAAAACCCTAGGGTGTGTATCATAGGTTTCAAGAGTTTAAAATCATCTACAATTGTCTTTTCTTCCTTATAATGATCATTCACAATTTGACTATAGAGTGACTGAACATTAGAATAGTTTAGAGATTGGACTTACAAAGGCATGATGTGAACAAGTATAAGTGGTTGTATAATTTATTTAAGGATTCATGTATCACCTAAACATGACACACATGGTCTTTCAACATCCTACAGGAGCCTCATTTACTTGGGAGTACACACACATAGTTTGCTACAGTAGCCAACTAAGCCTGATCAAGTGGAAGGTATACTTTGAGAAGGTTGATAGAAGCATGGTATATTGGAAATGATTATAAAAAATTCACATTTTTAGTTAAAATTCCACATATATGATTGGAAAGGGAGAGACTAATCCATGATAGCCTTCATACTCTTAACCCATAATTAATTCAAGGAATCCTACACATTCATTAATTCTGTAAGTCTATCTAGAGGTTTGTGTTGATTTATGACCCTAATGAGGTGATATAACTCTAAAAATTGGTAAATTATATCCTCATGACCTAATATACCCCCTCATATACTCAAATTGGTTGGTACAATAGGGGATATTCCTTTTATTCTGTCTTAGATATAGGGCACTCCTGGAAACAAAAGGACTACAAATTTAGTATGAGAATGATAAGGGGATCAGTTAGGGACTATTTAAATATTTTAAAATATTGTGGAGAATAATTTAAATCATTAAAAACATTAATTAAGCCTCATAGTATTGATAAGCCAAACACGGTGGCCTAAACCCATAGAAGTACAGTCAGGCCTATTAGGCCTTGACTAGGCCTAAATCCCTAAAGGGCTCCAATCCCATTTATATAAATAGATGGACATTCCAATGCATTGGATAATCTTCATGGGGAGATATAATGTGAGTTATATCCATTAAATTTCAAGGAGATCACACAAGTTGGTCAAACTTGACCTTTTTCACCTTAGAGGTACACAGTCTTCACTCTTGAAATTGAGAGTTTAGATGCTCACGCTGGTATGGGAACTTATCATGGAGACCTAAGGATTTGGGAGATGTTTAATAAGGTACCTAAAATTATTCTAGTGTAATTTTTCTAAGGTTTCAACATTAGGATTGTATGAATAATCCTTAAGAGTCAAAACTACTTAAAACCCTCTAAAACCCTTGCTAATGGTCTGATTGGAAAGATAAGGAAGAAGATGCATCCAAATGAGATAGTTTGGTTAGGTAAGTGATTTTTAATTTCAGATAGCTTTCTTAGTCTCCTTCCCATTAGATTGGTTTGTACCCTATTTGTATGTATAAGGTATAGAACAAGCTTTTATTGACAAATTTTGTGTGTTGTGTAGGTTTAGAGGAGAGTTGAAGGATGAATATCACTTGGGGAGGTAAATTGGGACCTAATATAACTCCTAATTTTCAATTATTTTTTTATACAAGCACAAAATTATCTATATAAGGTCCTTCACTTCAGGTAGTCTATGGAAGATAATGAGAATTAAGAGTGATCACCAAGTGAGAATGTGATAAGTCTAATTGAGGGGACTTTTAAGGTCTACTTGATGGATTTAGTGAAAAGAGGACTATTTACAGGTTTCATATTACCACTTTCATATATTTTATTGAGAAACTGAAGGACCTTTTGGTGATAAGTGTAGGGATAGACCTAGAAGGCTAGTGATGGTGACTGCAGAGGGTGAGAACAGTTGTCTAGAAGAAGATCAGTGGTTAGGGACACATCTAATGCATGTTGAATATTTTTTATATCCCCCCATCCATAATTAATATTTGGTAGTTATTCCTAGTCTGATTTGGAGTGCTCAAGATAGGCCTAATGATGAAGGCAGTTTTTAAGAAAGTAGTTGAAGGGTCCTATGATAGTTTTGAGGAGTTTTCATGCTTGGAGGGAGATTTTTCTTGAAGAGAAATTTCATGATCTATTTCATACTCCAATTCTCTAAAACGTAAATAAATATCATTCCTTGACAATTTTCATTGTGATCTTGGAACTCCACTTCTCTCTCTCTTCTCACACATTATATAAATGCTAGCTATTTTGGCTCATGTTTTCTAATTCCACACCAAGTATGGTGAAACCATATTAGTTTGATGTTTTAATTTGAATTTTATTAATACATAAAATCTTGCTTTGATTTCATATACTATATTTTTTAAGTGTGTGAAGATTTGTATAGTGAATAATTAATTGATTGACATCTATCCTTGCTTTCTTTCAATCCTTTTATGTTTGATGTAAAATTGTCCCCCTCTAGTAGGTCACATGAAGTGTTGTTAAGTTTATGAATATATTTTCAAGTGTGTAATAATCCTTAGTATCTAAAACTAATCTTTGGTTCACTTACCTTGAGTAGTTTTCATGCATATCATCTCTATGTTGAATTACTAATGTTATAGTATTCTAGGACTTTAAAGCTAGTGTTGTAGGTCATTTCTCTTAGTGAAATAGTATGATATCATAGTGGATATCCTTATGGTGTATCACCTCCTTATATTATTTTAATTTCATTCATATTTATACCCCTTTTCATGTAAGTAATCAGTTAGTGTAGGTGATAAGTACTTAAAGGTCAATCTAAGGAACTAGCCCTTAAACCTAGAGGTCTACATGTATTGTAGGCAACCCATAGGCCTAAATGTATTCCAATGTTACCCAAATATTATATTATGATTATAAACCTCCTATAGGGTGTGATATTTGGTGAGAATATTTATAACATGCTTGGCCGTACCATTATCCTAAAGATAACTTGTCAAGGTGAATGTTGGTCTTGACAACATCATAGCTGCATATGGTGTTCTACTTAGCATTTAGAAACTCCATTAAAGGTAAAATATAGTTGTATACCATTTTTTTGTCATATTTTTGTGTTCAAACTTCATGGTCCTCACTAAGTCATATTCTAATAGAGTTTTCAATCCCATAAATCTGCCTCTTTAGCCTAAACTTCCTCTTGAAGTTCAACATCCTTAACCTTTTATCCCCTTCGAATAGCAATAAGACTTTGCTAGCCAAGAATACCAATAAAGTGAGGAAATACTTTACAAACATGGATAGGCAACCTGTCTTCCTAGCCTTTAACACTAAAAATATAATCCATCTTGATTCTTATGATGGCATTCCCCCTAATTCTACAAAGAGTGTTCTTACATTCAATGGTGAAGGCCATGTCACTCCTAGTGAGCACATTAGGGATATATAAAAATTATATAGTTTTCACAATGTTACTAAGGTCAACATTACCATTATACTCCTTATCATGTCCCTTAGAGGGAAATAAATTTATTGGTATAGGACTTTTCTTGGTGGTTACATCATAACTTGGGATGATTTTGGAGAGTTACTCACATCAAGATTTAAAGACAGGAGTGACCACACATCACTCATCCATCAACTCAACATGATTCAAAAAACCCATAAGGATATAATGCATAATTTTAATGATATATTCCATAGATATTGGCATAGGTTACCTCCTCCCATGAGACCACCTACTAACTTTGTGTTTCTCACATGCTTGAGGGCCATTGGCACTGACATAGACATCATGCTACAATCCATGGGTGGTTTCACCTTACCTGAGGCATATGACCTTACCATTAGAGTTGAGAATGGCCTCATAAAATTTAAGAAGTTGCCTCCAAAAATTTATATGCCTCTACTACCAAATATGTTTGTTTATGTACCAAATGTTGCTTAAGTTCCTAATGCAAATCCCAAGCCAAGGACTGCTCCTAAAAAGGTATAAGAGACAATTGATTGGAGGGAAATATATGAAGCCTTAGAGGTTCAAACTAGGTAACCTAATCTACAACAATGTGATCATCAAAACCCCTACCCTTCTCATTATTGGTATGGTCAACAATATGGTCAAGGGCAACCTAACTTTAATAGGCCTACCAATGCATACAACCCAACCTCTACTTCTAACACAAGGGTAATGGTATCGGTGCATAGAAATCTGATATAATGATAAGAATGGTATAAATTTTAATTAATGGATAATAATGAAGGTAGAGATCAATCTTAGTTACTCAAGGATGAGTCACTCCTTAACTATCAAGAGAATATGAAGTTCTAATGTAATCTAATGAAATTTGGCAACCCCAAGGAGTGAGTTTCACTAACTTCCTAGTTGTAGACACTTATGTTTTTAACCAAGGAAATTTTATTGAAAAAAATACTAGAGATAAAAAGGAGGATCTATGAGATGTTAATGGTGTGCCTACAAGTGAAAATAGTCCTCCTACAAGGTATCAAAACATGACTACAAGTGTGGTAGTCCCTAATACTCCTGTACCTCCTCAAAATCAGAATGTTGGAAGTTTTACTCAAAGTGCTTCAATACCTCAAATTACAACCACTTATTTGCCTCTAAGGACTCAATAAAAAGTAATTACTTCTGCTCTAATTTTTTTGACTCATTTAAGAATGCTAAGGCATCTATCTCTCTTTGGGATGTCTTTCACATGCCTGGCCAAAAAGAACTCTTGCAAAAATAGTTATCCATAATCCATGTTAGCCATCCATCATCAAGCCATAGTCATGGTAGTGTTACTCTTATTAATGCCCCTAATAAAACTATATAACCCTATACTATATATGAGAAGCCTCCACCCTTCTACCTCACTCTCATTATGGGGGATAAGATTTTTCATAGTTGCATAGTTGATAATAGAGCTAGCACATCAGTGATCCCCAAGGTTGTAATTAACAAATTGGGTATAAATTATGAAACACATAATAAAGGGGTGATAAATTAGATGGTACACCTACCAAGTAATTAATATTCATCAAAGTTTTGAAACTTTTTCTTCATGATTATCCTAGTTTCCCCACCATCCAGGATATTTTGGTTATTAACTTGCCTGCTCACTTTTCTATCTACCTCTCAAGTGATTTCACAGCCAAGATGAGAGGTTACCTCAGCTAATTGGTCCTTATTAGCCTTTAGGACTAGGTATGGATCAAAATTAACCATTATAACTCAAGCACTTACTAAAGTTCATATTGAACCCTATATAGAGCCAAGCTCCAATTTGAATTGTGTCATCAATGATAAAGAAGATTCTATTGTGGATGATGGTGCCTCTTCCAAGCTTGATGGAATTTTTTATTTTTTTCTAGATGAGTATGGTGGAAATGTTTATGAACATGATCCATATACCTACTTTGATCAAAATAACCTTGGCACCTATATCATCCATGAGGGAGCATTTGAGAAATCTAAGGTAAGCGTTGAGTATTTCTTCTCACAAATTATTGAAGGTGATTAGTTTTTGTGTATGATGATGATAGTTTAAAGATCATGATAGCTTGATATGATGGGAAGAGAAATGTATTTATTCCTTCAATTTATTAATAAGTCCTTGAAGATGACATTCATTAGGAGGAGGATGACTTATGGTAAAGATTCAATGTTGTATGTCAAGAATTTGATCAGTTAGGTATTACTACTCTTATTGAGAAGTGTGAATAGGATGATAGGATTATTGATAAGCCTAAAAATCAAATGGATGAGTGTCATATTAATTATGAAATATAATTCCTTGTTGAGCATGAAGATGAGAATAAATATGTTATCAAAGGGTCTACAGTCATAAAAGAGCATGGTGAAGCTACTACCCAAGAAGTTGTAATCATGGAGAAGGCTAGTGAATTCAAGGTAGTCATGTTTGTGATTTAAGATAATTCAAGTTCTCTGATTGAGGTTGAACCTTTTTTAGATGTGTTGAATTAGTAAAATAGGAACTTGATGATCATACACATCAAGTACATTTTATCCTATAAGAGAGCAAAGTTGAGATAGTTGTCATGCCTCCTAACCTGTAATTTGAAGATCACCAATCAGACATGACAAGATTAAATAAGGTTATAGCTCTAAACAAGGATATTGGAGAGAAATAAATAGTTTATTTGAAGTCTCAAAGTATTAGACTTGCAAATAGAAGAATATCTAAGAATGGTAAACCTTTTCACCATATACATAGTCAGGTGTTTATTGACAATCATGCTTCACATGCTAGATTGATTTCATAGAGAAGAAAGGTTTTAAGAGGAACCATATTTGACCTTGGTTTAAGCATGGTGAGTTATATTTCACCTGAAACTTTGAGGTCTTGTAAATATTATTATAGGTGTGTGTCTTTGTTTTAGTTATGTGTGTGTTCCATAAGTGTTCTTTAGAACACATGTGTGTTTCCTTTGGTGTGTCTTGTTTTATGTGTCTTTCCTTATTTTTTATTATGTTTTCAAAGTAAATTAATTTTAAAACTTATGTATATGTGACTCCATGTCCCAATGGATAGGATTAGGCTACTGGTCTTGGCATAGTTGGTTTGCCACCCCTAGGAAATTGCTAAGAATGTTGACTATTTTAACCATAAGTCAAAATAGGTTAAACTCCTATAGTATAAAACTTATATAAGGGTATATTATTATGTAATAGGTATACCATGGTCCTATTTATGTCATTCAATCTGATATTGACCTTGGTCATAGTCAAATTTAGTCCTAAGGCATTTCATGTCACTTAAGGTCACTATTTATGGTCATATATGAGGTTGTATGGTTTTCCTAAGTGGAAAAAAGTTACAAGAGGTTATTAAATGTCCCATTTTTTATTAATGGTTAGAATTACCATGTCATAATTTACAAACTATAGGTTTCTATGTCAAAGCAAGAAAATAGTTGAAAAAGTGGTAGTTTGGGCAGTTTTAGTTAGTTGTATGACTTTTAAAGGAGTTGTGGCACATGTGGAATGTATTTAAGTGACCCTTTAGTTTCCATAAACTAATTTACACACTTTATAAGTCTTTCAACATAAAAAAATGGACTAAAATCATTCTACTCCTCCATCTCTCCTCTTTGCATGTAGAGATGGTTAAACGATTTTCTCATGGTACACCAATAGGAGAAGAATCAATTTGAATGCCTCTGAGGGATATTTTTAAACTTAATATACTTAATATTCATTTATTATTTCAATTATTTACTACTTTTCCCTTATAAACCAATGCTAACAAGTCTACTACTTCTTTTTGCTTGCCTATCGCCATAGCCTACATGTTTCTATCATGTTTGCATTGGTCAATACAAACCAATTCGTGAAAGTGTTTTTAGTGGGTATGTAAATTATTATCTCATTATTTAAATCCTTTTATTAACATGTAAAACAATATTTTTGATCAAAATTATCTCATGTTGCTAGTAAAAGACACTGTCAAAGTCTGTAGACATGTTTCCCTCATAATTTGAGTTCATTCTCATGTTTTGGATTCTATATCAAAAGTGTATTGATGTTTCATGATCATAATTTCATGGTGATAAAATTCATTTTCAAAACTTGGTCTCAATATTATCACTTGGTGAGAAAACATGGTCATAATCCAACACAGTCAATTTCTTGTAGACATCCACCTATAGTCAAGTAAAAGGAAGCTTTGACCAGCCTTTTTGAAGAGGTGAACATGTTCTCAAAGTGTTTAAATTGTTTTGGGTTGAAAAAAAAAAATTAACCTTCCAAAAGGTTATAATTTTAATTTTAAAATAAATCCAACATATACTTCCGTGTATACTACAGTATTCACCTATAGGTAGGGAAAAGGATCCTTTCATAGTCATGTTAAATAAGAGATAAAGTTCTAAGGCCTTGGGAAGCCTCCAAAGATGGAGAGAATTAGTTTAGACTTCAAGGAGGTCTAATATTTATTTTATAAACATCCACCATGAATATTTTTCATATCAGACCTTTATTGATCTATGTCCTGCATATGCACCTATAGGTGGTTCCAATAGAGGTCTAAGGGTTTTGCATGTATATTTTTGAAAATGTTTGAGACCTTAAAACAAGTCTAGGAACAAGGATAAGGTCATAGCATAAATGGTGGAACCATAAGTCAAAAAATAAACTTAAATCTTAGACCTCAGTGTGAGAAAGTTATATATTGGGATAAATTACCTTAATTCCTCTAAATCAAGGTCTTGTCCATACTTAGTGCCCTTCCATAATGTATCATATAAGGTCTAAGTAGGTATAAATGTTTTTATCATGGAGACCTATTTTAGGAGAAATTTATTTCAAAATAACATGGATGTTTATACAAGAGAAGGATATGTAATTGGGTTTCAAACTCATGTAATCTTTTATTGCAGGTTCTCAGTGTTATCTACAACATTTTGAAGTTCAAGTGACCCTACAAGGAAATAATGATATGTAGTGGCATAATTTTAAGAAAAATGATATTAATTGAATGAAGGTGTTATTATAAGCTCAAATAAAATTTAAATGGGTTTAATTATAGGGTCTTGACCTATATCACCACCTACAGGGGTCCTTTTGTCCTTAAAAGGGCTACCTACAGTGTGATTATAGGCACCTACAAGTTGATGATAAGAGGTTAGATATGGGAAATCCTATAGACATGAACACTTACCAATTGGAGATGAATCAAAGGAATTAAATATTACCCTAGGTTGTGTAACACAAGGTTCAAGAGTTGAAAATAATCTACAAGTGACTTTTTTCTTTTAAAATGATCACTCACAGTTTGACTATAGAGTGACTACACACTAGAACATGATAGTTTAGAGATTGGCCTTTCATAGGCATGATGTGAAAAATTCTAGGTGGATATTATATTTTATTTAATTCCTCAAGTATCACCTAAACATGACACACATAGTCTTTCAACATCCTACAAGAGCCTCATTTACTTGGGAGTACACACACATAGTTTGCTAAAGTAGCCAACTAGGCCTGGTCAAGTGGAAGGTATACTTTGAGGAGGTAGATAGAAGCATGGGATATTGGAAATTATTATAACACCTTCACATTGGTATGTAAAATTCCACATATATTCTTGTAAATAGAGCCTTCACACTCTCAAGCCATAGTCAACTCAAGGAATCTTGCACATTCATTAATTATTTGAGTTTGTTTGGAGGTTTGTGTTGATTGATGACCCTAATGAGGTGATCTAACTCTAAAAATTGGTAAATAATTCCCTCATGACCCAATATATCCCCTCATATATTCAAATTGTCTAGGACAATAAGGGATATGCCCTCTATTCTATCTCATATAAGGGCACTCTAGGAAACAAAAGGACTATAGGTTTAGTATGAGAATGATAATGGAATTGGTTAGGGACTATTTAAATATTGTATAAGGTTATGGAGAATTATTTAAATCATGAATAAATATTAATGAAGACTCACAATACTAAAAAGTCAAACATGGTGGCCTAAACCCATAAAAGTACAATTAGGCCTACTAGGCCTTGACTAGATGTAAATCCCTAAAGGGGTCCAACCCCATTTATAGCACTAGATGGACCTTATAATTCATTATATCATCTTTATGGGGAGATATAAGGTGATTTTTATCCATTAAATTGTATGGATATCACATAGGCTGGTCAAAATTGACCTTTTTCACCTTAGGGGTACACAGTCTTCACTCCTAAATTGGAAAAGCCATCTTTAGATGCTCACACTAGTATGGGAACTTAGAATGGATACCTAAGGATTTGTGAGATGTTTAAGAAGGTCCCTAACATAATTATAGTGTAATTTTTTGGAGGTTTCAACATCAGGATTGTATGAACAATCCTTAAGAGTCAAAACTACTTAAAACCCTTGTTCATGGCCTGGTTAGAAAGATAAGGAATAATATACATCCAAATAAGCTAGTTTGGTTAGGAAAGATATTTTTAATAGTAGATAACTCCCTCAAGATCCTTTTCATTAGATTGGTTTGCACCCTATTTGTACAAACAATGTACAAAATAGGTTTTATTAATAAATTTTATGTGTTGTGCAAGTTCATAGAAGAGTTAAAGGATGAAGATCACTTGGGGAAGTTAATTATGACATATTATAACTCCTCATGTTCAATTATTTCTTTATAAAATGACACAAGTATCTTTATAAGCTCCTTCACTTGACAATCTATGGAAGACAATGAGAATGAAGAGTAATCACCAAGTGAGAAAGTGATAAGTCCAATTAGGGGGCATTTTAAGGTTACCTAATGGATTTAGGAATAAGAGGACTCTTGATAGGTGCCATATCACCCCTTTCATAGATTTGATTATGCAACTAAAGGACCTTTTAGTGACAAGTGTAGGGATAAACCTAAAAGGCTAGTGATGGTGACTGTAGAGGGTGAGAACACTTATCCAAAAAATACCAATGGTTATGGAAACATCTAATTCATGTTTAAGATTTTTTATAACCCCCCCTCCATAGTGCATATGTGGTATCTCTTCCTATTCTACTTTGGTGTGCTTAAGAGAAGCCTAATGATGAAGGCAGTTTCTAAAAAGGTAGTTGAAGGGTCATATGCCACTTTTGAGGAGTTTTCATGCTTGGAGAGACATTTTTCCAAAGAGACCTTTCATGGTATATTTCATACTTAAATTATATATAACATAACTAATTCTCATTATTTGACAAATGGCATTGTGACCTTTAAGATCCACTTCTCTCTCTCCTCTCACACAGTCTATAAATGCCAACCATTTTGGCTCTTGTTTTTTAATTCCACACCATGTATGGTGAATTCCTATTATTCTGAAGTTATAATTTGCCTTTGAATAATACATTAAATCTAGTTGTGATTTCATATACTATCTTGTCAAAGTGTGTGAAGAGATGTATAGTGAATAGTTGAGTGATTGACTTGAATATGTCTCCACATAGGATCATATTTCAGACATATTGACCAAACCACTTCCAAAGGTAACTTTTGAACACCTAAGATAGGAGTTGGGTGTAATTAATTCCCATATCAATCATTAAAAAATTCAAGTACTTAGGGGGAGATAATCATGCTCATTAGCTCCAAAAATAGGTAAGTTGTTCCAATAAGGTATGCATGGAGATAGGGGGAGCATATTTATATTTTGTCTCATAAAATCATAAGTCTTGTGTGTTAAGTATTTTGGTTACAAAGAGTGTGATCCAAGGAGTGTCATTTATGTCAAAGGGGGAGAAAGACCAACATGGGGAGATAAGAATGATTATTATACATTATGTTTTGACATCAATGATAAAGGGGGAGATTGTTGAGCATTGTTCTTATTGTTAAAGTTTGGCATTGATGTCAAAGGTTCTTAAGAAATGTGTTCATGAAGTCATTGAAAAATTTTCTTATTTGATAACATCATTGAGAGGTATGACATTATCTAAGGAGCATGTAAGACATGTGATCAAGGTATAAAATCATCAAGAAGTGTTTCAAGGTCAGTTGTCAAGTTTTAAGAGTTTGAAAATCCTAGTCATAACACTAGTCATAGCATGAATAGTCCTAGTGAGAAGGTTTGAGCATGGTGGCTTGATGAGATGGATGCACAAACATAGTATGCAACTATACCACCTCTAGACCCCTGCTTGGCCTAATGAGGCATCATGATCTATTTTCAATCCATATGAAGGATGTTTGACATTTTTTGATCATATGATATGGTGTGTGAGCATATAATTAAGGTGGAGAGTGCATGAAAAGAGAATTGAAGGTCAGTTTCAAGGCCTAATGTGGTTTGCAGGTCAAGGTCTAAGCAAGCAAAGAGAGAGATGGTGTCCAAATGAGGTATGATATTTATATTTCAAGATTAGCATTGAAAAATGTCATTAAAGTTTTTTTAAGCATTTTCATGAAGTTTTAAGTCATGGTTTTCAAGAAAAGACATGAAAAGTGGATTTGAGGTATCTTAAGTGCACAGAATAAAGGGTTCTCAACCTGATAAGGACTTTCAAGTGTTAATTGGCATGTGTAAACTCTACATGGGAAACTAATCTATTAAGAAGAGATGTTTATTGGTCCTATTTAATATCTCTAGGAATTAGTTTTGAAATTAAGGGGTAATCCTTTATGAACAATCATTAACACCATAAATAGTGTTAACTCTCTCTAAAACCCTAATAATGACATGATGTGAAATATCTTATCATAAAATTATTAGAATGGTTTGGTATGAATATTTAAATTATTTTATGTTTTATTCAACTCTCCCATGCACTTATAAGTGTGATTGGTTTGATAGATGAGTGAGTGGACCCTATAGGAAAAACCTTGTTTATCAGAAATTTGATGTAGCAGATAGAGTTGACCAAGTCAAAGTTGATAAATTGATGAAGGTTTAATCTTGAGAATTTTATTTTATTTCCATATTGGTTTATAAGTAATTTATATCCCTCATAGGTACTAAATTGGTTATACAAGTTGACCAATCACTAACAGACCTAATGGTGTAGACAGTGAGAAAACTAGGCAGAAGTGGGAAGTTGATTATAGATGTGTTATCATGGATTAGGGCTGAATCCAAGTGAATTTTTAATTTTATAAATACCTATAATAAATTTTCATTTTTTATATAATTTTTTAAGGTCAATGGATATGATGACAATGTCACTCATAAGTTGACATGTCTAGTTCAAATGAGACAGTGAGGTACAAGACTATGAGATTGGTCTACAAGACTAATATTTGCATTTGACCATATTACCTATATATATTATAATGTTATAAATAAATCATAATATAATTTAAATTCTTTTAAATTTCCTACAGGTGTTGAATTCCATTGTTTCTATGACTATGTTTTGAGGCTAGTTGGTAGTTTTTAGTAGGCTTCCTATAGAGAAGGGTTTGAGTAATTTTTCCCATTATTTGAGAATTATATGAAAATGGTGATGAAACTAAGGTCATATATATTCTTTATATGTGATATTTTTCCATGGTTGTTTGTAAAAATTATGTTTATGCTTCAATTGTTCAATATAGACTTTCTAGGTATGCACAAGCCTAATTGTGAACAGTGCTAATGGTGTGCTTCAAGTGGTGATTGGACATAAAAGGTGTCATGGAAATAATATGAGATTATTATGGGTCTATGTGAGTGAAATATTATATTTTCCTTTAGTTTGATAATTTTTAGAGTGTTACAAGCATTTCAAAGGGTAATGTGTGCTAATGAAAGCCTAATTAAATTAGGTCTCCTTGAGGCCTAAAAGGGGTTTTGGTCCTATATTCCATGATCCACCTATTGTAATGTTTGTGTCATGTCATAAGTATTATTTTATTTAAAATATTAGTGTTAAAGTGTGTATATCTAATCAATATTTGTATGAGCAAGATCCTAGTATAAGAATAAGGCCTAATAGGCCTAATTGGAAAGTTAGAGAATATGTGAGTTAAAGCAAAATATATAACACTTTTAATAGATAAAGGAGGTATTTTATACTATAATAAACATGAAAATAAACCATAATTAATATCTAACATGGGTATTTTATATGATTATCAAGGTCAAATGACTTAATCTATCTTGAAGAGACCTAGTTGAGTGAATGAGCCTAGAAGGCAATTTGAGAGAGATACAAGAGAGATAAGAGATGAAGAAGGAGATAATCATATATTGTATAAAAAACAAATTTTTATAAAATGATCAAATTTTTTATGTTGTTGAGTTGATTTTGATTCATTTAGGGGGGTTGGCTCCTCCTTGTAAGTTGGTGCTTGCTAAAGCCTAGCTGAGTTGGTGCTTAGCTAGTTGGGGTTATTGCTCCAAGTGAAGTTTGTGCTTCACTAAATCTTGGTGTTTATATTATATTATTATATTATATTTACATATACTAGTTTTTTTTCTTCCCCTTGATGGTTTCCCAATCAAATAAGTGTTATATGTATTATGCTCTTATCTCATGCTCATGGCTCTTAATGTGTTGCTAGTTCACTATATTGTTTTGATAGTTCATAAATGATAAAGTAAAGTTGTAAATTTTTTTAAAGACTGATTCACCCCTCCCTCTCAATCATTATTATTTTAATAATTGGGATTAGATCTTGGTATTTTGAGGCAATTCTAACATCTTGATGGTGATCCTAAGAAGCACAAGAATGTCTTGTGATCAACAAGAAGAATACAACATGTATGATGAAGAAGTATACTATGATAGTGAAGAAGGAGAAGCTGAAGTAAACCTTGAATCTAAGCTCATAAGTACCATTGATTATTTATAACATAAAAATAAGACTATCAATGATCTCAAGAGTTAGTTAGAAGGGGAAAACACAAGGTTTAAGTTAAAGGAAGTTGAGTATGACTAATTGAAGATAGCTAGATTCATTGAAGGTTGAGCATGAGTTGCTCATAGACAAATTGAGCAAGTTTGAGAGAGAGCATGAGAAGTCAGAACAAATCAAGAGTACCAACATGAAAAGACTAATCATGTAGCCTAATGTAATAAAGGATAAGTCATCATAGAATCATGGTAAGTATAGAAATATTGTTTTCTACATCTGTCATAATATAGGACACATTGAAATATTTTGCTCTAATAAATTTAGAAGTTCCATAAGATTCAAAAAGACATAGGAATATTTTAGAATTCATAATAAGGATCAAACATTGGTATAAAATTAAAATCAAGTTAGGATGGATCATATTGAGCTCAAGAGGTAAGATGGACTATTTTCTAAGGAGGAACAGAAGACCAAAGAGAATTCTATGTTATCCTAGACTGCCTTTCACATTCAAGATGAATTCATGAAATGGCATATATATAGTGATTTCTCAAGCCACATGATAGGAGACATAAATAAGTTCATCTCATTAAATAATAATGTTGTAGGAACAGTGAGGTTAGAGACAACACAACTACCAATATAGTTGGCAAGGGTGTCTTGAGTTTGGACAATGAAGAGACCAATTCACAAAATGTGGTGTATGTGGAAGGTTTTAAACATAACCAGATTAGTGTAAGTAAAATGTGTAATCAAGGACACACACTAACCTTTCATGACAAAGGGTGTGAGATAAGGAGATGCAAATTAGGTAGGTTAATTGCCAATGCTAAGAGGACTGAGAACAACCTATATGTATTAAATGAGATCAATAAGTAAAGATGATTCATGAACAAGATAGATTAAATTTAGATATGAAATATAAGGTTAGGTCACCTAAACTTTGAAAACCTGGTCAATATTATCATTAATGAGTCTATGAATAACATGCCTAAGATCATCAAACCTATAAGCATACTTTTCAAGGCATGTCAATATGGTAAGCAGACTAGAAGAAGGATCAAGTCCAAGGAGTAATCTACTACAAGACCCTGGTATTTAATACACACTTATCTCTATGGTATTATAATAATTAAAATCATTCAAGGAGATAGATATTTAATGTTACTCATTGATGATTAGACAAGAATGACTTGGGATACATTTTTGAAAGAAAAATCAGAAGCTCTTGACAAGTTAAAGGCATTCAATGCTCTTGTTGAGAATTAGAATAATGGGAAGATCAAGTGCCTAAGATATGATAGAGGATGAGAGTTTTTATCCAATGATTTTTATGACTTATGTGAGGTTCATGGAATAAGGAGACAATTCTTAGTAGCTAGGACACCTTAGTATAATGGGGTAGTGGAAAGAAAGAATAAGATAGTTCAAGATATGGATATAACTATGTTAAATGAGTTTATACTATATGATGGATATTGGAGAGAGGAATTAAGAACTATTTTATACATTTTGTATATAGGATAGATAAGGACTAATGGTAACAAGACTCCTTATGAACTATGGAAGGGTAGACCTACCAATGTGGAACACTTTAGAGTGTTTGGGAGAAAATATTTCATCAAAAAATATGATGAATACTTGGGAAATTTTGATTCCAAATCTGATGAAGGCATATTCTTAGGATACTCATCAATGATCTCATCATATATATCTTATAAAAAAAGACTACAAAAGATAGTAGAAATCACCAATGTGAATATTAATGAGATAAGGAAATTTCACTCATAGTCAAAGAACACTTTAGAGAATTTAGACTTCAAGAATGAAGAGGAGACTATAAAGGTTGATGAGGAAGAATAATTTGAAGAGAGATAGGACTCAAAAGGATCATTAAGATAGATTCAAAGAGATCACCATGAATCTCAAATCATTGGCAATAATAATACGAGTATGCAAACAAGGAGAAGACTAGTACGTAATCTAAATCAAGAGAATGTTTCTCTATTATCCAAGATTGAACCTAAGATTCTTATAGAAGCAAGAAAATATAAATTTTGGATAGGTTATATGAATGATGAGTTAGACTAAATAGAGAAGAGTGGGGCTTTGGAACTAGTTCCTAGGCCTAAAGACAAGAATGTCATTAGCACAAAATGGGTGTTTAGAAACAAGTTGAATGAAGATGGAGAATTCACTAGGAACATGGCTATATTGGTATACAGGGGGCATGCATAAGTTAAAGAGGTAGAATTTGAGGAGAATTTTGCACCATTATAAAGATTAGAATCCATTAGATTATTTCTATAATATGTAGGATTCAAGGTATACTAGATGGATGTCAAATCTGCCTTTTTGAATGGAAATTTGGAATAAAAAGTGTACATTGACCAACCTAAAGGGTTCTCACTACCAAATGATGAATACTATGTTTACAGATTGAAAAAGGCTCTATATGGTCTAAATCAAGATCCTAGATCTTTGTATTCTATGATGGACATGTATCTATTGAATTAAGGATTCAAAAGAGGAGTTGTAGATAGTAATCTATACATCAAGATAAAAGATGGCCATCAACTGATAGTAGTTGTCTATGTAGATGACATAATTTTTTTTGGAAATAATGATAACATGACCAAGGATTTTATAGAGGTGATGAAGAAAGATTTTTAGATGTCCATTCTAGGAGAACTATAATTCTTTCTTTGATTGTAAATCACCCAATCTTAAAAAGGTATATTCATCTCACAAGCCAAGTACATAACAGACATGTTGAAAAAATTTAAGATGGAATATTGCAAGGTAGTTAGTACACTCATGATCATAGGATGTAAGTTGCATAAGGAATATGATTCTTTAAATGCCAATTAGATGTCATATAGGTCAATGATTGGAAGTTTATTTTACAACATTGCCTCTAGACCTAACATCATGCAAGTAATAGGTCTTTTGGGAAGGTTTTAAGAATATCCAAAGGAGAATCATTTGCAAGTAGTCAAAAGGATAATTATGTATCTCAAAGGGACTATGGATTATGGATTATGGTATCCAAGAATTAAGGAGTTCCATTTGATAACCTACATAGATGCAAATTGGGTAGGAATTATAGATGATAGGAAGAATATCAATGAAAGAGCCTTCTTCCTAAGTGGTTGACTAGTTTCATGGATAAGTAAGAAGTAACCATCAGTAGCATTATCCACTTGTGAGGATAATTACATTGCAGTAGTTTCATGTTGCACTTAGGTCCTATGGATGAGACAAACCCTAAAAGACTACAAGGTGGAGTATGATGGTCTTATCCATATTTATTGTGAGAATACAAATGTTATAAGCATCTCAAAGAACCCTATTATGTAATCAAGGACCAAGAACATTCCCATCAGGTATCATTTTATAAGATATTAGTCAAGTGAACAAAGTTTCAAACTTTAATATGTCTCTACATAGGATTAGATTGCAGATATCTTGACTAAACCACTTCCAAAGGTAACTTTTGAACACCTAAAATAGGAATTAGGTGTAATTCCTACCCTTGGAAATTACTGAAAAATTAAAGTACTTAGGGGGAGATAATCATGCTCATTAGATATGAGAACATGCAAGTTATTCTAAGAAGGTATGCATGGATATAGGGGATCATGTTTGTATTTTGTCTCATAAAATCATAAGTTTTGTGTGTTGAGTATTTTATTTGCAAGGAGTGTGATCTAAGGAATTGCAGACATCACTTTGTCAATTATGTCAAAGGGGAAGAAAGACTAGTATGGGGATATAATAATTATTAGTACACAGTATGGTTTACCATCAATGATAAAGGGGGATATTGTTGAGCATTGTTCCTATTGTTGAAGTTTGGTATTAATATTATCATTGATGTCAAAGGTTCTTAATAAAGGTGTTCATGAAGTCATTGAATAATGTTTTTGTTTGATAGCATCATTAAGAGGTATGAAATTTTATAATGAGTATGTAATAAATGTGATAAAGGTATGAGATCATCAAGAAGTGTTTCAAGGTTAGTTTTCAAGTTTCAAGAGTTTGAGAAGCCTAGTCATAACACTAGTCATAGCATGAAGAGTCCTAGTGAGAATGTTTGAGCATGATGGCTTTATGATATCGATGCATATAGGAATAATAATATTATAATGCATATGATGCATTGGATCACTCATGAGAGTCTCAGAATGAGCCTACATGGGTAGGACCTACAGACATAGTATGTAACTAGACCACCTCTAGACCCTGCTTGGACTAATGAGGCATCATGATCTATTATTAAGGTATATGAAGTATGTTTTACATTGTTTTATCATGTGATATGGTGTGTTATCATATAATTTAGGTGGATAGTACATGAAAATAGGCTTGAAGGTCAGTTTCAAATCCTAATGTGGTTTATAGGTCAAGGTCTTCGCAAGCAAAGAGAGATATGGTGGCCAAATGAGGTATGAGATTTAGATTTCAAGATAATAATGAGAATATTAGAATTTAAAAAGGTAATTAAAGTTTTTTTAATCATTTTCATGAATTTTCAAGTCATGGTTTTCAATAAAAGGCATAAAAAGTGGTTTTGAGGTCTCTCGAGTGTAGAGAATGAAGGGTTCTCAAGCCAAGAAGGACTTTCAAGTGTTCATTGGAATGTGTAACCTATACATGGGAACCTAATATATTAAGGAGATATGGGGAAGGATCCTAGATAATATCTTGAAGAATTATTTTTGAAATTAAGGGGCAATCCTTTATGAACAATCATTAACACTAAAAATAGTGTTAACCTTCTCTAAAACCCTAACAATGACTTGATGTGAAATAAACTATTATTAAGTGATTATAATGGTTTGGTATAAATATTTAAATTATTTTATGTTGTATTAGACTCTCCCAAACACCTCCAGGTGTGATTGGTTTATCAAATGAGTGAGTGGACCCTACAAGAAAAGCCTTAGTTCTTTGAGATTTGTTATAGCAATCAAAGTTGATGAAGTCAAAGTTGTTAAATGGATGAAGGTTAAAGCTTGAGAAATTTTTTATGTCCATGTTTGTTTATAATTAATTTATATCCCTTATATTTTATAAACCTATCATACAATTTAACTAGTCGCTAACATATCTAATGGTGCAGATTGTGAGAAAACCAAGCAGAAGTGAGAAGTTGATTAGGGATGTGTTATCATGAATTATGGATGAATATAAGTGAATGGGTACATTTTTAAATATATATAAATTTTTTTAATTATATATATATAAGTGATTTATTTTAGTGTATATGATGAAAATGTTGCTCATAAGTTGACCTGTCTAGTTCAGATGAGATAATGAGGTATAAGACTATGAGATTGGTCTACAAGACCAATATTGACATTTTAGAATATTATATATCTATCTAAGAATGGTATAAATAGCTCATAGTATAATTTAAATTTATTTTAATTCTCTTAAAGTTATCCTACATGTGTTTAAGGACATTTTTTCCATGACTATGTTGTCAGGCTAGTTGGCAGTTCTGAGTGGGCTACTTGCAGAGAAGGGTTTGAGTATTTTAGCCATGAGTAGTGAAGTATAAATCACATGGTGATGACCATAAGTTAATATATATTATTTATATGTGATATATTTCCATGTTATTTTGTAAAAATTATGTTTATGCTCTAATTTTTCAAGATAGACTTTCTGGGTATGCATAAGCCTAATTGTGAATAGTGAAAATGGCGTGCTTCTAGTGGTGATTGGAAATAAAAGTTGTCATGGACCTAATATGAGATTATTATGGGTATATGAAAGTTTTATATGATATTTACCTACCATTTTATAAATTTTATAGTGTTCTAAGGATTTCAAAAGGTAATGTGTGCTAATGAAGGCCTAATTGAATTAGGTCTCCTTAAGGCCTAAAAGGTGTTTTGGTCTTACATGCTATGACCAACCTATTGTAATGTTTGAGAAATGTTTTTTGAATTTAATAAGTCTTATTTAATTTAAAATATATTTTTTTAAGTGTCTATATCTGGCCAAGAGGTGTATGAGCAAGAGCCTAGTATAAGTAAAAGGCCTAATATGCCTAATTGGAAAGTTAGAGAATATGTGAGTTAAAGTGGGAGATATAGAAATTTTAAGAGATAAAATAGGTATTTTATACCATAATTAGGGTTAATAGATACCATAATTAATATATAATATGGGTATTTTAGATGATTATCAATGTTAAATGACTTAATCTATCTTAAAGAGACCTAGTTGAGCGAAGGAGCCTAGAAGGCAGTTTGAGAGAGATAGAAGAGAGAAAAGAGATAAATAAGGAGAAAATCATTTGTTATATGAGAAAAAAAAATTTGTTAAGGTGATAAAGGGTTAAATTTTTTTGATTTGGTGCTAATTCATCTATGGGGTTGGTGCCTCCTTGTAAATTGGTGATTGTTAAAGCCTAATTGAGTTGGTGCTTGGCTAGTTGAGATTGGTGCTCCAAGTGAAGTTTGTGCTTCACTAAATCTTGATGTTTGTATTATAGGACTATATTATATTTTCATATATCAGTGGTTTTTCTTCCCCTTGAGGTTTTCCTACTCAAATAAATTTTCTATGTATTATACTCTTGTATCATGCTCATGGCTCTTAATGTGTTGCTAGTTAACTATATTGTTTTAATAGTTCATGAATGATAAAGTAAAGTTGTAAAAAAAATTGAAGACTAATTCTCCCACCCATTATTATTCATTGTGATTCCAATATAAGAGTGATCAGGCATGTTGTATGATGATGCATTTGAGATCAAATAATTGGATGTACTGAGTAATCTATAGCTGACACTAATTGTGGAGTGGGGATATGATCTATGAAGCTGACTAATCTAGATTATGAACTATGTGACTCTTAGGAACCCATCTGATAGTATAAATTGTAACTAGAGTTTATGCTCTTTGTTTTGACATTAATTTAGATGATAATGGTGTAGGGAGATGTTTTCTAGAATCCATAAGATGTCTCTGGCATAGGGGTCTATTTAATATATGTCTGTATGGGAGATTATGTACATGTGGTAATGTCATAGGAGTAGACCTTACATAAACTAGTGGCTCAACTAATATCATATGTGTGCTAATAGACTCTATGTGTTGAATGGTAATGGGTGTTTAGTGTATAACTAGTTGTGGAATAGGTAAAAGATACTCATATGGAAAGTCCTCAATTATAACCACCTAACTATCATATATATATTTGCGATATCTATGTATGGTAGATAGTATATCTTGAAGTTACTATATCCAAGGACCACCCAATAACATATCAAATATGTCAATACTAGGTACAACTATGAATCTAATGGCCACATGTGTGGTCCCAACATATAATGATAGTATTATCTCCCCGATGGAGATCTAAACATTCCACTAAAGACATGAATAATTTTATTTATCTAATAAATGACCTTCTCTTAATAACCCAAGTGTTCTATAAGTGTGATTTTACACATGTTAAGATTTGACTTGTTGTCAACCATGACACTCTGAATAGGATGATGATCAATGTAGGCTCGTATAAAGAGTGTGTATAAATCTATGTCATCATCAATTATCTCATGCTCTGAGAAAGTGACAATAGGTCTAACATGCACTATAGTATAATACACACCAATACTATTATGTAAAGGGTGTGTCTCCATTATATGAGTATGAGAAGATGCTAGTGGGGGATGTGCCTGATCAGTATAATAGATAACTAAAGTTCTTATTATCTCATTATATGTATGTTTTGGAAATGGATCTAAAAATATTTTTAATGATTTTTCTTCCATTGGTTGTGGTCTAGGTGCCTCTATATGAGTGCTAACATTCATGGTATTATCATAGATAAAATCTTGTACATTATGTCACAAATAGATGCATCTATTTGTAGTATGGTTTGATGCCTTATGATAGTTTTAGAATGCATCAAAATCATAACTCTTTGGAAGAGGCCTATTTATATCAACATATTTTATGGGAGGGATAGATATGATGTTGCATTCCAAGAGTTAATGAAGAATGTGTGCCGGTGATTCAAAAATATTTGGAAAAGTCTCCTTGGGGGAATTGATAAAACCATGTAAGGAGGTGGCTCTGTAGCTGTATTAACTATTTTATTTTGATCATTTTTGTTTTTAGTGGGCCTCACCTTGTATGGGGATTTATTGTAACTCGTGTTAGTTGAATTTGATATAGTTGTGTACTTTAATTTTCCCATGGAGAGAAGTTTTACTTCCCATTCCTTAACTGATGGCATAGATATATGAATGATGGAAACTTCTTGAATAGAAGAGCTTCATGTAATGTCAGTAAAAAAATTTGTTTGAATATGTCCTAGAGTTCTCTATCTACCATGGGGATAGTCATCTTTGCTAATATATTTTCATAGCACAAGCCATATTTAGCAATTAGATTATTAGATTTTTATTTGAGTTAGAAACTTAAGCATAGGAATCCTTATCACTAATGTTGATTGAAAAGTGTGTCAAAAATATATCTGCCAATGGATTGAATGTTGTGATGGATTGATTAAGAATATCAAAAAACCATTTTAATGCATAGTCTTTTAAACTGTGAAGGAACAACTTAGTGAGTAGCCAATCATAGACACATAGTCCAAAAATGCTATGTGGAAAGTTTGTAGATAGTGCTCTGGGTCACCCTTACCATTATAAAAAGTAAGATTAGGTGCCATAAATTTGGATGG
The DNA here is from genome assembly GCA_037957365.1 of Torreya grandis. NCBI lineage: Eukaryota > Viridiplantae > Streptophyta > Pinopsida > Cupressales > Taxaceae > Torreya > Torreya grandis. The sequence goes on from JARHVA010002228.1 coordinate 1,848,928, forward strand.
GAAAGGAGTTTCCAATATATGTTGTGATAGAGGGGTGTGTATAATAACATGATAATCCAAGGCATGAGATGGTCTAGTGGCATCCTACTAAATATGTAACACCTTGGCCTATAGATCATAGATGTCATGCATAATGGATAGTACATCTAGAAAGGAGGAATGTATACTAGCCATAGGAGGTGTTTCTACTGGAAAAAGTTTCCTATTTATAGTAGTTTATTGTAGAAATTGAGTTGTCCCCAAATTAGGTATAACAATATTACCATCTATGGGGTTAGAAGATTGACCAAGTGATGTGTTCTTTTGAAGCCCTTTGTGGACAATACAGATAAGGTCATCTTGCATATCTGGATATTTAGAAATGAAATGTTTTAATTATCTTTTGTTGATCTCATCAAATCGATTATTGAATTCTACCATTCTAATTTGAAATTAGGAAAACAAAATGTTAGATATTTTTAAACTTTTAAGAAATTTAATATATGAAAGATTGAAAAAATAAATTAATAAATAAGATCTAAGATTTTGGAATTAATTTTTGAACATAGAAAATATAAGGATACAAATCCTAAGAGAATATAAGTTTAGGTTTTTTGTAGTATTTTAATTAATTTAGGTTCACTAAATGATTTAACTTTTAATGGATTTATAGAGTTTAAAAACCTAGGTGTTAAAGTGTTAAAATATGAAAATTAGGATGCAATAAATATAGTCATTGATTTGTACAACAATTGATCTAATCTGATTATTTTAATCATAAAAATGAATCACACAAGTCTGTACTTAGTTAGAAAATAACTAAGATAAATGAATTAGAGGCTAAAAATTGGTATAGAGGTTGATCAGAGTGTCACAAATTAGAATCTAAAGTAAAAATCCTCCCAAATATTAACATGGTCCTTTGGATAGTAGCACACTAAACTAGTTTCATTAGGGGTATGACAGTGTCCCTTGTAATTAGGGACTATGATAGTTTATATATTCCTTCACCTAATTCTAAAATGCCTGTGTCTATGAGGATGAACCCTGATTCACTGCATGTGACTTATTTTTAACTAATTTCAAAGTGAAACCCTAGATCTCCATACTATTAGGGTATTTGAGGAGCACAAGTATAAAAAGTGTAATGTTAGTTGGATTGGCTAAACATGACCTCAACACCCCCTATGTTGATAATTACCTATATAATAATACCTTGAGAGGGGATCAATACATATGTAGTGCTCCCACCTAAGTGTCTGGTGAAAGTGTAAGTGAATGTTATTATGAGTACCGACTTGAGTGTTTTGAGTGTTCTTGAGACTATAAAGTTAAGTAATTTGATCTTAGAAATACTATAGATGGATATATATATATATATAATTAGGGTAGAATATAGATTAATGACCTTGATTTTCACAACTATTTATAAGTTTTTCATGAGTATTTGTATCTAATTTCCATCTAGTGATTAGAGGGATAAAATTAGTGTATATATATTAATCTAGTGCAGGTCGATATATGAAATAGGTATAGGTTGACCCTAAGATGTCTTGAGAAGTGGAAATATGTCTATTGGAAAATAAAATACCTAAGGTATAATAGCATGGTCCCTTACTCACGAGCACAATGTGCTAGTGTCTAGGTGGTAGAATCTAGTACTCTAGGGGCCTAGATGTCTAGGATTACTATTGGTACATCTGGGGATGGGTTATACCCACACAAAAGCTAGATAAGGATTGAAATAGGATCTAATATAGGTCTAGGGATAATCTAGGGATAGGTTGGTCTCAAGTGACACTCATTTCACTCAAGTGACATTTTATATGACTATAATTTCATAGTATATAAGTGTGGTGTAGGACATACATATCATATATAGACACATAGATGGTGGACTTTCCTATACCTAGTGTCCATGCCAATATTGAGGATGGATATGTTATTTTACTATGGTGTGGCATTTATAATTGTTTTATACTTTATTGATGTTTTTACTCTTACATGATAGGCTACTCATTACTAGTTTATTGTGTGTCACTTGGCCTTGTTTATTACAACATATTTATATCCCTTGTATGTGGCCCCTTGGTATAGTTTATTGTGAAATATTTATGTCCCTTGTATGTGGCCCCTTGGCCTTGTTTGTTGTGACATATATTATCCCTTGTTGTTGGCCCTTGGCCTTATGTGTGGCATTACATTCTTATAAGTATATTAGTATAATATTTTATATTAAACTTGTTATACTTGTTGAGATTGTTGTGATTTTTTAGTTTGTGTGTGTCATGATACATATCATGCACCTCTCATTTATGTGTGGTGTCATGATTTACATCATGCACCTATTTATTACATAGGATTGTTTAGTTATTATATCAATGATAGTTACTATTATGTGCTTAATTGATATATCTATCTTAAAATGACACTTATATGCCCTATATTGTGTATGTTACATACATGCCTTGATGGCATATACATTACTATGATGACATATCCTCTATATGTAGACATGATTACATATTTATACATGAAATGATACATTTAATTCTTATTTTGAGATGAGTGACTTATAGGATGTATCCCTCACCTAAAAATTGAGACATATTGGGGGGCTTGTCATAGAGACATAAGCCTCCATGAATAGAAAAGTCATATTTTAGATATAGAGTATAGATGTCAGGGATTCAAAGTGGTATAGATATCATATTGGTGTAGATATGTGATATATATTTACACATTGGTATTTATTATATGGGCATATGCCATGCATATTCATTCACTTTACAAAGACTTGAGTTATAAAATATAGATTCAAATATACTTAAGTGCATATGCCATGAAAGTGCACACAATTTTACAAAATTATACATTGAAATTATTCATATGTAGATACATTTGACATATATGTTCTCAAATTTAAGATATAGATGCATAACATTTTATATCAACTAGCACCGATCTATTGAGGTGTGATGCTTATTCATGCATATACACACTATAATAATTTACAGTTTGGATCAATTCATTGAGGCATGATACTTTTCATGCACATTTAAATTTTTTTGTAGTAAGCACTATTATAGTTGTTTATTTAAAAACATGATTCAATGTCATTGGGTAGTGAAAAATCTTGATCCTATAATTTAATTTATAACAGTTAGTTCATGATTTTGAGGTAATGTATGTTGAAGTTTAGTGACACTCAACATGCATGTAATATCCCATGTAAAACCCATTATCTAGTTCCCACCTTACCATATTGATATTCAATATTAGATCTAGATTATTTATTTTAGTGTAATTGAGGTTTAGTGATGCTCTATAATCTTAGCACTACTCTACATTAATGAGGGTTCAGGGATTTTCCTTCCAAACCCTAGGAATTGTATAATTACACAAATTTAGGGAATATTCACCACAAATCTACATGTACTGAACCAAGGAATCATACTTATCCAATGCTTCAATAAGGTATCAACATATTCAACAAGTTACAGGGAAACGTGTTTACTTACATACAAGTGTACTCCTCCCTTTCTCTTAAATTTTTTTTCAAGTTTAAATTTAAATTTTCAAATCACATATGGACATTGACTACAACATCTTAATTTCAAGTTTGCATGGATTAAATGTGTGTATTGGTAGATGTATCCAAAATAAAAAATGTGTTGTATACACTTAGGTATACTTTATATGTTTACTCTAGTATTTATAATACATTCAATACCAGAATAAAAAAAGGGAATTTATAGATACTAAAATCTATTTTTAGACATCATATAAGGTCACTTTTAAACTATATTCACCATATATGACTTGTGCAAACATATATGCCTATTATTTTTCACTCTCTCACATTCACATGATACTATGATGTTGAACCTCTTGTTCTATTGTCAGTCACCTACAAGAACCTCTCAGTCTATGTACAAGTATCTAAATATAATACTCAAACATCTCTAGATCATCAAATCTACATTCTTGTCTTCTTGACACTAATGTCAGGATCAAATATTTTTGTCAATGAATAAAACCTCCCCTAAGAATAGCTAATTTTAAAAATTAAATATTTCTTATGGGTTGGTCCATTTCCTATTGTGTTTATGGAATAAGAATTTACCCAAATAGACTCATATAAGTAAAAATAAAACCCATATTTTTACTTACATGGAACTTATCTATCAAGAGTCTCTATATTATTATACATTGATTAAATCTACCCTATTTTTCTAAAAGTGAAAATATGTCACTAAGAGAAACCATCAATCAATTCTAAATCACACCAATCCAACTCAAGAGTGAATATTTACAAGTATCAAAAATAGATTCTAAGTATATTCATATAGAAAAGGAGCATAATTACACACTCACATTGAGGGGAAGAACTATGTGTGGCTTGAATTCCCTATTTGAAGTATTGGATAACTAGGTAAAGGTCAATCATCAATGAGATGATTGGGGTAAACATAGTGCATTATAGTTCCCAAATTTTTATAGATTTATAACCTTCACAAGACCTAGGTTTTTGAAGAGAATGAGACTAAATAATAAATTTACAGACATAGTTATTGAAAGAAAGAATGACTGAATATTTGTAAATAACATTGAAATAATAAGTAAAAAATACATTAAAGGTAATATATTACCTCAAATTAAGCCAAGCCATGAATGTAAGATACAAAATTAATACATGGGGAAATGAAATCTATAGAAGAAAACCCCATGTGATAAAAGAAGAAAGTCTTAAAATAATATTATTCAGATTAAATATTAATGAGAGTATAACACATAAGAGAATAGAAAATAAGAAAGAACCTCAAGTGTTTCAAGAGTGAAGTGAAAGAATAAAAGAGATATCTTTAAATAGAGATAGTGAGCCAAAAGGAGTTACAAATAATCTCCATCATAATATTGTAAAACATTCTTAGTGTGTTCCTAGTGTCACTAATCCCCATGAGTAAAGGGGAAGTGTGTGACAAGTGTTTAAGGATTTGAATGTGACATGAAATTTTAATGTTCCCTTCAAAGAGGAAAAAAAATTAAAGGTTACATGCCACCTTATAAAAATCATATAATAATAAATACATAATTTTTATATATTTTATATACCTAAATAAAGATTAATATTCAACACTCCCCCTTAAATTTTATTTTAGGTTACAAAAGAGGATAAAACATTAAACAAATATTAGAGTTGACATTATATAATACTCCCCCTTGATTATAGCTTCCTTGGAGAATAATTACAAAGATACAATGTTTTAAGAAAAGAAATAAGAAGAGTATAGATGTCACCAATAGTCTTACAAAGATGAAAATGAAGTCATTAATAATCTCCCAAGAATCTTCTTCAAAAAATAAGGTCAATCACATTTAGAACAAATACCAACAAAAAGGAAATTGTACAAAAATGTTCCATTATTACCTGGAAAACACAACTACTAACACCAATATTCATGTTAAGTAAAATTAATAAAAAATATGATCTACATATATATAATGTAATAAAAGTATATACAATACAAGCCATAAGGAGCAAAGAGAAAAATACAATAAAAAGGTGTCAAATCTTGCATGTTCAAAAAAAAAAAAAATTAAAAGTAACTATATGCAAATCCTACCTTGAAAATATTTAAGAATAAAACCACAATGGGTCAAAGGTAAAAAATATTATGTTAAAAAAATTATGATATTTAGTTAACTCCAACAAAGACATATTTCATTGACAACTTACAAGAAAAAGTAAACACAAAAGCAAGGAAAATATATAATTTTAAATTTTAAATTTATAAAAAGTGAGACAAAAAAATATGTTTTGTATTTGATAAAATATATCTTATGTGATGTAATTAAATAATTATCTAAAGAATGTACATCATTTTCTAATGAAGGTTTCAAAACTTTATGGATCCAAATTTGTTTCATCTTAGAATGAGCAGGTTTAGTGGTTTTCCACAATAAAAAAGGTCATCATTTATTTTACCACAAGAATTATATGGTTAGAATTTCTAACATTTAGTAATATCATGCCCATTTTTACCATGATGTTTAACATTTTTAACTAAAGTATGATCACAAATAATCCTTATAACCAAAATCATTATGGTACAATTTATTCAATGAGGGTGACAATATGACTTCATATCAAAATTAAAAGTATTGAAACCAAGCCTATCATGTTCATTCTTACCAAGTCTATCACCAATATAACCCATTGAATGCATAATTTTTAAACCAAGGTTAGAAAAATGAGTGTGCAAAATAATATATTATTTAGGATAAAACTATTTTATATCATCATTAAATATTAGGGCATTTTTAAAAGACATAATTTAAGAGGTGAGAGTCAATTAAAGTTTTTATTTCACTTATTTTTTCATGTAAATTTTGTAATAAAATAATTTTCTTGTGTTTACATTAGAGTTGACATTTAAACATAAAAAATTCATAGTATTTTTAAATAAATTGTTATTTAATTTTATTAATTAAAGCATTATTTTTTAACGAGGCCACATCATTTCAAAAAATAGAATTCAAATAACTAAAAAAAAAATTATAAAAGCTAAATGAGTAATAGACAAAACATTTTTGTTTTTGTTTTGAGTTGAATAGTTTAATAAATCAAATTAACAAAGCATTAAAGAACCCAAAAAAAAAAACAAAATCTTAACATTTAAAAGTAAATTATTAAAATTCCACACATACTAAAGAAATAAAAATTCCAATATTTACTTGAAAGAGGGCACCATTTAGAGTGAAGAAGATAAATATAATTTAAATCTTAAAAAAAGACAATAACTAATGGTAAGATACCATTAGATACTTGTCAAAGTTGTCACATTAATAAAAAGGAATTGAAGAAGGTGCATAGATAAGAATGCCTCATGTGGAGTCAAAAATGAATGCATTGAGTAAAGGTAACATAAAGAGTAGTCAATATTTATAATGCTACATAGAGTAATTGGGATGCCACAATGAAAATTTAGATAAAATTCTACTTGTTAATCTTTAAAAAAGTAAATTTAATATAATAAAATGAATCTTGAAAATGGCGTAAGACAAATTACACTAATAAAAAATTTATGAAAGCCTTAGGAAGACATAAAGAAGGCATTAGATAAGTGTTGGTAGGAGATTAGAAGTACAAAATTGCATATTATGTATGAATAGCAAGTTTGCAATGTGTAGTATTTTATATAATGTATATTATTTTTTATGTATTCGGCACATGTTTATATACTAAACATCTCTAGAATATATAAAGACTCATTCGAGAATAAAATGAAAAGATAATAATGTGAATTATTATAACCTTTTTGATCTATAAATATTATAAAGTTATAAAAGAAAAGACTTCCATATGTGAGATAATAGAGATCAATTGATGGTTCTATTGAAGGTTTTTGTGTATTGTTCTTTGTGAACTACTTTCTTTATTTTATTTTAATTTGTGCAATAAATATGAATGAACACATATGTTATATTTTAATAACCTACATTTCAATGAGTATTCACTAAGAATGAATGAAATAGATTACTCGAATGAATCAAATTTCCATATCCCCATATGCATTCTAAATATATAAGTGTATTTGCACAAAATAATCCTTAGCATATTTTGATGGGAATTTATAGGAACCTCTATTAACAATGATGTGGTGAGAGTGAATTGAACTCTGAAACATGCTAAAATGGCTACTAGGTCAAAGAGATTTAGATTGATGATTATATGAAAGAATTCAAAAATTCATATAATAAGAGGCTAGATAACTTGGAAGCATAATGAATAAAATCATAAGTGAGCATATTCATTACAAAATCTATGAAATTTTCTAGTGTGAGTTGCCTAAACTGTTAGGCACTAGGTTGTCAATACTAGAACATTATTCCTTTAGGATGAGGGAGATAGAACACTTTATCTAGACTAAAGAAAAGTTATAACTACTATCAGACCTCAAAATTGAGTGGATGTGTGCAATAACCCATTGGATAAAAAACACTATCAATGAGTAAATCATTGTTTTTATCATGAAAGGGTACATTACATTTATATTTGTATAGGATTTATTTGTAAGAAGTATTAGAGGTAAATTTTTATAGTGACTATTGATAATTATAAAGATTTTGGTTGTGGATAAGGCAATAATACCAATCACAACCAATATGGAGTAGTCATCTAGGGCACTATGGAGATGCAGATTGAAGAGAGTGAATGATGAGAAATTAAGAGATGAAAATTTATCTTGAACTCAAAATATGGAGGATGTGGACAAGAATAAATAGAAAATAATTATGGGACTTAAAAGAAAACTATGAAAACCAAAATGATGGAATAATTATTATCATGTAACTATGAGTAGAGGTAGAATAGAGAGTGTGAAGACTATGGGAGGAGATAGACCTCCAATGGAAACTAGAGACTACAAAGAGGGGGAAATCAAAGTACCCAAAAAATTTAAGGGTTCCAAATATATTTAAGTAAACATGCAATATGGGAAAAGTGATTCGGGTAAATTGAAAAAAAGAGAATGTGGAGGGGTTGTAGAGAAGCAATTAGAGGGTAGTTTTAAGAAGCATTTACAGGAGAGGATATTACTTGGATAATAATAAGGAAAATCTCTTGAAGATGTGATGAAAAGTCATAAATTAAATCTAATTTCAAGTTCAAGTGATGAAACTAATTGAGAAAATGATCATTCATTCCAAAGGTATGCATCTCCCATGCCTAATTTATTAATATGATTAAATAGTGTATATATTGAGAGGCATACTAAGTGGTGTGATGAGCTTATAATTAAATTTGGAAAGTTAAGTGCAAAAACCCATAAATTGGTAGAAAATGATAATATTGGTATCTAAAGATAGCTACATCAAATCCTAAGACACTTGTAAAGTCCACTCCAAAGTAGCCAGTTGTTGTAGGATAAATCACATGAAACATGAATCTCTATCTAGGATTTTTTATAACTTTGACATGATATGATGGTTTTATTGACCCTAAACAATTTTTTGACCTAAAAAATAAAATTAAAAACTAAAGGTGTTACCACTGATAATGCAATGAAATGCGAGCTTATAGGACCCATGATAGGAAGAACTCTATATTTCATATTTAAAAACAACCCTATCACCATGGGAACTCAAGATGTACAAATGCCCAAGTCAAACCATTCAAACCTGAAAGAGATTCCATAGAAAAATGGACAACCAGTCTAGGATTATGATCACATATTCTCATATTTAATAACCAAATAAATTTCTAGTTCAAAGACAAATAAAGCATTGTGGTTTTTAAAATTTATACAACATAAGATCTAGTTTATGAAGGATGGATGAATTTCATGAGAGATATAGACCCAAAATATCTATATGGTTCATGGAGTTTGGTAATAAAAGACATCATTGGAATTATTTGACAAAAATAGATGATGGAGTTCTGTGATATTTGTCACATAATGGGAAATCCCACTACCAAATATCATTTGTTACAATAATACATACAACAACTGCATCATATATATTATAATTTTTTTAAATCTCATAATCATGATGAGAAAAACTACATAAAACTTTAGGATTTGAAGGATGACATCACTATAAATTTCTTTGTAGTCATTGCCAATTAGATTCAAGTTGTGAAACTAAGAGTTCTAAGTTGAGATGTAGAGATGACCTTAGTAATGTAGGTTACTCCTAGATATAGGCCTCAATTTATACATTACTAGAAACTTTATTCTCCTTAATATTATTTAAAAATTCTCATATGATGGACATCAGAGTTACCTCAATACTATTTTGGATGGACACCTCCATCCCCTAGTACCAATAGCCTTGTAATTATGCATCTTTGCCACAATAAACTAGATGGAATCCACCTTCCCCTTAGAGATAATATAAGAGATATGATGGACAAAAAAATAGGGTTTTGGTTATCCATAGAGACAAGGAGGGTACCAAGAAGTCTATAGAGTAGGATGCTAGGGAGGAAATCAAAATCATGTACAAGATAATAGATAAGGTAAAAAAAACTTTTATTTTTTATATGTATGGTAAATATAATAATATCACATGAAATTTTCCCTACAACCTATAGATACAAACCTATTTTTTTTACTATAGAGTATCAAGGTATCACCATATAGACAAATTATAGTCCTAGAGAAGAAAATAAATGAAAAAGTAGTGTGTAATGTGAATATGGTTAATGTGTGACATAGAGACCCTACATATCTACAAGTTATCACTTGAAATTAATATAGGGACAAAGGATTTATAAATTTGGAGATGACACAAAATTAGCTAATCAAAAAGGTTTGGTAGGGAAAGTACCCATATCATAAAAAGGATAAGGTTCTAATGTCTGAAGTAGCATAGTTACTCTAGAATATATAAAATGATAATGCTTTTTAAGGAGATACTACTGTTGTAGATGTACAAAGTATGGATATATTTTATGCATATTATGACAAGATAGATTTGTTATAACTTTGACATATTTACTTATATTGGTGAAAACTCTATATAATGAGGAAAAATCATATAATGTTTCTAATTTTTTACAAAATTTATTATACTCTGAAAAAAAAGGTCAATAAAAGAACATAAAGACTATTTTAGTATAATAAAACTAAGAAGTTTTGGAATGTTGATTCTCATATAGATATTAAAATTGTGGGATATGAAGTTATAAAAGTTATAGTAGAATTTAGAATCACATTTAATATGATACCTCAATCTACATGGGAGTCCATTGAATTACTTACTCTTAGTTACAACACAATTATACTGAGTCTTACAATTATAAAAAGGTAGAACCCATTGGGAGGTTGGAAGGTGTAGAAATAAAAAAAATTGATCTAAGTCTGTGAGCTGATTTTGAATTAATTAATATGAAGATAAATAAAACACACTATCTTATACTAATTTATAAAAAGTGGGCCTATGATTGTCAGATGACCATCAATATAGTATAAAATCAATTGGAGGCTCATCAAGGAGACAAGATCATCATCATAACCTTGACTAAGGATGAAACCAAATTGTGTATCATTCCTAAGGAGCATGCATCACCATATGCTTATAGAAAATAAAGAAGGTTTGAATTAGGAACAAAATAAAAATCACAATCTTTATGAAACATAGGTATAATAATGTCACATAGTAGGCATTATCAGTTCTACAACTAGAACATGCAAAGCAATCCTCATATTGACCTATTAAGACCATGGATCAAGTTTATCAGTTTCACATGGAGGAATGTAAGTCTCCATATATGCAATCTCCCACAAGATCAAAAGTGTACATATTATACCAAGTGATTCTGACATATATGCACATCTACTGAATTGGGCACTAAGATACCATGAGGTAAGACCAATGATAATGGTTTTTGATAATGAGTGATAATTTCCCCAATGATTCACAACATAATATTTATTCAATGCATTGAACTATATGCTCTTAAAGGTGTTGCTTCGACATGGTGGGTGGTTTACCATTCCAAGCAATTGCATTGAGAAGAAACCTGCAAGCTCAGTTCCAAGCTGTACATATGATATTTGATCAATGCCCATTATTATAAGAGGTTAAATTCCTTGAATTTAAAATCCAAAGGTGTGTTGATATATGGTATTTATAGGGTGTGGAACTGAGATACTAGGTACATGTACTTCAACATACTTTGACACATTTGCCATGAGCATGGTATATGCACCAAGAGCATAGGAATGAGACCAAGAATTAGCCACAAGTCCAGTATGATTTTATAAAAATAAAAATAAAATTGAAGGTTATAACCCATAGTATGCTTATCTCTCCAAAATTTTAATATGTTTTTATGTCATGGATGGGAGGATGACATAAAAATTGCACAAGATCAAACATCATAGGATAAAGAAGCTAGAGACTTGAGTAAAGTTATCAATAATTACAGGGCCACAAAGAAAAAAGAAGATTTTTTGTTGAAATATTTAAATAAGATTTTATATGATGAATATTAGTTAGAGTCTAGTAATAGTGAGGAATATTTAGACTTAAAAGGATTCTTTGAGATTGAATGGTAGATAGACAAGCCTAAATCCAACATCACAAATTAAACATAGGATGCACAACAAAGAAATATAAATATTCAGGAGTAGGAATGGGAAAGGATGCTAAGAGACTCTATTTGGAAGTGAAAAATAATATATATAAATAATAAGTATGCAAAGTAACATAAAACATTGGTACAAAATTTATACAAAACATCAACGATAAGTGACTACTAGATGTAGTAAAAATATTTAAAAGGGATTCAATTGCTATGAGATTACAAAGGTGTATTCCCCATAAATGTTTTAGAATTAAAGGGTGTAAACCCTTCATTAGGGGAGAGGCACATAGATTTTAAAGAGTGCACATGACCTATCAAGAAGTGCCCATATAAAATAAATCCTAATATGAAGTTCAAAGTCAAGACTGAAACTAATGTAGGAAGCAGGGATCATTTATCTGGTAGAGAAAGAATATTAGGTAAGTCAAATGTTAATTAAACACAATAAGTTGAGAGATTGAGTATGTGGATACTTCACAGCATTGAATGATGTATGATTCAATTACCCATTTCCAATTACTTTCACATATGAAGTTCTTGAGTCTATAGTAGGGCATCAAGTATATTCATTCACAGATGTTTTTAATGGATATCATTAGATTTTGATCATGGTAAAATACCAGACAAAGACTAATTTATAATAGAGTGGGATTCATTTGTATATAAGGTAATGGCTTTTGGTATGAAAAATGTCCATGCTATTTTTTATAGATCTGTAGTCACTACATTTAAGGACTTTATCCATTATTTTTTATAAGTTTGCTTGGATGATTGTATTGTGTTTTCATTATTCAAAGATCACCTTTCCAAGTTACGACTAATGTTGGGAAGATGTTGAGCTTTAAACATTGATCTTAATCATAAGAAGTGTTTTTTATTTACTCTTTTTGGTGTTTTATTGGGACATGTAGTTTGTAACTATGGTATTTTGGTTGATCAAGCCAAAATGTAGTTATTATGGAATTTCCACCTCCTATAATTTCTTTTTAAGTGAGATTGTTCCTAGGGCACACTAGGTATTATCACAAGTTTATCAGGGGTTATGCAATTATATCTACTCCATTAGAAATACCATTGTGTAAACATACAAAGTTTGAATGTGTTGATAAATTTCAAATAACCTTCATAGATTTAAATCATAGATTAGTAACATACCTAATATTAGTTTTTATAAACCAAAATAAGCTTATTCACATCCATGCAGATGATTTGGTAATCACAGTAGGAGTTGTGTTAGCCCAACCTAGATATGGGGCCTTAGATCATCCCATTCACTTCACAAGTATGAATCTTCAATGGCTAAGAATAAATACACTACTAAAAAATGAGAAGCTTTGGTAATGGTGTTTGTGATACATAGATTTAGGAAATATGTTTTAGATACACCATTTGAATTATTTACATACCATCAAACTCTATGATATTTAGTGAACCAGATACTGTTAGGAGGATGAATATCCAAATGGATGATTTTATTTCCATAGTTTTGGTTTAATATCATGTTAAGCCATGATATTAAATATAGCACTGAATCATCTCAGTCGCATAAGGAATGACCAAGAACAAAGAATAATTACAAGATGAGTTGTATAATTCTCACTTGTTTAAAGTCTCTATGATTCCACAAAATATGGAAGACATATCTGATTTTCTAGAATAAGGAATTTTTCTTGTGGACTATGTGGAGAAAGACAAAAAGTAGTTGGTTACAAGAGCTATGTCATTAAACATTATCAATGGGCTTCTTTATAATATGGTTAAGGATGATGTGCCCCACACATAGTATCCTTAGATCATGAAAGACCATAGTTTCTAGAATAAGCACATTAGGGAGTCACAGGAGGACATTTATTAAGATAATCTACTATGAGGAATACATTAAAAAGTTTTTTGTGGTGTCCTAATTTTTTTCAGGATGTGCACAGAGTCACAAAACACTATAATTTTTTTCAATGAGTAGGGAGGCTACACCAAACTGATGAAAAGCCTCTAAACCCAATACTAGTAGTGTAACCATTTGAATAATATGTAGTTGACTTTATAGGACCTATTAATTCACCTATAAAGCATAATCATGAAATATCTATAATCACTACAACATATTTTCAAGAAAAGGGTAGAAGCTACTATGCCCCAAGTTGTGTGCCAAAGATGTAGCCAAATTCTTATACAAAAACATCATAACTAGGTTTAGATGTCTTATGAAATTAGTCAGTGATATGGAGACACACTTCTTGAATAACACCATCAAGAATATGAATAAATAATTCATGGAATTTCACTTTAAGAGAATTACTTATCATACTCAAGCCAATTGGTAGGCAAAAACATCAAACAAGTTTCTTGAGAAGATGCTCACAAAAATATTGAATGTGTAGAGAGATGACTAGTAGGATCAAATTCCTACAATCTTATGGGAATACAAAACTAGATATAAAACATGCAACAAGATTCACTCCTTTTTATTTGGTTTATGTAATGTAAGTAGTGATGCCAATGGAATACATAGTTCCTAGTCATCAAATTGCAATAATAATGTGACTAAGAGATTAGGACTCACTTCAGTCAATATTTTTAGATTTAACTTGCATGGAAGAAACTAGGCACAGGGTAAGTTAGACATAATAAATAAACAAGAAGAGATATAAGCATGGCATCATCACAACCTATGATCTAAGGAATTTCATCTACAATAGATAATGTTGTTATATGATAGTGGATTTTGATCATATCTAAGGAAATTATGCATTTGATGAAAAGGACCACATGTTATGCATGAAATATCACAATAAGGAACCATATTTCTCATGGACCTTCAAGGAACCATTATTATATGGTGAATAAATGGTTACACACTTAAGCCTTACCACCATTGATATCTATAAACATCATGATAAAAAATAGAATGTGTGCTGAGTAGCACCATGTTGTTAGGAATTTTTTTTATTTTATAGTTTTTCTTGTGTTTTTACAAGGTCTTAGTGTAGTTATGTTGAGTGTGATCTCTATATCATAGACATTTAGAACATACTATAAAATTTAAATTCATAGAGAAAGGAAGAAATAGATCATGAAAATATATAGATAGGTCAACCTATAAGTCAACAAATTAAGTTCCGAAATGAGACACTAAAAGAAGGGTATGAAAGAAAGGAATAAAATTATAATTATAAATACTTATCAATTCACACTATAGGGCCTCATTAATTTTCACCCTCAAGTGCCTACAAATGTATTGAAATATTTGGGACTAGTTTCCATGGTCACCAAGCATAATGGGGTTCAAATCAAAATTCACAAGCTTAAAAAGTCATTAGTTAATCCTCTCTCCTTCATTACTATGTTGGATGCATAGGTAGAGGTCTTGAGGTAGAATTATATGGTCACACAATCAATAATAATACTATAATTTATGTCCCCATGTAAATTAGCCTTTTCCATAATAATAATAATGAGGGGAAGTGTTGATGTAGAAACAAACATAACCTAAACCATCTACATCATTATCATAACCAACCATAAAGAAGAGGAAAGCCATAGATTCTAGATCATTTCCACCATAGAAAAAGAAGACTCACAACACAAATATGTGGTTGAGAGGTAAGAACATACCAAATATTATAGCTGAAGATAACTTGTATAAATTAGGTGTCATTAAGGAGGAATTTGACAAGTCCTTCCGCAATGATGTTGGAAGGGACATCTATGAGGAGGAGGAGAATGAGTTCTTCTTCCGGAAGGTATTGTGCACCTACCAACTACATAAAAATATTCAATATCTTCTATTGGTATAGATACCTACACCTTTAGAGTAAATTATTGTGGACAATGTCAAAAAATAATAAGAAAACAAGCACATAATGATGTAAATTTTCAAAGGAGCAATAGGCACCTAATTGTTAGTTATAGCAATGATGCCATTATAGACTATCAAACAATAAATAAGGATGGAACAATTAGCAAAAAATCAAGCAAGTCCCAAACAATCAATATTGTGAAAAATTCATATGAACTAAACTTCAAAAACATCCCTTATAGTCATAGAATGAATGTGCACCTTTTCCATGGTGCAAGGTGTTTTGGACAAGGATCAGAACAACAATTGGCTATGCAGAACCACCAATCTAAGCACCAAAATAAAACTATGGTCCCACATTTTCATATGAATATGTCAATGAGTAAGTGCATAATGATTATTTCTTCACCTTCTCCTTCCTCACATCATTCCCCATTTTATTCTCCATACCATAAAACCCTCTTCTCCATCATTTTCCCCTTATACCCCCACTCATGTAGTTCAGCCTGAGGCATCCACTACATAGAAAAAAAACACACCACATCAACCCATAGTGAAATAAAAAATGAAGCAACAAAAACCACAATAGGTTCAATGCCAAATAGACACTACATGGTAGCAAGCACAAGAAACTATGAATGTGAAAGAATAAGCTCTAAGGGAAAAAGAAGTAGAGGAAAATAACAAATTGGAGAAGGCCAAGAAAGAAGAAGAAGATAAAAAGAATAAATAAGAAGAGGATTAGTAAGGGAAGGAAGATGCAAATACAAAGAGGAAAGAGGAAGCGGAAGTTGTGAGGAATAATAAAGAGTAAGAATAAAATGAGGTGAAATAATCACATAAAAATTAGGCATAAGTTAACACAGTAGTCGAATAAGTCAAGGATAAAATTAAATAATACCTTTGCAAGTAAGAAGACTTGAATTAGAAAATGATAGAAGAGTAATTATCCAAGTATGTTGCACATTAAGCTAAACAAATAGCCATTAAAGTGAAGATGTAGATATAGGGAGATATTAAGGTAAAGGAGATGTTAGAACTAAATAAAAAGGTTGAATTCATAGCTGAGACACAGAAGTCCAAACCTCAACAAAACTTTTGCAACAAATAGAGGAGGCCAAGAAAGAATTGACCCCTGAAACTCAATAGCCTTTTTGCTCATCATAAGGCTTAGGATCTACCCATGGAGGCACACAAAAAGAGGCATCATATAATATACTAGAGATAACCAATCAATGGTTATCATATGTCTAAGCTACAACATTACGATGAACAATATTTACACTCTTGATTGTATAAATTGGACACCAGTAAATAACAACCATGAATTTTATGACATATCTTGTTTTATCCACAAAAAATCAAGAGGTGTCACTAAATGTTACCCAACTCACATTGATAAATCATATTAAGGTGTTTTTTCATTTCAATATTTGATTGTGCAAAATCAAATGGAGATGGAGTAGTACAATATCTAGCTAAGGGAAGAAAACATAAAGTTTCATGAACACCTAGCCAAGGTTGACAACATCATAAATGATACTTATCCAATGTTAGTGGTTCAATTCCTAGGTGAAAAGGTGATGTCAAAATAAAAATAGCTCACAAATTTACTTTCTAGACTCACAAAGGACTGGGTGGCTACTTTGAAACTATAATAGCTCTAAATTTAAGGTCAACACTTGAAGGCTAAAACTAAAATAATCTTAAAATCTCTTTTAATAATATGATCGAGTCTTTAACATAGTTGTGTAGCAAGTTACATAAATTGCTTACAGTATGATCGATTAGAAATAATAGTTGTAAGACACGTAGAGTGAGGTGAAGTTTTATTTATCCAAGGTAGATAAATCCAAAGTAGCTATGTAGGATCAAATGACCACTCTTAATCAAATGGACATTGTGTTTAATGAGTATCTTACATCAAGAGAAAATGTCATGGAGAAGATGAATACATGGAAAAATGAGATGGTTTATAACACATTATATGGCATGCACACACAATGTTCCATAAATAGGATGAATGAGATGTATCAAGACATTAAAAATAGAGTTTCTTATCAAAAGTCCATCATTGCTATCGTAGAGGATGAAGACATCTAGACCATTATTTAGAGCCAATATCTTTTGTGCACATTGATTAGCATGGTCTAAGATGCCCTAATGGATTAGAGGTAATTCAAGAAATATTTATTGCATCTAGATAACTCCTTTGATGTAATAATTTATTAGCCCTAATTCATTCTATTGAGCTAGCTCACACAACAGTTTCAAACTAGAAAAGAGGCAAAATAACTGTCAACACTTCAGCCAAAACAAACACCTTCAATAGATAACTATGTAGCTAAATCATCTTCAACAATAGTTTATGTAGTACCATATTCTTTAGAAATAATAAATTTTAAAATATATCCATTCATGCCACAATCTTCATAGCCTTATTCAACTATATTTTAGACTTCATGCATCCTCCATCTTGGTAGGTATTATGATCCATCAAGTTTGAAACATTTGAAAAATGTGTAAGTAGGGAAGGACATAAGATTTAGGCATGGTGAAAGGAATGTTAAAATATCATAAATGGAAGCCTCTTGGTTATTATATTCTATTGAAAAGCTAAAAAGGGTGGTTGATTGGTATGATACTTAGATGAAAAATATGAAGGGGTAATTAAGTACTGTCTGAGAGGTGAAAACTAGTAGAAAAACCTTGAGCAATAATTGTAAGCATTACTTTAGACCAACCCCTTAGTGCAATGCATCAAAATCTACCAACTCTAATTCACCACACTTCATGAAAATTTGAATTGGGATGAGACATTTTTTTAAGTTTAAAAAGTGTTGGAATTAGACTTAGAAGTAAAAAATCAGAGAGTATGTATGAATGGCAAGTGTGTGATGTGTAGTAGTTTATATAATGTATATCATTTTATATGTATTCAACACATGTTTGTATATTAAAATTCTATGTAATATGAAAATACTCCTATGAAAAAATGAAGGGATATGAATGTGAAGCATTTAAGCCTTTTTATTCTATAAATATTGTAAATCTATAAAGGAAAAGAGTTTTGATTGTGAGATAATAGATATAATATGATGGTTCTATTTAAAGTTTTTGTGTAATATTCATTGCATGTTAATTTCTTTGTTTTGTTCAAATTTATGTGATAAATATGAATTAATACGTCTATTTTGTTTTAATAACCTACATTTCAATGAGTCTTCACCAATAATGAATGAAATAGTTTACCTTAATGAATTGACTTTCCATATACATGTATGTGTTTTAAACCTATAAGTGGATTCCCACAAAATAATCCTTAGCATGTTCTGATGGGAATTTATAATAGCGTTTGCTAAAAATGAGTAAGACTAATAATTCCAAAGTTTTAAAAAAGTCAATATTGAAAGGCCATGCATCTCATGACTATAGTTATCCAAAAATAAAAACCATGTATAACCAAAAGAAATGCCAAATTTGAAATAAAAAATGATAAGCAAGGGATATCCACACATTTACAAAAAATACATGGAACACCAAAGCAAAAATCATTAGCATGCCAAACTGAGAGATAATCCTTAGTGTGCATTACTAGATTAATGAAAACATGGTTAGGCAAATCTGATCACAAGTAAAATGTAGCTCACTACCATTTAGCACAAAAATACTTGGCTTAAATTAAGGTGTTTAAACAAAAAAAATAGTTGACAAGAAGGCACAATAACAAAACATAAGTCATCTTAGATAATACTAGATAGGTAAATTCTATAAAACAATATAAAATGATGGCAAACTTGAACTAGTTAAGACACCAAAAACAATAATACCATGTTTTATCTAAAAATTGAGTATAAATCCTTATAATGGGATTCACCTAGCACAAAAATGTAAGGTGCAGCCAAAACACCATCAAGGAGCAACAAATACAACCTTTTATGCATCATATGTGGGTCTTAAGCTTGTATTATTAGTGGAAAACATCAATAAAATGTAGATATTAGTATATATAGTGCAAAAAAACCTAGAAATAACTAGAGCTACCAAAGGGTCAAGAGTATTAAAAAAATTTACTTCTCCACCCATGAATCTACATCAAACTTAAATTTCAATGTTAAAATTATATTTCTTTGATACCATGAAAGAATGAATGACTAGATCTTTGCAAATAATTTTGAAAGTATAAGTAAAATAATGTGTTCAAAAATAATATATTACCTCAAATTAAGTCAAACCATGAATGTGAAACATAAAATTGATAAGTGGGGAAACTGAATCAACCCAATAAAACCCCATGTGTATTAAAAAAATACTTACAAAAATATTCTCTAGATTACAATCTTCACTGGGAGAGTAGAAGAAATAAGATGGTATAAAATAATAATGAGCCTCAAGTGTTTCAATAGTGATGTGAAAGAAGAGGGAGATTATTTAAATAAAGTTAGTGAGCCAAAAGGAGTTACAAAGAATCTTCATCATAACCTTGCATAACCTTTTTAGTGTCACTAATCCCCATAAGGTGATGGGAAGTGTGTGAAAAGTGTTGAAGGAGTTACATGTGACATAAAACTTCAATATTACCTTGAAAAGGGATAAAAGAGGTGAAGGCTACATGCCACCTCATAAAATTCATAATATGTGAATTATAAATTCACATTATAATAAAAATAAAAAATTTATATATTTAATATACCCAAATAAAAATTAATATCCAATAGTAAAACATCAAGATCACACACACAAATATATTACAAGAAGACACAACTAATTGTATAGTTAAATAGAGCCAGATCAACAAAAAAATAATAACATCCATCTCAATCAATAATGTCAATGGTTTCACCCTAGGCTAACATTAGTGAACTTGCACAGAGACAGTCAATTCTAGATCCAAGTGACTCCCAAGCTTACTTCCAACCCTTTTCCATTGTTAGAATTAATCCACACTCAACCAATAGACTAGGAAATCTATGTATATTTATCTTTTTAAGATTTTATATATTTATCACATGCCACTTGTCCAATCTATTTTAGAATTTTACATTCAAATTCATGCTTAAATTTTATACATTACAGTCTAAATGACATTCAAGTTTTTATCTTAATTATGGTTGTATAATCTAAATTAGGATAAAACATATTGGTGAACTCGTATATTACTTACCCACGCCCTTACCCAGTAATGATTATTTTAAAAAATTAAATCATTTTTATGGGTCGACCTATTTGTCTAGCTTTTTAATGATATGAAACATTACCCAAAAGGACTCATATATACAAATTAAAACCATACCTATGACTCACTTGGAACTTATCTATTAAGCATCTATACATTATTTCACATTAAAAAAATCTACATTCTTCCCAAATTATAATTCAACCACTAGGATCAATCATCAACCAAGTTTGAAGTAGACCTAACCAAGTCAAAAGCAAATATTTTCAAGTATAGAAAAGTAGCACAATTTCACATTCACATTAAGAGGAAGAACTATGTGTGGCTTGAATTCCCTCTTAAAATTATTGGATGCATAAGGAATGATCATTTATCAATGAGGGTGATTGGGCTAGCTCAACCCATTTCACTTCCTAAGTTTTTGTAAGTTTCTACCCTTCACAGGTAGACCTAGGGTTTTGAGGAGGAGGAGACTAATTTATATAGTTTCACACATAGTTAGGCATCAATATCACATAGAGAAAGGTATTGTAAGTAGGTTTAGCTGATTGTATAGCCACAAAGATCCTAATCATCCCAAGACAATAACTTCCACCTCAGTCACTAACATTTATAGATCTACCCTAACATGAAAATAGTGTGTTATGCCTATTTTTCACACCCTCTCATTTTTATAAAACTAATACTTTTTCTGCCATAGAGATAACTTAGTCATAAAATTTAAAACTGTGTCATAGACCCAATCAATTAGTAATATATTTAGATGCATACTTTTAATTATGAATTGATGATGATTGGTTTATGAATTCATGTTTATATTTTAAGTGGTTTAAAAAATCATAATAGATAAATGAATGAAATGTGCATATATATGTATCCCTGTGAATGTTTATGATCAGTCATTTTGCTTCTCAGTTGGTTATTTAGATTATGATACAACATTTTCAATTTGGAATATTTTTACTTTGTGTGGTTTCAAAATTGGAAGTATATGTATATTTTCTATGATATTTTCATATATCAATTTTGATTTCAGTAAATGTGGATTATCATAACAATTTTTGGATTATACTTTCAGTTTTGATAACTTGAACACTCTATGGTGACTATTTTGGTATACATTGACAAGGTGATACTTGGTTTGAAATAGATAAGAATGGTATATAATCGGTTATATTATAACTTTGTCAATTCATTTTTAAATTGTGGATTCAAGATTATTTTAGTTTGAGAAAATACTATATTTAATTTCAAATGCATCATTTCATTTTTTAAGGCAATCATATGAGTTTTCAGTTTGAAAATAGACCTCAGTCAGGCAGAATTTAGTCATAATATAATGGACATTTTGAAAATATTGGTATGATTTGGATTGATTTGAGATTTGGGTAAATTATTTTATAAAGGATCCTATATTCAAAATGATTAATCCTAAGTCCTTATTTGACATGAGTTCCTAAGTCAAATATTGTCTAGCCTAAATTCTAAAAAATGATATGGCTTTATGTTTTCAAAGGATCTTACCCTAGGGTCATTTATCCTAAAGTTTGAAAAGATACTAATGAATTTATCAAGCCACAGTGATTTCTTTTTTTTTAACCTAAGTTTATGGAATGGGCTTTTTGAAGGTATAAATCTTTGTCTGAAAGAACTAAGTCTAAGTCTTAAGGTATATGGTGGTTTCAAAGGGAAAGTATTAAATGTAACATGATTTATGCTTTGAGGCTTGTACATGGTGAGTTGGTATCCATTTGGAAGTCCATTTAATAATTTCATGGCACATTGAGCTAGTAAAGGAGTTAATGTAGATGCATGATCTTGATGCTTTGAGATCTTTGATTAATTATTCGCAGTTTAAGAGTTAATGCGAGTTGTACATTCCTCAAATGGTGATGTTGGTAAAGATTTTAGTAATAAACTTAGTGATTACTAAATTTGATTTTTTTGCTAACCTAGTTGGCAAAATTACTAAGTATATCCTCAATTGGATGACGCTAATAGAAATGAGACACGTCACCAAGGTACTTACGATGATGGATGGAAAATACAAATAGGTTAGTTTTCTTTATTTTGGTAATTTTGGGAAGCTTGCTTGTTAAGGGGAAACTTTGCCAATTTGGATCCTCAAGTTGCAAATAGAGATATTGGGTAGAAAGGATTATAAAGAAGCATATTTAGGTACACCATGATCAAAATAAATAAGTTTTTGAAATGTTTTTGAGATATTTTGAATAATATTTTAGTTTTTATGGAAATAATATGATCTCAGTCTGCATATTAATGATTTCTACATTAAGTTTTATGCGTACATGTTTTGGAAGATGAATGAACCCACAGTCATTTTTAAAAATATCACTCTTGGCATATAAATGACTATGCATATATGTTGAAAAGTTAAGAATCTTACATTTTTATATTTTTCACTTGTGTGAATAAGATTTTGAAGTATTAGTTATTACTCGATGTATTCTTATCAAAAGATGAGATAACAATAAGGTGTTTGAACATGGTTTTCTTGAATGGTTGAGGATTTTCTTTGTTGTATAGTGTTGAGGTCCTGTCAATAATATATCCTAAAATATGATCAATGGTGTGTTTTGAAAGATCTGTAGTAAAAAGAGTTTCATTGAGACTTCAGTTTTGTGAATAGACTGTGCAGATTTGTTCATGAATATTTGAAATATTTTGATGGTTTATGATCATACATGTTGGTTTCAATTTAAAACAAACTCTACATGTTATGTTGAGGAAATATGGTGTGTTAAACTTTAGAAATAATGAAGGTTTCCTCGATATTTGTGTTTCAGTTGTGGGTTTCAATGGGTTATCATGTTAAAAATTTTGATGTCTCAGTCTTTCAAAAGCATAAGTCTATGCATATTAAGTTTTTGTGAATCATGAAATGTTGGGGAATCTGATATGTTTAAAAGGTTTATAGGTTTGATAATATTTTATTTGATATTTAAGATTCATATTTAGGGTTTTTTGTAAAAACAATCTCTACATATTTATTTTCTACATATTTATTTTATAAAGACTTAGAGACTTAGATAAGTTGTAGGCCCATCCTAAAAAGTGATAAAAGGGTTTATTGTATATGTTTGACATGTTTTGAATGGTTCATAAGTATATTTGAACATGCAAATGCATTTCATTTTAAGATGAAAGCTTTCAAATATTATGTATTATCTTTAAAATAGATTTTTCAGATTTCATGTTTCAGTTTTGGGTTTTGAGAATCTAGGGATAATAGGGCTATGGTTTTCGAAATATTTGTCATTTTGAAGTCTTGATTGTTGAAGTTCATGTGCTTGGGTTTTTACACAAAATTTTTGAATTATTATGGTCGGCCATAATATAGATAAGACGTGTCAGAAAATGGTTCAAACATATAAATGCAACTATATTTATATAGATTTCCATATAGAATTTAGTAAGCTGAATCTCAAAATAATGAAGTTATTTCTAAAATTTTACCTAAGATTTAAAGTTATGGGATTTGTTTTCAAGCTAAGTACAAAAAAATTTATTTATTTTGAAAAATTGGGTCAAGTTCTTTGGGTTTAGACATAATAAAATGAAAAGAAAATAGATATGTCAAATTTTTTCTTTATTAAAGGGTTATTATTGAGATTCATTTAAGAGAATACATGCAGATGATAATAATAAGGA
Source organism: Torreya grandis (assembly GCA_037957365.1). NCBI lineage: Eukaryota > Viridiplantae > Streptophyta > Pinopsida > Cupressales > Taxaceae > Torreya > Torreya grandis. The sequence continues at coordinate 1,873,648 of JARHVA010002228.1, forward strand.
AGTGTTGGAATAATATTATCTTGGGACATAATGTTGTCTATATTTCAAAAAATCATAAGTTGATAAAAGATTCTGGTGATCAACACATGGAAAATAAATGTCTTTAAATTGAGAAATATTTGTTAGAAATGGAATTTATGAAAATCTTGCTTTCAAATTTTTGAGTCAATTCAGTTTATTTTTTCAGATAATATTTACACAGTGAATAGAAAATCATAAGATTTTATGGACTATTATAAAGTAAATGATGAATATATATAATTTTACTTTTCAGTTGGATTTTAATGTGATTAAATGGAATATTATTTTGAGATTTGTTGGAAATAAATCAATTGTTATAGTCAGTACACGGTGCAAATTATTTGATGATATTGGACGTAATAAGTGACTATTTATTTGAAATATAGTTAATTTTCCTTTTGAATATGCACAAGTTGATTTTCAAATTGTTTTTAAGATGTCTAGATGGGATCAGTCCAAATCAAATAGGAGTAATGATAACCAAGGATGGCGTTAGAATTTTGATAATGTAAATTAGTAAAATCTAAATAAAAATTTCCCAAGGGGTGTTTTTAGGGCTAGGAGATTTGGCCCTAGATTTTATATAGGTGTTAGGATGTCCATTCACTTTGACGTAGTAGATCCTGAGTTTTAGAATGTTCTAAATAATCTACCATTCAATCCAACCAATAACAGGGGTAATAGGGGATATTATGGATGTAGATTTAGTGTTAGGACCCCTTCACATAGTAGTTCCTCTCACCATTTTAAAATTAATCTACATTTATTATTTATGGATCTAAATAATCACACATAAATAATTATCAATAATCACGTAAAACTTCTCTAAAAGATTTACCTTCCTCCTCTTGTAACATGACTACAAGTAGTACTAGTATTGGATATTTATATGTTTCAAAATGGAATTATATTATTTATTCATTAATCATATCTCATCTATCTTCCACATATGGTGTAGTAGGGATAGTATATCGACCATCTACTTGGACATGAAAATTAATCTCTTCGCTCTTTCCAATAGATGTTTGGGCATCAATTATGTGATAAAATCTATTATTCTAATAGGAGGAAAGGAGATTCGCATATGCCCTTAAGTATTACAAGAGAGACTCATTATTTTTAAATTCATCTAATGTATAAATATTTTGGGTGATTGTACCATCAATAAGATTAAGGTATACCAATTATAGTGTGTATATGATGAACTTCTAGTGTAAACTCTAGTTTTGTTTTTAATTAATGTGATTAAATAATAACTTGCATAGTTTGTCTATCCTTATGGTTTTTTATCCTTATATTTACCCATTAACTTGCCTCCATTTATGAGTGTATGTAGTAATTGGATAGATAATGCCTTGGGCATGCTTACATAGTCTATGTCCTATGAATCCCATTGTTTATAAATATTTGAGGTAAAAACCATACTTACTTAAATCTATGGATAATGAGGATTAAATAGAATTGATATTGATGCCTCACTCTATGTTATATAATTATTTCATTCTTGAGAGGAGATTTTCATATGAGGTAAATAACGATCCCTAGGTTGAGTCATTATACAACATTTTAAAGTTTCTTGATCCAAATGGCATGTGTGTGTGTGTGTCCTTGAGAACTGAACTTAAGGCATGGATGAAAATTATAATGTGACACATTTATCTCAAAATCCATGGTCTCCCCATTAATATATTTTTCTTGAGGTCATTAGGCATAACTTGGAAAAATGTAAGAGTTATCCTTTGACCCATGGTTATATTCAATGTAGTTTGTCTTAATGCCATTCATGGGACATTATCAAATCCAAGATTATTCATACTTGAGTGAATAAAATATTTTACCTCCATACCAAGTAAATTTAGAAATGATATATTATATATATTTAATCCTAGTTCATTTTCCCTTAATACTCTGTTGACTACCTTATTTTACTCTTTCATGTTGAATATACAATGGGAAATTTTGATGTATAATGTGTTTAGGGGGTAAGTCTTATTTTTAAAAATATATGTTTGCCTTAATCTAAAATAATGTATTAATGATTTATGAAACATAACATGGTTCTACATCACATGGTAAAATTATATCGCATAAAGTTGTATAAAGGATATCTTTGTAAACAAGCCTTGTTTGAAGCAATTCTACCAAAGAAATTTTTGTATGGGTATTTTTAATTGATCAAGGATGTCATATCCTTTGGTTCACTTTGTGAAAGGTGGATGGGGTTGATTAGTAACCTATGGATGCCTATTATATAGTATTATAATATGGATGACCCTAACCCTTTGTGTTGTAATAACATGGATTGTTGAATCCTATATAAGTTGTGGGCCAATACTAGAGGCAAGATGATAATTGTTAAAGTCTGAAATCTAAGGGGAGGAATGAAATTATTCATGCATGTTCATTTTCATCTATTAGTTATCTTAGCTAATTGAATATTTCAACATTGTGAATTATGAATAAATTTTCTATAATTTATTTTAAATCTATTATTGTACCTATCTTTGAGCCAAATAATTACATAATGGATCCAAATTGCACATATAAAAGTTGAACAATATGAAATTATTAAAGTCATGACTTGGGTCAAAAAATGGAATCTATGATCATCCATTACAACCATGTGTAATTTGTAATATTATGGAAAACCATAAATGATGTCTTAAACCCTAATGCAGAAATTTGAAAAGCCTATAAAGAAGGATGAAACCTTAAGGAGACCAAGTGTTTATAAATGTTCAAATATTATACATGTTCACCAACATGTTTTACCCTAATTTGGATTGTAAAATCCTAATTCAGATAAAAATTTGAATGTAATTTAGATTATAATATATGGCAGTGAAACATGAATCTGAACGTAAAATATTAAAATATATTTGACAAGTGGCATGTGCTAAATATAAAAAGTACTAAATATAATTAGCTTTCCTAGTTCACTAACTGGTTATGACTAACTTTTGGTAATGGAAAAGGACTATAAGTAGGCCTAAGAGTCACTCAAATCTAGAACTAACTATTTATATGTACAAGGTTAGTAACGTTAGCTTGGGTTAAAACTATTGATGTTACTAATAGAGATGGGCATTATTGTCTTGGGTTGATTTAACTCTTTACGATTATACATTCAGTTGTTCCTTCTTGTGACTCCTATGTGTTTTTTTATCTTGACTTATTACTATATGCACAACTCTATAAATTAACTTCCTCCTCCTTGAAACCATGGGTCCACTTATGAAGGGTAGAAACCTGTAATATTTAAGGAAGTATAATGGGTTGAGTTAACCCTAATCACCTCCATTGATGATTGACCATTGCCTACATATCCAATACTTTAAAGATATAATTTATATCCACGCATATTTTTTCCTCTTAATATGAATGTGTAATTGTTGTCATTTGCTCTATGAATGACCCAAATTTAGTTTTAAATACTTGAAAATATTCTTTCTTGACTTAGCTTGGTATGCTTTAAACTTGGCTGGTAAATTTATAATTTTAGAAGAATAGGGAAGATTTGATCAATATACAATAGTGTATATATGTTTGATAGACAAGTGCCAAGTGAGTAACTAGTATGTTTTCATTTGTATTGATATGAGTACATTTGGGTAATTTTTCATGCCACTAACACACTCATATAATGGGTCAACCCATAATAATGATTCAATTTTGAAAATAGTCATTTCTGGGTGAGGGTTAGTAACATCACCCTCATGTTAGTTTATTTGATGAAATGGTTTAAGACTAATGTTAGTGTTTAGAAGATAGGAATGTGAATATTATGATCTAGAGATATCTAAGTAAGATATTTAGATAGTTTAACACATATTATTAGCTTCTTGTAGGTGATTGATATAAAAATAGGAGGCTCAAACTCATAGCAAGCATGTGTATGTGAGATAATGGTGAATAAGAGGCATATATGTGCACATAAGTCATGTATGGTGAAGTTAGGTCAATAGTGACATTATTAAGTATCTAATATCATATTTTAGTATCTACAACCTATAGGCAGGTGAAATATTTTTTCTATAACTTATTGGATATTATCCTTCCCCATTGAAGCATTGGAGAATGGTTCCTCTTACTAAACTATTTTGGAGAATTTGGGATGATCAATCAAAAAATTATGTAACTAAGGAAAATTCCATGGATTGGAAATGAAAATTCCCATATCCCTCATTAGAAAACAAACAAAGGGAATAGTTCTAAGGTTTTTGAGCATCGTATAAACCTCATCTACACTAACCCATATGTTATAGTTTAATTGGGGTTTTAATCCATTTACTCTATCCAATGATTATTTGGTTTTTCTAAATCATTTATCGACTCATTAAAACTAGGCAAAAACAAGGTATGTTCCTATATAACTCAACATTTATAACTCTTTATGCTGGCATCAATTCATATAAGGTGCAAGCCTTATGCACTCACCCAAAGCATAGAAAAAAGAGAATCAAGGCCCTCATTGGGCTAGTTGTGCCATGGCACAACTCATTATTCATAGGACTTGGTCATTATAACAATAGAATTGGTAGGTTCATCAGTGCAAGCCATTTCTGAGCTAGGATGATGGTTTATAGGCACAGAGCCTATTTGGCGAATTACTTTTGGTCATAAAGTCATAAGCCCATATTAGGTTAGTTCTATTCTCTCAAGGGTGAAATCCTTTATTTTACTAAGATTAGCATCATCTAATGCTTGAGCAGTCAACAGAATGCCTTATATCAAGTTCATACTAGGCTTGTGATTTATGCAAGGATATCATCCTTGGGCATGAGTTATTATCTATACTTTGGCCATTTCTTCAAAGTAGTCTAATGTCATCTTTTACATAGGGATGCCATTAACAACTTAAACCAAAGCTTTGCTCAAAAATAACATTTAATTATTATGCTTATATCGATTTAACTACTATGAACATTACGCATTCAAAGGATCTTAGTCAGACACATAACTAGATTAAACTCAAATAGATTTAAATATAAAGCATAGTCTATATCTTATAAAATAGAGTATACGCTTATCTACACTATTAACTGGCCCAATGGCTCATAGGCAAGCTTGGTAAATATAATTGAAGACTTAAAGGCATCCATGCTAGTCTTAAGTTTCAATGGTAGTTATATTACTATGTTTAGAACCAATTCTGTAGGTCTTCACTATCTTGGAGTTTCAACTTTCTACTCATTGGATCAAGATCAACTTTATAGCCCATAGGAACATCTTTGTGCCAGGGTGGAGAGTGCACACCAAGTGTTGAGCTAGATCCTTGGTTTATCATTTCACCAGCTCCATCACCTTATACCTTTTACATTATGGTTACCACATACATCCACTCAAGAAGATGTCCTAAAAAAATGGGTGTCAGTTAACTACCTACTATCTGGTGCTAGGTCTATGATGATTCCTCTAGCTAGCATAAAAGATACCAAAATATCAATCATGCCAAGTGATTGCCTCACATAAAGATGTCTATTAATTTGGCATGGATCTATACTTAGATTAAATAGGGGCCCAAATTACCCCATACAAAAGTGATAGTCTATCCTCAGACTAGTATTTCAAAGCTTTTAGCATGCAAAATTTGGGCTCACTCTCCTTCAACTTAGCACTAAAATCCTCAAAGCCCTTAACAACAAGATTAAAATTCCTTAATGGAGTTGTCTATCTCCATAGAGGTGGTTCTAAGCATGAGAACATTTATATTCTATAATTCCTTCCTAAAGGCCTCAAGGTTTACCTTAGATTTTATCACTCCTTTGTCCAGTATTTCACCTTATTCATAGGCTTTAGTCTGTAAAGTGAAGAAGAGTGATTCCAATATTTATTCTTGGTCTTTGATCTACATGATCAGGCATTGACATTTCCCATATCTATGAGTGTTCCAACCTAATTTTAGTGTATACTTGCACCATCAGCTCCTCCCTCTCCCCCTTTGCTTGTTTGAGGTGCAATGGTTGTATTCTTGTAGCCAATAGGTATGTGCGAAAGATGACCAATTTTATCCTACCAAGACCTCCATGGGAAATTGTATTTTCTAATATGACATCTTTGTGAGTGCCTTAAGATCAACTACTATGATGATAACCCCTTTCATTGACTACACTTTTTGCTTTGTAGTAGTTATCTCTTCTATCATTCATGCATATTTGGCATCCTTCTGCACCTACGATAGACTAGAACTCATTTATTTATTTCTCATCCTAAATTGGTTAGTGTTGAAGCATAGTATATTTAAATTTATAAATCTTGTAATATTTCTTATCACTTCTGAAAATCATGGAGTATTTGACTACAAATTTAGCTTTCAAGATTTATTCATCCTTAATGGCAGCCTTGGTATTATCGAAACTTTTTCTTGCCTGGATCTCTCATAATTCTTGCCCCACAAGCCTCCTTTCTAATCTCAATAGGAAAGCAATATATTTCTCTCTATAACCATTCTTATTTTTTGGTTTTGGGTGCTTAGGGTTTCACTCTAGAAGTTTTTGCTCTCTTTAGCTCTGGTTTGGCTATGGTTTTGTGCTTAATTTCACTTTTAAGGTTTTTAACCTTAACTAGTCAGCCTTTCACTTCTTTATACCCTTTATTCAACTACCATATTAATTATAGGTAAGTAATTGTGTGGTGGTGCCTATATTTCTTAGAATCTACTAAAACCCACAAAATTTGCAAAAATCCACTAACACCTATGCATTTAATGTAGATCTTTGTGCCTCCATCATCACCTCATTAAATTCTCTAAATGGTATTTTTGGTGAAGTGACATGTAGTTTAAACAGTCACTTCCTACCTAAATTTGGGTGGATGTCAGATTATCCTGATGATCTTCCTCCTATGCTTTGTTTACTTGGCACAACCTGCACCTTCCTTATGGAAACCTAGGTACAATGCTTCACATGCACACAATTCAGCCTTCAAGGTTTCATCTTCTCTTCCTATTGTGCTTTCATTTCAAGCATACTTTCCTATCTTGGTCAATTTATTTTCACTTTCATCTCTTACCTTGGCCTATCCCTACCCCATACAAATCCCTTGTGTTTCTCCTTCAACATTTCACTCTCCATGTGTCTTTCACACTTAGCATCCTATGTGTCTCTCTTACATCTTATGCACATGAGTATCATTTTCACCTTTCTTCATCACTTGGTATTCATATCTTCAAAATTTGGTGAATTCCATGCACCCAAAAATTTAGGTGTCTAGCCTTAAGTGCTTAGAAAGTAACCTTGCTCGACTCACCTAATTGGAATTATGCATAGAAGTGCTATAATAGTTTGCTTGTAGGCCTAAAAGCACCTCACTTATTTACTCATTACCAACACAACACAAAACATAAGGAAATGCTTGGCTTATGCCAAACTTTATTTTGGTCAACACAACATAGTCAAATTGTGATCAAGAAGCTAGTGTCTGATGGCACAAGTTCCATCCTATTACCTATAAGGATTTAATTGGTTGTCAATGAAATACCCAAGGATTATTTCACCTAAGAACATGCACATCTTTCATGCTCTAGTTTATAATATGTTATGGCTAACATATAGACCCATCCACCTAATTTGTAGCTTTCCTAGGTGCTTGAATTGCTTGGAGTCATAGAGCAAGACTAATGCTCCCTCATTCAGTACCTTATGCTTAATATGCTTGTCATGCCATAGCTTGTGGTGCACCTTCTTTACCTACTAGCTCCACCTTGCTTGGGCATGCACCTCATCCAAACACTCCAAGTCCTCCAACCTTGTACTTAATGATTCTTGGTCATCCAAATGACCAATATGCACAATGTGCAATGATGGAACCATGAATTCTAATGGTAGAAATGCCTCAATGCCAAACACCAATTAAAATGGTGTAGCCTTATTCAGGCGTTTGTATGTTGTGTGATATGCCTATAATACTACTAACACTTGATCATCCCAATCTTTGCAACCAATGTTGCATATCCTCATGAGGCACAATCTTAGTATCTTGTTAAATACCTTAGTAGTTTCATTCACTTTTGGATGATAAGGGGTGGTCTTATGCTACACCACCATGAATTCTATCAGTAGGATCTACACAGTTTCATTGATGAAGTGTGTGCCTTTATCGCTAGTCAAACTAAATGGGCACCCATAACAACTTATGATGTTCTCCCATATGAACATTGTGTTTGTGGTTATTATGTAATCTTTTATTGGTGATGCCTCAACCCACTTAGTAAATTAATTAGTGGCTGTTATAATGTATCTTATGCTTTTGTGCCTCGTTATGAGAGTGATCATCCCAACAAAATCAATGGCCCATTTTCTGAATGGTGCCTAGGAAAGAATGGGGATGAGAGGCATTTCATCCTCGTGGTTGGGATTCCCTATGCATTGGTATATATCACATGCCTTGGCATAATCCTTTGCATCTTGGAATAGACTTGACCATCACAAGCCTGATTGTAATAACTTTCATGTCATTATGTTTCTAGTGCAATGGCTACCTGGTATCCCTTCATGCACCTCACATAAAATGGATTACTTTTTGTGTTCTAAGACACATCAGCACAAAATTTCATCTCGACCTAGTTTGTATAGTTTCTTGTTGATGAGTTGAAAAGGGGAGGCACAAACTATGAGTTATTTCTTATTTTTAGTTGTCATAGTCTGGGGTGTAGATCTTGACATTAGAAAATTGAATATCTCTACCAAGTCCTCAGAGACATGTTGGACTCTATAGAGCTACACATATGACATGTTATCCTTGATTGGCATTATTGTATCACTTGAATTGATGTGAGATAAATGGTCTGGGATCGAGTTATATTTTTTAAGATTGAAGATAATTAAGAACTATAACTCTTGAAATAGCATTATCCATCTAAAAATGTGCCCATGGAGAATGGGCTTGTTCACAAGGTACTTAAGTGCCTCATGGTCCATGAAGAAGATGAATGAGGTCACCAATAAATATTGCCTAAATTTTTTTACAGTATAAACCATGGCTAGTGCCTCACACTTAGTTTTTGTATAGTTTTTCTCTACTTGGGTTAATTTTTTTCTTACAAAGGAGATGGGATGATCCATTTTCCCTTCACCAAGTTGTGCCAAAATGGTGCTAATTATAGAGTTAGATACATCGACATGGATGTGTAATGGGGTCATCTAGTCGAGAAATTGTAAAATAGGGATGCTAGCCAATTGGAGCTTCATAGTTTCAAAGGCATCATCTTGCATTATGCCCCAATAGAACAGGTCATCCTTGCACAAGAACTCCTCTAACAGTGCCATAATCTTTGTATAGCTCCATATTAGTTTCCTATAATATCCATAATGGCCTATAAAGGCATGAATGTCTTTCTACATTGAAGGGGTCTAGAGCTAAATGATTTTTGCAATCTTTATGGGATCAAAGAGTAGACTATCTTCATAGATGATGTATTTGAGCAAGGTTCCAAATAGTGTTATGAATATGCACTTATTTAGGTTTAAGGATATTTGTAGTTGCCTACACCTTTCAAACATCAAGCACAAGTTATCATTATGGTCCTTTAGAAGCCCATATATAGTCCAGTCATCTAGGTATACTTGGAGGAACTTGTGGATGAAGTCCTTGAATTTAATGATCACCACTCTAGAGAACATGGCTAGTGCATTATTGAGTCTACATGGCATCATGTTATAAGTGAAACAACCCCATTTAGTCACAAAATTTGTTTTGGGCTTGTCCTCCTCTTCAATCTAAACCTAATGGTATCTAGAGAACCCATCAGTGAAGGTGTAGATTTCACAGCCTGTAACATCATCCAAGACTTCATCAGTGAATGGAGTTAGGAAAGGGTCAGTGATGAAAGTAGAATTTAACATTCTATAATTGATGCAAATGTGAATGCACCCATCCTTATTTATGATAATCACTATGGTGCTCACCCATTTGGATTCTTGCATCAGATAGATAATGCTTATGGTTAGCATACCATTAATCTTCATTTTGACCTTGGTATAGAGATTAGGTTTCATTATATAGGGGCATTTCTTGATAGATATTACAGTTTCTACCAGATTTATGCTCATCTTCCCAAGGGATGGGTGGGTTCCCTTCATGTCTTGATAATTTCAAGGGAATAAGTCTCAAAACTCCTTTAAGAGATCCACAATTCATGCCAACTCCATGTCAAACTAGTATATGCCTAGAGTAGCCATATTTGGTTCCCCTTATGCATTAATGTCTACCTTGGTAGTCTTAATCAGCACATGGTAGGTCTCATTCCTCTCTTAATGGGAATCCTCAACTCGCCTACTCCCCTCAGTGAATATGAGTTGGGTCTTCTTCTCTAGGGTTGTTATCCTCTATTTGGTGCACTAGTTTCTTCTTGCCTATCAAGGTCATCCATTGGTGCTCCTTCCAAGTTTCATCATCTTCTTCACTTGAGTCACTATTGATTGCATGCTCCTCAAATAAATTGGGGAGAACCAATCATTTTTCCTTAAACATGTCCTATTGACCAAATTTGATTTTTAGGTCAAATTAGGGCACTCCTAGTAAAAAATTGGTTTTTATATGTTTTAAGGGTCTAATACATATGTTACAAGGTATTATATAGGTTAATTAATGTCATTTAATGTTATACTAACCTTGATCCTTAGTCAGTTTAGTCTTTTTAGTCATTTTGAGGTTTAAAAAGGTGCATTTAATGAGTTGTACAGATTTTTTGGGAATTTTAAAGGTTAAAAAGGTTGTTTAACATTACATGTGTCCTCACATGTCTTAATAAACCATTGGTAACTAAAAATGGTAGGTGATTCAAAGGAAAGATCAATTTTCTTGGGAAAAAAGGTGAGTTTAGCACTTGTACAGCCCATGGGGAAGTGTGCCACATGGGATAATATCTTGGTATGTTTCTTCAGCTTCCCCAAGCTTACATACGCTTTTTAAATTCTCTATAAGTTCCATTTTAAGCCCAAAACTATTCTTCTCCTTTTTCACCCTTCTTGGCAAGCAAAATCAATCTTTAGGTTCGTACTTGGTACAGCCAGTAGAGGAGGTTTTAGATCAAATGCTTTGTGGAGGTAAAATCAAAATTATATACATTAATTTAAATATAAATATTTTTAATAATGGTTTCTTGTCCTTCATGAACCATCCTCATGAAGCTAACTATATTTTTTTGCCTGTTAATCTATGCACCTTATAGGTTTTGCTTTAGTTTGGACATTTTCATATAATCCAATTGGTCATGCTAATTATAGATGACTTTTACCTCTCCATAAAATTATTACAATGCTTATTTTCATGTTTCAAAGTGTTTGTATACATCAAGTACATCAAAGTTACAAGAGAAGCATCATTATGTGTTGTAGGCAATTTTTCACCATTTTCATGAACTTCATTCTTGTTCATGGTTTCAAAGGGTTTTGATAGGTCATTTTTAATGTTTACAATTCTCTCATTTTTTCCTTTACCTTTCCAATCTCATTCTTCCTGGTGATGATCTATGATAGTGTAGCTAGGAACACCATATAGTCAACTTCTGCTCACTGTTTGCTTATAACCATGGTGAGACACATGCATTAAACTTTTATGTCATGTTCACAAAGGTTTATTTAAGGTTTTTAATCCTTGGTTTATCCTTTATAAGCATTAATTACTGAATCAATCTTTCATTTGATGTTTAAAAGAGGGACTAAGCAGTCATATAACACACTCCCACCTAGTCTACCATGAACAAACTCATCTATAGGTGCCATGAAGGAAGTGTCCACATTGAAAATAAGGTTTTGAAGTTTGTTTCTAATGATTTTAAATATTAATAATGTATTTTGAATTATGAAACAATTTTATAACTCATAAAGGATCAAAAGTAATGCTCACTACCTAAATCCACTTTTGTTGCCTGCACACTAGAATAATCACCTATAGGTGGTCTTGACAGAAAGTCAAAAGGTCATTTTGAAGTGTTGAAATAAGTATTTGAACCCTTCTTAAGGTCATACCAGGTTTTAAACATATTTATAGAATATTTTGGATTGATAGGTTGATAGACAAGGTTGATAATGATTTTAAAAGGATGATGGCTGAGTTTTAGGCCTTTTGTCCCCAAATTTGCAAAATAGATTTCTTCAAGGTTTTGTTGATATCTTATTACAATGTTGTCAATGCCTTTTATACCACCTAATATGCTTAGATTTTATTCTCAATATATTTCAATGACATTTCAAGTTTTAAGATAATATGACCTGTGAAGGATGATAATTTTGAGGCCTAAATTGCCTATAAAAACACTAAACTCAGGCATTATCATCTACAAGTCTAAGGCTAAAAGGAACCTTCTTCATAAAAATTTGAACAATATATTATGCATCATGTTTTAATGATTCAAATGGTTTAAATTTTTAATCATTATATAAATTACCATCTTAATGAGGATAATCCATTGTGTTTTGATTCTTACACACCTTCAGTCTGTATACAGGCCAGGTAAGCACCTACAGCTAGCCAAGGGTAAGTTCTGAGGATATGTTTCATTATTGTCAACTTAAATATAATGTGAACTTTTTGTAACATTAAGATAAAAATAATAAGTTATTATATGGATTTTTTATCCTATAAACACCTTTAGATGTCCTTCAATTTGACAATGAGAGCCTACACCAACTGTGTATGACTGTGTTGGTAGTGAGCAATGAGGTGATATTTCTAAGTGTTGGTGTGGTGAAAACATCAAAGAATGAGTCTCATCATGGTTTGATGACTATTTATTCTTAAATTAATTTCAAAATATTATATTTAAATCCTAATTAATAAAAAACTCTACCTATAGGGGTATTTCCAAGTAGAAATATAGTTAGTTGTACTGATGGTAAGATAGTGAGCAATTTTGGTGAGTAAGAGCATTAGAAGTGTATATACAAGTGAAAAATGGGTATAAAGCATGGATAAATGATATTATAAGATATTTAAAAATTCTATGCACTATATCCAAGGATAAATATTACAACTCCACCTACAGATAGGGTTTCAAAGAGCAGCCACAGTCAAACAAGAAACTAAATCCAAGCTATGCAAGGGTATAAAGTGGCATGAATAAGATTGGGGTGGTGAAATTATTTGAAACACTTTATTCATGGTTTTTATATAATTTATAAACCTTCATAAAATTAAAAACAATCATGTATAAGATCCAAATCAAGCAAATGTAGTCTATTCCTTGAAACCCAGCACAATCCATTTGCCTAGAAACTAGTCTTGGAACTTGAATCTTTAGAGGTTCAAATGACCTGAAAAAGGGATAAGGTTTTTTCTATAGTGTCTATAATAATTGAATAATATCATAAGATACTCACCATAATTTTATTAAATATGGGAGTTCCCTTTGTTTTGTCTCAAAGAGAGGGCACTGCCCTTATGTGTAGACTTATAGGTTTTGAAGGAAGTAAGTGATAAGGTGAGCCAAGAGTTGAATGATCCCTTAAAGAAAGTTTTTAAAGTTGAAACACAATCAAGGTAACATATAAAACACCTCACATAAATAGGATACCCAATATAATGATCTATATTGATTAGTTTACAAGTAGGCCTAAAGGCAAGATTTTGGCCTAAAGACTAAATGGGAGACCAATTTCACTTATATCCCTAATAATGCTTCTTATCCTATTATGACATGTTTATGGGATGAATATATATTTTTATGAGCTATTATATACATATAAACCATCAATAACTCATTTTGGGCTTCAAGGATAATTTAGGCCTACTAAGTATGACTAGGCCTAGCACCCAAAAAGGGGGTCAAATTTATATTTGGATTTAGATGATTACTAAAACCTATTATACAATGCATATGGTGGTATATAATATGTGTTAAATCTTTTTTAATTCATATAAACACTTGAGAAAGCCATTTTAGGCTCAAAATCAACACTAGGCCTATAGGAAAAGGAAGAAAGGACTCGATAGGACAAGTTTGAACACTCATATCTCTTTTGATGATTTTCATGGGAGCCAAAGACATTTATATGAGTTATAATAGGTATTGAGAAATCACTTTGTGTAATTTTTCTACAACTTCAATGCCAGAACTTTATGAACAAACCTTAAGGTGAAAACATGCCTAAAACCCTTATTAAACCCTTAGAATAACTAGTTTGGATAAATGAAGATGGGAAGTTGATATAAGGACATATTTTGACTCATAAATTTATTGTAACTTGAAGATGACTTAGTTATGATCTCTACCATAAAAAATATTTGTATATAATATGTATGAACATGGCAAAAATAGGGTTTTATTAATTATTTTGTGTGTTTTTCAAGTTCTAGGAGGTTTTAAAATATTCAATAAATTTTGGGAGTAATATATAGATTTTTTTAATTCCCTATGATCATTTCATTCCAATAAAAAAATCTTAAGTGTCCAAACTAGAGCTCTCATCTCAACCAATCAAAACTCGCATAGTGGACAAGCTAGTAGAGAGGGGTGGAGATCTTCAAGTGAGGTGATTTTAAGGTGTCCCTAATGATTTTAATTCCATGAAGTGTATTTAAAATTTTAATCCACTCCCTCCCATTTATTTTCATGGAAATTTGAAGCCAAAATTAAGGCCAAGTGTGTAGGGTGCATGAAGGAAGAGTTTTTTTTACTGCAGATGATGATGGATCCTTTCTAGATGATTTCAAATGGCTAGGCCTATAACCAATGCATGGAGAGGCATGTTTGAAATCAATACCCTTACGTAAAATCATTATACCTGTCCCTAATCAATTTTTATATTTTCAAATAGGTCCAAATCATGAAGGTAGTTTTCTGAGCTTGAATGATGAGTTTCATGCCACTTTTCATGAGTTTTATGACTTGGATGGACACTTGGACTTCTTGACATTGCATGTTTAGTCCCATAATATATTCCCATGTACAAGTAACTTGTTTTATCAGATGGACAAGTGTCTTTGTGACCCTTGGACTTCTTTCTTCTCCTCTCTCTCAAGTCCTATAAGAACTAGCCATTTAGGCCATTTTAACTTATGTTCCACCTGAGTATGGTGAAGCCCTGCTCCTTTTCATACCATTTGATCACTAATACTACTAATTTTTTACTTATTCATGACTATTAATAGTGTTTTCTACTTGAATATGGATCTTTTTTAGTGAAGACTATGGATTCCTTGGCATGGTGTCTCATTCTTGTATCCTATTTGTAGTTGGAAAGCTTCTTCTTACAAGGCATGTGAAGTGTTCTAGGAAATGTCAAGGATTGAGTGATTTATCATATTCATTATTTCCATTCAAATCCTCTTGTCTATTCCACATATCTTTTCACATTCATTCATAACCTCATAATGTAACATTGATGTAAGAGGATGTAGATTGGAGAAATGTATGTTCAGTTTGTACCTTGATTTCATGTGTAACATGCAGCTAGTTAGAAGTCATCATATTATTTGTTGTATCACCTCCCTTAAAATATTTTTCTTTTATTTATCTCTCTCCCTTCCCCCCCAAAAAAATTTAGGTGTAGTTTCAATCCAAAGTGGTACATCAAGGGAGCTAGCCCTATCTAGAGATTCACCTCATCCTTAGGATACCCACAAGCCTATAGGTGTTTCCATTGTGCCACTTGGATGATGAGAGATTAGGAATCTCATAAAAGGGTTAAAATCAAAGTGAAAACATGTCCTTTAGGTGCTTATCTAATATTATAATGTCCTTAAACATTACTTTTTGAATTACTTGCAGTAGCTCGATCAATTCTAGGTTTTGTGAAGAAAAGGAGAAGGTGTACATGAACCTCTCTTTGAGTACATCCTAATTTGTTTTATCATGACACATATCATTGAAAATATACCATACTCATGCCCACATCTTCAAGGTTCTATATAAGGTGTACACCCATAAGTTCCTTGGGGTGTTTCCACTATACTCAATCCAAGTTTCTTCACATAAGCACACATGTGTTATTGGGTCTAAATCATTAGAGTATGCAAAAATGTCCATATCCTCATTGATTTTCCAAAATATAGTCCATATTACTACTTTCACATCTTTTCAATTTGGTGAGATAGACCTTTGCACTACCCATCAATGAGTGTTAGTGATCCTTAAAGTATACACTAGTGTACCCATCCTGTCTACCTCCTTTAGGATGCATGACTTGAGGTCATGGACATATTATTCCACAAGATTTCTCCCCTCATACCTTAGGAGTATGGTAATTTTTCCTTTGCTCAGGTGGAATTCTCTCTTTTCCTTCTTTCTATGACAAGGGACCCATCTCTTCAAAGTGTGATCAATCTAGACTCATCCAATTTTTATAGGTTTTGGTGCCTCTATGCTCATTAAAAAGCATCTCTAACTAGTCATATCATAAACTTCTTCGACCCATCAGTTGCAAGAAACATGGATGGTGTTTGAGGCTAAATGTCCATCATCCCAATAAATCACTCCTTGGTCATTAGGGTAGATATTCTTAGCACCTTATGTTGTGATGTTGTAGATGTGGTTGATCTCATCCTCTAGATCAACACTTTCTACATATGGGGGTCCTTGGTCACTTAAGAGGGGTATCAGTACCTGCTCCTTTCCATTTTCAAAGGTCATATAGCACTTTTTGAAATGCATATCAGCATTATTCATGTAGTACCATGGCTTTCCTAAGAGTGTTGGATAAATACCTCATTTAGCCAACTCAATCACTTCAAAGTCAACACAGAACTTGATGCCCATGATATCTATAATAGTGCTTTTTATAATTTTGATTAGTTACATCCGAGATTTATTGGCCATGAAAAGTACATGAAGGGAAGGCCTCAAGGCTAGCCTACCCATATTTTCCCATGCATTCTTTATTAAGATATTGACTTTGGTGCCTATGTCTATGATGACCTCACATACACACCATCTATAAATGGTGGTATTTACCAAGAGTTCTTGATCATACTCTACACTTTTTATGCTTGAATTCTCATGCCCTTTCCATGTGTGGCATAGTGACTTCAACTAAATTTTATCTTACATGTTCTAAAAATAAGTTATTTAATAGGGGAAACATCCCTTCTATCTTTAAGAGGTACAAGATTTCCTTTAGCTCTTGTACCTCAACCTCTTGGCCATCTTACTTCTATTTAGAGGTATTAGCTTGCACTTCTATGTCTCATACTAGTTGGATCTCCCCTTTTAGGTTCTAAATCACACTCATAGCCTACTACAATAAATCTTTCTAGTACATATGGTCTAGGTAAGGCATAGCTTTTCATTTAAGCCATGTTATGTATTAAGTGTGGCTTTATTCCCCATATTCTAGGCACAAATTAGGTACTGGTGCAATTAGTGGTTGAGTGGTGAATCCATTATGAGTAGTTATTTGTACCTTGATTGGCTTCATATAGGTTGATTGTGCCTTCATATTCCACTTCTCTATTTTTGGCTTATGCCTGGTTATTCCTACACCCTTGTCTATGTCAGGCTGGCCTTAGGTCAATTTTTTATACAATTCATGGAATTCATCAACCTTATGTGTTCCTCAATAATTCCTACACATTTGGATGTGTAGGGTAGTAACATTGATAATGTTATATCAAACCACACTTGTAACATGAACATGATGGGATCTTCCTCCATCACACCCTCTGGTGCATCTTTGCATTCCATAGCCTACATTATATTAGCCATAGACATCATTTTCTTAGGTTGCCTACCCTCTAGCTACTACAATGACCTACTTATTGCTTTTCTCCATGTTTTTATGCATCTCATTGATCATGTGTCAATCATATATGATATGGGTGTAGGCATTGCACAACTAGTAGTAGATAGTTGTGTTAACCTGACTGGCATGATAAATTAAAGGGTAGCTACAAACATCATACACTTCATGACAAACCTCACAGCTTAAAATTAATATATGCACATTCTTTTAAGGGTATTTATTCTTATTATGACCTTTTTGTCTCACAATCAGTGCACCATAATCCACTTCAATCATCTTGCACTGAACTAACAATCAAATTTTGTAATTAGTTGGCCATGGATGTAATATTCACCTTCATAAATGGGTGAACTCTAGTATTAGTACTCTTGATTTCCTTGAGTCTAAGTATAACTTCAAGTGCTTTGTGAGGGTAGATGAATGTCTTCATGGATAGTGCTCTTCAGAATAATACTAGCAATCCTCCAATGAACCATTGCACATGTTCAGAGGGGTGAATTTCATAAATAAGCTTTGAAAGAAGAGTCTTAAATATGGAATCATATTGGCACATGCTTTTAAATATCCCTTGGTTGATTTTTTGGAGCATGGTGATGCTCTATTGTTCAAACCTGGGTATGTCAGATCCCTTTAGGAATGTTTCCTTCAAGGTGTCATAGTCAATCATAACCTAGTTAAGATAAAATATCCTATACTAGATATGAGCATGATCAAGTTATTAAAAACTATGTTATCTTTCACTCTAATTTGGTTATACCTCGAGTGCACCATTATATTTCACATTTTAGCACATGCTCTATGGCATTTTCCATGTTGTGGTATTCTGGTAAGCGCATGGCCATCCCATAGTAAATTTATTATAAGGGGCACTAACATCTGAGGTGATTTCCCCCTAGTACTTACTGGGTGGTGGTCCTCTAATTCCTCTAGCTACTAGGCTAGGTGTTAGACCTATTGTTACTACTAGCACTGAAGATGATGAAGACATTGTACTACTAACTTGTAGTGTCAAGATGTTTCTTATGGGTTATTACCTAGTTTGTGTAATTGATATTGGATGAAATGGAATGCTTACACTCACATCCTATGTTTTGAGATAGCACCCAAACATCTAGAGGTATCCTCATTTAAATCTTTATAAAAAATAACTAGCTCAATGATAAAATTATAGTCTAAGTCTACAAAATGATTAAATTTTATGTGGATAATAGGGTCAATTATCACTCTTCTTTCTTCATGTGGGGAATCCACTACATGAGCTAGCACCATAGGTTTAAATGGGATAGGCAATTCCTATGCATCTTTAATGGTTAAATTCTATAGGGATCTATCACATTCTTCACCCATCAATATTTGAGCTCAATCTATGGATTCATTATTCCTCTATTTGCACTACTGTAATTCAAGAGATCCTTCCCCATGCCCTTCCTATTCATCACAACTTCTCTTAGTGCTTTTAGGTTCTAGATCTTCCATCAGCTTATGCCTCCTCTTGTTATAATTTGATCACCTGAGCTCTTGAATGTCAATATGATCATCCCCTTCCATTGTGTTTCACCTATACATCCCATTATTCCCCATTAGGATGTTTATATGTGAAAGGACTTAGCCTTCCATTCTCATGGTTTTAAATCCATAATCCACCATCAATTTCTTAAGCATTGCATTGAACTCTTTCACAAAAGTGCCTCTAAGCTCATGAAAAAAATGATATCATACTTCCTTAAGGTAGGAGTATGTTGACACTACAAACTCAAGAACATAACTATTTATAATTCTTTGCCACCGTTGGTATATAGCTCTAGTCCAAGTGGCATCTAAGTTTTCAAGCCTCTCTCGGTGTTCTTTCATCCACTCAAGGCATTATCCATAGCTTTCACTTTTGTGGGTAGTATAGGCAGCCAACCATCAATACTCATGCTTAGGTAGTTCAAAAAATAAGACCTCATATAGAGCATCATATAGGTTATTCTAAACCTACTTCCATGGATTTTGTCCTTTATAGGATGGATGATTTAGTGCAAATTTATCTTCTACCTATTGCAGCTAGTGCTCAATGTTCTCAAGGTAGAGTTGGATCATTATTCTATCACACTATTGTAACAATAAAATTCAACATGGGTCCTGATAATAAAACCAAAATGTTATAGTTTAATTGGGGTTTCAATCCATTTACTCTATCCAGTGCTTATCTATTTGTTCCAAGTTTCTTGACTCATTACAACTAGGCACAAATAATGTATGTTCTCATAGCGCTCAACATTTACCACTTGGCTACATTGGCATCAATTCACATAAGGTGCAAGCCTTATGCACTCACCTGAAGAATAGCAAAGAAATAACCAATGCCTACATTGGGTTAGATATGCCATAGTGTAACTCATTCTTCAAAGGACTTGGTCATTACAATAATAGTGTTTGTAGGTTCATTGGTGTAATCCATTTCTAAGCTAGGCTGATGGTCTATAGGTGTAGAGCCTATTTGGGGAACTACTTCTAGTCATAAGGGCACAAGCCTATATTGGCTTGGTTCTATTCTCTCAAGGGTGTAAGCCTTTGTTTCACTAAGTTTAGCATCATCCGATGCTTGAGGGGTCAATAAAATGCCTTAGATCAAGTTTATACTAGGCTCATATTTTATGTAAGGATATCATCACTAGGTTTGAGATCTTATCTATACTTTGGCCATTTCTTCAAAGTAGGTTGACATCATCTTTTACATAGGGACACCATTAACAACTTAGACTAGAGATTCACTCAAAAATAACATTCAACTATCATGCTTATATCAATTTAATTACTAAGAACATTATGCATTCAAAGGATCTTAGTCAAACACATAACCAAATTGAACTCAAATAGATGCAACACCATTCTTTATTCATCAAGATTTAAATATAAATCATAATCCATACCCTATAAAATAGAGTATATGTTTATCTACACTACTAAATGGCCTAGTGGCTCATAAGCAAGCTTGGGAAATATAATTTAAGCCTCAAAGGCATCCATGCTAGTCCTAAGTTTCAATGATGATGAGATTACTATGTCTAGAACCAATTCTAAAGGGCTTCATTATCTTGGATTTGCATCTTTTTGCTCACTAGATCAAGCTCAAACTTATAGCCCATAGGAGCATCTTCATGCTAGGGTGAAGAACACACACTGGGTGCTAAGATAGAGCCTTGGTTGATCATTATGTCATCTCCATCACCTTGCACCCTTTGCACTATGGTCATTAGGTGCAACCACTCAAGAAAATGTCCTAAAAATATTGGGCACCAGTTAACCACTTGCCAGTTGGTGCTAGGTCTATGATGATTCCTCTAGTTGGTACAAAAGATACCAAAATGAAAATCAAGTCAAGTGATTGCCTCACACCCATATGTATATCAAGTTTCCATGGATCTATACTTAGATGAAATAGGGTCCCAACCCCATATAACTAATCTTACACTAATCTTGCTTTGATCTTGTAACCCAAAGATGGAAGGTAGGAGCCACATATTGGGATCACAGTGTAATACCAAGGTCATTGAGAGAACTAAATCTCAACCACATTATTTATTTAAACATGAATCAAATATTGCATATATACTTATATATTTAGGGGTGCTCACTATTAGGTACCAAGTAATGTGCTCAAAAAATAGAAACTATAATAGTGAATATGCATAGACAAGCTTCATGTCCCATAATCAATGTTAACATTGGTAAACTCTAATAATTTGTATGTATGAATAATAATCATGCCCCATAATATTAACTTATCAGTGCTAGTGTGATATAGAATTCCATGCATCTATATGCCATTTATGTTCCATATCTAAAAAATTTATAACTCATGCTCTAAAAAGTGAGAACGTATGTATAACACATGACACTAAAATTTGTTTGAAATCTATCAATATCTATCCCAATCTAATATTTTAACCAATATAAAATATGTACTCAATATAATTTGTGCTAAAATATTAATATGTGCTAATGGAATATTAAATATCTATAACAAGCCCACTAATATGCCCCCATTTTGAGGTGAGAGACATAGCCTACAAGTCACTCATCTCAAAATAAAGAGTTAAATGTATCATGTTATATAAATATGTAATCATGTCAACATGTGGATAATATGTCATCATATTATATGATATGTTTTCAAATCATGTATGAAACATGTGTAATTTAGGGGCATATAAGTACCATGTCAAGACATATAACAATTAAGCACGCATTAGGAATTATCATTTATAAATGTACTCATTAATGCTATGAAATAAAGGTGCATGATATGGATCATGACACCTTCACAAGGGGGAGGTTCATGATATGGATCACTGCACCTATAAACTTAACAACCATAACAAGATCAACAAGTAAATTCACACATTATAAGTGCATTGAGTGGCACAGAATATCACACATAAGGTAAAGGGGACACATAAAAAATACAATAGATGTTTTGCATACAAGGCAAAGTATCCATAAATAAGGGATAATAAATGTTTCACACACAAGGCTAAGGAGCCACAAATAAGGGAGAATGATTGTTGCACACATAAGGCTAAGGAGCCATAAAAATGGAAATAGATGTCGCGTACACAAGGCCAAGGAGCCACAAAAAAAGATAAGAAATGACTATCATATTATAAAATGAAATAACATCGAAGAAGCATAGAACATAAAAGGTAGTTTACACCATCCAAGTATGTAAATATCATAACATATTAAATTAACATATCCATGTAACCTTGTATAAAGTATGGGTAATATCAAGGCATGTGTAAGAAATCAAGGTATCTTAACATATAAAAGGTCATAGAAAAATATAACTATTAATAGTTTAACCTATGCAAGACAATGCACATAATTTTGGCATGGCCCCTAGGTATAAGAAAGGTCCACCATCTATATATTATGTGTATTTATGTGTCATGCACATCACACATGTATACCATGAAACACGTGTATAGAAAAGGATATAAAATCTATCAAAAATGTGATAAAAACATATGTAAATTATGTAAACTATAAATTATGCCATGCTTAGGTCCTTTTTTTTGGAATATTTAAATATTTTTGTATTTTTGGTTTTATTTTCAAGTATATTTTGAATATTGTAAAATTTGACATAAATTGATATAATCAAGTAAGATAATGTATATTGGCTTGAAAAATAGAAGAATGAGATTGATCTAAACAATCTATGGCATGTTAAGGCATAATATTCACCAAAAAGTAATAGCATGGCAATGTATAGGAATTATAGGCAAGCAATATATCCCCACTAATATGAATTACAACATTATAGATCCCTAAAGTTTGTGGGAGGTAAAGCGGGGTGAGGAGGAATCAATGTATATTTCCATAAGTGTATGTGGTCATGTAAGTGTAATGGAATCCATAGCATGTATGAGTAGCCAATATGTATAAATAAATAATTAAAATGCCACAAAGGATGTGCAATAGAATGTTACTATTATTAAGGATGCATTATTGTAAGATAGATTTCATAGATGTTTGAATCAACATAAAAATAAAAAAGACAAGCACCAAGTCATAATATATCAATGGATAGAATAATGACCAATGCAAGACCATATGTAGATATGTATGTGAATATAGTAGAATAGATGAAATAAGCAATAAAACAAACATCAAGAATATATGTATGATATGTCAAAAATCCCATCAAGAGGATGCTCATATTCAGGTCTTGTATAATATGTGTCATAGTCATCAATTTATTGTCATATTCATCTTGAATTTTAGACATGTCATTCCAATCATCTTATGTATATGTAGTAGGATATGCATAACCAACACCACCATATTGTGGAATTGATTTAGAATATTTATTTTTCTCTTCAATATGTTCCTCGTCTATAGTATCATTTACCTCAACTATGGTTATATAGGAATTCAATATCATCCTATGACCTTTATTAGAAGAAATTATTTGCATTGTCTTTTATTAGTTTTAAAATTCTTTCATAAGAACCTCTTATTTAGTCAAATCTTATTTCTTATCTTTCACTTTCATAAGTACACTTTATTGTACATTGTTTGCTACTTTTGACAACTTGTATTCTTGTAATTTTTACTTTCCCTTTTATTTTTTTATATAACCTTTTTTTTTCTAATTGTTCCTTTCCTTGATATTTAATTGTTTTATTCATCTTTGGTACCCATACTTGTGTATTATAAAGTCTTGTATAATGTGAGCTAGAAGAAGGTCTTCTAGTGATACAATTCATATAGGTCTAATGGACCATTGGTTCCTTTATAGGAATTTCATGGGATATTTCAACCTTACTAGAATGAATAATAAATAATATGGAGAGGGGAACCTTGTTGTCCTATTGTCAACTGTATAAAATGTAAAAACCCTTCTATCCAAAATTTGTTCAATATTTTGTCATAGAGGATAATAATTTCTATCTTTATGCCCATTTATATGATGATAGTTATAAAAAGGCCACGCCCCACTCGTTCAAGATGATGATGAACATGGTATTAATTGATGCAGGGGCATCCCATGATGACCCCAAGTTTGATTCATTTTTGTTCCTAGCTTGGTCTATAGATGTTTCATAGTTTCTAGAGATCAGTTGAAGTCCATAGGTAATGTCTAGTTGGTCTCAAAATGTATAAAATTCAAATTATAGGTTTTCCCTCTAGAAACACTATTCAAATTTTTGAATGTAGTTGAACTTTGTAAAAGGACTTTTTAAGCAATTTAAGAAGGTGGCAGATGTATATGCATGTCTAGAGGTTTTAAATATTAGATAGGTCCATCAAAAGGTCATTATTCCATACTTAAGGTCTAAACATAACATATTGTGTGTAAAACAAGAAAATGTTATGTAAACAATAAACCTCTATGTGGAAAGAATAGCCAAAAATTCAGTTATGCAATTTTGTAAGGGAAGTTTCCATTTGAATAAATAGAGAAAGGAATATAATTTTGAGGGATGGTATGGAGGGGGAGGTTGAAAACCTTGTTTTGAATGTTTTGAAAACTCTATTTTGAAATAATATAGAAAACATACCTCTATTGAAGGTCTTTGAAAAGTTTATTGTCTACATTGTATTTGTTAATGAAGGAATGAAATTTGAAGATGGTTTTAATGTGTCTACAGGTATTTACTTTTTTTTTAAATAAGGACCTTTGAAGGATTAAGAAAGAAATAAAGAAAGAACCCTAATTAAGAATATGTAAATGCACAAACACTATTTGTGGTTAAATGGTTGTTGGTAATTGCATGTAATGTGGTTGGAAGAATGAAAAATGATTTTTTTTAAAGTATGTTTATAGACCAAATCATGTATGATTTAAGATATATTTTGAAAATATAATGGTAATAAAGTGCCATGTTAAGTGATTGTTAATACAAACTCTATTTTGTATTATGTGATGTGGTTAAAAACTGTGATTTCAAGTTTGATAGTCAAATGAAACAAGACAATGGTTGATAAATGTTATTAATATATTATGGAGTGTGTTTTGTAACCAAAATTAGCAAAAGAAAGATAATCATGTGATTTGGTATGTAGACAGAATACAAACAAGCTTACAGACCCCTTTGTTGGGCTGAGTGTTTGTAAAGTGACTATGTTTTGGTTTTTGTGTATTAAGTGACATTGAATTTTGAATTGAAAAACGTTCTTGAGGTCTCTTGAATTTATTTTAATTTATATGTTTCAAAATATATGATAAAAATCATTATATGTTTAGGAAGATGCTACTAAAACCTTGTTTTCCTGTAGATGCATGTTGTAAGAATGGATAATGTGTTGGAACATTATAAGGCCAAGAGCAAGATCGAGTTGTGAGTGTTATATAACATCTTAGGAATTTTATGTGAAGCATTTGAGTGATATTATAACATTATGATTAATCAATAATGAGATGAGAGGTTGAAGACTTTGATACAAACCTGTAATAGTCATTGGTTTTGTGCATTTATATGTGTTTTGGTATAGAAAACCTAGATAGTTGATTAATAAAGGATATCTAATGATTGTATAACCTTTATGAGGTCAATATAGACATATAAAATAAAATTGGAGGTTTTGAAACTTATTACAATGAACTTAGTATAATTTAATGTGCTCTCAACCTGTGACTGAGTCTAGGAAACCCTAAACTGAGGTTTGGACCATAACTTCTTTTCTAACCATCAAAATATGCTAAATACTTGAGTATTTATATTTATTAATGTGTTATATCATTTTGTGGAGTTTTTAGCTCCTTTATATACATGAAGGTATCCTATTGGAGGACTATATCTAAATAGAGTTCTAAAAAGGCCTAATAAGCCTAATTAAAGAATGTAAATGGGCTAGAAAAGTGACCAAAAATAGGATATTTGTCTTGAAACTTTGTATTCCTGCTCATGTGACCAAGCCTACGAAGCCATGTCTCTGCAACAGAAGAAGAATCAGTAATATAAACAAGTAGATAAAGAGTACCTATTTTCTTACCACCAGCTAATTCAAGTGCATCCGCTGTGAGAGTTCTTGTGCATCTCTCATCACCCAACTCTTCTGAAGAAATTAACCACATCTCCAAACTTGGGACCTGCATGACCTCCTTCAACACCCATGTGTTGGCCGCCTGCAATTTCAGCTTCACTTCCCCTTTGCCAATTCTTTGGCAAGGCTCACCAGCTCCTCTCCCTGGGGCTGCATGGAAAGAGGCAACAGAATCTGTTATCCAAGATTAAACTTTATCCAAGAAACCTCCCAGAGCATCCTATGCAATGACCCCTACTACATCTGCATCTTTAGTTCCTTCATGTTGATCTGCTACCAACCAACAATCTTCTTTTACCTACTCTTTCTTTCCATAGGACCGTAAGTGACCATCTGTGCTTTTCAACTCCTCCATTCTTAGCTTACTTTGATCTGCCATTGCTCTACTCCCACTCAATTAGAAACCCCTGAGAGTGACCTGTAACCAAACACAAAACCGCTTCCTGTAACCTTAGCTCTGATACCACGTGTTGGGATATGAATAACACCAGAAGCACACAATTGATTACCAAATACAAGCAACTTAATATGCAGAAATAACCAGAATCAACAAGTAATTAGAATCCAGAAATAACACATGATATGAGAGACAATACACAACTTGTATTAAAACTCTTGCAGAAAAGAATACAATAAATAAGATGCCACTTCTTCTCCACCACCTCTTCAGAGGCTTCCCACACCTCAAGTGAACAGTAATTGTCTCCTCAAAGCTCTCTCTCGTAGGTCCTAACACCCAACTCAAACACAGAGTTGGTGTTCACCTTATACCCATGCTCCTCGCACACCACAAGTGCTCCACACACTCCACAAGTACATAAATGTACTCCAAGTAGATCTCCCCTGAACCTACAACAACCTACACCTCAATAGACCTTACATATGGAAGGAACTCCCTTGCCTTCCTCTTTGCTCTGAGTACACACCTGTACTCCAAGTAGATCTCTCCTGATACTACTCTCTGTTGTGTTACTGTCCTCTCTGACTTTGCACACCTGCAAATCAATCTGGTTCTGCACACCTGTGAACCTTGACCTTGCACACACATACACCTACATATCAATGATCTTACTTACCATGTAGATCTCCTATAGAATCCATGCTCACCTGATGACCAAGATCATACATACATGAAGAACCCTACTGATTCTCCAATCAAGCACCCACCTTGGTACTGTGGCACTAGGAGGAACACACCATGCTCACCTCACACACAGAAAGAGCTTATAATATTGCTCTCTTACTCTCTAGCAAAAGTTTACAATACAACTATGAGTCTATTATATAGATCTCATCCAAACAATAATTAGGCACCTAATACAATAATTAGATCTGTAGCTCTCAATCTAAAATTAGCTCTAAACATGCAAACATTTGGTTCGTCAACCAACTACCCGTAATATACTCGTAGCTCAAACCACAGGTGATCGACGTTAGTCCCTGCCTGTCTGGGGGTCACCGACGCCGGCCGACTATGACCGACGTCGATTGCCTTCTGGTCTAATCCTACCGACATCAGTTGGCTTGATCAACGCCAACGTCTAAGATGCTCTGCAACCTCCTCCTCTATTTGCATCAGTGAATCTTTTAGCTCAACAACATAACAATCTCCCACTTGGAGGTAAATAGCTACACTGTAACTATACATGTACCCCGTCTAATCTATTTCCTATCTTGTATCCCTCTTCAAGCTTAATCCTGAAGACTACCCACCACAAACCTGTGGTGTACCTCCTATCATCCGAGTAACCTACCACATCCAAACCTACAAACCCATGTAGTGAAGTCCTAACCCTGAATAGCATGAATCCCTACTGCTGGTCCCTCTCAAATACCCGAGAACTCACTTCTCCGAATTGGCTCCTAACTCTCTGACAGCTCCCACTGCTTAGGAAAACTCAAGCCTATACCAAACCTCATGTGATTTCGAACACTGAACTGTCCAGCCTTTGGTGTGCTCCTGTTCTGCATCTTGAACCTCACCAACACCTGATTCACATCAGCTCTCACTGGAAACAAAATCAACCTATGATCTCCATGTCTCCCATGCCAAGGAATTTCGCTGCTCCAAACTCTTCATAGCAAACCATTGAACTAATCTTACCCCTTAGCTTAGCAAAACCTTGTATGTACACCCCTGCTAGCTAGCATACTATCCACATACAACAACAGAATGATGTTGCAATCACCATCCACCTGGTAAGACAAACCACAGTAGTTACCCTGACATTGACTAAAGTCATGCTTTGTCATCCTCCTGTCAAAACCTGTACCACTGTCCTGCAGCTCCTCAAGACCATATGACCTGGCCTTTCGTCTCACGTGTCCATTCTCTCTATTCTTCAACTAAGGTATCCATTCATCTCTGTGCTTTCTTCCCACTGGCAACCCTACCAAATCTCCTACTTGGTTCTACAATCTCTCCATACCATGCTCCCACTGTTTCCTGGATCCTTCCTGCTCTGCAGTAAGCAACGAGTGTAAAGAAGAGGAACAATGAATTTGAGGCCTACTTACATCTTCAGTCCTCCATATGGGTGTTTGAGACTCCTTGATAGCTTGATGTCCACCCAAAATTTGTTACAGTGACCGATCTCGCCACCACACAGTCTGCATCTGACCGACATCGGTTCCTGCACCTGTCCTGACTACCAACCCTACCGATGTCGGTGTAATCCTACTGCCAACGTTGGTCCTTATGACCAACATCGGTCTTACCTAATGCTGATGTCAATTTTCCTATCGACACCGGTACCTATTTTTGCCTGTGAGTGATGACTTTTTACCCGTGAACTCCTTTGAATCAATCTCCATGTCCAAACTGCCCTACTCAGATGTATCCAGCCTCATCCACTGAACTCTGTCTGCCATCTCCTCCATAAACACCAAGCTTTCTAGTTCTTAAGCCTGTCAAATATATCTATCTTCTGCTTAAGAACATGCATCTCCTTCCTGCTCATGTGACCAAGCCTATGAAGCCACGTCTCCACAACAGAAGAAGAATCAGTAATATAAACAAGTAGATAAAGAGTACCTATTTTCTTACCACCAACTAATTCAAGTGTATCTGCTGTGAGAGTTCTCGTGCATCTCTCATCACCCAACTCTTCTGAAGAAATTAGCCACATCTCCAAACCTGGGACCTGCATGACCTCCTTCAACACCCATGTGTTGGCCGCCTGCAATTTCAGCTTCACTTCCCCTTTGCCAATTCTTTGGCAAGGCTCACCAGCTCCTCTCCCTGGGGCTGCATGGAAAGAGGCAACAAAATCTGTTATCCAAGATTCAACTTTATCCAAGAAACCTCCTAGAGCATCCTGTGCAACAACCCCTACTACATCTGCATCTTTAGTTCCTTCATGTTGATCTGCTACCAACCAACAATCTTCTTTTACCTGTTCTTTCTTTCCATAAGACCGTAAGTGACCATCTGTGCTTTTCAACTCCTCCATT
Organism: Torreya grandis; assembly: GCA_037957365.1. NCBI lineage: Eukaryota > Viridiplantae > Streptophyta > Pinopsida > Cupressales > Taxaceae > Torreya > Torreya grandis. Next base: position 1,903,338 of record JARHVA010002228.1, read on the forward strand.
CTTAGCTTACTTTGATCTACCATTGCTCTACTCCCACTCAATTAGAAACCCCTAAGAGTGACCTGTAACCAAACACAAAACCACTTCCTACAACCTTAGCTCTGATACCACATGTTGGGATATGAATAACACCAGAAGCACACAATTGATTACCAAATACAAGCAACTTAATATGCAAAAATAACCAGAATCAACAAGTAACTAGAATCCAAAAATAACACATGATATGAGAGACAATACACAACTTGTATTAAAACTCTTGAAAAAAAGAATACAATAAAGAAGATGCCACTTATTCTCCACCACCTCTTCAGAGGCTTCCCACACCTCAAGTGAACAGTAATTCTCTCCTCAAAGCTCTCTCTCTTAGGTCCCAACACCCAACTCAAACACAGAGTTGGTATTCACCTTATACCCATGCTCCTCGCACACCATAAGTGCTCCATGCACTCCACAAGTGCACAAATGTACTCCAAGTAGATCTCCCCTGAACCTGCGATCTCCCCTGAACCTGCAACAACCTGCACCTCAATAGACCTTACTTATGGAAGGAACTCCCTTGCCTTCCTCTTTACTCTGAGTACACACTTGTACTCCAAGTAGATCTCTCCTGATACTGCTCCTTGTTGTGTTACTGTCCTCTCTGACTTTGCACACCTGCAAATCAATCTGGTTCTGCACACCTGTGAACCTTGACCTTGCACACACATACACCTGCATATCAATGATCTTACTTACCATGTAGATCTCCTATAGAAGCCATGCTCACCTGATGACCAAGATCATACATACATGAAGAACCCTACTGATTCTCCAAACCAGCACCCACCTTGGTACTATGGCACTAGGAGGAACACACCATGCTCACCTCACACACAGAAGGAGCTTATAATATTGCTCTCTTACTCTCTAGCACAAGTTTACAATACAACCATGAGTCTATTATATAGATCTCATCCAAACAATAATTAGACACCTAATACAATAATTAGATCCGCAGCTCTCAGTCTAAAATTAGCTCTAAACATGCAAACACTTGGTTCGTCAACCAACTGCTCGTAATATACTCGTAGCTCGAACCACAGGTGACCGACGTCGGTCCCTGCCTGTCTGGGGGTCACCGACGCCGGCCGACTATGATCGACGTCGGTTGCCTTCTGGTCTAATCCTGCCGACGTCGGTTGGCCTGATCGACGTCGACGTCTGAGATGCTCCGCAACCCTTCTGCAACCTCCTCCTCTGTTTGCATCAGTGAAGCTTTTAGCTCAACAACATAACAATATTGATGATTGGTTTTACCATATGTACCTATACATGTCCATAGAAGGCCAAGAAACCCATAAATAGGGATACTAGGAATGGTTTAGAATAGGGTAGAGTTGTTTAAGTTTGTATTGATTCATTGGAAGTGGTTGTAGGTCAGATAAAGAGTTTAAACAAGTTAATAGAAACACCTTTAAGGTGACAAGAACAAAGATTCAATGTGAACAACATTATATCTATTGTATGCATGTTGGTCCATGAGTATTGTTATTGATGAGAGACTAAGTTGGTTGAGTTACGATATGTGAATGATGTTATGTGTGTGTGTTTTTGAATTAAAGACAAATATGAAATCAAGTTGTGGTTCATTGAAAACAAGGAAAGGCTCGTGTTGATTGAGAGAAAATTGGGTAGGTTACAAACAAGTGAATCAAGAATTGTATGCATGAGTTGGATTTATAGGTATAGAGTGAGAAAATAGGTAGAGTATTGAATGTTGAAAGAAGATTTGCATAATTATGGTATCAGAGTAGGAATATTCTTTGGGAAGAGAAAGGACAGCAATAAACAAAAGGTACATGGTTTATTTTGTTTTTCATTTGATGTTTTGATTTGATGTGTTGAAGTGTGCATGAAGGTTAAGAGAAGTTGGTAGCATCCCTACAGCCAAGTGTAGCTTGTTGATCAATATAGCTATTAATAATCTCAAGTGAGAGAGAGAAGCTCATAAATACAACTCAAGAGAGAGAGAAAAAGAGTCTTATAGGTAGGACAAGAGGAGAAGTCCCAAGTGAGGACAAGAGAGAGAGTCAAGTGAATGACCCAAGTGAGGTCAAGATGTGGCAAGAGAGTCAAATCTTGTCAGAAAGAGGCATAGGTATAGGTGAGGCCAAGGAATTGATATAAATATTCAAGGAGATAAGGAAATATAAAGATAATAAGAAACAGTGCATAGTGGATGAGAGAAGCTACCACAAGCAGAAGATGGTGAAAGATGACACCAAGCAGAGAATAGAGATGGAAAGGGAGATGGCTAAGATGAGGTAGTAGATGGATATGATACTAGTTATGTTAGAGTACATAAGTGAAATGGAAATCCCACATGTTGGATGGGTAATGAAGAAGAAGCCACTTAAGTGGCCAATCAAGCTATTGATGAAGAAAAGGAAAGTACAAGCAAAGAGAGAGCAGAAGAAGTTGTTATGAAAGAAACTAAAAGGAGAAATGAAAATGCTATGGTTGAGAGGAAAATATAAAGAATAAGAGGAAGAGAAGCACCTTGATGTGGATAAGATGAATTTAAGTAAAACAAAAGATAACAATTGCAGCTAGCCAGATGAAAAGAAGGATCAAAATGAAGTGAATCTGTTTGATAGCCTCATAGAAGGCTTAGAAAATGAAATGTAGTTGATGGATAAAGGTAATGAAGTTGATTGAAATTTTATATATGATAGTTATGAGTAACTAGAAGTAGAATTGGTAGCCATAAAAAAGGAATTGCAAGGTGAAGGAATAGAGAAAGAAGAAGAAGTGCAGGTTGTAGTAGTTGAAACTCACATGAATGAGGGACAAGAGTATAGAGAAAAGGATATGATTGTAGTAGAATCACAAGTTGAAGACACGGAGCCCTATGGAGGCTTAAATTTCATTGAGATAAAAATTATGTACAATATTATTTTTGTTTTGGTTGTAGGTATGAAGATGGAATCAGAAGAAGATGAAAGTACAAGAGTTGTAGTAGTATATTGGGGCATCTACAGCCCAGATGATAAAGGTAAAGAGAAAGAAGAGAGTGTACATGAAATGTAAGATGATGAAAGCAAGAAAGGAGTCAAAATAATGTATGATAGAGGAAAGGTTGAGTATAAGGACGAATAGCTAAAGCATATATAGAAAGGAGCAGAAAAAGATGATCTAAGAGAGATGAATTAGAAGAGATGAAAGAAGCTAGCAATCTATTGGAGCTTAATCTCTATCTCCCCCAAGAGTATGATGCAGGGGCATCCCATGATAACCCTAAGTTTGATTCATTTTTGTTCCTAGCTTGTTCTATAGGTTTTTCATAGTTATTAGAGGTTAGTTGAAGTCCGTAGGTAATGTCTAGTTGGTCTCAAAATTCATAAAATTCAAATTATAGGTTTTCCCTCCAAAAACACTATTTGAATTTTTGAATATAGTTAAACTTTTTAAAAGGAATTTTTGATAAATTTAAGAAGGTGGTAGATATATATGCATGTATATAGGTTATAAACAATAGAGAGGTCCACCAAAAGGTCATTAGTCAATAGTTAGAGTCTAAACATAGCATATTATGCACAAAACAAGAAAAGATTATGTAAACAATAAACCTCTACGTGGAAAGAATGGCCAAGAATTCAGTTATGCACTTTTGTAGGGGAAGTTTCCATTTGAATAAAGAGAGAAATGAATGTAATTCTAAGGGATGGTATGGAGGGGGAGGTTGAAACCCCTATTTTTAAATGTTTTGAAAACTTTGCTTTGAAATAATATAGAAAACAAACCTCTATTGAAGGTCTTTGAAAAGCTTGTTGTCTCCATTGTATTTGTTAATGAAGGAATGATATTTGAAGATGGTTTTAATTTTTTTATAGGTATTTACCTATTTTTTTGAATAATGACCTTTTAAGGATTAATAAAGAAAGAAAGAACCCTGATTAAGAGTATGCAAGTGCACAGACCTTGTTTGTGGTCAAATAGTTGTTGATGGTAATTGCATGTGATGTGGTTGGAAGAATGAAAAAGTATTTGTTTTAAATTATGTTTATATAAAAAATCATGTATTATTTAAGATATATTTTTAAAATATAATGGTAATAAATTTCCCTGTTAAGTGATTGCTAATACAGACTTTGTTTTGTATTATGTCATGTGGTTAAAAACTATGATTTCAAGTTTGATAGTAAAATGAAATAAGACAATGGTTGATAAATGTTATTAATATATTATGGAGTGTGTTTTGGAACCAAAATTATAAAAGGAAAGATAATCACGTGATCTACCATGCAGACAGAATACAAACAAGCTTGTAGACCCTTGAGTTGGGCTGAGTGTTTGTCAAGTGACTATGTTTTGGTTTTTGTGTATTAAGTGACATTAAATTTTGAATTAAAAATGTTATGTAGATTTATTAAAGTGATTGGAATTTATATGTTTCAAAATATATGGTAAAAATCATTATATTTTTAGGCAAATGCTACTAAAACCCTATTTTTCTTATAGAAGCATGTTGTAAGAATGGATAATGTGTTGGAACATTGTAAGGCCAAGAGTAAGATTGATTTATGAGTGTTATATAACATCTTTGGAAGATTATGTGAATAATTTGAGTGATATATGATAGGTTTAATACTTTGATACAGACCTGTAACAATCATTGGCTTTTCACATTCATGTGTGTTTTGGTATAGAAAACCTAGATAGTTTGTTAATAAAGGACATCAGATAATTGTATAACCTTTCTAAGGTCAATTCAGACCTACTAAAACAAATTTGAGGTTTTTAAACTTATTACAATGCACTCAATGGAATTTAATTTTCTCTCAACCTGTGATTGAGTCTAGGAAACCCTAAACTAGGGTTTGGAACATAACTTCTTTTCTAACCATCAAAATATGCTAAAACTTGAGTATAGCCAGTTATCAATGTGTTATAATAGATTGTGGAGGTTTTAGTTTATTTTCATACATGAAGGTACCCTATTAGAGGATTTTATCTAAATAGGGTTCTAACAAGGCCTAATAGGCCTAATCAAAGAATGCAAATGGTCTAGAAAAATGACCAAAAAGATGATATTTGTCTTGAAACTTTCTATAAAAATAAAAGAGGATAAAGGGTATTCATATTGATGATTGGTTTTTTTATATGTACCTATACTTATCCGTACAAGGCTTAGAAACCCATAAATAGGGCTACTAGGAATGGTTTAGAACAAGGCAGAGTTGTTTAAGTTTGTATTGATGCATTGGAAGTGGTTTTAGGTCAGATAAAGAGTTTTAAAAAGTCAACAGGAACACCTTTAAGGTTAAAATAACAAAGTTTCAATGTGAACAATATTATATCTATTGTATGTATGTTAGTCCATGAGTATTGTTATTGATGAGAGACTGAGTTGGTTGAATTAAGACATGTGAATGATGTTATGTGTGTGTTTTTTGAATTACATACAAATAGGAAATCAAGTTGTGGTTCATTGAAAACAAGGAAAGTCTCGTGTTGATTGAGAGAAAATTGGGTAGGTTACAATCAAGTGAATCAAGAATTGTATGCATGAGTTGGATTTGCAGGTATAGAGTGAGAAAATAGGCAGAGTATTGAATGTTTAATGAAGCTCTACATCATTAATTAAGAGGCTTCCTAATTAATTTCTTATCAAATAATTTATGTAAAATAATACTCTACCTATCCTTAGAACTATCAAAATTGATGGGTTGATTCTAGTTTGAATGAGGTGATCTGATATAATTTTTTTCTTATAACTTATCCATGTTAGAACTCTTTATTATACATTCCCTTAGGTACAACTTTGTATTTATTAATATTTTTATCTGCATCACTTTCCTCATGTGTAATTTCCTGTGTGAAGGGAAATCTAGAATGCAACTAAGTTAAGTTCAAAAACATAAATGATCTTATTCTAAACTCAATTTGATTTTAAGATAGAGAAACAAATAAAAGGAATCAATAATGCACCCTTAAAAAATCAAAGTACCGTGAACCTCCTCCAATATGATTAAAATTGACTTGCTCTTTGAATGTGTTTGTTCAATCTTGTCCAATGTAAGGGTGAACTGGGTAGCGTTTTGGTATGAAAATGGACTTTTGGTGGCTTAGATTCACTTGGATTCCCTTGAAAATTTTATAGCACTTCATTTGCATAAGCTAAGATGATTAAAGTGATGGTTTGCATGTCAATTTATAAGTATACAAGAGGTTGATCATACGGTGGATAATTATTTGAATATTTATAATTATTTAAATAATCAATGGTGGAGAATTAATCCTCATCCATAACAATGATGACCAATTTCACAAGTTGAGAGAAAAAGGGAGTTGGTTGAGTGAGTCATCAAGAATGGGTCAAGGAGGTTGAAATGTTCTATGGTGACTCACAAGGTGGTTGAAAACATTGAGGAAGGTGGTTGGATGAGTCAACACATGGTTAAAATAAATGTGGAAGACATCTGGGTGAGGTGGAAAATATATATTATTAATTAATTTTGGAAGAAAAAGTGTGTATAAATGATTAATTAAGAATTATTCAATAATTCAAAATTTAGATGGAAACAATGTTAATGTGAATTTGAATTACGAAAGAGGTAGGGTTAGCATGTAAAGTTAATTTTGACATTAAATGATGAAATTTAGGTGTCTACATTTTCCCCTTTTTAAAATGGTATTACGAAGCAATACCATTTCAAAGAATAGTAAAGTAGAATGTTTGATAATTGTGGAGAAAAGGTTGTCCCAAAAAAATGAAAATGATCATGATGATGCCCCCTCAAGTGTTTTTGCAGGAAAATAGATGAACGCTCAAAATTATTTAAGGTAATATGATTAAGTGGTTATAATTAATATCATCAATAAATTTAAGTATTAGAATCAATGCACTTATAATATTTAAAACATGTGTAAAATAATTTTCCCCTAATGAATCATTACTAAAGATCAAGTTGGAAAAAGAATCTTTCATGTTTATAAAGTACATGCTTAGATGGTGCTTAGGACTCAAGGGTCACATGAGTGGATGTGGAAACTATATATCCTGATGATGGTAAGTTGTGGGTCATAAAATTTTATATATATATATATATATATATATATATATATATATATATATATATATATATATATATATATATATATTGTTTGATGTGTGATAAAAGTTTACAAAATTGGTAGTTACAAGCAGTGATAAAAATTTTAGCACTTTGATTAACTGATGGTATAAAATGTGGATGAAATGGCTTGAATGGTTGATGGTGGTTGAACTGACCCTATAGACCCCATGTCTCTAAGCATTGCCTACATAATCTATTATGGACAAAGTCTGAATGGGGATATCAAGCCAAATATAGTTCTCTCAATGTGGGAAGAGATGTAAAGTGATGATGTAATGTAAGATTGACCTATGGAAGATATTAACCCACTTAAATTAATGATTTATCATTATGATTGTATGTGATGATGGATTGATTTACCCCCATAAAATGATATATGCAAAGAGTGGATTGGGAATAATGTATCCCAAGATAATTTGCACACTTTGAGGTGCCCCATGAATCAGGGTTCATATGAGCAGATGTGGGAATGATATATCCCATTAAAAAACTAGGAGCTTTGATTAGTTGAGTAATTTATTGATTGATTGATTAAGTGAGTTATGGATTAATGGAGAAAGGATGGATATTATGATTTTTTAAGCCCCAATCGATAGGTGCAGGAGATTGAATGGATAGAGTAAGAAATAATTGTGGATGATTGATGTGCAAGCATAAACAAAGAAGTTAATTGACTACATGGAGTAATGATTATGTATAACATGATTTGATAGCATGGATTAAATTTATGGATGGAAGATAGAGGGGATTATGGGATGTATAGGGAAATAAATTAAGTTTTGTGCAATTAACTGCTTAAAAAAAGAGGAAAATGAATTTGTTATTATTAGAATGGTGAAACCAACAAATATTATGAAGAATTTGTTAAAGAAAGTAGTGAATTTGGTGAAAAAATGATTTTGCAAATCTCATAATGGAAAATTTGGCACGGATAATGGTGAATTCATTGAAGACAATGGTGAATTCAATGATAAAATGATTCCACAATTATCAAAATGGAAAATTTGGCATGGATAATGGTGAATTCATTGAATATAGTAGAGAATTCAATGAGAAAATGATTTCTCAATTCTTAGAATGGAGAATTTAGCATGGATAATGGTGAGTTCATTAAATATAATGACGAATTCATTAGCAAATAGAGTGACCAACTTCCATAGGGCATAACTTTTGACTCAAAATTTCATTTGAGTTTTCATTTTTGCCAAAATGAAGGTATTAGAAAGGAAAATTCAACTATGAACACATATTATATTTTAGTTTAGTATAATTTATTAAAAAATGAAAAAATAATTGGGAATGTTAGGGTGGATAAAAATAATGTTGTCTGATAAATTAAAGTATTTATTGATGTGATTGTGAATGTTAATGAGTTTGTTTGAGATGAATAATGAACATGGAATGATTAACATAGTGTCTATCTAAAATGTAGAGGAAAGAGACAAGTTTGACTAAAGACTTAGAGCATTTTTGGATCAGTCTTCTCAGCACATCATAGGTCCTCCTAGGATTATAGCATGATGACTTTGTCTGATATGACACATAGATGCTTCGTCTAAGAATGTGAGATGATTTTATAGCTAATTATGTTTATGTGTTTTACTTTGGAAATTTAATAATAATTATAATATTAATAACTAATAATATCTGAGCAACCTTTATTTGATATAGCGTAAATAATATGCACCAATGGTATGGAAAATGCATGATGTTTATCATATTATATGCATAAGGAATGATAGAGTCCCAAGTGCAAGACTTAGTGCATCATTATATGGAAGATCATAATAACATCATTTGTAATTCACATAGTGATCTAGACACATAAATTAATAATGAAAATAAGATAAAAAAATTTATTGTTACAATAATGAAAACCATGTAAGCAAAAAAAACAAGGAAGTAAACAAAAACTGCAGAAACAAAGTAATAAAGAAATTAAATGAATTTACAAACAAGAAAGCAAGTGACTTTTAAAATGTAAATGACTAGACAAACATATAAGCAAATTACTATACAAAAAAGTAAGCAAATGCATTTTTGGATGTCCTTGGTTAGAGTAAAACCCTTTGGCATATGAGATTTTTGACAATGTGTAACCATCTGATGAGTAATTTGTATAAGGGATGACTATCATACATAACTAAAAATAAGGGATTTTTTTATTGTTTTTGGATTTTTTGTATTTTTTTATATTTTGTTTTTATATTTTTTTTTATTTTTTTAGATTTTATGATGTTTTTAGATTTTTTGTGTATTTTTAGATGTATATACAAGGGTTACTAGCAAAGAGAAAACTTGTTCTAGCATTGAGGAACGGAGTGGTAGTGTATGGAAGGGATACATTATGGATGGAGTATGGATGAATAAGAATGAATCATAATTAAGATAATAACTCCAAGGAACATGTGACATATGAACCAGGTGTCTAGTCATCAAAATAACATTGCAAGGATACACCAAGATGTTTCTAAGAAGATGTCTCAAGACATTTCTACTTTCTTATCAAGGTCAAAATGGGAATAATGATGGTTATATGATGGAAAATATTGGATTAATCAGGATGGATTATGTTAGCTTTGGGATAAAATCGGTAAGGATGGTTCTAGAAATGTTTTATATTAAATCGATAAGGATGGATTTGGATAGATAAGGGTATTTAAGGGTAGTTTAGGATAGTTTAATATGAGTGTAGGATGTATTTGGATATGTTTAGGATTGGTAAGTATAAGCTTAGGATGGTTAAGGATGTTTTAGGATAGTTTAGGATGGGTAAGGATAGTCTTGGATAAGCGTATGATGGTTGATGATGAGTTTAGGATGGATTTGGATAGGTATAGGATGGGAAAGGATGGAGGAGTTATTTAGAATACATAATATTTAAATGGAATGAGCTTTCCCCCAAGTGTAAGGTACTCAGATAATTTATTATTTTATGCATGGTGCTGAAAATTGATTTTCATCATGGTATTTTCCCAAAGTGCCATAAAAATGGTTTTCACTTTTGGATAGATTATTTCTCTCTCTTTTTTTTGCCTCTTTTTTTATTTAATTATATTTTTTTAATTTTTGTTATCTCAATTATTAAAATGTATGAAATGTATGATGATGAACTCTATTAATCTTTCAAGTATGTGCTCTAGATATGTCTCCAATAACTTTGTTGATATCTAAGTTGGATTCTTCCAAACTTACAAGGATAACATCATAGCCCCTACAATGGAGGGTGCTATAAAATAGGGAAAATCAAAAGGTATAGTAGATGAAGGATGTGTGTTGAGAATGTGAAAGGATTGGAGGTATGGAGTGATTATAGGGATAAGTGTAAGTATCATGATGTGAAGGGTGATTAAGACAAACTATCTCAAGTTCAACAAGACTAGGAATGACCATAAGTTGGATGATTTGGGGATTTCACATTTGAATCAATGGTGTTTTTAATAAACAAAAGAGAGTCATCTTGTGGTTGTACTAACATAAGAGGGAGATTAATTTATTTATTCATTGGTGACTTAGAAAGGTTTTCACTAATAGATTTTTCTTGATTATTTTGATTTTGATTTTGATGTGGATTATCCAATAGTGCCTCAAAGAGATTTTCACTAAGGGACTCATATTTTTTATTATTTGGATTTTGATTTAGATTTGGATTGTAATTTGGATTTTGATCATCTGATAGTGCATCAAAGACATTTTCATTATTGGATAATGATTTCAGATTTAGATTGTAGGATTCATTTTGATTGAGGAACATTTGTTCCTCAGAATATGCAGATGTTTCATTATGCTCTTTTGGCTAAAGGCCAACTATGAATTCTATGATTATTTGATTATCATGGAAGGAAACTAATGGTAGGTAAAATTTTTGGTCTTAGTTAAAGGGTGTGGGATATTGACTTGGAATATGGGAGTAAGGACTGATGGTGTTGATTAAAGGAGTGGTGGTAATATGATCCTTGTAGGGATTATGAATGAATCTTATTTTGATTATAGATGAATTTTCCTTAGAAACTATAAAAGTATCATTAACATCTTTATATTGATTTTCAAATGGTTTGCATTCGATGTTGTGAGGTCCATTATTTACTTTAAAATGGACGGGTTTGATAATTCCTTACTCATGGATTTTTTATCTATAAGTACCTTAGTCACTTGGGGTGTATGTTGTGGGGTGATGGGGGATTTGACATGTGGTAAGAATTTTGGTGATTAGTTAATGGGTGATAGGTTATGTTGGTTGAAAGAGGATTGCTCCAAGATAGGATCTTGGTTAGAAATGGAATTTTGGTAAAAAATGAGATCTTTGTCAAAAATGAGATCTTGATAAAACATAAGTTTTTGGTTGAAGATAGGTTCTTCAACAAAGATAGGCTCATAAAAAATAGATGGTAGACCATGATTTTCAAAGGTGGGTTAATCGACTATGGACTAGTTGAAAATGGATGTATAAAAAAAAGGTTTGTGATATATGATTAAAAGGTTATGACCTTGACTTGGAAGTGAAGTTTCTTTATTAGGCTCAGGAAAGACATCCTATCATACCCCCAAGCTATGAATTTAAAATGTAGATACACTTGGATCTACTTTAATGTCCCCATTATCAATCAAATCTTGGATATAATGTTGTGGTCTAGCATAACGGTTGGTAGTATTTTTTAGGTCTATACCACTCAGGTTGTAGGATATTTGGCTCAAAATATTTGGTGTTAGGTAACATGACCATGTTTTCAATGACCAACTTTTGAAAGACAACATCATAAGGTTCTCCCAAATGAGTAAACTTGCATTTTTGGTTTTATTGACCATGTTAACCATTAGGCATGGTAATTTTGTTGGGAGGTTGGGTGTTTTGGATTTGGTGTGACTATGGGGATGAAGTGATACCATAGGGTTGGGGTGCTAGAATTGGATTCCCTTTGCTAGTGTGATAAGGGATGTTGGAATCAAGGCTATAACTAGTGGATAGGTGACTCGGTTGATTTTGGAAAATGGTTACTAATATTAAGGTGATGTGGAATGGTTTGGGTTTCAAAATCAAGAGGACATTTCTCTCCTAGACTTAAATTGTGTAACAAGACCTCATTTTTGTTCTCTAAGAAGTATTTTGTGATTTGGGAATATGGAATATGGGGTGGATTATTGATGAATTGATTTATGTTAAAATATGGATTTTTTGGATTTGTTGGATTGAAGTATGGATTTAATGTATTTGTGGTAAAGTTGAAAGTATCAAGATTTGGTGGATTTATAAAGTTAGATGGATATGTGCAAAATTTCAGATTTGATGGATTTGTGAAGGTTGATGGATTTGATGTCAATGGATTCATGTTAAAGGGTTGATTTGGATGGAATATATTTGGATTTGAATGAATTTGGATTTGATTTATGAATGGATTTTGGTTCAAGAATAGATTTGAGAGTGGTGGTGAAGGTGAATCGAAGATTTGATTTATATTGATGCTAAGTTTGGAACTAGATAAATTGATGAATGCATTTCGATTTGTGATTGGTGAGTTTTGATTTATCGATGGAGTGGAAATTGTAAAATAATTTAAAGAATTTTGACTAGAAAATCCTAAAAATTGATTCGATGCTATCCCTAAAGTAGCATTTGGATGTTGATTGATGGGTAAACTTGAATGAATATTCAAGTTTAAATTTTATTGGTTGATGTTTGGGTTGGATTGGTTGATTGGTAAACATGAATGGTTATTCAGGTTTGGATTTGATTGATTGATGTTTGGATTATATTGGTTAATTGGTAAACTTGATTGAATATTCAAGTTTAGATATTGACTGGTTGGTGAGGTTGAATGCACATTCAAACTCATATTTGGATTTATTAAATGATTGATTGGTGAGTTTTTAATGACATTGAAAATCTATTTTGGATTTTTTGGATGATTGATTTAATGTTGATTTAAATATGTGTTTGAATCAAAATTGGTTGGATTGGACCCTAGGTTAAGACTAGGATTGTTTAGATTTAGATTTGTGATCGGATTGATCAAGGGATTGTTCAACATATCCAAGTGCCTTATGATAGGAAACATTTCTAAAAAAGGCTTGAATTCAAAACAAATAAAAGATATTGACTTAAATAAAGTGCATGACCAAAATTACTAAAATCAAAGTGATTGATAACAAGATATTGAATTTTTGACTTTGGATTATTTATTTTAGTTTAAGCTTTTTAATATGATTATGACTTGGTTTTGAAACTCAAATTTATGTTTTCAATCAAAAAAAAAAATCATCACATGGCATATCACAAGGAAATAAACAAACAAGTTATATTTTAAACACACGTGTTATTGTACAAAAATGATAAAATTTAGGTAAAGAGACTTAAATAACTCATAGGATTTATGTGTCACTTGATTTTTCATTGCATCACCTACAATATAATATTTCAAGGCACTAATCATGGAGGATCCTGTTATTCTCATGACCCACTAAACCTAGTTTAAAGGGTGCATGAAAAGTAGCTTCTCAATGCTAATCATTAATTGATGCACTACACGTTAAATGATAAGAATAGATTTCCTAGGTTTAAGGTTTATACAAGTTTATCTAGAGAATTTATCTATATACCTTTTGATATGATGAGGCCCAAAATTGTGGAAAATTTTGATTTAAGAGATGCACATAAATGATTCTAGTCTCATTGTGTCCAACACAGTCATAAGATTTTAGTATCTTGATGTCAGAAAAACCAAACTTCAAGTCATGATATCTAAGGCCTAGGTATTGGAACGTGAAAGCTCCTCATTTCATATCATTCTTAAATCACACCACTTAGCCAAAAATGACTTCTCTAACTCAATTTCTATACCCTACTAGTACATGAGATTTAGCCTACCATATGGTGATGAAAACCACGATCGATAGAGCCCTTAATAAAATAAAAATAAAAAATACTAACACTTGCCTTTGATTCTCACGTATCACCACCAATGTGATGTCAATATAAGAGCATACACACAAGTGGGTATTGGGTAACAAAATTTATAAATGTTGTTTCTAATTTTTTGAGTATTGTCATCAATTTAATGCCATAGAAAATAACATACACAACAAAAGCAAAATAAATAGATGCTTGAAAGTAAAAGATTGATTAACTCTAAAAACTTAAAAATGTTAACTAATTACTACTATGAAAAATAATTATTTTAGAAATTAAAACTTGAAAAACAAACAATCATTAGTAAAAAGAAAAAAAAGATTTTTTTTCTGTGTTTCTAATTTAATTTTTATCTATCTTTGACAAGTGTCCTGCACATAATTTTTTAAGTTAAATAATCAAGACAACTTGTAAATTTAGTCAAAAATATAAAATATAATATATATATATATATATATATATATATATATATATATATATATAGAAATATTAAAGTTAGAAAAATTTAAAAATTAAAAATAACATCCACTATTTTGATGATATCTCCTAAAATACGATCTAATTTTTCACTAAATTTTGACATTATGTTTCTAGTATAAATCAAAACAACCCTATAAAAAATTAGAAAAAAATATATATATTTTTTTTTTAAATTATTGTCATTTTAACAGTCATGATTTTTTATTTTTTAATAAAAAAAAACTAAATTAGATTTAGAAAAATAAAAAAACAAAAAAAATGAATAAAAATAGAAAACAAATTAGATCTAAAATAGCTTTAAACCTACACATACATAAAAAATAAGTTAATTAAAGATTCAAATAAATGATAGGATGAAAAAGATTTGGGAAAAGTCTCATTGAGCATGCTAAAATGTGTGAAGGGAAATTTAAAATGCAACTAAGCTAAGTACAAAAACACCAATGATCCTATTCTAAGCTCAATTCAAATTTAAGAAAGAGTATTAAATACAAGGAAATAATAACACACAAACACACACATACAAAACCAAAGTACCATGAACCTCCTCCATTGTGATTAAAAGTATCTTGCTCTTTGAATGTGTTTGTTCAATCCTTCACTAATGCAAAGGGGAATTGGATAGTTTTTTGGTATACAAATATACTGTTGGTGGTTTAGATTCATTTGAATTCACTTGAAATTTTGATAGCACTTCATTGGAATAAGTGAGGATGATAAAAGTGATGCCAATTTATATGCATATAGGAGGTTGATCAAACATTGGAGGATTATTTGAATATTTATAATTATTCAAATAATCAACGGTAGAGAATTAGTCCTCATTCATAAGGATGATGACCAATTCCATAGGTTGAGAGGAAATGGGAGTCCGTTGAGTAAATCATTAAGAATAGGTCAAGGAGGTTGAAATATTCTATGGTGACTCATAAGGTGGTTGACAAAGTTAAGGAGGGTGGTTGGATGAGTCAACACATGATTGAGATAAACATATGAATTATTAATTAATTTTGGAATAAAATGTGTGTGTAATTCATTAATTCAAAATTATTTAATTATTCAAAATTTGGAGAGAAATGATGTTAATTTAAATTTACATTATGGAAGAGGAAGGGTTAGCATGTCAAAGTTAATTTCAGCACTAAATGGTGAAATTTAGATGTCTACAGTTCCATTTTATTAACTTCCTTAGTTGTAGATTGTTAGTATTTATCGATCCATAGTTGAGATAAAATATTTTATGATGAATAGGTTTTAGTTAGAAAACCAGATATGCAATTAACATTAACATGTTCAAGATTCTTGGTATGTGCAATTTTATCCTCAAGTGATGTAACCTTTAGGCACAAAGTTTTAATTTTATTTTAGAGATCAACTCTTGTATGCATCATGGAGATGGCATGGATAACAGTGTAAGATGAAAATTTGAGAAATGGGATTTGATTTCAAATGATATCAAAAAATAACCAAATCTATAAACTATCATTAAAATTGAGAACCATTCAAAAAAAATGCAAGAAAAATAGACATTAAAAATAGTATTATAATCTAAAGCTAAGTGTTCCCAATCAAGATTCAAATAAAAGTAGACTAAGTGATTATGGATTAAAATTAGATTGCTTATAATAGACTCAGATTGTAGACAACATGATGTTGGTTTGAAGACTTGATCAAAAGACCATGTTGATAGAAGACTTTAGCATAGATTGGACATGGATTTTCTAGTTAGCTAGTCCATGGAGAGGTGATGGTGTTTAAATAGAAAGGATGGAAGATCAATGGCTATTATTCAAATTTGGATGTAGGAGATCAATGGTGGAGGATATAGAAGGAATTAAAAAGTCTTTAGATGATTCTAGAGGAGGGAAGGTTCTAGAGGTAGAAGCCTCTAGAATCTCTTTGGAATTCTAATCATGATTAATGGTGGATTAGTCATGTGATTATGGGGTTCTAGAGAATCTAGGTGGGTAGGCTTGTAGGAAACCATAGGAGTAGGTAGGTAGGTGGGTCATGGGAATTTTAAATTCCTAAATAATAGATAAATGGGATTAGTTAGTAAATAATGAGGATTAAATTTGTGGGATGAGGTATAAGGTTAATAGAAGAAGAATAATGGAAAGGGGTGTTAGACAAAATACTAGGAGGATAAGTAAGGATGATTTAGATAAAATTAGATAAGATTAGTAATCATTAGATGAAATTAATGATGTTAGTATCGATTAATAATAATAATAATAATAATAATAATAATAATAATAATAATAATAATAATAATAATAATAATAAATGAAGTGAGAAAATTTAGGTGCATACAAATAGAAATATTAGTGATTTTGAAAAATTCATTCATTCATTGTAATTCACTATCATCACAAATATTTGTATCATAACATTTCTTGGAAACATGCATTATGAAAATATCATTGCAATCGTTGCATAATTTGAAATCAATTTCTATTAAAACATCATTGCATAACTTTGAATTACTTTCTATGGAAACCTCATTACATAACTTCGTGTTATCATCACATTTATTTTTAATAATAACATGTTCCATGCACATTTGGCTAGTTTTTGGGGAGAGGGAAGGATGCTTATAAGGTCCCTATAAATCTATGGGGGAGATACATTTATGCCCTTATATAGATACAAGATCATCAGTCCATCCTACTCTATATAGAGACAAACACTATAGGTGGGGGACTCTCTTGATGACTTGGTATACTCTTGATTGACCAACAGAACATATAATAACATATGGATAGTCCCCCACCAACTAGAACATAACTATTTTACACCAAATAATATGAATTACTTTGGCAAACCATTATGGAAAATGATGTGTGATAAATGGATATTTTTCACATAATTGTTTATGTGAAGAGATTAGATGTAAGTCATAAATAAATGTATCTTTTTTATTCACATATGACATTAAACTCTTATGAACACACATATATGTATTTTTTTGATTTTTATCTTGTTATGGTGTATCATTAATATAAAAGTCTAAAGTAGGAGAACTAGTTTTTTCCTTTAGAATTAATTTGTTCATTTAAGTCTTCACCATATACATCACTATTGTATTAAGCCTCTTCATAATCATAAAATAATCATTCCCTCCACAATCAAATTCCTCATCTACAAAACTAACATTATTAATTGCACAAGTTTGATCATTCATCCATTTGTTATCATAAGTGTTTTACCCTAATTTGGTTTTATAAACCCTAATAGTATAGAAATTAGTAGAATAGTTTAGATTGATAAATATGGTATTCAAGTATACATCTGAATATAAAATTTGACATTGATTATAGTGATTTGTCAAGTGGCATATGGTAAATAAAGTGAGTACAACAAAGAAATTATTACTTAGTTTTTATGGTCAACTATCTAACTCTGAATATGTTTTAGTAGTGGAAAATAGACTGAATGAGGCCTCTGATTCATCCAATTCAAGAACTATGTTTCTATCTACATAGGGTTAGTTCCATCAAATTTGGGTTAGTATTAATTATTAATATTAACCTATGTTTGTCAATAGTGACATGTGTTGAAATATGGGTCAGTGATAGTATAGACACCTTCATCTATCTTTATAAGTTTTGTATGTGTGATGTTGAAACCTGATGATGTGTGTAACTCCAAAACTCAACCTTCTTCACCTTGAAATTTTATGTGTGATTATGAAGGCTAAAAACCTACAAAATCAAGAAAGTGTAGTGGGATGAGATAACCTAAATAACTCCTATTTTTATTGACTATTATTTACGTATCTGATACTCCAAGGAGGGAAATCAAGCCACAAGTAATTATCCCACCTAATGTGATTGTGCAATTGTCATGCTTCTTCACTATAAAAATGTAGTTAAAAATTTGTCTTTAATACTTGACAATGCTTGTTTTGACTTGACTTTAGTATGTTTTAGACTTGGATTATGACTACTACTATTAATTAATTCACAATTTGGGAAGAATGAGGAAGATTTTCTCAATATGAAATAACGTATAGATGTGTGTCAGATAAGTGCCCAATCCCCTATCAAATAAGGGATTGACTTGTATATATATGATTCTAATTGAGTAATTTCACAAGCCATCAACATGTTAGGTACATGGTTGACCCTAACAAAAGGTTTAATGTTAAAAAGTAGTTTTTTTCTAGGAGAAGGTTGATACCAACAAGATCATGTCAGTATCAAATAGTGATACTAACTAAACCTGACATTAATGACCCATGTAAATGTAAATTGTAGTAGGGATCTAGAAATGCATGTACAATATAGTAATCAGGTTTGAAATAAATAATGAGGTTCATGTAGGTGTGTAACAGAAGATGGAAGGATCAAACTCATCTGATAGTTTCATGTGTGACAAAATGGTGGGTTCGGACCATATTTATGTTATCAATTCATGTGTGGTAAATGTTTATCAAAATTATCATTATCAAGTACTTAATACAATATTTTAGCATCTACAAATATCCCCATTTTATTCTAGTAAGGAAATTGCTAGAGTAAAAGGAAAAGATGTACTTGAATGTGTACAACACACTTTGTCTTTGGTAAGAATCTCTAATAATGTAGGTCACTCAATAGTAAAACCACAATAAACATGTGTATTCATTGTCCATAGTTTGAAATTTGAATTTGAATTTTTAAAATCAATGATTAAGAAAAAATTAAATGTGTGTTGGTGAAAACCATGTTGCCTTTGTAACTTGTTGGAGATGATGTTTCCTTATTGAAGCATTGGAGAAACCTATGCTTCTTTCATGAAGCACATGGAGATATGGGGTGATTGTCCCTCAAATTTATATAGTTAAGTAGGCCCTTGGGTTGGAAATACATGTCTTACCCCTCATAAATGTGGGTAGAAGTACGTGCTATACTAACCCAAATAACTATGCATGAAATAAATGGGGAACCATATGATGTGTTTGCTAAAATTAAAACTAAATCAACCAATACAAATGGATTAAAGATTAAATTCTATATTTTCTCTCCAATTCACTCAAGTTTTATACATATAAAACAAAATCATGAATGAAAGGGAATGACCGATGTTCATGCCCCCAACATGATCGCTAGTTTGATTGTTGTTATCAATTATATTTGCATCCTTTGAGGATATGTCTTAGATTTCCTCATCTAAGTGGCACAATTGAAACACCATCACACTATGGGTAAGCCTAAGAATGAGTTGAATCTCTAGATAGGGCTAGTGCCCTTGATGTACCACTTGTAGACCACTATGACACTTATGCTTGTGAGAGAAAGGGGAGAGAGAAAATTAAAATAAAACTATCATAAAGGAGGTGATACATAAAATTAGTTGATGACTACCAACCAGATGCATCTTACACATAAGAACAAGGGACTAACCAAACATACACTTTTTCAATCTGCATATTTCAAATAAATATTTCATTATGAGTTTGTGATGAATGTTTAGGTTAGGAGGACTAAACAAGAAGCCTAGTATGGCACTATTTGAATAGACTAATTCAATCTTGACACATCAATAGAACACTTAACATGACCTGTAAGAAGAAGGTTTATAACTGCAAATAGGTGAGGGAATGAAACAACAATGCTAAGGAAATAAGTCATCACTAAGAAAAATCAATCATCCAAGTGAACACACTATGAACAATCATGGAAGAGGTAAAAATAAATAGTATTTATTTATCCATGGCATGAAAATGATTAGGTATTTTCCTTACTTAGGTGGAGCATATTTTACAAAGGCCAAAATGGCTAGTTCTTATAGAACTTGAGAGAGAGGAGAAGAAAGAAGTTCAAAGGTCACAAGGATACTTGTCAAGATGAGAAAATGAGTTACTTGTGCATGATAAGAGGGTGTGAAATGTACCATGCAAGGTTATAAGAGATAAGTGGCTTTCCACGTCATGAAACTCAAGAAAAGTGGTGTGGAATTCCCTTTGCTGGCTCAAAAAATTGCCTTCATGATTTATCCCTATTTGAACGTCCCAAAAGTGACTAGGGATAGGTTGTTAAGCACAAGATATACTGAGAGGAGGGGGATGAATCAGTATATCATAAATCTTATAAAATTTCACTTAATCAAATTCCACTTAACTATACATTCAAGATATACAATAAAACTGAAATAATAAACACCACACAAGATAGAGAGAGACACCAAATTTAACATGGAAACCCAATGTAGAAAAAACCATGGAGAACAATCTCAAGTGTATGAATGAGCACCAACTCAAATTACAATATTCACAAGCACCAACTTGTAGGAGTAACAACCCCTTTATTGAGCACCAACACAACAACTATTCATGAGCACCAACCCACAGGAGCATCAACCCCTTTTGTGTATACCACACAACTATCTCTCAATGTTGATTTCTCAACAAATAATATCACATTACAATATCTCTTTATTTTCTCTCCTTTTCTCTTCTAAGATATGATAATTACAAATCATGCTCTCTTCTTGCATATTACAAATGGCTTCTCAAGCTTTTATTTATAGCTTTCCAAATGACCTTTGGCATTCACCCTTTGTGACCCTTCAATCCTCATGGAAAATGGCACCAAACTTGCATGACCCTTCGTATCCTTGCATTTGAAAAGTCATATGGTGACCCTTCATAAGAAAATGCATCATTTCCTCTTTTGTCTTTATCTTGGTGACTTTTTGTATTCTTCAAAGTGTCCCTTCATGGAAAAATGTGCCATACCCTCTTTTGTCTTCACATGATGACTCTTGGAATTCCTCAAGATGACTCTTCATGATAAAATGCATCCCATTCCTCTTTTTTATTTTACCCCATGACTCTTTGACTTCTCGATGGGCCCTCTTTTGACTTATATGCAACCAAAAATATATTCATTAATATTAAATAAATATTAACACACATTAGCAAAGATATGAATATTAAAAACACCATTAAATGCAATGGGGCCTTTATCACCAATAATACTAGACCTTTGACGTCAATGACAATATTTCCAAAAATCTCTCCCTTTGTCATTGATGGCAACCTCAAACTAAAATTTACATATCCTAAAACTTGCACATACTTCATCTGAAAAACATAAAGTAACTCCCCCTTATTGTAGCAACTTGTGCCTGTTTCGTGTACCTATTTATGCACCTATACCTGTTCTTGTTCTTCTCCCCCTTTTACATCAATGGCAAAGGGCCTACTTGGAGCTAACACTTAGCTCCCCCTCAACTAATTTTGATCCTCAATGGAAAGAAGTAAAAGAGATTACTCCCAACTCCTTTCACATATCCTCGAATGTGCCCTTTGATTATGCCTTTGTGAAGATATCCGATAATACATATAAATTGTTGCATGTCCTCTACACATCTGCAATCAACTCATTTGAATATTTTATTCTAATCTCACAACTTTTTGCATAAAACTTTAATGTGTATCCTTGATCACATGTTTGACTTAGACTCAATAGATTATGCTTAAGACCTTTTACATACAATACATTCTTAGTTTTGGTTCTACCATTATCCAAACTCAAAGTACCTTTTTTGGCTATCCTAACAGTGGTTTTATCTCCAAATTTCACTATGACACCATTGATCTTATTTAGAGTTATGAACTTTCTCTTGTCTCCTATCATGTGCCTCGAACATCTGCTATCAATGAACCATGGTTGTTCTTCATTTATTTCATGCAAAGTTGTCTGAACTACCATAGAATCTTCAGGTTGTTTTTTCTGCCATGAACATGACTAAACCTTCTTCTTGATGAATGGAACCTTGAAACTTTGGTCCTTCTTGATTGACTTGAACATGCTTCTACAATGTCAGGCTATGTGTCCAAAATTATTTCACTTGTAACATATTATGGCCTCTTCATCAAAGCCTAATAGAGGAGCAAAAGAGTTGTAGCTTCTGCTAGACTCTGCATGAGTTTCCTTCTCCTTGTTTCTAAAATTATAAGCTCTTTTCTAACATTATATTTCATGTGACCATATCCATTACAATAAAAAACAATAACAATGAAAATACAACATGTTTGTGTATCTCTATCCTGATTGTATTTTGTAACTTTGTTCCTTCCAGCCTTCTTTGTTTGAGATGTCCTCTGTATTCTTCACTTCTTCCCTTTTTGTTTCCTCTTTTGTAAGAGCTTCAACATAGCTCCTTTTATTTTCAAATCTGATACCTATCTTATCTTATATTTCCTTTTGGATTTCTAATATCTTATTCAACATGTTAGTGCTATCCTCAAATTTTGAATCACTAACTACTTTATCATTTACTGCTTTCTCAATATCTTATTTTAAAGAGGCAATTTTAATAACATACATTTCACATTATTTACTTTTTAAAATTTTGTTGTTAGATCTTTTTCATTCCTTTTAGATTCTTCAAAGTTTTCTTGTATATCATCAATTATTTCCTTTGACTCCTTTTTATTTTTCTTGATATGGTGCTTCAATATTTGATTTTTCTTCTCCACAGCTTCTAGTTCTTCTAAGGCATAAATGAGTTCTCCTTCTAGATTTACCTTGGCTTCATCCTCACTTTCATCATGTTATTCTTCTTGATCATCTATAATTTTTCTTGCAGAGGCATCTTCATGTATGGTCATGAATAGATTCTCTTCTTCATTTGAGTCACTGACTCCACTATCTTTGATTGAGCTAAGATCTTTAGAATATAAACTCTTCTTGATTCTCTTTTTGTATTTGCCTTTGAAGTTTTTCTTGTATGTATACTTTCCTTCTTCATTGTCATCATTATTTTTATTGAGGCATTTATCTACAAAATGACCAATCTTACCACATTTAAAACATTTAAATGGCAATTTTTCTTGATATTTACATGCGCCCCCTTTTAGTTTACAAATGAAAAGAGCTCCGTTGTCATCTTCATCATCACTAGAGATGTCACTTGATTCTTGAATCTTAGCCTTGTCTTTCTTTGATGTCTTGAAAGAAGCTTTATGTTTTTAGGGTTTCTCTTGTTTGATTTGCATCTCATATGTTGTAATAATACCATGTAATGCATCCATCTTTAGCTTGGCAATATCCTTCATCTCCTCGATTGTCAAAACCTTTGCATCATATCTCATTGGTAGAGATCTCAAAAACATTGTACCACCATTGACTCTTCTAACTTTTCTCCAACACCTTGAATTAATTTACTATTTGATCAACTCGTAAAAGATAACTTACTATATTTTCTTCTTCTTCCATCTTCAAACTCTCAAACTATCTTCTGAAAGTCTGAAGCTTAGCCTGCTGCACCTTTTCATCACCTTTGTAAATATTCTCAAGTTTTACCCAAGTCTCATGAGAAGATTTACATTACGTAACTTTAATAAATTATGATTCACATAAACCACATAAAATAGCGTTTAAAGTTTTAGCATTATTTTAACTTGCCTTCTTTTCTGTCAAAGTAGTTACAAGTGTATGTGGCTCTTTGTATTCCTTCAACACTGCTTGCCAAATTTTGAATCCAAGGGCCATCAAGTAAGTCCTCATTCTTATGCTCTAAAATTCATAATTTGACCCATTAAACAAAGGTGCCTTAGTTGTAGAAAAATCTCCATATAATCTAGTCATCGTGTTTTCACCGATCTACCTTCAAGCTATTAAACTCTTTCTAAAGGAACCTACTCTAATACCAATTATTAGGCATGGGATATACTAAGAGGGGGGGGAGGGTGAATCAGTATATCATAAATCTTATAAACTTTCACTTAATCACATTCCACTTAACCATACATTCAATATATGAAATAAAACTAAAATAATAAATACCACACAAGATAGAGAGAGACACCAGATTTAACATGGAAACCCAATGTGGAAAAAACCACAAAGAACAATCTAAAGTATATGAATGAGCACCAACTCAAATTAAAATATTTTTAAGCACCAACTTTCAAGATCACCAACCCCTTTGTTGAGCACCAACAAAACAACTATTCATGAGCACCAACCCATAAGAGCACCAACCCCTTTTGTGTATACCACACAACTATCTCTCATTGTTGCTTTCTTAACAAATGATAACATATTAAAATATCTCTTTCTTTTCTCTCCTTTGCTCTTCTAAGATATATATTAAAATTACAAATCATACTCTCTTCTTGAATATTACAAATGGCTTCTCAATCCTTTATTTATAGCTTTGCAAATGACATTTGGCATTCACCCTTTGTGACCCTTCAATCCTCATGGAAAATGGTGCCAAACTTGCATGACCCTTTGTATCCTTACATTTTAAAAGTCATATGGTGACCCTTCATAAGCAAATGTTTTTTTTTCCTCTTTTGTCTTTATCTTGGTGACTTTTCATATTCCTCAAAGTGTCCCTTCATGGAAAAATGTGTCATACCCTCTTTTGTCTTCACATGGTGACTCTTGGAATTCCTCAAGATGACTCTTCATAAGAAAATGCATTTCATTCCTCTTTTGTCTTTTACCCCATGACTCTTTAACTTCTCTATGGGCCCTCTTTTGACTTATATGCAACCAAAAATATATTCATTAATATTAAATAAATATTAACACATATTAGCAAAGATATGAATATTAAAAACACCATTAAATGCAATGGGGCCTTTATCACTAATAATGCTAGACCTTTGACATCAATAAAAATATTTCCAACATAGGTATTATGATTGTAATGAGAGGTAAGTATTTCATACATTCTTCTCCATTCATTGGTTGCAATCCTACTCATCTGGAATCTTCTATAAGTGAGCCATCACTACCTACAGTCAAACAAACTCCTCTTTCCCATACCTTGGACACTTGGCTTCAAAAAAGGAATTATTTTTTCATGAAAATTAAAAAAATGGAGTGGATGAAACTTTTAAATACCCTCCATTTCCATAGAGGCATCAATCACACCTTAAAAATACTCCCACTTGAAGTTTTCACCCTTCTCACCACCATGTTCACTATGTCAGTTTTGACTGGCTGAGATGAAGTTGTTTTTAAGAAAACTTAAGATTTTTAATGGAACATTAAATGGCTATAATGAGTTATAATAAGTTTATATATTCCTCCTAAACTTTATTTAATCTCTTGAAACCTCCTAGAACCTACACAATACACAAAATAGTTAAAAAAAGCAATTTTATACCTTGTCTGTACAGATTCCATATAACTCATCCTAATGGTAGGGAGCTTGAATAAGTCTTATAAAATGATCAATAAATTCCATATTCATTACACTTCACTTGGATATCCCTCCAACCTCATCTTCCCAATCGGGTCCTTCGGAGGGTTTAACAAGGGTTTTAGCTTCTTTCTGCTCTTAAGCTTTGTTCATGAAGGTTGGATATTGTATTTTCAAAATAATTACACAAATTTGATATTCATGACCCCTAATAACACATATAAACCTCCTATATTCCCATGCAAATCATTCAAGTATATATGAGCATCTAAACTTCTTCTATCAAGCTTGTTTCTCCATTCCAAAATTTGATATTCATGACCCCTAATAACACATATAAACCTCCTATATTCCCATGCAAATCATTCAAGTATATATGAGCATCTAAACTTCTTCTATCAAGCTTGTTTCTCCATTCCCTATAGATATGAGTTGGTTTTAAGCTCAAAAATGGATTATTTGTGTTTTTTATGAAAAAAAAAAGATTTAAAACATTTTTTATCATTCCATACACATTTATAAATCATACGTAAGGATGGAAGTAACATTGACCTCACATTTGGTCTTTAGGATAAAACCCTACCTTTTAGGCTTGACTACAACCTTAGCAATCTATACCATTTTTTTGGGTTCCCTCCTTATATGAGGTATTTTTTATGTTTCCTTTAATGTGTTTCAACTTTAAAAATATTCTTTTAAAAATAAAAATAACCTTTGGTTCACTCTTTCATCCTCATTTCCCAAGACTGCAAGTTTCACACACAAAGGGAGTGCCCTCTGTCTGAGACACAAAAGAGGACACTCCCTTGTTTCCTCAGATAATGGTGATAATTTTAGGAGGTTATCAAAGTATTCAACATGTTATATATAATATTTTATTCTTTGATAACATTATTTTACCCTTTAATTCCTTAAATACCCAAGACAGACCTATGTGAAGTGGGTTGTATGCAAGGGTTTTGGAAAGTAGACTGTGATGCTTGATATGAGTCCCTTCTCTACTCAAAATAAATTATGATGGTGTAATTATACTATTTTATTAATTATTAAGGTGTTTTGAGTTTGACCATCACTTCAACCTCCTATGTTTTCTCCTCACACTTTGACTGGTCAAGTATGAGTGTGCCTTTTGATTGTGTTATGTCCCAAGGCACTGTAGGTGTGAATGTATGGATTAGGATTTTAAAATTATGTATAATACTTCCTAAATCCTTCCAATATCTATTTCATCTATAATTTTTTTCATCTCATAATTTGGGGTTGAAATGTTCCCAAGATCAATCATAGGTAGTTGACTGATTTTCTATGTTCCCTTTATAGAGATGACCCCTGTAAATGTTTATGCACATTTGGAACCTAGGTATAATTTTTAAAGACCTTATAAATGTTCTTCTGACCAAAAAAAGTCATATACATACCTATATAAGTCATTTTCATACTTTATCACTACTTTGCTCTAGCTTACTGTCTACCTATAGTCAATTATAACTATGTTAAAGCCATTTAGACCCTATAGGTGTGAATTGCACACTAGGTTATGTGTCATGATCCTTTGGATATTATCTAATATTATTAGTCAAATTCTATCCACTATCACTGGTATCTCCATGTTTAAGCCTTCACTATGGACTATGTACGGCTAATAGTCAGCTATAGGTGGATAGTCTAAGCCATTTATACAAACTTTATCTACCTCCTTATGTGGAAATAAGGTTTTGAAATGTCATCAGTAACCCCATAATCCATATTCCATTCATATAATCTTTTCTCATGCTTAATAATTCCTCTAAAATATGGCTTTAGGTCTTCTTACCTTCCTTGACCTACAAGACTATTTTTCTTTCTTAAGCTTGGTTGTAGGTGTACTTAGCAAGTTTTGGATGTAATCTAACTTCACCTTTATATTCTTATCTCTTTGAGATATTCAAACCATTTGAGACTCTCTCTCTCCTTGAACAAGAGCAAGAAGTGCATCAACAAGACCTTCAACCTCACTTTGATTACTCAATCTATCTCCTTAAACTCTACAACTATGTGTATTAGTTGTAAATGTTGTTTTTGGTCTCACTTAGGATTACAATGCCTTGTTTGTCTTTGGTGACTTATGAGCCAATTGTGGAGTGGATGGCTTACCTAAACCCATTCAATACTTCATGAATACCTCAAGACTTTCCTTGTGCTTTCAATATTTGACAAGTCTTCTATTGGTTGTAGACAACACTGAGTGATTTCAGTGTCTAGAAGAGTAACTTGAGGGCTTTTGAAAATCATCTTCCTCAACTCAAAAACCTATCTTATTTTGAAAATTAATAGAACTATGTGGTATATTTAAGATAAATGTACTTGGAGGATCTAAAAATTAATGCAAATTTGTATAAGAAACCTCAAAAAAAGGGCCTGGACCTTTGTTTTGATAGTTTTGGGAATTTGTCTAAAAGTGCCACAAGTTTGCTTGGAAGATCTCCTTGAGTTTTTGATAGCATCCAATATCATCAAAAATCTTTAAAATGGTTTTAAATCATTTTCAAACCTTCCAAACCTCAAAGGGAACTAAAACATAATTTCCATGCTCCTTCAAGAAATGGCAGACCGTACAACTGTTGTAAATGACTATTTTTTACATTAACTTGCTCTCTTGGCTCTTATAATGATTATGGAAGTTGAAATTAGAATTTAATATTATAAATGGAGATATAGGATCAATAATACACTACTTCACATCAATTTGGAACCACAACATAGAATAACTCTCCAACAATTGGAAAAAATGATTGCAAACCCATTCTTTCACTTCTCCTTGCAAACTGAGTTAGTTGGCTTATAAAATCAACTCCAAACTTGAAAAAAAGGGTGGGGAAAATGTGAGAGGAGAGTAAAAGACATTTGGAATCCATCTCACTCATTTAGTTTCATAGACCAGCTCAAACAACAATTAAACCTACAAGGTACATAGATTGGTAAGAAAATTGATAGGCCAACTTATTAAGAATGATTCATAAAGCATGGGCCACCATTATTAGACAATCAAACATAAAATGGAATATGACTAAGTGTATAAGATACCCCAAGATATTTTTGATTGAAACCTTTCCTACTGACTGTACCAAGTACAAATCTGAAGACCATTTTTGCTTGCCAAGCCTAGTGGAAGGAGAGAGAAATGGTTTTCTTCATGTATTTGAGTTTCTAATAAAAATAATCATTGGAATGAGTGTATAGAAGACTAATGGACACTCTTAAAATGTCCTTAGCTATAGGAGTTTGTACAATTCTATACACCTCATTAAATGCTCATTTTCTCCAAGAAAACTATTTTTTTTTGAGGAATCTACCACTTTTTAGTTACAAACAGTTGATTAAGACATATGAGGACACATGGGGAGTGAAATAATCCTTTTAAACCTTCACATCTCCCAAATATGTTGTAAAATTCATTTAATGCTCCATTTTGACCCCCAAAATGACTCAAAAGACATAAATATTGAAAATGACCAAAACCAAAGCTAATGTGACATTAAAAGATATTAATTAACTTATAATACACCTTATGACATAATATTAAACCCCTAAAACACCTAAAAATAAAGTTTTTACCTATAGGGGTCCCAATTTGAGCTACAAGGTTAAAATTGGTCAACAAATTGGTGACTCATAGGGGTAGTATGTCTGTTATACTAAAGATCAGTAGCCTTATTAGTCCATTGGGTTTATGGAGTCATCTAAAGTTTGAAAAAAAGAAGTAGACCTTTCACCATTAACCACAATTTTTGCTCAAGACAAGACCAATTGACTACCTCAAATACAT
This sequence comes from Torreya grandis, assembly GCA_037957365.1. NCBI lineage: Eukaryota > Viridiplantae > Streptophyta > Pinopsida > Cupressales > Taxaceae > Torreya > Torreya grandis. Next base: position 1,932,799 of record JARHVA010002228.1, read on the forward strand.
GAAATAAAATATACACACCAAATAAAGAAAACTAACTAACAAGACACACACACACACATGTGCTCAAGGCACTTAGGGAAATCAAAAAAATAGACCACTAGTACAACTAAAAATTAAGCATACCTCCCTTTCCAAGATCCAAAGGAAATTTCCTTACATCTCCTTCTTCATGAGAGGAATCAGAGTGCCAAGCATATTGCTCTTTGGATTGGATACTTAATAGATCAGACCTATTTCTTGGCACTTCACTTTTTTATGCTTTCAAGTAGACCATCTTCAAATAGATCCCCAATGTAAATATATTCCTCTTGGCCTTGTACACATACCTCATATTGTTTCCCACTCTTCATCTCATGATCAACTTGCATCTTCTTTGTAGGCATGGTTTCAAGAGGAATGGTTTCTTGTTCCTTAGAATATTGAGGCCAATAGAAGCTTGTTTTGACCTCCAAAGGTTAAGGTGAAATTTTGTTTGGCTCTTCTATGACATTTTGCAAAATTTCATCTTGTTTACCATCACTTGTAATCAGATCTAAAGAATTTGTAGACCCCTTGAGAGACTCAAACTCATTGCAAATGTTTTCAAATTGATGCTACAAGTCCTCATATTCTTTTTTATTAGCATCATGAAGGGTAAAAACAAGAGAATATCCTTCATCCTCTTCTTTAGAATCTAAAAGGACTTCATCCAAGATTTCTTCTTTGACATAAGGAAGGCATTCTTCATTATCAACCAAACAAGAAGACTCAACACAAGGACTCACCTCTTCTTCAACACTTAGGACCTCTTGAGGGATCTCAAGTTGTATCTAAACTCACATAACTTGACTTTGATTCTTAAGGGCTGCAAGATCTTCAATATCCTCCTTCTTGGTGATGATAAGACTAGGCATCTTGAAATCAGGTGACTTATCCCAATGAGGTTGCCAAGGAGATACACTTTCTTCAAGTAAGAGTTTTGAATTTTCCTCAACCAAATACTCCTCTTTAGGTTCCCATACAACAATTAAATCAAGGCAAAGGGTGATGGGGTGAGGATAATATGAACTAATTGGTGGAGGTGGATCATAGGATTCAAAATTAGATTGAGAATGAATTGTAGGGGATCCTTTTGGAAGCTCTTAAGGAAGGGGAGGCAGACCTTGGGTTAAAATAGCTTGGTTTCCTTCTTTGCATTTGATAATCACTTCATTCACATTTTATTTATCTTGAACACTCTCTTGAGGGAGGTTAAATGGAGTGTATTTAGGCATAGGATCTTCTTTTGGGTCTAAACCTTCCATCACACCTTGACTCAACAATTTCATTCTCAACTCTAACTCTTCAATTTGCTTGGCTAGGTTCTCTTGGAAAATTTTCTCTTGAAGTTGATAGGCATCATCATGAGGATGAGGAGTATAAGAGGGCTGACATGAAACACAAGAGGTCTCTTGAGGAAGGGTGGGAGGGACTTGCATAGGATCAAGCTCTTTCTCAACTTCACACTCCTTAACAAGGCTTTTATCCTCTTTCTTTCCCTATGATTCCACTATCTTATCCCAGCTTAGGATGTTATGATTAGGAGTCTCTTCTTGAGGTAGTGATGCAATTTTAGGAGTGGATTAAGTGTTCAAAAAAAACCCGGTATATCCTTAGGCTTGGATTTTCCACCTTGTCTCCAACTTGAAATCTCATATCTATAGGTCTCTTCTTGAGGTAGGGATATAATGGGAGAGGGAAATGAGGGATTAAATTCCACTTCCTTTGTTGATTATATGGAATGTTGCATCTGTCTATTGGCTAACTCAATCTACCTATCAAGATTTGCTTTAAAAACCAAGTTTGTCTTTCCAACTCTCTCTTCCAGCTGATTGGGAAAAAGATGACTTTGATAAGCTTGATTGGGCTCATAAGTAAGAATCATGTAGGACTGATATCAATTTTGGGGAGTTAAATATGAGGTTTGATACACTTGGTGAGGTTGCTCATCATGAATTCTTAGCCTATCTTCTAAAGATGCAATCAAGCCACCTACATCTAACATCTCACTTGTGAGCCTTTGCTAATTGGCTCTCTCAATAGGTGCCCACTCTCCTTTAACCAACTCTAATGCATCTCTCATATTATGAATTAAATGACTAAGAACATCTTAACCATCTCCCCTTAGTGTATCAAGCTCTATCATGTACTTCTCATATCCCAAGAGAGTTTGCTTGAAAGTGGAAATGGATTGAGTTGAGAAGTGGTTAGGTTGACTAAGAGAAGCAAGATATTGAGGAGGCTAGCTATAAGAATGATAAGGGTCATGTTGGATTTGATGGGGATCATAACAAGATAGGTAAGAATCACACCAAAGCTAATAAGGAATACCATAAGCTTGAGATACCCCACCAACTTGTGTAAAATAATACTCAACACCAAAATTAGCCATGAAACTTCATTGGGAAGCAAGAACACAAAGAAAAACATTACCAATAATCTTCAAAGGAAAACCTAGGCTGCTTGACTAGTTGATATAACTTCAAAGTCATCATTGATTCTTAGATAGATGCCTTTAAAGGTTGATGTGTTGAAAGATAAACACCAAAAATCCTTCAACTTCTTGGACTAAGAGTCCTATCGGGTGTGCCAAAAACTATTGTCACTTGGATTTGCACCATTTGAGGAAATTTTTTATCTCTCCTCATCTAAAAGGAATAATTGAAACACATCTAATTTTTGGGTGAGCCTAAGAATGAGATGAATCTCTAGATAGGGCTAGTTCTCTTGATGTACCACTTGTAGACCACTACTACACCTATGCTTATGAAGGAAAAGGGAGAGAGAAATTTGAAAGAAAACTATCCTAAAGGAGGTGATACACAAAATTATATGATGACTACCAACCAGTTGCATGTTACACATGAGAACAAGGGACTAACCAAACATACACTTGTCTAATCTACATCTTCTCACATCAATATTTCATTATGAGGTTGTGATGAATGTTTAGGCTAGGAGGACTTAACAAGAGGAATAATATGGAACTTCTTGAATAGACTAACTCACTCAACCTTGACAAATAAATAGAACACTTCACATGACTTGCAATAAGAAGCTTTCCAACTACAAATAGGTGAGGGAATGAAACAACAATACAAAGGAAATAACAAGTCATCACTAAGTAAAATGAATCAAACAAGTGAACACACTATGAAAAATCATGGAAGAGGTAAAAATCATTATTCATTATTGATCGATTGTATGTAAATGAGTAGGGCTTTGTGATACTTAGGTGGAGCATAGTTTACAAATGCCAAAATGGCTTGTTCTTATAGAACTTGAGAGAGAGAAGAGAAGAAATAAGTCCAAAGGTCACAAGGACACTTTTCAAGATGATAAAATTAGTTATTTATGCATGTGAAGAGGGTATTAAATGGACCATGCAAGGTTAGAAGAGACAAGTACCTTTCCAATTCATGAAACTCATGAAAAGTAGTGTGGAATTCCCTTTGCTAGCTCAAAAAATTACCTTCATGATTTAGCCGTATTTTAACATCTAAAAAATAAATAGGGAAAGGTCCAATGATTGGAATGAGAGGGAAGGATTTTAGACACTCCTCTCCATGCATTATTTGTAGTCCTACTCATCTAGAATCTTTTGGAAGTGAAACCTCACTACTTGCAGTCAAATAAACTCCTCTTTCCCATACCTTGCACACTTGGATTCCAAAAAGGCATTAGTTTTCCATGAAAATTAGTAAAAGGGAGTGTATGACATTTTTAAATATCCTCCATGGCCTTAGAGGTATCAATCACACCTTAAAAAGACTTCCACTTGAAGTTTTCACCCTTCTGACTACCATGTTCATTATCCCAGTTTTAACTGGCTAAGATGACACTATTTGTAAGAATACTTAAGAGTTTTTATGGAACATGAAATGGACATAAGGAGTTATAATTATATATATATATATATATATATATTCCTCCCAAACTTTATTTCATCTCTTGAAACCTCCTAAAACCTACACAATGTCAAAATAGTTAAAAAGAGCAATTTTGTACCCTGTCTATATCGATTATGTACCCTATCCGTATAGATTGTTTACAACTCATCCTGATGGTATGGAGCCTAACTAAGTATTTGTAGAGTAAATTTTTGCTCTACATTGCATTCAAATTTTTAGTCGAGCACTGTAGTTTTGGTTCCCGTTTACCTTGGTCGTAGCAGCAAAGTTGGGGTAGAGTGCAGGTTCAATTTTCTAAGTGTCAAATTGCAGTGGAGGCCACCAAGTGTCACTTTTCGAGCATGGGTCCTCTTTTCTCCTCTTTGGTTTCTTTCATTTCATTTTGCCTAAATGTTTGAATTTGAGCGGAGGATACCAAGTGTCACTTTTTGACAAACAGAGTTGGCCAGTTGGCATCCTCTGAGCCCCTATTTGTAACTTTCCAGAGAACCGCAGATCATGCCACATACCTAATAGTAACTCAGTGAAAGTCACCACATGGTGGCATCTACATCTCATAGAAGCACCTGCATTTCATTTTATTTTTGACAAAGACTCTCAACAAGCTAAGTAGTAGAGGAGCGGAAAGCGCCAGGTGGCAGTCGCGGAAGGCCCTGAAATACCTTTTGAAAAGAAGCAGTGGAAGTCACCACGTGTCAACATCTGAGAGAATTCGGTTCAAAGCCTAGGTCCAATGCTTTGGTTCAATGAAGAAAGGCATCATTTTGTTTTCCTAAGTGCCATAAAGTAGTGGAGGCTGCCAAGTGTCACTCTCGAAGTCCCTTTCTACTCCATCCCCAGAAAAAGCAAAAGGTGCCACATAACCCTAGGAAGAGAAATGGAGAATGCCATGTCTCTTCCTCAAAGCTGCAAAAGCCTCCATGTGTCAATGCCCAAGGGATCATCTTCGAGTTTCATTGCTGAAAAAATATTGTGGTGGGCCTCAGGTGTTATTACAAAAGTCTGTGAAAGCCGCCAAGTGTCACCATCCATAAAAGTCTAATATGTGTCCCAAATGATACTACAGCACAGCCAAAGAGAAGCGGAGAGATCCGCGTGTCTTCAATGGATCCGGCAGAAAGAGCCAAGTGTCATTCTCTAGTGCCTTCTAAGTAACAAGAGGATTTTTAGAAAATTGACTAAGTGTCCTCTCCTATTTCAAAATAGCAGAGTGCCCCATGTATCTATTGTCGCAAAGTGAAATGGAGGGAAAATCAGCTGGAGTTAATTCGAGTAGATGGAACAGTTCATTGGGTAGATTTTTGGAGCCCCCAAAGCATTGAAGGCACCATCTATTTGTCCCCTGTGAGAGAAGGATGGAGAAGATTGCACGGGAAAGGGGATGATGGAAGGAGTGATCCGAGGCTATAAAAGAAGAAGAATTGTAAAAATAGAGGGGGGGGATTTCTCATAGTTTTAGACTTGCTAGAGTTTTGACCAGTGATATCATTTACTCTTGTCTCAATTTTCTTGAGTTGTAAAGTTGATGTAATTGTGCATGTTTCTGTGCCTTTTATATGGCCGAATGAATTAAGAAGTTTGAGCTCCATGCCTTGGTTGGTGTTATCTGTGCCATTTGCAAAGGTAATTTATACTATAGATTTTCTGAAGTTGTGATTAGGAATGTCATTTGCTTTTGTCTCATTTTCTTGAGTTGGAAGGTTTACATAACTGTATGTGACTTATGTGCCTCTTATGTGATTGGAAGATTCTATTAAGAAGATTGAACATTATGCCTTTGTTGACATTCTCTATATCTCAGCAAAAGAATTCCCTATTGTGAGCCTCTGTATCTATTATTTTAATCTCTTACATTGATCATGCACTTGTCTGCTCTTAAATGTAATTGAATCCTATAATAGTCTCACTATGCTCAGGTTAGGATTAGGATTACACTCAGGCGCATCACCATAGTTAGGTTTCAATTCCTGCATTTTGCATTTTTGTCTAATCTCCTATCCCTTTTCTCCAACACCTAATACAAAAGAAGAGACCAGCTTCTCTAAAATCTGGAGGTTGTTTCAAGCCGCATTGTCGCAGAGTTTGAAACTTCCCATTGTTGATTGGTTAAGATCAAGCACAATTTTAAACCATCAACAGTTTTTGGCATGCCCGATGGGACCAGTCTTGAAGTTTCTTTCAAGACCGCATGAACCAGAGAGCTACGAGGAGTCAGAGCTGTGGACCAGTCACCAAATCATAATTTGCTACAAATCTAGGTATTCTTTTTCCACCTCTAGTAATTAGTCCAAGAAGAAGAGCTAACCAATTTCTACCAGTACCAAACATGGGAGCCCCTGTACCCCCAAGAAATTACACCAGCTGGAACACGGGTAGTCCCTTAATCCTCCCAACACCACCAATTGTTTGGGATCCTATCCCAGTAAATGCCCTAAAATCTCTGCCCAAATTTAGTGGGCAAGACTCAAAAACACTTGTGGAACATCTTCAAGATGTATCAAATGTATGTGCCATACATGGTGTCACTGAGCAAAATGTGGCCCTAAGGTTGTTAGCAGCCTCATTCAAAGGAAAGGCTCTAGAATGGTATTGATCTTTGACCCCAAATACCATTTTTATATGGGACCAGCTCAGAGATCAGTTATTTGAAAGATTTGCAAAGAAAGGTGATAAGTCTTCTTTATTATAGCAGTTGATCACCATTCAAAGGGGACCACAAGAGGACATGACTGACTTCAACACTAGATTCCAGAAAACTTGGGACAGAATCCTCGTTGCAGCTAAACCACCACCTAGTATGGCCATAGTATTCTATCTCAAAGCTTCAAATTCAGATATATTTGTTATGATTCAATCACTGGGAGGACACACTTTACCAACGGCTTATGACTATGCGGTCAGAGCTGAGAATCATTTAATTGATGCAGGAAAGTTACCTCCAAGGCCTCCCATGCCTATGTTCCCAAAAATTTCCTTGCCCTTACCTCAAGAAGTTCCTAAATCTATAAGCCCACCTATGTCCATGTATACTTACCCTCCATCATCTGTAAAGCAATTGGTCCCTGCTCAGTCATCTGAGAAGGACGAATCAAGAGTATGCTAAGGACATTCTCCAATGAGCTGATTGATATAAAGAGGCAACAGAATACTTTCTCTAAGCCTCCTTATCAAGGCTATCAAGGAAATAGGTTTTCATCCCAACCAAACCAATATCAAGGCCCTCCAAGGCAAACCAACCATCAACCAGCAAATCAATTAGTTGCAATTCCCACACCCTCATAGACCATTCCTCCCAACTCAAATAGGGAGATGGTTCCAGGCCAGAATGATTATGTGGATGATACTAATGCTTGGTGTTTCCCTTGCAACGATGCTCACACACCCAGAGATTGTCCTAGGGGTAATCTACAACAAATAGTGGCTGAGCAGAGAAGAATGGATGGTCAGTTTGCCAGTACCAGTAGCAATCAAGCCTACCAGTCTCCTGGCATGCAGAATTTAGTTCTAGTAGCATAGATGCAAGGAATGTCCTTGCAACAAGAGGAGGAAATAGCCCTGAAAGATGCCTTGTTCTCATGGGTTGAGGATGAAGAAGTAGTTTTCTTAAACGAAGCATCTACCTCCCAAAGGCTAGTAGTGCAATTTGATTATTACACTAGATCAAAAAGGAGAATGGTGGAGCACCCTAAAATCATGAGTGGTCAAGTCAAGAATAATCCTCCTTCTCAAGGGCAAAATAACATTTTTTTTAGACAAGAAGTGCCTCAGTCGGTATGAGATCAAGGGGTTCCTACCAAGATTCAGGAAAAAATGAGGTATCCATATTACCAAAAAACTCAGTCCTTGGGACCAATCAATGTAGTAGACCAATTAAAAAGGACTCCAGCACAAGTGTCTATATGGGATATTTTGGCTATTCTTGAACAAAATACATTACTGCAAGAAGCTCTGCAAGGGCAAGCAGTGCCCAAAAGTGTTGTTACCAAGGAAGGACCTGCTGGAAAGGAAAAGCTCAAAGATACAGTTCCTCCAACGACAACAGCCTTCATGAACAATGCAACACAAGTAAGTAAATCTAAGCCAGAGCCTTTCTATTTGACTCTGATAGTTGGAAAGAAACTCTTGCATAATGCATTGATAGATTCAAGAGCTAGCACAACTGTGATGCCCAAACAAATAACTGATGCTTTGAAAATAAATTATGAACTCCTTGCAAAAGGAGTAATGTAGCTAGACGGCAAAATAGTGCAAACCATAGGGAGAATTAAACAACTCCCCTTCAAGTTATACACATGTCCCAACATAGTGGTCAACCAAGATATATTTGTCATAGATATCCCTCCTATCTTTGGTTTATGTCTATCTAGAGACTTTACAGCAAAAATAGGAAGGTATATGTCTCTTGACTGGTCTCACCTCATCCTGAGAACCAGATACGGTTCAAAGATGAAAATTTTATCTGAACCACTGTCCAAAGACCACATCACCAACGAACCAACAACAAGATTAGAAGCAGATCATGCCATGTTGAATAAAGAAGAAAGAAATTTTGTTGAAGAACTAGGAGACTGGACTGAGCATGATCAAGAAGAAGAAAACAGCCAGTTGTTGGCTATGATGCATAGCGACCCGTATGGGAACTATGAATCTGTTGGTTTGGGCATGTATGTCATTTTTGATGAGGATCAGGTGATCCCAAATTTTATAAGGAATGAGGTACCTACTGCTCAAGATTCAAAGGTCTGGACTTTGAATTTTGATGGGGCTAGAAGTAAACACGGTGTTGGAGCAGGAATTTGTCTTACTGCTCCAAATGGTGATAAAATTTTAAGGGCTATCTGATTCCAATTTGCTTGCACTAATAATGATGTAGAATATGAATCTTTAGTACATGGGCTCCTATTGGCCAAGAAAAAAAGGATAAAGAACCTAAGAGTAAGAGGAGATTTAGAATTAGTAGTGAAGCAAATTAGGGAAAAGGCAGCAGCCAAAAATGTGAGAATGAGATCTTACAGGCATAGGATTTGGGATTTGATAGAAGATTTTAAAGCTTTCAATATCGAAATAATCCTGAGAAGTCAAAACTCTGAGGCTGATAGGATGGCTCAGATTGGGTCACAGTTCAACCCAGTAACTGGCATATTGATTAACAATGAGTCAGTAAAAGTTATAGTGAGACAGACCATCCCAGACAATGATGAAAATTGGCAAGTGTTTGAAAATGATGCTCTGGTTGTCTCTTTCTTACAACAATTAGATAAGTTTGTTGATCAATTGCAAACTAAAATTGAAGAGGCATATGGTGATCAGATTATTCAATTGAAGACAAATAAGCTCCCCAAAGGATTGATCACCTTAGAAAACTTGTTCGACCCAGAGGATGTAAGCCTGGAAAAGAAAAGGTTCCAGGTAGATAAAACTGACTATTTTGAGGTAGAGGTGAGTAACGGGAAGAGGCTAAAAGTTGGAAATTCTGTAACTCAAGAAGAGAAGGAAAGATTAATTGAACTATGCCAGATATATGATAGAGTCATAGCTTGGAACTATGAAGACCTTCATGGATACAACAGAGACATTATCCAGCACACAATAGAGTTGACTGAAGGGTCCAAGCCCATTAGATAGAAATAGAGGCCAGTAAATCCAAGGATCGAGCCTCTAATGGTAGATGAGTTGCAAAAACTTTTAGATTCCAAAATAATATTTCCAATCAAACACTCAACCTGGGTATCAAATCTAGTCCTAGTCAGGAAAAAGAATGGAGATGTAAGACTGTGCGTAGATTTCAGAGATCTAAATAGAGCGTCTTTGAAAGACCACTATCCCTTGCCCTCCATGGAATAAATTCTACAAACTATGGCTGGATCAGAGAGGTTTTCTTTACTTGATGGTTTCTCTGAGTATAATTAGATTTGGCTAGCTGAGGAAGACCAGTACAAAACTGCTTTCACTACCAAATGGGGAACATTTGCCTATGCAAAGATGCCATTCAGCTTATCAAATGCAGGAGCCACCTTTCAATAAGCTATGGATATAGCCTTTGGTGAACTTGTAAATAAGGTCATCCTGGTCTATCTGGATGACCTCACTGTTTTCTCAAAAAATGTTGATGATCATTTTGATCATTTAGAATCTATCTTCAAGAGATGTCAAGATTTTGGGATATCATTGAATCCCAAGAAATGTATTCTTGTTGTACCTCAGGGTAAACTATTGGGGCACATAGTGTCTAAGGAAGGGGTTTCTATAGATCTCGAGAGAATCGCGGCTATAATAGACCTACCTCTTCTAGCAAATAAAAAGGCAGTCCATTCCTTTTTAGGGAAGATCAATTTTGTCAGTAAATTCATATCTAATTTTGCAGGCTTGGTTAGACCAATGACACTCTTGCTAAAAAAGAACCTGGTCTTCAAGTGGACTAAAGAAGGGAGGCAAGATTTTGAGGGGGTTAAGAAGGCTATCTCAACAGCCCCAGTGCTCAAGAACCTAGATTTTTCCATGCCCTTTGTAATGTATGTCTATGGAGGGGAGTCAAGTATTGTTGTTGTCTTGACTCAAAAGAATGATAGGCTAGAGGGGGAGCACCCAATAGCCTTTTTATCAAAAACTCTTAGAGATTATGAGACCAGGTATAATTTTGTGGAAAGACAAGCCTATGATGTAGTAAAAGCCCTCAAGAAATTCAAGCATCTGATATCAGGGAACAAAATTATGATACTTGTAGCTCACCCAAGTGTCAGGGAATACATCATGGAGGGTGAGATTACTGAGAAAAGAGCCAATTGGATCACTAAGATCCTTGAATATGATGTGGAGGTCAGACCCACCAAGCTAGTCAGAGGCAGGGGGCTGTGCCAATATATAACCCAAGAGCTTGAAAAGATGTTACCTGAGGAAGCAGAATCTGAAGGAGAGATAGAGACAGTGCTAAAATTACAAGAGGTTGATCAAGAATCTTGGGTCACAAGCAGGATTCAATTCATGAAAAATGGGATTTATCCAAGAGAACTCCCTCGAAATAAGATGAGATATTATAGGATACAAGGAGTTCATTTTGATTTAATTGAACAAGTCCTTTTTAGGAGAAATTTTGATGAAAAATTGTTAAGATGTGTAGAATAGGTTGAAGCTAAGAGGATACTACACGAAATGCATCATGGAATAGCAGGGGGGTATTTTTCTACAAAGACCACAGCCATAAAGATAAGTGGGGCAGGATATTTCTAGCCTACTTTATTTGTAGATTGTTATTAGCTGGTTAGAAAATGTCAATCCTGCTAGTATTATATGGGGATGAGGAGGAACGCAGCCATGCCACTGAGTCCTATAGTTGTGGATGAACCTTTTGCTCAATGGGGTCTTGACTTCATTGGAATGATAAATCCAGTGTCCAGCATGGGTCACAAATGGATATTAACTGCCACGGACTATTTCACCAGATGGACTGAGGCAGTCCCACTTAAAGAAGCAACAGAGAATGTGATCCTAGATTTTATAGGAGGTATCACTACTCACTTTGGGGCTCCTCGTACCATCATTTTAGATAACGCTAAAGCATTCTTGGGGTCTAAGGTATCTGATTTCACCTTGAGGCATGGAATATATCTGAAAACTTCATCTAACTATTACCCTCAAGGTAATGGTCTGGTAGAATCAACTAACAAGAACCTGATAAGACTCATCAAAAGAGTAGGGGCTGATCATCACAAAGAGTGGCATAAAGTGCTTAATCTAGCACTATGGGCTGATAGAATCACACCCAAGCAGGTGATCAAAATATCTCCATATAAATTGATATATGAAAAGTCTGTCGTGATTCCCCTAAGCTTGGAAATCCCTGCTTTCTAGCTGATCAAACAAATTGAGATTGAAGAGAATGGCCCCATGCAGGTCAGACTCATAGAAATTTTGGAAGTTCAGGAAAAGAGGGATATAGCCCATGATTCATTGATCAAGCATCAGGGAATGGTTAAGAATTGTTTTGATAAAAGGACTTCAAATCCTAATTTTGAAGTAGGCTCGATTGTTCTAAAATGGGATGCAAGAGCCGCCAAGCCGGGTCAGCATACCAAATTCGAAGCGCTATGAACTGGTCCATATAGAATTCACGCATGCAAGTAGAAAAATTCTTTTGAGCTAGAGTCGATGGATGAGAACTTGAAGAGATTCCTGTAAATGGAATCTATTTGAAACATTTCAATTGACTTAGGTCTCTCATGTATTGTAGTTAAATAGTTTCCCTTTCTCGCATTGTTTTTCCATTATTTTCCCGCTTTGATTTTGAATAAGTGTTTTAAACATATGTCGACGGCTCTTTTGAAGCTATAATTTTTACAATTTTGATCTAGCGGGAGGTGGAGTTTTCTTTTTGAGTAGGCTCAAAAGTCTTGAGGGTCACCAGTAATTGTAGAGTAAATTTTTGCTCTACGTTGCATTCAAATTTTCAGTCGAGCACTGCAATTTTGGTTCCTATTTACCTTGGTCATAGCAGTAGAGTTGGGGCAGAGTGCGGGTTCAATTTTTCATCTAAGTTTCAAAATGCAGCAGAGGCCGCCAAGTGTCACTTTTCGAGCACGGGTCCTCTTTTCTCCTCTTTGGTTTCTTTCATTTCATTTTGCCTAAATGTTTAAATTCAAGCGGAGGCCGCCAAGTGTCACTTTTTGACAAACGAAGCTTGCCAGCTAGCATCCTCTGAGCCCCTATTTGTAACTTTCTAGAGAACCGTAGTTCGTGCCACGTACCTAATAGCAACTCAGTGGAAGTCACCACATGGCGGCATCCACGTCTTGTAGAGGCACCTACGTTTCATTCTATTTTTTGGCAAAGACTCTCAATGAGCTAAGCAACAGAGGAGCGAAAAGTGCCAAGTGGTATTCATGGAAGGCCCTAAAATACCTTTTCAAAAGAAGCAGTGGAAGTCACCACGTGTCGACATCTGAGAGAATTCGGTTCAAAGCTTGGGTCCAATGCTTTGGTTCAACAAAGAAAGGCATTGTTTTGTTTGCCTAAGTGCCATAAAGTAGCGGAGGCTGCTAAGTGTCACTATCGAAGTCCCTTTCTACTCCATCCTCATAAAAAGTGGAAGGTGCCACATAACCCTAGGAAGAGAAACGGAGAATGCCACGTATCTTCCTCGAAGCTGTGGAAGCCTCCACATGTCAACGCCCGAGGGATCATCTTCGAGTTTCATTGCTGAAAAAAGATTGTGGTGGGCCTCAGGTGTTACTACAAAAGTCTGTGAAAGCCGCCAAGTGTCACCATTCACAAAAATCTAATATGTGTCCCGAATGATACTATAGCACAGCCAAAGAGAAGCGGAGAGAGCTGCATGTCTTCGATGGATCCAATGGAAAGAGCCAAGTGTCGTTCTCTGGTGCCTTCTAAGTAACAAGAGGATTTTTATAAAATTGACTAAGTTTCCTCTCCCATTTCAACATAGCAGAGTGCCCTGTGTATCTGTTGCTGCAAAGCAAAATGGAGGGAAAATTGGCTGGAGTTAATTCAAGTAGATGGAACAGTTCATCGAGTAGATTTTTGGAACCCCCAAAGCATTGAAGGCACCGTCTGTTTGTCCCCTGTGAGAGAAGGACAAAGAAGATTACGTGGGAAAGGGGATGATGGAAGGAGTGATCTGAAGCTATAAAAGAAGAAGAATTGTAAAAATAGAGGGGGAGGATTTCTCATAGTTTTAGACTTGCTAGATTTCTCATAGTTTTAGACTTGCTAGAGTTTTTGACCAGTAATATCATTTACTCTTGTCTCAATTTTCTTGAGTTGTAAAGTTGATGTAATTGTGCATGTTTCTGTGCCTTTTATGTGGCTGAATCAATTAAGAATATTGAACTCCATGCCTTGGTTGGTGTTATATGTGTCATTTGCAAAGGTAGTTTAAACTGTAGATTTTTTTAAGTTGTGATTAGGAATGTCATTTGCTTTTGTCTCATTTTCTTGAGTTGGAAGGTTTACATAACTGTATGTGACTTCTGCACTTCTTATGTGATTGGAAGATTCTATTAAGAAGATTGAACACTATGCCTTTGTTGACATTCTCTATATCTCAGCAAAAGAATTCCCTATTGTGAGCCTCGGTTTCTGTTATTTTAATCTCTTACATTGATCATGCACTTGTCTGCTCTTAAATGTAATTGAATCCTATAATAGTCTCACTGTGCTTAGGTTAGGATTAGGATTACACTCAGGCGCATCACCATAGTTAGGTTTCAATTCCTGCATTTTGCATTTATGTCCAATCTCCTATCCCTTTTCCCCAACACCCAATACAAAAGAAGAGACCAGCTTCTCTAAAATCTTGAGGTTGTTTCAAGCCACATTGTCCCACAGTTTGAAACTTCCCATTGTTGATTGGTTAATATCAAGCACAATTTTAAACCATCAACAGTATTTTTTAAGGTTCAATCACTTTCATATTCATTCCACCTCACTTGGATATCCCTCCAACCTCATCTTCCCAATCGGGTCCTTCCAAGGGTTTTGGCTTCATTCTGCTCTTAAGCTTTGTTCATGAAGGTTGGACATTGGATTTTAAAAATAATTCCACAAATGTGATATTAATGACCCCTGATAACACATCTAAACCTCCTATATTTCCATGCAAATCATTTAAGTAGATATGAGCATCTAAACTTATCTTATCGAGCTTGTTTCTCCATTCCCTACAAGTCTAAGTTGGTTTTAATCTCAAAAATGGATTATTTATGCTTTATCTTCAAAACAAAAGCTCTAATACATATATTATGATCCCATACACATTTCCAAATGAGTTATAAATCATACCTAATGCTGTAAGTAACAGTGACCTTACATTTGCTCTTTAGGACAAAACCCTACCTTTTAGGCTTGACTGCAACCTTAGCAATCTAGACCATCCTATTGGGTTCCCTCCTTTTTTGAGGTGGTTTTTATGTTTCCATGAATGTGTTTCAACTTTAAAAACCTTCTTGTAGGGTCCAATTAACCTATGGTTCACTCTTTCATCCTCATTCCCCAAGACTACAAGTTTCATGTACAAAGGGAGTGCCCTCTATCTAAGACAAAATAGAGGGCACCCCCCTATTTCCTCAGATAACGGTGATTATTTTAGGATTTTATCCAAGTATTAAACATGTTTTATACATTATTTGAGTCTTTATAACATAATTTTACCCTTCAATTCCTTAAAGACCCAAGACAGACCTATGTGAAGTGGGTTGCATGTAAGGTTTTGGAAAGTAGACTATGATGATTGATATGAGTCCCTTCTCTGATAAAAATCCATTATGATGGTGTCATTATACCATTTTAGTCATGATTAAGGTGTTTTGAGCTTGACCATCACTTCAACCTCCTATGCTTTCTCCTCACACTTTGACTGGTTAAGTTTGAGTGTGTCTTTTGATTGTGTTATGCCCCAAGGCACTACACCTATAGGTGTGAATGTATGGATTAGGATTTAAAAAAAAATTAAATCCTTCCTAAATCCCTCCAAGATTCATTTCATTTATACTCTTGTTCAACTCATAGTTTGGGGTTGAAATGTTCCCAAGATCAATCATAGGTAGTTGATTGGTTTTCTATGTTTCCTCTATAGAGATTACCCCTGTAAATGTTCATGCACATTTGGAACCTAGGTATTATGTTTGAATACCTTCTCAATTTGATTCTGACCACACAAAGTCATATCCATACCTATACAAGTCATTTCCATACTTTACCACTATTGTGCTCTAGCTTATTGTCTACCTATAGTCAATTATAACTGACTGTGTTGAAGCTATTTGGACCCTGTAGGTGTGAATTACACACTAGGATATGTTTCATGCTCATTTGGATATTCTATGATCTTATTATTCACCTTATATCCACTAAGATTGGTATCTCCATGCTTAAGCCTTCACTATGGACTGTGTAGGGCTAACAGTCAATTATAGGTGGATAGTCTAGGCCATTTGTACGGACTCTCTCCACCTCAATATGTGGAAATAAGGTCTTGAAATGTCATCAGTAACCCTATAATGCATATTCCATTCATATAATCTTGATCTATGCATAATCATTCCTACAAAATATGGATTTATGTCTTCTTACCTTCCTTGACCTACAAGACTATGTTTTTCTCTCTTAAGCTTGGTTGTAGGTGTACTTAGCAAGTTTAGGATGTAATTTGACTTCACCTTTATCTTCTTATCTCTTTGAGATCTTTAAACCATTTTAGACTCTCTATTTCCTTGAATAAGAACAATAAGTGCATCAACAAGACCTTCAACCTCACTTTGATTACTCCACGTATCTCCTTAACCTCTACAGCTATGTGTATTAGTTATAGATGTTGTTTTTAGTCTCTGTTAGGATTACAATGCCTTGTTTGTCTTTGGTGACTTATGAGCCAATTATGGAGTGGATGGTTTACCTAAACCCATTTAAGACTTCATGAATACCTCAAGATTTTCCTTATGCTTTCAAGATTTGACAAGTCTTTTGTTGTTGTAGACATCACTGAGTGATTTTAGAGTCTAGAAGAGTAACTTGAGGGCTTTTAGAAACCATCTTCCTCAACTCAAACACCTCTCTTCTTTTAAAAATTGATAGACCTATGTGGGATATTTAAGACAAATGTACTTGGAGGCTCTATAAATTAATGCAACTCTGTATAAAAAAACCTCAAAAAAAGGGCCTAGACCTCTATTTTGACAGTTTTGGGAATTTGTCCCAAAGTGCCACAAGTTTGCTTGGAAGGTCTTCTTGAGGATATACTAGCATCCAATCTTCTCAAAACTTTTCCAAATGGTGTTAAATAATTTTTAAACCTTCCAAACCTCAGAGGGTACTAAAACATAATTTCCATGCTCCTCTAAGAAGTGGTAGGTTGTACAACTACTGTAGATGACTATTTTGTGCATTTATTTGCTCTCTTGGCTCTTGGAATGATTCTTGAAGTTAAAATTGGCATTTAATATGATAAATGGAGATATATAAGAAATAATGCATTACTTCACATCAATATGGAACCATAACACAGAATAAATCTCCAACAATTGGAAAAAATGACTATAACCCCATTCTTTCACTTCTCCTTGCAAACTGAGTTCGTTGGCTTATCAAATCAACCCAAAACTTGAAACAAATGTTGGGGAAAATGTGAGAGGGGAGTATAATACCTATGGAAGACATATCACTCACTAATTTTCATAGACCAACTCAAACAAGAACAAAACATGTAGGGTGCACAGATTGGTAAGCAAATTGATAAACCAACTTCTTAAGAATGATTCATAAAGCATGGCGCACCATTATTCTACAACCAAACATCAAATGGAAGTTGACGAAGTGTATAAAACACTCCCAATATATTTTTTCCTAAAACTTCCCCTGTTGACCGTACTAAATACAAACCTGAAGACAATTTTTATTTGTCAAGCCTACTAAAAGGAGAGAGAAATGGTTTTATTCATTTATTTGAGATTTTGATCAAAATAATCACTGAAATGAGTGTATGGAAGACCAATGGACACTCCTAAAATGTTCTCAACTGTAGGAGTTTGTACACCTCATTGAATGCTCATTTTCTCTAAGAAAACTACCTTTTTCTAAGGAAACTTACACTTTTCAGTTACAAACAATGGATTAAGACATATGAAGACACATGGGGAATGACATCATCCTTTTAAACCTTCACATCTCCTAATGAGGTCATGCAAGTCATTTAATGCTCTATTTTGACCCCCAAAATGAATCAAAAGACATAAATATTGAAAATGACCAAGACCAAGGCTAATGTGACATTAAAAGACATCAATTTACCTATAATACATCTTCTGACATAATATTAGACCCCTAAACACTTAAAAATCAAGTTATTACCTATAGGGGTCCCAATTTGACCTACAGGATCAAAATTGGTCAACAATTGTATAGTTTCATTAAAGTTTGATCAATGTAGAATAAAATGCAAGATCAAAAAAGATCCCCCTTCATGACCATAGATTTTATAAGTGTCAAGTGGAATTAAAACCATTTTCCATTCAAATGTAAACTATTTTGTATGTGTAGGAACCAATATCATGTTAAATCTAAAGGTGTCTATATGTGTATGAATCAGTATCACGCCCCTTGAGTCTGTACCAATTAATATAGAATGTTATGCATCTATATGTTAAATTTGAGAACCTGTATCTTAAATGTATGTGTATGTGAAAACCTATATTTCATGTTCTTGTAAATTTTTTACATTTTTCCATGTATATGCACCCAAGTATGTATGAATCTGTATTCGTGTCTATGTCAAGCAAGTGCATATACATATCATATGCCCCAATAATTTATATTAATATATGTCATACAACTGAGCCATCTGACATTTGAACTATTTTAAATTTTTGAAATCTATATTCTAATATGATTTTCATTCATGAAGGATTATGTCTCTATGACAAGCCCATTGTATTCCCCCTTTCTATGATGAGGGGTGTGTCTTGTAACTTACTCATCTCAAAAGAAGAGTTAATTGTATCATGTCATGTGTAAAGATAATATCATGTATAATCAAGTGAACATGTGGAGAGTATATCATCATTGTAATGTGTATGTCAATCAAAACATTTATGTGACATGTAATGTAGGGCATATAAGTGTTATGTGTAGATAAATGTATCAATGAAGCACATAGTATAAGTATAATTGAATAAGACTATGTAGTAAAAGGTGCATGATATGGATCATGGCACCACTTAATGTTAAAAATATTCACAAACACAACAAAGTCAAGTGTTAGTGTCACACATAAGGCCCAGGACGGCATACAAAGGACACATAAATGTTGCAATAAATAAGGCCAAGGGCCACATGAAAGGAACATAAAGATGTTGCAAACAAGGGACATGGATGTCATATCAAAAAAAGGCCTAAGGCCACATGCAAGGGGACAAAAAGATATCACAAATAAGGTCAAAGGGCCACACATAATAGATAAACACAAATTAGTCTATCATGTAAGATAATAACAATATCAATAGAGCATAGAACAAATAAATAGTCTACACCATCCATATGTATCAATGTCACATCATAGTATAATAGCATATCTATGTAGCATTGTGTAATAAATGAGTAACTAGGAAGACATGTGCCAGCAATCTAGATAGCTTAGCATGGTAAAAGGTAATAAAAATATATAACCTTTAATAGTGAAACTTATGAAATAAGATGCCCCTGGTATCAGTACGACCATAGGCTAGAGTAGATTCTAACATTTATATCTCTATGTAATTTGCATGTCATGGATAACACATCTATACCATGAAATGCATATGTATAAAAATAATATGCCATCTACCAAACATGTGATAAGAATAAGACATGGAATAACTAGAAAATAGAAAGTTAAAAAGATGAGAACAATTAGAGGTTTTGGATGGGGTAGTCATTTTGAAATTACCAAACCCTAGGACAACAATAAGCACAAACACAAAGCCTACTCCTAAGATAAGAGCAAACATAAAAAGTTGTGCCTTGACAATAGTCAAATAAATAACTTACCACTCCAAAAAAATCATGAGAAAATTTTAGAAATAAATCTTCTAGACCAAATTTACTAAAAATAGAAAAATGTTAATTCCATAAAATTTGTACATGATTTTGAAAAAAAAAGGGTATTTGATTCAACTAAGATGACTAAAAATAACCTTGGAACATTTTTAAAATAGATTCGTTATCGATCAAAAATGAGTTGAACAAGTAAGAGAACAAGCCATAAGCCAAGGAGAGGAAGTCCTAATAGGAAAATGAGTGTGAAACCCTATGGTGAAGACAAAATACTTATGATTTGCACAGAGGATAAGGAGAAAATAAAAAAATAGGTTTGAAACCCTAAGACAAAAACCCTAAAAACCCTAGAAAGAAAGACGAAATGAAACTCTAAGATTGCCTAGTGTTTGTCACGCTCAATAAAGGAAACATGTTTACCCATATTTTTTACCTATTTTGACACTAATGTGATTAAATAACCCTATTTAGATAAAAATTTTGTAAATGAATTTAATTTACAAGATATATAGTAAAGTACAAATTTGAATCTAAAAGCTTGCAACTAATATGGCACTCTAGCTTACTAAATATGGAAAGTACAACAAAGGGATAAGATACTTAGTGGTTAACTTCTCCATGGAGGACTATAAACAGGTAGCAAAAAGGATAGAAAACTAGACTACATGTTCATATCAAGATTCAGACCTCTGTGTGCACCCAGACAATATCTTCGACCTTAAGTTGGTACTATCAGATGACATATTTCGAATCTGATAGTTTTGTCTCTAGAGATTTTACCTCTATGTTTTGATATAGGCAAGTACACCAACTTGTCTTTTAGCTTTGTGTGAAATCATGGGGTTTGATTATGTGTACAACTCATAAAAATATCTCTTTCCCTTAAAACCTAGGTCCACTTGCAATGACAGAATTACCCTTGCAAAAGGGGAAGAAAGGTGGCCTGATCTTACATCAATTGAAGCTATTGTAGGATCTTATACCAGAACATAGCTCATTCAAATCATACAATAAAGGAGCTAAACACAGAATTATTGAAATCCACAATAATATTTTTCTATTACTTTCCTATTGCATTTTCAAACAATACTATACTGATATATAGGAGAATATATCCTGTAATCTAGGAAACCTACTACCCGTAATATCTCCCAAGAATATCTCACAATCTCCTATAATAGCTCATAGGTATTATATTGTTATTACCAACAATATATACAATAAACAATATACTTTAGAATATAATAAAAAAATTATATTCTAATGTAGTACTATTTATCATAAACAACCATTCATGTAAATAATTATTCCTAACATTCCTCATAGTTTTTACATGGTATAATATATCTCTTTTTATGATTGTAGCTTGGCACCTCTTTGTGCTCATGATCTTCTCTGCATACATGTGTCATCGCACATCTCTTCCTTCACACTCATCTGCAATTAGTTTTCCAGATTCCTTTCCAAAATGGTTTTCACAAGTTCAACAATAACCTTACAAAATGGTTTTCTCAAGTTCACCACTAACCTTACAACATGGTTTTCTCAGGTTCAACACTAACCTTTCATCATGATTGCTACAATTATTTTTATATCAACATTATCCAATGTAAATATACAAAAAGGATTGCATGGGAATATCATTCACAAGTGAACAAGTACAACTATTCTTATTTTTCACATATGCTAAAAAAATAACTGTAACTACCACACCACACTGAAAAAATTGAAATCCACACAATTAAAAATAACACATCATACAAAATTTCACCACATCATTGGTGTGGCCCCATTGTCGGTGACTGATGAGAGGTCACTAAAAGACCTCCATCCTCCATGTATCCTCTAGCCTCCAGTAGTTTCACTTCTCACTCAGCGGATTGGTCGATGAAACACAAATGTTTCCACATTGTTTATTGTATCATTTCCTCTCGCAATGTGAATTGGTTGACTTGGGATGTCTATTTCTACCAAAAATGCATCCATAAGGCAAATTTTTTTATTTTTACAATTTTTTACTCACCTTGACATGAACTAAAAAATAACTCTTTTACAATTAGACATTTGACAAAACAAATTATTTGACGACATTTACTTTGACACTTTTGGCTTTTTACATTGACTTTAACATAAAAAATGACTAACTCCTGACTCATTTGTGACAATACCAAAAATGACAATTATCAAGACTTTTGTCAACTGACAATTTTGACAATGACATACAAATAATGGACACTATTTTAACTTAAATGTAGTTTTGAAGTTACCATACATCATATCACAAGAAATGATATTAAACCATATCATACAAAATGATAATCCTAAAAACCTAAAAAAGGAAAATATTGAAAATACATTTAAAATATTAATGAATTCACACCAAACTATATATATATATATATATATATATATATATATATATATAAACTCAAAATACTAAGATACTGGTGCATATATGTAGACTTGTCATGACTGCATGGAGAACATGGCAAGTTGTTTCAAATGATGATGTTAAATGTCAAGTACTATGCCAGATGAACTGGCTCGATGAGTTGGAAGGCGAGCTTCAAAGGACAAATTTGTTAGACCTACACATAAGAATTGATGGTTCCAGTTGGTTGTCGAGTGAAGGATATGGTTGATAGGCCTGCAGTGGATTAGAACAACCAACACATCTAGATGCATGAAAATCTGCACACGGATCTAGTACGCTTTGAATCAATTTTGTTGGTGGGTTCTCCATTGATTCATAGCATGAACCCCTGTCAAACCCTCTTGTATTGTAAGGCAATTAGATCTAGGCATATATTGTACATGGTATACAATAGATCTCATTTAAGATGGCAACAAAAGCATAGAATTTCATGTGAGCCAAAGATAGAAGCCTACTCTAAAGACTTGGTGCATGGACTGATGCATGATGGAACCTTTATGATGGCTAACAATTAGCATAAACTAATTAAACTGACAATTTTGATAATGACATACAAATAATGGACACTATTATAACTTAAACCTAATTTCGAAGTTACCATACATCATATCATAAGAAATGATATTAAACCATAACCTAAAAAAGGAAAATATTGAAAATACATTTTAAATATTAATGACTTCACACCGAACTAAAAAAAACTAAATATTAAAACTCAAAATACTAATGTACTAGTGCATATATGTAGACTTGTCACAACTTCATGGAGAACACGGCAAGTTGTTTCAAATTATGATGTTAAATGCCGAGTACCAGACCAGATGAGTTGGCTCGATGAGTTGGAAGGCGAGCTTCAAAGAACAAATTCATTAGAGCTACACATAAGAATTGATGGTTCCAATTGGTTGTTGAGCAAAGGATATGGTTGATAGGCCTATAGTGGATTAGAACAACCAACACATCTAGATGCATGAAAATCTGCACATGGATCTAGTATGCTTTGAATCAATTTTGTAGGTGGGTTCTTCATTGATTCACAGCATGAACCCTTGTCAAATCCTCTTGTATTGCAAGGCAATTAGATCTAGGCATATATTATACATGTTATACAATTAATCTCATTCAAGCTGGCAACAAAGGCACAAAATTTTGTGTGAGCCAGAGATAGAAGCCTACTCTGAAGACTTGATGCATGGACTAATGCACAATGGAACCTTTATGACGGCTAACAATCAACATGAACTAATTACCACATGGACTCATAGAATGGTTTGGCATACAGTTACAGGGAAGGCAAACTCCTAGAAAATCTGACTAGGTTGAGGATCAATCGTAGAAAAAAATCAAGCACAACCTTGGTCAAAATAATATTCTCCACATCATTGTTGCAAATTTGAGAGAGGATGGTGAAATTGAGTTTGCAGGTTGCAATGCCAATGTGATGCAACATGCAAGTGTGGCAAGTTGTATCTAGTGTTGATTATGAAATTTGGAGAGCACTTGCCAATGTAATACACATAGAGTTGAAGAGAATAGTTAAACACAAATCAAACCTTAAAAAAAATTCAAACCACTAACTAAATATCCTACAGTACAAGGTATTCACTCATTATTCTCTCATCCACAAGGACAAAGCATAATGTAGTTGCCCCTCAAAAAATCAATATGCTTCTATACCAATCAAGATCATAAACTGCTTTGATACCAAATGAAGCTGTTGCAGGATCTTATACCAGAATATAGCTCATTCAGATCATACAATAAAAGAGTCGAACACAGAATTATTGAAATCCACAATAATATTTCTCTATTGCTTTCCTATTACATTGTCAAACAACACTTTACATACATATAAGAAAATATATCCTATAATCTAAGAAACCTACTACCCATAATATCTCACAATCTACTATAATAGCTCATTGGTATTATATTGTTGTTACCAACAATATATACAACGAACTATATACTTTAGAATATAATAACAAATTATATTCTAACGTAGTACTATTTATCATAAACAACCACTCATGTTAATAACTATTCCTAACATTAACCACTCCTCATTGAATGGTTGAGTTTTGCCTACATATTTAATACTTTGAAGAAGGAAGTCAAATTACGTGTAGTTTTCCTTGTTGGATGAATGTGTGCAATTGTGCCCATTCAATGCATGTAACTTATGATCTAACTCTTGAAACTTGGAAATTGACAACTTTGGCTTAGCTATTGAGTGCTTCAGACTTGGTAAATCCCTGCTCCTAGTGACTGATTGGCAAATTGAGAAGAATAGCACAGTCTTCTTGAATCTGCAAGTGTTTTAGTATGCTTGCAAAATAAGTCTTATATGGATAATAGACTTATACCTATTTTTTATTTATAGGAGACCTTTTGGAAATTTTCTCACACTATCGACATGCAAAACATATGGGCTAACCCATAGGAATGATTTTGATTTACAATGTGAACATTGTTTGGTGGGACGAAACCATTAAACTCAAGGAGTACTGTCAGACGATATGTTTTAAGTTTGATGTTACTATCTCGGAGATGAGAATACTGATTTGATGATCTAGAGATGTATGAGTAAGATAAATAATGGGTTTGACATAGACCATGGAAATTCATGTAGGTGACTGATAGCAACTTGGGAGGGTTAGACCCGTAGAAGGCATGTGGATGTGAGAGAATGACAAATGAGAGCCATGTATGTACACACAAGTCATGTAGAGTAAAGGTAAATTAAAATTGACATTACCAAGTATCAATTACAAGATTTTAGTGTCTACATAAGGTTAAAATGCAACATGTTCTTAAATTAAAGGTGTTGATGCTTAGAATTGCGTTGTTTCCAACACCAACAATGGGAAGTTTCAGGAATGTGGGGCTTGCGACCTGAAATGACCTCCAGATTTTAAAGAAGTTGGCTCTTCTTTATCTCAAAAAGTATTGCGAGAAAAGGGATAGAAATTAAATGGAAACACCAATGCAATGAAATAAAACTTAACTATGGAGATGCGCCTGAGTTTAATTTGTCCATTAATGCTAAGCACAGTGAAGCTATCTTTAGGATTCAATTACATTAAAGAGCAATCAATGCATGATCAATGTAAAAGATGGAAACAAATAGAATCAAAGGCTCACAACATAGACGATTTTGCAGTAACACAGAAAATATCAACAAAGGCACAAAATTCAATCTTCTTATTAATTTTCCAATCACATAAAAGACACAAAAACATGCACAGTTATACAAACTTTTTAACTCAAGAAAATAGAACAAAGGCAAATGATATTCCTAGCCACAACAAGAAAGTCTAAAACTTCTTGATAACAATCTCTTGCAAACAATTCTCTCTTCTGATGATTTTTTATCCATCCTTGCACCCATATTTATAGCATTGGACTAGCTCTAGATTGCCTACACATTCCCAACTCAACAGTCTAACTGAACTCTAACTAAATTGGAAGTGTTTAACAAAAGATATCTTTCGGATCTCTAACGTTGGCCTCTCTGCAAGCTCAAATCCCAACGGCCTAACTGAACTAGAACTTAACTGAAAGTGTTTAACAGAAGATATTTTCTAGATCTAAAAAGTTTAGTCTCCTTGCAAGTTCATTGGTTGAATTAGATACACGTGACACTTTTCATTGTGAAACAGGTGAGGACACTTGGCAGCTTCCGCTTGCCTCACTTGAAAACCATCTCATTATTCAAGAGGCACCATAAAATGGCACTTGGCAGCTTTCGCAACACTTACAAAAAACACACGGCACTTTTCGTTGCATTATACTCTTTACTGTGTATTTGTATCGGGAGTGCTCCGTCTTTGACATCTGTCACAGTCCGCTGCTCCAAAACTTTATCAACATACATAAAATAGGACCCACAACACTTTTTGCTCGAGCAGCTTCAAAAGGGGAATGGGGACAGGTGTCACTTTCCACGTATCTTTAACAAATGACACGTGGCGGCTTTCACTGCTTTTAGCTACCTTTTGAGAATCCTGCGGAAGGTGACACATGGCGGTCTTCGCAGGGCTCTGGTTATACTATAGAAACATTTGGGCCTCATTTTAGATTCACACGAATGACGACACTTGGCAGATTCCGCTTACTTTAGAAACAAAACTTGGGGCCCACCACAATCTTTACTCAACAATGAAACAAAATGAAGAAACTACGGATGTTGACACTTGGCAGCTTCCCCTGAGCTTTTAGCAAGGGACACATGGCGGCTTCCACTACATTTAGAGAAACACATCAAAACCTTCTGCAGTTGCCACTTGGCGCCCTCTGTGTGCACTAAGAAAAGCTTATCGAAAGAAGCTTTTCAAACTCATAAGAAACTTGAAACGTGGATGCTGACACTTGTCACACTCCGTTGGGTTATAACAGGACACATGGCACATTCCGCGCAACTTATAGAAATTATAAAATGTGTCTCGGCTAATGACACTTGGCAGCTTCCGCGCAACTTTGATACTTAGACAAAATTTAGGCAAAAATGAAACTCGCACCCGTGCTCTGTGTCAAAAACTTCACTGCCTCGAAACTGAAACGCACAGGGACAAAACTTAGAGCGCATAACTGAAACCCAAAATAAAATGTAGAGTATTTTACTCTATAGTTCTTGGCGACCCCGAGGACTTTTGAGCCTGCTCAAAAAAGAATCCACAATCTCTCGTATATAAAAACATGGCAAAAATCACAACTTTAGTAAGGCCGTCTAATAAATAGGCCATTCAGCATCGGATAGTCCTTGCTTATTTTGCAATTCATGGAAGGCTAAATCAAGGTTGATGATGTCCTTGTGCAAAAAACTCTGCAAAATATGAACTGCAGCCTTCAATTGGAATTCAAGCTGGGACATGGGGATCAAGACAACTTCCACTTTCGGCACGGATGAATCATCTGTTAAACCCTAGAAAACTGACTGATCATTTTGTCTGGCTAACAACAAAAGTTTCATCTCATCAACCATTAACACAGTGTTGCTATTAGGAAAAGGGGAGGGAAGACCCAATTGCACCAGATCTTCAATATGCTGCTTCATGTCTTTGATTCCCTCTTTTACCACATCCAAGAGCTCTTTGCAATTAATTAGTGCAGAGTTGCAACTGAGAACTTTGTTCACCCTTTTTGCACCAATCATTCTGTCACTAATCTCTGCCGCTAATAACGTTCCATCAGTTGCGTCATATAGCTTTTGCAGCAACATTTGAGAATCAAACACTCTCAAAGAGACAATGGACAGAGTGGCCTGAACTGAAGTCTCCACCTTTTCGCATAATTTTTGTGCATTTAGCAGGAAAGTTAGAGAGGGTCTGAGCTGAGTAATCTCCTCAGAGATTATTTTCCATATTGATACATAGAGCTCCTTGACTAGATTCAGAACTCCTGCATTCTTTGGCCTATTAGCCAACTCAAGTGCCAACTGTTTTGTTATTTGTTTCTCAGCTTGAAGTTGGGCCTATATGGTGGCGGTATTGCTTTGCTCATTTAGCAGCTTTTGTTGGAACTGAGTGACCTATTGTAGGTTTTCCTCACACTCTTTTTGTAGTGTTGCCTTTTCCTGCCTTAGGACTGTCACTGTAGCTTTTTCCTGTGTCAGCGCTTCTTTCAAAGAAGCATTTTGGGCCTGAATAGCCTGGTGAGTCTAAAAAGAAACAGTGTTTTGCAACTATTTGTTGAGACTCTCTATTTCATTATTCTTGGTTTTGATTTATGTAGTCAAACTGCTACAGTTTGCTTTCTCTTGAGCTAAATCAGCCTCCATCTTCTATAGCTTCTTTGATACTTTCAAATAATCAGTAGCTATAGCAGAAGTGGATTCATTTAGCAGCCCAACCCTATCTTGTGGTCTGAAAAGTGACATATCCATAGCCACTGCATTTATTGTATAATCTTCAGGTTGCATCTACTCATTTGGTTTGACTACATTAGGTGACCAAATGGGTCACCATTAGTTGCTGCTGGATTGGGTCAAATTGTGACCTCATATGTGGTGTAGCTAGAGCTTTATTATCTTTCATCCTCTTTTTCTCCATCTAGGCTTCTCTAGCCTTCTTAGCAGTGTCTGTTTGAGTTTGGAAGATAGAAGGAGAGGCAATGTGCCCACCCGCAAAAGGATAACCCTGTGGCAAGCCATAGGGAATAGCCAAATGTTGGCTAGGGGGAATCTGAGGAGGTACTCTCTTTGGGATAGAAGGAAAAAAATGAGGCAATGATGTGGCCTGAGTATTAATAGGTAGGAAAAATTGGGAAATGGGTACAGCAGAGGTGGCAGGAGATATTATTTGTCCAGATGGGATTGTCACCCTTATAGAAGAAGAGAGAGACTGAGAAGAAGGAGAAACAACACGTACCTGAGGAGCAACTGATGTACTCAGTGGTTGGTGTTGTGAGAGTTCTACCTCCCTTGAATCAGGCTGAAGCTTTAGCCTCTTATGTTTCTTTGGTGTTTCTTCTTCTGGCTGTGTTTCCTTCTCTTCAACATTTACCACTGCTACTAATGGTGAATGTACAAATTTGGGAACCCCGAAGGCTGACACTAATGGAGAAGCTTTGGGTGATGAAGATAACACACTCTTTTGTTTTTCAATGGCACTGAGAGATTGGGGCTAGACAGTTACAATGACAGTAGATGAGGTTTGTCTTGGGGCCTGCACTGTATGAGTAGATTCTGCTCTGGCTTTTGACTCTCCACCCTATGTCTGCAGTTTGCTTGTATCAGGGCTAGAGACAGGAGACAAATGACATTCATTCCATATTTCCTCCCATTTCTCATCTGAATCTACATTTCCAAAAGAGTGAGTTGTCTCACAAATCTCTTGCTTGTACTTCCAATAGACTTCCATTTTCTCAGATTTCTAGTCTTTGTTCTTTAATGTCCTTAAACCAGAAGTCACTCTGATTTTAGGATCAAAATATTTTTGCTTAACATAAAAAGTTTCCCATGGCCTGGCTTCCTAAAGGGGCAAATCCGTCAATTCCACATACCAATCAGGAATATCTTCCTGAGGGTTTATTCTGTTTTCCCAAAAAGGATGGCCCTCATGCACAATTCTAGCAGCAACCTTGTTATTCTTGACCCATGAAGTTATGAAACCATTTGGGTCATATCCCCATTTATCTTCAATCAGAAAGAAACCCAGGAAGGCTAGCTTTCTCAGCAACACGTGCTCAGCATCTCTGACTTCTAGGGCCATGTTGTTCGTTACCCACGAAATATCATACTTTTTCTTTTTCTTCTTCCTAGTGCCATATTCATTATCCACCATAGACACTTGTCAGGTGACCTCTAAGAATGCTAACCTAATGGTCAAAATATTAGGTAGAAACATTGGTTCTCCACTAAAACCATGGACTCTAATAATAGTATGATGGGATAAAAAATAATCACAAGGAATAGTGCAATTTGTCATAAGGCCTGAGACACTTGGAGTCAATCTATTTGCAACCGGCTCTGGGCTTAGATGACAAAAAGCAGAGGCAACAAAAAGTTCTCAAAATTCATATGGGTCACTGGTTTTGGA
The DNA here is from genome assembly GCA_037957365.1 of Torreya grandis. Lineage (NCBI taxonomy): Eukaryota > Viridiplantae > Streptophyta > Pinopsida > Cupressales > Taxaceae > Torreya > Torreya grandis. The sequence goes on from JARHVA010002228.1 coordinate 1,962,237, forward strand.
CAAGATATGTGTCCATACGGACACAGGAATGGTCCTATTATGACCAAAGCTTGGGTCATACATATTCAGATGCATGAATTGCGAAAAAACGCTGGAGTTTTGATACATGAGGTGAAACATATAAGAAGAATACCTGAAAACCCCTCTAGACTTGAAATGGGTGAGTTGGTCAACCATTGAATATGCAATCTGCTTAGAGAAGTCAAGCCGATACTCCTGAGACTTGTCAATAGTTTTCAATCTGAAGAGAATGGCCATTTGTTCTTCATAGACAGTTATATCTTCTTTCATTCCAAAAATGAATGCCATCATGGAAAGTGCCTCTTGATTAGCCTGTGTAAATTGTGCTCTTGTTTTTGGTAGTACTAGCATAGTGGTATCATCTTCCCCTAATTGCAATTCTAATTTCAGAAACCTCAATTGATTATTGACGTTTGCCCATGTTTTTTGTATTTTGGCAATAGTGGAAAACGTGACTGTCTTGTCATGATACAGGGCCAACATGTCCCTGATGGCCTTTGGTATAATTTGTACCACGAATGGACCTTATTGTATGGTATTCGAGGGTGCATGAAACAATTCGGTGCATATTTCAACCAAATTAGGGCACGGATGCACTCCTGGGACAATGAATTGTGCCAGTTGGGAAGTCCATATCCTCATTGCAAATGTTTCGTATTGTCCAGCCTTGGCCCTCTAAATACATCTTTGATGTGCCCCGTCTCTTAGAGCTTTGCCAGACTTTTGAAGGATTAGGTCCATGATTCCATCTGTGAAATCCTTCACCTTTGCTGGGTCGTTTGCAAAACCAACTTCAGGGACTCTAGTCCGCGGATAGGTCTTTAAGGGTTGTGCAGGGGCTGAAGCATATGATTTGCTTGTGAGAAGCTTAGCAATAGATTCGTAAATCCCAGACCCCTGTTGTGAAGACTGTGCCTCCTCCATATATATCTATACTTGGAAATAGTGAACTTAGGTAACAGATATGGAGCTTTGCAATAGGGAAGGCACTTTCACTAAGTAGGTTTGCTTATGTGGCGAAATTGCAGGTAACAGGGATTTTCTAGCAGTCGCAGGAATGTTTGAGACACTTGTTAAGCCTTAACTCTTGTTATTGAGGTATTTAATGACCCATCAAGTCTAAAAAATGGCATTAAAACCAGATAACCGTTAGTAAGTCTTATTGAATCTGCGTGGGATAGCGAGTCAGACACGTCATGAAAGTGGCTGCGTAAAGGTACTTTGGAGAATTTAAAGATTTTGAGAGACTTAATGAATACGAAACTTTTTTGAAAATTTTGAAAAGACTCTGAGACGCGGCCACGTGTTGAAAGAACACTTCTTAAAAAAGAAAGAGTGGAAAAGAAAAAATGGGAAAACAAAGCAACAAAGAAAGCGAAACTATCTAACTATAATACATGGGAGATACAGCTTCACTAAAATGTTTCGGGTAGATCCCATTCACATAAATTTATTCATGTGGGCTCTCTAGGGTCAAACTGTGTGCCAATCTGTGCCATCCTATCTACTTCAAAATTTTGGGTTCTAGGAACTACTTTAATATTGAAAGTTTCAAAATTTTCTATTAAATCCCAAATTCTGTGTCTATAGGATCTCATCCTTACATTTTTGGCTATTGCTTTTTCTCTTATTTGTTTCACCACTAGTTCTGAATCTCCTTTTACTATCAGATTCTTCACTCCCCTTTTCTTGGCTAACATGAGTCCATGTACTAAGGATTCATATTCAGCATTATTATTAGTACATGCAAATTGGAAACGGATAGCTCTTAAAAATTTCTCACTATTTGGAGCAACAAGACAAATTCCTGCTCCATCACCATTTTTACTTCTAGCCCCATCAAAATTTAAGGTCCAAATTTCTGAGTCTTTTTCAGATTCTTGAGTCTTTGGCATTTCTTCCCTTAAAACATTTGGGATTTTATGATCTTCATCAAATATGACATAAGTGCCTAGACCAGTAGAGTCATAATTTCCATATGGGTCACTTTGCATCATAGTTAACTACTGGTTATTTTCCTCTTCTTGGTCATGTTCAGTCCAATCACCTAACTCTTCAACAAAGACTCTTTCTTCCTTATTTAGCATAGCATGAGCTGCCTCTAATTTTGAGGTTGGTTCATTGGTGATGTGATCCTTAAATAGTGGCTCAGATAATATTTTCATCTTTGAACCATATTTAATTTTTAGGATGAAGTGAGACCAATCAAGTGACATATATCCTCCTATCTTGGTTGTGAACTCCCTGGATAAACATAGGCCAAATACATGGGGTATATCTATGACTACCACATCTTGATTGACAATTATATTAGGACAAGTATACAATTGCAATGGGAGTTGTTTAATCTTCCCTATTGTTTGCACCGATTTGCCATCCAACTACATAACTCCTCTAGTAAGTGGTTCATACTTTATTATTAAAGCATCTGCTATTTGCTTAGGCATTATTGTAGTACTGGCCCCTGAGTCTATCATTGCATTATGTAACAATTTCTTTCCAACTATCAAAGTTAAATAGAAAGGGCTCTGGTTTGGATTTGCTTACCTCTGGTGCATTGTTCAAAAGGGCTGTTGTTTGCAGAGGAACCGTGTCTTTGAACTTTTTTTATCAGCAGGCCTTCTTTGGTACCAGTATGTTTAGGCATTGCTTGGTCCTACAGAGCTTCTTGTAACAGTGTCTTCTGCTCAGGAATAGCTAATATGTCCCATAGTGACACTTGTGTTGGGGTCCTCTTCAGCTGATCCACCACATTCATTGGTCCTAGTGTTTGGGTTCTTGGATAATAAGGGTACCTTGCTTTTTCTTGAACTTGTCCAGAAATTACTTGATTCTACACTGGTTGAGGTATATCTTGTCTAGCAGCTGTGTTTTGATGACCTTGAAATGGAGGAGGCCCCATAGTCTCATTATTTGTGACTTCAAGTTGTTCCATCATCCTTCTCTTTGATCTGGTGTAGTAATTTGATTGTACCACTAGCTTTTTGGAAGTAGAAGCTTCATTCAATAATATTGACTTTTCATCTTCAACCCATGAAAACAAAGCATGCTCATGGGCTATTTCTTCTTCTTGATATAAGGACATCCCTTGCATCTGAGCCATCAGGGCTAAATTTTGCATACCAGAGGATTGGTAGGCTTGACTGTCAGAAGTATTTGCAAATTGTCCATTCGTTCTTCTTTGCTCTGCTATCTTTTGTTGTAGATTATCCTGGGACAATCTCTAGGCATATAAGCATTATTACAAGGGAAACACCAGGCATTGGTGCCATTTGCATAATTATTCTACCCTTGAATAATCTCCATATTTAGATTAGGGGGAACAGTTTGTGAGGGTGTAGGGACTGCAACTAATTGGTTTGTTGGCTGAGGGTTATTTTGCCTTTGAGGACCCTAATACTGGTTTGGTTGTGGTGGAAATCTATTTCCTTGGTAGCCTTGATATTGGGGTTTAAGATAAGGATTTTGCTATCTTTTTAGGTTAATTAACTCATTAAAAAATGTCTTTAAGATGTTCTTGATATCATCCATCTCAGATGACTGGACAGGGACAAGTTCTTTAGTAGGTTGTTGAGGATATGTATACATAGACATGGGTGGGGCTATGGAATTAGGGGTCTCTTGAGGCAAAGGTAAGGTAATCTCTGGAAACATGGGCATGGGAGGCCTTGGGGGTAACTTTCTAGCATCTATTAAGTTATTTTTAGCTCTGACTGCATAGTCATAGGCTTTTGGCAGACTCTGACCTCCAAGTGACTGAATCATTACTGATATATCTAAATTTAAGGCTTTAAGATAAAATACTATAGCCATACCTGGTAATGGTCTTGTTGTAGCAGAAATTCTTTCCCAAGTCTTTTGAAATCTTGAATTGAAATCAGTCATTGCTTCTTATGGTGCCCTTTTGATAGTAATCAATTGTTGCAACAAAAAAGATTTATCACCATTTTCTTCAAATTTTAAAAAAAAAATATCTCCAAGCTGATCCCATGTAGATATTGTATTTGGAGTCAAAGATTTGTACCATTCTAGAGCCTTCCCTTTAAAAAAAGATGCTAACAATCTTATAGCCACATTCTGTTGTGTGACCACATGTATTGCACAGACATCAGACACATCATGTAGATGTTCTTCAGGGGTTTTGAAATCTTGGCCACTGAATTTGGGCAGAGCTTTCAGGGCATTTACTGGAATAGGATCCCAAGTGGCTGGTGGTATTGGGAGAATCAGAGGACTGCCAGTGTTCCAACTTGCATAATTCCTTGGGGGTATAGGTGCTCCCATGTTTGCTCTTGGTATTGCTATAAACTGATTGACCCTTCTTGGATTAGTTATCAATGGTGGTAAAAGAATACTTGGATTCACAACAGATTGAGATCTTGTTACTAGTCCACAGCTCTGACTCCTTATAGCTCTCTGGTTCATACGGTCTTGAAAGAAACTTCAAGATATTGTCGTTCCACCGGGCATGCCAAAAACTAGTTGATGCTTAGAATTGCATTGTTTCCAACACCAACAATGGGAAGTTTCAGGAATGTGGGGCTTGCGACCTGAAACGACCTCCAGATTTTAAAGAAGCTGGCTCTTTTTTATCTCAAAAAGTATTGCGAGAAAGGGGATAGAAATTAAACGAAAACACCAATGCAATGAAAGAAAACTTAACTATGACGATGTGCCTGAGTTTAATTTGTCCATTAATGCTAAGCACAGTGAAGCTATCTTTAGGATTCAATTACATTAAAGAGCAATCAATGCATGATCAATGTAAAAGATGGAAACAAATAGAATCAAAGGCTCACAACTTAGACGATTTTGCAATAACATAGAAAATATCAACAAAGGCACATAATTCAATCTTCTTATTAATTTTTCAGTCACATAAAAGGCACAGAAACATGCACAGTTATACAAACTTTCTAACTCAAGAAAACAAAACAAAGGCAAATGATATTCCTGGCCACAGCAAGAAAGTCTAAAACTTCTTGATAACAATCTCTTGCAGAAAATTCTCTTTTTTGATGATTTTTTATCCATCCATGCACCCATATTTATAGCATTGGACTAGCTCTAGATTGCCCGCACGTTCCCAACTCAACGGTCTAACTGAACTCTAACTGAATTGGAAGTGTTTAACAAAAGATATCTTTCAGATCTCTAACGTTGGCCTCTCTGCAAGTTCAAATCCCAATGGCCTAACTGAACTGGAACTTAACTGGGAGTGTTTAACAGAAGATATTTTCTAGATCTGAAACGTTTAGTCTCCCTACAAGTTCATTCGCTGAATTAGATACACGTGACACTTTTCACTGTGAAACAGGCGAGGACACTTGGCGGCTTCCGCTTGCCTCACTTGAAAACTGTCTCATTATTCAGGAGGCACCAGAAAATGACACTTGGCAACTTCCGCGACACTTACAAAAAACACACGGCACACTCCGCTGCATTATACTCTTTACTGTGTCTTTGTATCGGGAGTGCTCCGTCTTTGACATCTGTCACAGTCTGTTGCTCCAAAACTTTATCAACTTACAGAAAATAGGACCCACAACACTTCTTGCCCAAGCAGCTTCAAAAGGGGAACGGGGACAGGTGTCGCTTTCCACGTATTTTTAACAAATGACACGTGGCGGCTTCCACTGCTTTTAACTACCTTTTGAGAATCCTACGGAAGGTGACACGTGGCGGTCTCCGTGGGGCTCTGGATATACTATAGAAACATTCGGGCCTCATTTTAGGTTCACACAAACGATGACACTTGACGGCTTCTGCTTACTTTAGAAACAAAACCTGGGGCCCACCACAGTCTTTACTCAACAATGAAACAAAATGAAGAAACTGCGGATGTTGACACTTGGCAGCTTCCGCTGAGCTTTTAGCAAGGGACACATGGTGGCTTCCACTGCATTTAGAGAAACACATCAAAACCTTCCGTAGTTGCCACTTGGTGCCCTCTGTGCGCACTGAGAAAAGCTTATCGAAAGAAGCTTTTGAAACTCATAAGAAACTTGAAACGCGGATGCCGACACTTGTCGCGCTCCGCTGGGTTATAACGGGACATGTGGCACATTCCGCGCAACTTATATAAATTAGAAAATGTGTCTCAATTGATGACACTTGGCAGCTTCCACGCGACTTTGATACTTAGACAAAATTTAGGCAAAAATGAAACTCGCGCCCGCGCTCTGTGTCAAAAACTTCACTGCCTCGAAACTGAAACACGCAGGGACAAAACTTGGAGCGCATAACTGAAACTCAAAATAAAATGTAGAGTATTTTAATCTACAAAAGGATAGGCCTAAACTAGTAGGGTAAATTCCCAAATATGGGTCAAGAGTCCCCTAATTGTCAACAATGTATTGTGTGAGTGGCTTTTATGTTAGTGCATGATTAGTATTTTATTAAAGTTTAGTGGTGAGTTAAGGTGTGGATTTAATGAGTATGATTTCCATTTGTCGACGGTATTCTATGTGAGCACAAATTATATAGTAGCGGTTAATAGGTGGTGGTCTATCAATGGCAATTTTCTTTGTGGTAGTTTATGTATTTTAGTTGTTGTTTAAGGTTGTGACCTACAAATTTTGTTTTGGTGGGCGGCTTAGATTAGCCATGATTTCCAACATAATAAAAGATAGATGTTTTAAAATACTGAGGTTTCTTTTTTTAAGTGATGTGCAATTTTTGTAACTCATGTAGATGGTTTTTTTTGCTTTGAGAGGTTTTTACCTTCGAGGTAGGTTGTTGGGCCAATGATCGTAGATTTTGTCGGTATTTTTAGGGCACGAAGTGGCCCAGGGGCTCAGTTGCCTTTAATCCTAGTCTATGTGAGAAGCATTTTTGTATTAATTGTGGGTCCAAACTAAGACCTTAGGGGTATTGGGGCCCACTAAGCTTATAAAGGTTGTGTAGGCCATTTGGATGACACTAGGTTGGTTAGCACAAGCAAGTTCATCTTGGGCACTATAGCGACCATGCGGCTACCTATGTATTGGTAACCATACCCATTGTTTTGCATGGTGTGCGTTAATTGATGCATGGAGCATCACAGGGCTATTGGTTTGTTCATTGTACATTCTCAAAAAATAAATTGACCTATATTTATGTGTTTTATTCATGCAAAATTATGGGCATGACAAGAATAAGGTCGTGGTTGTCACAAAAGATAAGAAAACATGCCAATAACAGCTTAATTAGAACTAATGATCCAAAAGCACATAACAATGGTACCATAGCAAATAACTAGTTTTGTACCAAAATTAAGTGTCTACACTATTAAACCATTTACTTTTGTAATGTTTTTTATTTATGACCAAGATGATCAAGAATGCAACAACTAACTCACCAATATGACTCTGAAAAATGCATCCATCTATTACAATCACTAAGTTTCCCCTAGACAATCCATCAAATTTAAACTTTAGATAATCTAGAGTGGGGGAGAGTGAGATGGAGGGTTTTCATTTGATCGCACTTATGCCTATTTGAATGCTAGTGGCCCCTTTCTTGGGGGGAGTGTCAAGCCATTCCATCACCAAGCATGCCTCCTTTCGAATGGAGAGAATTGCCTCTTCTTCAAAGTGATTCTATTTTAATCTAAATCCGCAATTGCATATTCTATATATTACATAGTATCTTCACAAGTGTCCCATCCTATCTAGAAAGACAATTGTTATGGTCCTTCCAAATAAACCATAATCACTAAAGGGCATACCAACCATAGGGGCTCCAAATTTTTGTTCCTCATAGGCTAGGTTCCAAAGAAAAACAACCAAAGATTCAAGTGTAGCCCAATTAAAGGCCAACTTAGAGCTAGTGAAATTCCTCACTACAAAGGAATATGGGCAATGAATCAGGGTGTAGTTGGTTGTCTCTTTGTTAGATTTGCATACGCTATATAAGGGGGAGGGCGGGCGCGCAAATTGAATCATTATCAATTTTGAAGTATATCATGTGTTAAGATTTTATTTTGTGAAATTGGCCAAGCAAAAAAATTGGCCTTTGGCAAGCCATACTTATACCAAATACATTGAGAGTGACACTAATGAATATTATTACATATAGATATTATATTGTAGTGTGTCATCACCTTGTCCCTGTTAGGCAGATCACCATTCACTACATAAGGTTCAGTGCCCTCCCTCTTTGAACTCTTTTAGGCCATACTAGATTTGTTAGAAGCTCAATCTAAGTGTGTCCTCGAGGTTAAGAATCTCCTTTCAAACACACCATGCTCTCCATCCATTTCATGCTCCTCAATCAAATAATCACAAACCTTTGATCCCAAGATCGGAACAACTAAGTTTCTAACTTGACAGAACTTCAAGAGCAGGGTAATGGGCCTTTTCCTCCCAAGATGTCATCCAATAATTTTGCCTTCCTATTATCTTGTATATCCCAATTTAGCTTACTGATCATAGTAAGTTTTGTTTCCTTAACAAATTTTAAAATGTGGAGATGCTTCTAGTAAAGAAAGTGTTGTACACAATTTGTTAGGGCCATTGAGTCTAAGTACCAAAAGTCTTCTGTATTCGTCAACCCTATTTTGCATTTAGCCTTTGGCTTGCATGCTCCATCCCATTTCAAATATTACATATTCTGCCTTTTGCATTACATTGCCAAAGGAACATTCTCATAATCTTCTCCAACTAAGTAAAGAAATATTTTCTGAGGAAGAGCTTGTAGGACTGCCCTCAAAAGTTGAAGTCAACCTTCCAAACACAAGAGCTTACTCTTGCAACCAGCAAATTTTCCACAAAATATTTGGAAAGTTCCTTGCCATAAAACTCTTTTATCGTCTCCTCAAAAGAGTGGGATCAACAAGTACTTCCCCGAGCGAGCCTATTTCAAATTCAAGGGGGATACTATGGTTGTTAATTTGAAGTTGAGATTATTTGTGCACTTCAGTTTCTTTCAAAATCTTATTTTGGAGTTTTTACTTTTATTTAAAAATAATGCTTTATGATCAAGTTTATACAATACATGGTAAGTATATGTGAATTGATAGTAGCAAGTTAGTTTTGCTTCTACTTTTAATTTACACACTTAATTTGAAACAAATTGGTATTAGCAAAACGGAAAAATCCTTTTTTATATCGACAGAACCAAACTAACATACAATTCCAGGTGAAAGGGTTGTTTGTGGAGTTTGAATCCTTCATATTTCTCATATTAGCTTTCTATATTACTGCAAAATTACAGGAAACAAAAAAACCCACATGTTAAAGCAACCAAACATGGAAATGTAGCTACTCAGGCACATGCATGCCTGCCCTCATACATAATCTATCACACCCATCTATGAAAACTACTCTTTGTAACCAACCCTATGCGCTGTTGGGTTATACTTGAGTGCAACTAATTTTGGAAATGAGCTCAAGTGATAAATCACCTGGGCTTTTATGGTGGAAACTAGTGTTCAAATCCCTCTACTACATCCAATTCTGGGTGGGGCGTACCCCAATGGACAAGTCCTGGGTGATCGAAGAGATACCCCTCAATAAAAAAATGAAATGACACAGAAAATATTATGCATGAAAATAGCCATAATATCTCAAATTCTCTAAGAAATTATTATATACACTCCGCATTATATACAGAATTGGAATAATTTCAACTGTTCTAAATGTAAATAAATAAATCCTTCTGAAAGCATGAACGCTTCAGAAATTCCAAATTTATTAGCTAGCATCCCATTTATTGGGAATTTGCCCAACTATGGCGGGTACCAATCTCTCATGTACTACCAGGCAGCTGGATCAAATTTAATATGAAAAGACTGCCGAGATCAAGCATCATATAAAATGTATGTAATCTGTCTCCACACTCTCATGCAAAGAGAAACACAGAACTAGTCGAGCTCCTCTTGATCTCCCAGAAGAGAAGGCTGAATCAGGTGCAGGATAATGCAGAATATGCAGGAGTTCACCGCGTATCAATTGCAGGCTCAAAATGAACAGGAGAATTTATCCTAGATGCAAATTGCTGAAAAACACTTGAACCATGTTTCTCGCACAAAATTTGCAGGAGTAACATTTTCGAAGTCAGAGTCAAAAATCTTGTATGTTTTGAAGACATTTGACATCCGCACTATGACAGAAATCAACAACTTTGGGCATTATATGTATTGGTACAAATATATTAAAATACATCTATCTGAAATATGCCAAGGGATATCACTCCCAAGGTTCTTCTCTTGAATTTTTCAAACGCTACATTGATTAATAATTCCACTACCTTCTTCACCAACTTCTCACTGACTGGTAACAAATGGCATCAATATAGCTATCCGTGTTGGGCTCAAAAAAAATATTATGGAAATTAAGAAAAAAAATCCAAACTCCACCCATAGAAAAGTCAAATGACGTCAAATTTAAGGTTGAATTTGTCCTGTGACAGTCAATTGGACATCCAATTTAAAGTCTAACAAAATTGCGAACAACTCACTACATTACACTTCACCCCTGCTGCCATTGTATAATGCCTATCGGCGTAATTATATATCTATAGGAATACTAGGAGACAGATGACTAGCCAAGGCCCAAGAAACACAAGTATGAAATACAATGGCATGTAACATAAAAAACGTAACGGTTTGGTACTAACAGAGAATAAAAGCTTTGATGGACATTATTCGTTAATGTCTAGTTCCTCCTACAGAGCAGGCACTGATATATAATTTGCATGAAATCATAGTACTGATGCAGCTTAAAAACAAGAAAGGAGGAACCTTTGAACCCCAAAAGAAACCTACAATCGGGCTCAAAAGATACAAATAATCCGACATCAAAAATTAAAAGGACAAAATCCTGACTATAAGAGAGAGCTTTCTAATGGAAGAGAGACACTTTTAGCTCTCCGGGCTGATACTAAATTGGGAAACTTGGGCAACCCAAAAATATCACGCAAATTCTGCATTGCCAACACTTGTAGTTTGCAGTTAGTAATATTCTAATCTGTTTTACATTAGAAAGTAGAAATAACAGAACAGCAAACTAAATTCTGGTGGTTGGAGTTTGAATACAAATAAAAGCCTAAAGGTCAGTTTGACTGGATTGAACACAATAATCAATACTAAAGCTAAAGCACAAGGCAGAAGACTTCGGCTGCCATGTATTTTTCCCCAACTAGTCCACAAAGTTAGACCATGGTGGCTGCAAATGCCAGCTAGATTCTTCGATGCATGGTTGAAGCCTGCTTCCTTGAAATTGCACTGAAAGCATTCTTCAATTAGTAACATTAATAAGAAAATTCTGCCTTAATTAAAAAAATGCAATTTCTAAAACATAATCAATTTAAAAACACTCTGGTTAATGGCAAAAAAAAAATATTACCAGAAGAAACGGAATCAGTTAGTGTATGCAGTAATAGGCACCCAGAATAAGACTCGAGACAGAATAGCTCATAAAGCTAAATAACAACACATGCCTAGAAGTTTGTTCCCGGCCTAAACTCTACTGGCACATACATAGGAAAGAAAGAAAAAAAAACACCTCCTTTGCTTGGAAAAAACCCAAGACGAGCAAGGATAATTTAAAAACAAGCAAAGGTGCAAAAGAAGTTACAACTAGCATGTTGCCAGCTAAAATAGAGAATGCAGTGTAACCATTATTTGCACCACATCAACGGATTTACATCCAAGAATTAACATTCATAACAATCTGACATGTCTATGAAAGAAGGGAAATTTCACCACCTGCAAAAAAATTAAAAATTAAAATTTATCATTGGTGTGATGCAGTTTTGTACAAACAATGTAAATTTAATTCAAATAAATGGTATCTATCCCACGATCTGAGGTTGCAAAGGAACGCCATGTTACAAACCACAACCTCAAATCTTTGACATCTTCATCTGATTAGGAGGCTTCACATTACAATTTTTCTGGATGTGGCCGTTTAACCACACTATGAAAAGGGATAAAGTTCTCAACATTAACAATGCGTCCAAATGTCCCCGCCCTAGACCCCAAGGATGGAACATAATCCCCATCAGTGATTTAGTTTTTACATCTCAAACTTAAATGCAAAAATGTCCATGTCAGTTTGCTCTTTGCTCTGCAATGCTCCTGAAAAAAGGGGGCAATCAAAATCGCAAGAATTGCAATAATGACAGAACAGTTCCTGAAGTGATAACAAAAAGTAACCTCCTACTTTCCCTAAGAGTGGGAAGTGACTGAAATTCCCCTCTTTAGGCTTAATTGTCACAATGCATTCAGAAGTATAAATTGATGAGACATTTTCCAGAGTAATTTACACTTTAACACCTCGAGCAGAAATATATGATTTCCATCCTCTGCTGTAATTTGTCCAGGAGATTGAACCCATATCTAGAAGGAAAAACCAACTTTCCTGTATCAACTGAAGAGACAGTGAAATATCTTCTGAAAATCAACTTCTCTTTTTGTTGACATAATATTTTTTCTTTTTCTTTTTGCAACAATGTAAGCTTGTCATTGCTTTGGAAAGATAGAAGATTCACGGAAAAGAAAGATATGACGGATGATAAATTTGGAACCTTTTATTCCTCCTCACATACACGCAAACAAATTTTCTCTAGCTGCAAGGACCAATCTTCTCCAAGCTGCTGAGGATTCAACTCCATTGCCACCTTAAACTCTAGCAGGGTAATTGGAGTGTGACTCCTTGCTTGTGCAGCTTCCATGGAAGTAACTGTGCTTTGCACCTGCATAGAATGGCCAGGCCAAACCCCATTCACACCATGTCCTACCTTACAAGGATTCTGCTTGGAAAGTGCTAGCTTGTCTTGCTCGTGACAGGACCTTGCTCTCCTTAAGTCAATGACAGACTTGATCAAATTCTTCAAGCGGGTATCCACTGCATGATTCAACAAGTTAGCAGTGTTAACGGGTACATTCTGCATGCCTTCAGATGCTCCTCTCTGCTCCATCTTCCTTTGCAAAGTCTCAGTATCTGGCAACTGTTCATTACTAACAAAACCCTCATTCTGATTGCTAGATGAAAGTGTAAGATAACTTATTGGGTTGTTGTAAGGAGCCCTCCGAGCCGCACCAACACTTCCTGGGCAAAATGGAACTCCTAAAGGAGCTTGCAGTGGACTTTCAACCCAGAGGGTAGACTTGTCATAATCATCCACTTGCTCAACTTCTTCTCCATCTTCCACGGTCACTACCTCAATTGCAGCTTTGCTATCAACAGAAATTTGTTCTTGTGGAATTGGACTCTTAATGCGCTGCCGCTTTGGAGAAGGCAGAATAAAATTATTAATCTCAGCCTTAGGCTGCTCGGCTGAACCAGCAGGGCGATGAAATGGCCTATACAGATCACAAGAATTGACACCCCCGTTTTCTGAACCTTTGACTGCCACTTCATTGGTAACAGTTCCAAATGGTGCACTCGAATCTGTTCTCCCATGGGGACCAAGAGGACTCGGTCTATCCCTACCCTTGCGATCCCTTGTGGTAGTTCTCCCCTTCCGGGGCGATGGAGGAAATGCATCGCCATTGGCCCAAGTTGTAGAATTTGGAGCTGTAGGGAGAGGAGTTGGAGATAGAGACGGAGAAGAATAATTATGCAGTGGACCATCTTCACTCCCAATAGATGAAGAATTAGAACTAGGTCTTCTCCGAACACCTTTTACAGGCTTTGAAGTTTCGTGCAGAGCTGGAGGTGGGGGATCCTTACTCTGGGATGCATTTTTCAAAATGGACAGAACAAACTGATTATGCAAGCTAATGTTCTCTGCACCAATAGTGGGTTTACAAAGCCTGTCAAACTCAATCTTGTTGGGCTTGTGGCTGGAAAAATACCTCTTTAGTAGCCCAAAATACCGCTCGGCCCTCTCATGGCCTATTCTCTTCTCAATCAGAGCCTTCAATTCCAAAATATTAACCCGGGAAGGTTGTGGTTGCTGGGGGAGTGGCATTTCAATGTTGATATGCCATACAAGCAACTGGGTTTTAAAAATTATTACTTTCAAACTACCACTACAACAACTAGCACTTGACGCACCTCTGCTGCAATTAGGGTTAATTATGGTTGCTTCTGCAATTGCCCTATAAACCCCAAAATTAAAACCGGAATCCCGAAATACTTCCCCACTTCACAAAACTCCCGTTGAAACAAGAAAAAAAAATCCCCAATCTTGGGGTTATGAAAAGTATCCCTGCTGCTGCTGCTGCTGCTACTGGGGTTTTTTTTTTTGTTTTTTTGTTTTGTTTTTTTTTGGTTTGAGGGGGGCGGGGGAGTGGCTATTGTACTGTATTGACGTCAATATGGATCTATTACTTGGAAAAACATAAACACCCAATTCATGGCGAGAAGCCCCACAAAAACCCCATTTGCAGCAGTAATTTTTTTGCACTCAAAAATCATTTAACTGAGCAAGCTCCCAAAATGCACGAAAATCATACCTCTTTTGAGCTCCCCGCAGATCATATCTCTGAAGCGAAAATCACCCAATTTGCTCTGCCCACTTAACCCCAACTCAATTGTACTGAAATTTATTCTTGCTGAAGGAAAACCTGAAATTATGTTAGTGCTCCGAGCTTTGTGGGGATTTCCGACATGATACCAGAATACCCAACTGGTTCTTCTGCTTCTGCTTCTCGATCGCTGCTATCTCTGTTCCTGCTGCTGCATAATAATTATACTCATTCCACTCTTCCTCGAGCCTATTTTGCCCCCCTTCCTATTATTTTCTGTTTTCAGCTTTTGTTTTCCTAATGTTTCATTCATACCACCGAATTATAGAACATGAAATATTTTTGGAGGTTTTTTCCCTCATGTTTAGACATATTTCTCCTTACGAAAAGGGTTTTTTTCTTTTTTTCCTTTCTCGTCCTCAGGTTTTAATGAATTATTCATTAGCTATAATGGGGGTGTTTGTCCTACAACTAAAAATAAAATTGTTATTGCATTTATTTTTCACGTGTTGAATTTTAATTCCATGTTACATTCTAAGACTTCCTTTTCCCAAACATTTTTGAACATATAAAATCAATACATTTACTAATTCTGTCTCTCAAACACATAAATGGGATTCAATTAAATTGTGAAACAAGAATCCATAAATATTTAATTAGGCTTAAAATAAAAGTGAAATGATAAATTAGATTTGGTAAATTTATTCCACGTTAAAGAAATAAAGAGATATGTAAGGTTTACAGATGTATTTTAATAGAAAATATTATTCAACAATGATCTAAGAATGATCTATAAAACTTGTGACAATCGAAGAAAATGTATAAACCATCAAATTACAAACCTCGAAATATCTGATCCATCAAATTTCATTATTTTAACAAATGTATTTGTTTAATCTAGGTTTCCAAAAACAAATTTATTTTAACAAATGTCTGTCAGAGTGGGCCACAATCGAAGATCGGTCTGGATAAGATCGAATGCACGAAAAAATCCCTATGTGTAGTAGTATAATCAAATATGAACTAGAAGAAAAAATTACATCACACTAGTAAAATACTCATTAATTCATTCATTATCTATAAAAGCTTTACGAAGGTACATTATATAGGTGAAAGATAAACATGTTCTCACATTTTCATAAATGTGAGATTAACTTTCACAATGACTTAAAAAGACATCTAAGCAAGCTAAATAACATATGTAGAGAAAAACTATCAAATAGAATAAAACCCTACACTAACATCCCCTTTAAGTGTAACTTAGATGGGTAGTGGAATTAGGTATCGGTACAAAGACCTGATAAGGTACCCAAGTACATAGAAATGTCCCCCAAAGGTGGATGTTGGAGCTGTTTGAACCCCAATAAGAACCTACAAATGAAGATACTTACTTTCACTGAAAGGTTTGGTGAATATATTACCAATTTGCTTCGTTGTCTAGATGTAGCGAAGATCAATGACTTACTCATAGATGAGCTCTTGAATGAACTGCATGTGAATCTCGATATGCTTGGTCCATTGATGGAGGACCGAATCCCTACAAATCTAGATTGTGCTTTGGTTGTCATAAAAGATGACCATTGGTCATCGAAATTATATGTCAATCTCAATGAAAACCCCCTAAATCTAAATAGCTTCATGTCACATCCCGATTTTTAGTCCTTCTCGACGTCTTAGTTTATATAAGTTAAAGTTATAATTGTATGCTTTGGTTTATCTTGTCTAATAAGGTATGGGACCTCCTTGAATGATGTTGGAGCATTTTAAAAATATGGTTGAACCATTTGAGTTATAGCAGTTTGGTCACGAAAGACCACTATGTTATGAGCATTGGTTACTTTGGACAAGTATATTATGAGCTAACATTGTTAAAGTCTTTGTCTTTATCAGAGGTATTACCCTAAGCCTCATGAAGGCATAGCACACGAGATTGTAGAAATCATTAAAGTTAATATGGCTAAGTCTGAAATCTTGAAACCCTAAAATTTGACCAACTCTGAAATATGATAAAATTCTCCAAAATCTAGAATTTGCATTATAGCTCCTAGAAGTCTGAAACCACTCAAACACCTTGATAATATATAAATAAAATATAACTTAAAATATAAGAAACTAAATGTCCTATCTAAATGTAAACTTATACTTAAATGTTTATTTTATTTATATATGGCCTAGTTCGAGCAATTTTACATTACATATTAAAACCATTTTATGTGGTCTCCTTCAATGTGGAAGGCATGGGAACTATCCACATTACATGAGCATCATTTGATATCATAAAAAAAAAGATTTTTCTTTTATAAAATTCAAAATAAAAGGATAAAATGAATTATAATATTTTAATAGTATTATTTTTTTAATTGACTAATAAGCTAATTTGAAGAAGCTCGATTTAGGGCTTTATGGATGTCTTGGGGCTGCCATTTGCCCTTATATACATAAATAAACATTCATATAAGAGCCTCTAACTCAATGAGTGCAGAAGTATTATGGGCATTGCATTTTGATTTCAGAATTATTAAATCTTAATTGTTGATAATGAATAGAAAGGGTATCTATTTGTTTGTTGATTTGTTTTTAAGATGTTGAATGTGAAATATTTGATAAAATTCTTTAAAAGAGGATGGCTGAAAATTATTTATTGATTTGTTTTTAAGAGGATAAATGTGAAATGTATGACAAAATTTCTCTATAGAGGATGGCTAAAAAGTGTTTGTTAATTTGCTTCTAAGAGGATGAATGTGAAATGTATGACAAAATTTCTCAATAGAAGATGGCTAAAAATTGTTTGTTGATTTGCTTCTAAGAGGATGAATGTGAAATGTATGACAAAATTTTTCAATAGAGAATCCCTGAAAATTGTTTGTTGATTTATTTTTAAGAAGATGAATGTGAAATGTATGACAAAATTCCTCAATAGAAAATCGCTGAAAATTATTTGTTGAATTGCTTCTAAGAGAATGATTGTGAAATATTTGACAAAATTCATCAATAGAAGATTGTTGGAAATTATTTGTTGATAAACAGTTCCATGGTAGTGACTTTATGATTACGATTATATGGATAGGTAAAATTTTGTTAAATTATATGCTAATATACATAAACTCAGTGTGCATTATGTTGGGCATATTATGGACCATGTTAAGCATTATGTAGCAGATTTCATTTCATTGAGATCATTACATTATTTTGAAAAATGCTTGGTATGCTACAACGTAGTGTAAATGAGCTTGAGTTAAGATATTTTTACAAATGATGAAATAATACAAATTTGAAGTATGCTGGAAATTTATTTTTGAGTTTCTATTTCTCATTGATTCTATTATAGAGATTGTAAAGTTGACATCAATGGTAATTTGTATAAGTAAATGATATAATGGAAGGTAGTTCAAATATTAATCTGGGTGATAATGGTTGAGTTATACATTTCATTTTTATGGGTTATGTTTTTCTTATTATGAAATTTTGTATTCGCTCTAATAGATAAGTTACTGTAATAGATGCATAGTTTACACCTTAAAGATCATTGTCAATTGTCATAGAAGTGGCAGTTCGCTAGAAAATTTAACAAGTCCTTAGTTGACCACATTCATAAAAATTAGTTAATGGTCAATTAAGAGAGGTGGATAGTGAATACATTATTTTACCATAAAGGGGTAAGTTGTCATGACTAGAAAAATATGCAAGTTAATTTTAATATCTATATCTTCCCTGCTTGTTCTTAAAGGTATTTTAAAATGTTTTAGTAAGCTCTTTTTCTCTCATCCATGATTGTCCATTGGATTAAGGTCTTTATATGAAATACTCCATGACCTTAATATTGAGTGAGCATTATACTCTCACCATTTGTTCTTGAATCTTTGTAAGGAATAATCAAGTGATTTTATGTCTTGAGAATCACTTTTATTGATTAATTTATCCATTTTCTTTTCAATCTTATATTTGATTTGCTTGCTAAGTGAACAGTGGTGACTACTTTGAGCCATATGTTGAAACCAAGCATTCATAAATTTTTAGCCTTCCTTAGACCACATTGAGTTATCTCCCTTTGAATAGGTATCCCATCCATATAAGAGTCTAGTGGGATTTTTACCATTGAAAGTATATTCTTTTCTAAACATGTAAACCATATTGATCTTAAATGCACTTTAAGATAGTTTTGGAATATATTTATGAATATTTCCTTTAACATTTATGAACAAACATTGTTAGGATATTCCATTATCAACACACTAAGATAAGAAATTTACTCTGTTTAATATTTATATAGCTAAATATTTATTGTTGGCCATTTCTTAATAAGAAGTCATATGGGTGCACATTTTATTGCATGAGCAATAAATATGGATGTGGAGTCATTATTTGTTGATGTGGTATGAATAGAATGTTGAAATTATATTTCTCTTTATTAATCATTATGGCATAAGAGTTGGATTGTAAGAACTAGGAGCTGCATAATACTGTAATAATAATAATATGTTAATTACTTGTGATAGTATTCTTAAAGTTTAATACTCTTTTATTAATAATTGCATCTAAATTGAATAAGCAATTGGCTCATTGGGATTGCATATATATATATATATATATTGAGTTGTATGAGTAAAGATTTAGTTGACATAAATCTACCCTTATGGCTTTGTTACAAACAATTATGTTTGCCATAACTCTGATTTTTGCTTATGAATCACAAATTTGGATTATCACGATTCAAGTGAAGTTTTTGTGTTAAAATATTAGATAGAAGAAGGTGATTTGCCAGCGATGTGTTAACATTCTTAACATGTTTATTTGTAGGAAAAGGTTGCCTTAATTACCTCTTTAGATGATGATTTTTATATCAAACTCTTGATTGACCTATTGTATGATATCACTTGATTGAAGTCCTCTTGTAGTTTGGAATGTAAGGACATCCAAATGGAATTTAGGAAGTTAAGAGTGATTCTCCATTCCTTGATTTGTGTTAGATAAAAATACCTTGCAGTATTGTCATTTCTAGCATTTAACCCTATTGGGTGCTCTTCGCTATGTAAACACTGGTCTTGGACCAAATTTAAGAAAGAAATAAAGTTCCCTTCTCTAAATTGTTTGTCTTAAATTTGAATTTTTACCCATAATGTTCTTATGAAGGTTCAACCATTTTATTGTTGGAAGAATTTAAGAGTACCAATCCTCATATGACCTTTGATATTTATCATCATGAGTTCTGGTGACTAATTAATGTGGGAAATTTCATTAATTCCAGATTTGTTCTTTTGATCTTATACCAAACTGAGCAAATTTTATAGCACTTATGAGATTTAATGGGATTCATTTTCTTTCTTTTAAGAAGAATAAGTCTTAGAAGGACACAATTATGAAATTCCGTCCACCATTTGGAATGTTTTGATAAATGGAACCTAACTTAAATAGGTTGTACCTATATGGTAAAACTTGAGTTATTTTTGGAATCTGTCCAAATTGTACAAGAGTCAAAATAAGAATAAACATGAGTTCAAATGATCTTAAGGAAGGAATCATTCCTTTCAATCCTGTTAAGTAATGACCTTTTTGAGGAATACTCTTTTAACATATGTTATTATCAAAACTTGTATGGTGCAAGTGTAAATTGAATAAGAACCCTTATCATAAAAACAAAATAAAAAAATAAAGTATATGTGTGGGTTGTTTTGGATTCACTTCACTTGGTATTAAAGTCTATGCTTTAAGAATTTTCTGTTAAATGTTCATGCATGTTATAGTTGAACTTTTCTTGCTAGTAACAAACTAGTTGCTCAGCTGTATGAGAAGTATGTTGATAGTAATCTAAAGTGTTGGATGGAACTAGCTTACCTAGGATCCTGTAGGCTCATAAATATTCCTTGACCGTAGTATGTTGATCTCCATGGCCTTGGCTAAAGTCATCTCTTCCCCCCAAAGTCAGGTTGCATCAAGGTGGACTTCGCTTGACCTCTGGTTGACCTATATGGGTGGGTAAATAGGAGTCAATGAAATAAAGGTCCACTATTGGAATTAAAATGAATACTTGATATTTATGGATGATTTTCATGAGCAGCTCACCATAAAATTCTTAAGACCTTAAGTCCTTGAAGGTATCAAGGGTGTGACTTATGCCTACGTTGGTTGAGGAGAAAACACTTGATTTACTTTGGTAAATCAATCAGTTTTAAAAATTCATCAGTAAGGTACTAGCTTAAGCTTTTAGGCTACTAGGCATGAACATTTGTGGATTACCATAGCCAATCTATTGGATATGCAATGGTGTATTTCACTATGCATGCATACATTCCCTAGAGTCTTCTGTATATTGCAACGAGTGATGGGTACAACCACTATTTTGTTTGATAAAATAAACTCTAGAGCATGTTGGCTACATTCAAGTGCCTATGTTTTTGGTGGTATTAATGACTTGCATGGGCATGAGTCTTAAGATAATTTTCTTAATAATAAACTGTTGACTATTACTAAAGTTTCAAATTTTGAATTAAGTAATTAAATATGATTTATAATCAACTTATGATCAAATAGGACAACTAATTTTGTATCTTGAATGATTTAAGAGGCAACCTCTTAGAAAAAGAGTAGTTAAATCATTGATTTTATGTAGCTATGTTTTATTAACAGCTATAGCAAGTAGTTGTATGTTTTACTTGGATTATGTGTCACTATAGGTGACTGGTTACAACCATCTTATTTTTTTTAAAGATAATGAGATTGGTGTTTGGGGAGCACTATTTTTTCCAAAGTAGTGAGCTTATAACCAAGACTAGGAGGTTTTGTTGGCTAAAACATTGATATTTTATTGACAACAAAAAGAATGTGTTCCTTTAACCATCTAGGGAATCAAAAAAATGTTGGTGTTTGGTACTCCCAACATCATTAATGACTAGTATGGGCATAATTTTAATGTTATTTTGTTATGATGAATTGAATATTCAGGTTTGATATGAGCTCAAATGTAGGGATTATTGAGTTGATTAGCCCCTCTTGTGATGAGTGGCTTTAAGTTGGGTAAAACATTTCAACATGTACAAGCTACCCCTGGTTGGGTAAGGTTGTTTCAAGGTTGATTCACCCTTAGGAGGCATGAAATCAAGTTGTGGTGAGAACAATAGTTGGTTGTTGCATGGATATGGTTATCTATGCTTATTGGTTGTGTATGCAAGTTTGGTTGACAAGTTTGCATCCATGAGGTAATCTAAAAATAAATATGTGTTATGTGTTTATAATGTCGAGGTGATAGAATATATGAATTTTAGTTAAAATTAATGATTATGGAAAACTATAATTTCTATAGTAATAATATGACCTTCACCTTGAGCCTTGGTTGAGTCCATCCTTCCTAAGGCCACGCTATGTAGACCAAGCAACACTAGTCAACCATTGGCTCGTATAGGAGGTCCAATTGAGGAGATTAGTGATAAAAGCTTATTGTTAGAAATAAAAGGATGATGCTTGATATCTGATGATGACTTGTTTATATGAGTCCTCATATGATACTTGAGAGATAACCTCCTTGGAAGGACCGAGGGTGTGACTTAAGCCTAGAGGAATAAGTGGGGGTGAATGTGACTGACTTGCTTTGGCAAGTTAGAGCAATTTGAGTATTTTTATTATTGACATCTAATCCATGAGGTGTGAACTTGTGGATCATTGTCTGAATCTCGTGGATATTTGATGTCAACGAGGATGACATCTAAGCATTGGGTGGACCAATGAGATTTATGGACCCTCGTGCTTCCCTTATTAGTGTGCTTGTGTTGTAATGTGAGAATACCTTGGCATGAGTTAACAAAACACCTAAGTCAAGTATGTGCATTCTATTTCATGTGGTTCCTTCATTGTATGTAAAACTATTATATGTTGTATATGATTATGACAAGTATGTAAAATTTGTAATTTCTCCATGATAGGTGGATGTAATCAACCCTGTGAACTTATATTTGTTCCCTGTTAACAACATTATGGTGTGGATATCTTGTATATGTATGACATGGAATAAGTATGATTTGGTGTTGTTAAAACCATGTAATTTGTGAACTTTAATGTGGTCATAAACTACGTATGATGTAAATCCCCCTCTCAAAATTAACCTTTATAAATTAAAACTTGCCAAGGTATAATATTGTATTGTGTGGTGTAACCCCACATCATTGCTCTATTAATGAGCATTGATGCAAGTGTGATGTTGAGGGTGAATAAACATTATGTCTACATTGATCTAGAATGGGTATGAGCTAGGAAGTAGAGTTTATCGTAGGCTAAAAACCTAATTCTTCCCTTTGCATGAGGTAGCTATATGATTCATTCAGGGGTGTGCACCATGAGTGTCATAAGTTGGTTGTGGGATCTTCATGCAAAATGGTCACCTTGTGTATTAAGTGTTGCCTTACCCACCTCTTGGAGGTTGTTTTGAAAAAATAACCCTTATGAAATCCCTTTGATCTAGCCTTGTCAAGTGTTAGGATCTTACAACACAATTGATTACTTTTGTATAAGCAACTAAACACCGAATTAAACTAGAAATAATAAGTAACTAGAAATCAGAAACAACAAAGAATAGGAGATACAAGAAACAACCAATCTTGTATTAAACTCTTCCAGAAGGAAATATAATGAAGAAATCTCTCTCTTCTCACACCTCTCAGATGTACAGATCTCTTTCCCTTAAGAGTTCTCTTTCTCTCTTAATTACAACCAACTCCACTACTTGAATTGATCCACCTTGCAAACTATGAGGATCTAACCCTATTATATAGAACTAAGATTCATGAGCCATGCATTCTCCACCGTTAGATGCACCTCTTAATCAAAGGTTCAAATCTGTCCTGCCAAAAATAGAAAAGCGGACTCAAGACTAACAGTTAATATTTACATGCAAACTGTCTGTTCACCTCAAAATTAGAATTTTGGGAACACACAGATGACCGACGCCGGTCTCTGTCTATCTACATATGACCGATGTCGACCGATCCATAACCGACATCAGTCTGTCCTGACCGATGTCAGCGATTGTGTAACTCCAGCAACCTCTGCATTTGCTCATCTGGTGAAGCTTTTAGCTCCACAACTCAACAGTGAAGTACTAATTGGTCTTGTAAAATGGATTCTTAGGCATTATAGCAAGGTTGTACTTGTTGTAATGTAGGCATGTATTAGCTTGTAAATGTAAGCTTGCTATGAATAAGGTAATACTTGGATGAATGTTCTTGAAAAAATATTATAATTTATTTAAAGGCATGACTAGCATGTATGATTATGTTCGGAAGGAACAATGTAAAGTCATGATCAGGCAGTTTTAAAAATTTTAGGTACTACTAGCAAGTAAATGTAAAATGAGGGAAAGATTAGGATTCCTGGAACCATCATGTGAGATCACAAATTGATGGAAAACATGATGAAATTCTTGAAGGTTGTATGTGAATGTTGTTGTTCATTGTGGTTGGTACGGAATGTTGCACCGACCCTTGAACAATATAAATTTTTAGCAACCATAGTGATATGTTTTATCGGTTATTGATTTCATTCAGGAATGAATGAAAAAATTATGCATGAAGCATAATCAAAAGTGGTGGAAGTACCATTGTAACAAGATGGTTACTGCAATGATTTACATTATGTGGTTAATGTTATAAAGTTATGCATGGTACATTACTAAATTTTGTTAGAAAATTGTCATACCCAAGTGTGGAATAAGCTTTGGATTTAGATATTTTATATTAAATCAATTGTTGTTATAAAGTTACTGGTTTGTAATGAGGTTGAAATAGTTGAGTTATTCTATAATTATGCAAGAAATGTCATGGAATTATTAATGTATTTGACTATGTATTTATACTATGATGGAATATTAGCATAAAATTATTTTAGAATCAAAATTATGATTTTGATTTTTGTAGTCATGCTAGAAATCTATGAAGGAATCCAAAAATTTAAGCAAGTATTAGTTATAAAAAATAAGACCTTGGCTTATATAAAATTTAAAAAGTTTTAAAATGTAATAAAATCTTGCATTATGATTATTTTTATGTAATCCTTTTTTCCATTGAGTTGGAAATTAATAAGTCTTATTTTAAGGGAGCTCATAGGGATGATTCTTCAGTTTCAGGAATTCAAATTTTACGCTTGATTGTTGCACCTTTTTTAAACCATTATACTAATAAAATTAGCAAGTGGTTGACCAAACTCTTAAGGAAGCGGGACACTTAGATAGGGTTAAGGGCCTTTAAGTTATCCTATTTGGAAGGCGATTACCTTTATAGAGCTTAGAGCTTATTAATATGGACCCACACATTGATATGCCTTGAGCTTTATATGCTTCTCATAACAGTATTCTTCCTATAAAATATTCTAAGGGTATTTAACTCTAATTAAGAGTCCATAATGACCTAAATCCAACTGGGGGATAACTCTTTTATCCTTAGCCACTGGGAAAATGTCTTCTTAAGGGGGAGAGGATGTCACATTCCCAATTTTTAGTCCCTCTTGATGACTAAATATCAGCGCAATTTATATAAGTTAAAGTTAAAATTGTATGTTTTGGTTTATATCGCATAATAAGGTATATGACCTTCTTAAGTGATGTTGGAGAATTTTAAAAATATGGTTAAACCATTGGAGTTACAACAGTTTGTTCATGAAAGACCACCATGTTATGAGCATTAGCTACTTTGGACAAGTTTATTATGAGCTTAACATTGTTAAGGTCTTTGTGTTTATCAGTTGTATTACCCTAAGCCTCATGAAGGCATAGAACATGAGATTGTGTAAATATTTAAAGTTAATATGGCAAAGTCTGAAATCCTAAAACCCTAAAATCTGATTAAGTCTAAAATGTGATAGGATCCTTCAAAATATAGAATTTGCATTATAGCTCCTAAAGGTCCGAAACCACTCTCAAACAGCTTGGTAGTATATAAATAAAATATAACTTAAAGTATAAAAAACTAAATGTTCCTATCTAAATGTAAACTTATACTTGAATGTTTATTTTATTTATATATGACCTGGTTCAAATAATTTTACATTGCATATTAGACCATTCTATGTGGTCTTCTTCAACGTGGAAGGCATGGGAACTATCCACGTTATGAACATGATTTGATATCATTAATTTTTTTTGATCTTTCATTTATAAAAGCCAAAATAAAATGATAAAGTGAGTTATTATATTTTAATATTATTATTATTTTTATTGAATAATAAGCCAATTTGGAGAAACTAGATTTAGGGCTTTATGCATGTCTTGGGGCTGCCATTTTCCATTTGGTGGCAGTGGTGAAATAAATTTGTGGCACTTATTGGAAAGTTGTATATGCATGCTTAATCTTCCAAGGCTATCATTTGAAGCCACAAAGAGATATGTTTGTGCCTAAAAGATCTTGTAAATTACGTCCTTCATTTAAGGAGGAGTTGAGGAGTAAAGGCCGTATAAGGAGGAGAGGGCATGAAGGCACCATGAGGACAAGATTGGTAAGAAGAATCTTATTTTAGCATGGGCAAAAATACTCAGGTAAGTTGCCCTCTTCTATTTTAATTGTTAAATATTAATTGTTCATAATGAATGGAAAGGGCATCAATTTATTTATCGAGTTGTTTTTAAGAGGCTGAATGTGAAATGTTTGATCAAAGTCCTTAGAAGAGGATGGCTGAAAATTGTTTGTTGATTTGCTTCTAAGAGGATGAATGTGAAATGTATGACAAAATTCTTCAATAGAGGATGGCTGAAAATTATTTGTTGATATGTTGCTAAGAGAATGGATGTGAAATGTATGACAAAATTCCTCAATAGAGGATAGCTGAAAATTGTTTGTTGATTTGTTTCTAAGAGGATGGATGTGAAATGTATGACATGACTATTCAATAGAGGATGGCCGAAAATTATTTGTTGATTTGCTTCTAAGAGGATGAATGGGAAATGTTTGACATAATTTCTCAATAGAGGATGGCTGGAAATTGTTTGTTGATAAGCATTTCGACAGTAGTGACTTTATGATTATGGTTACATGGATAGGTAGAATTTTGTTAAATTATGAATTGTTGTACTTAAACTTAATGTGCATTATGTTGGGCATATTATTGACCATGTTAAGCATTATGTAAGAGATTTCATTTCATATGGATCATTACATTGTTTTGAAAAATGATTAGCATGCTACAACTAAGTGTAAATGAGCTTGAGTTAAGATATTTTTGCAGAGGATAAAATAATACAAATTTGAAGTATGCTAGAAATTAATATATGAGTTTCTATTTCTCTTTGATTCCATTATAGAGATTACAAAGTTGACATCAGTGGCAATTTGAATAAGTAAATGATATAATGGAAAGTAGTTCAAATCTTAGCCTGGGTGATAATGGTTGAGTTATATGTTTCATTTTTATGGTTGTGTCTTTATTATTATGAAGTTTTATATTGGCTCCAAAAGATAATTTCATATGTTAGATGCATAGTTTACACCCTAGATATCATTGTTAATTGTCATAGAAGTGGTAATTGGCTGGAAAATTTAACAAGTCCTTAGTTGACTGCATTCATAAAGATTAGTTAATGTTCAATTAAGAGAGGTGGATAGCGAATAAAATATTTTTCTATAAAGGGGTATGGTGTTATGAATAGCAAAATATGCTGTTAGTTTTAATATCTATATCTTCCCTTCTTATTCTTAAAGATATTTTAAAATGTTTTAGTAAGCTCTCTTTAAGCTCTTTTTGTCTCATCCATGATTGTCCATTGGATTAAGTTATTTATGAAATACTCCCTGACCTTAATATTGAGTGAGCATTATACTCTCACCATTTGTTCTTGAATCTTTATAAGGAATGATCATGTGATTGCATGTCTTGAGAATCACTTTTATTAATCAACTTATACATTTTCTTTTCAATCCTATGTTTGAGTTGCTTACTAAATGAACATTGGTGACTACTTAGAATCATCTATTGAAACCAAACATTTATAATTTTTGAGCCTTCCTTAGACCACATTGAGTTATCTCCCTTTAAATAGGTATCCCATCCATGGAAGAGTTTATTAGGATTTGTACCATTGAAAGTATATTCTTTTATACAAATGTAAACCATATTGTTCTTCAATGCATTTCAAGATTGCTTTAGAATCTATTTATGAATATCTCCTTTAACATTTATGAACAAACATTGTTAAGATATTATAGTATCAATACACTAAGATAAGAAATTTACTTTGCTTAATGCTTATATGTTAAATATTTATTATTGGTCATTCCTTAATCGAAAGCCATATGGGTGCACATTTTATTGTATGAGCAATGAATATGGATGTGGAGTCATTATTTGTTGATGTGGTATGAATTGAATGTTGAAAGTATATTTCTCTTTATTAATCCTTGTGGCACAAGAGTTGGATTGGAAGAACTAGGAGTTGCATAATACTGCAGTAATAATAATAAGTTAACTGATTATAATAATATTCTTAAAGGTGAATACTCTTTCACTAACAATTGCATCCAAATTGAATAAGAAATTGTCTCATGGGGATTGCATTTATTTATATATATTGAGTTGTATGAGTAAAGATTCAATTGACATAAATCTACCCTTATGACCTTCTTACAAATAATTACGTCTGCCATAACTCTATTTTTTGCCTATGAATCACAAAATTGGATTATCATGATTCAAATTAAGTTTTTGTGCTAATTTATTAGATAGAAGAAGGTGATTTTCCACCTATGTTTTGACATTCTTAACATATTTATCTGTAGGAAAGGGTTGCCTTGATTAACTCTTTCGATGGTGATTTTTATATCAAATTCTTGATTGACCTATTGTATGATTTTACTAGATTGAAGTCCTCTTATAGTTGGGAATGTAAGGACATCTGAATGAAATTTGGGAAGTTAAGAGTGATTCTCCATTCCTTGATTTGTGTTAGATAAAAATCCCTTGTATTATTGTCACTTCCAGCATTTAAACCTATTAGCTGATCATCATTAGGTAAACACTAGTCTTGGACTACATTTAAGAAAGAAATAAGATTCCCTTCTCTAAATTATTTTGCTTAAATTGGGATTTTTACCCATAATGTTCTTATGAAGGTTCAACCATTTTATTTTTGGAAGATTTTAAGAGTACTAATCCTCAATTGACCTTTGATGTTTATCATCATGAGTTTTGGTGACTAATTAATGTGTGAATTTTTATTAATTCCATATTTATTCTTTTGTTCTTATACTGAACCAAGTTATATATAGAGAAAATTTTATAGCTCTTATGAGGTTTGATGGGATGCATTTTATTTCCTTGAAGAATAAATCTTAGGACATAATTATGAAAGTTCATCCACCATTTAGAATGTTTTGATAAATGGAAACTAACTTAAATAGGTTATACCTAGATGTTAAAACTTGAGTTATTTTTGGAATATGTCTAAATTATACAAGAGTCAAAATAAGAATGATAATCAAGAGTTCAAATGATCTTAAGGAAGGGATCATTCCTTTCAAACCTATTAGGTAATGACCTTTTTAAGGAATGCTCGTTTAACATATGTTACTATCGAAACTTATATGGTGCAAGTGTAAATTGAGTAATAACCCTTGTCATAAAAAAAAGTTATATGGGTTGTTTTGGGTTCACTTAACTTCAATGGAAACACTAAAAGCTCCTATATATTCTATCTCTATAGAAGATAAAGCAATAGCATTTTGCTTCTTGTTTGACCAACTAATTAGACCTAAACGGAGGGAGAAACTATAGTTAGAAGTAGACTTATGATTCTGAATGTCACCAACCTAATCTAAATATGTTTA
The DNA here is from genome assembly GCA_037957365.1 of Torreya grandis. NCBI lineage: Eukaryota > Viridiplantae > Streptophyta > Pinopsida > Cupressales > Taxaceae > Torreya > Torreya grandis. The sequence continues at coordinate 1,991,448 of JARHVA010002228.1, forward strand.
CCCAATCAAGTCGATGTTGTTGTTTGTTCCATAGTGAATCCTAAAACTACGATTACCCTAAATGTAGTGGAAAATCTACATAGCTCTTTTCTAGTGTAGTTCATGTGGTTCCTACATAAATATAGAGACCATGTTCACTACATATGAAATGTTAGGTCTAGTGTGTGTAAGGTAGATGAGACTGCCAAAAAGTTATCAATATGAGGTAGCATCAACCAAAGGTGATGGACAATCAACCTCAAGCTTCACACCAAATAGAAAAAAATTCAAAGATGGCTTACAATCAACCATGTTAAATCGTGCAAGTAAATCAATAACATATTTGGATTATGCATAGTGATCATGGAGTTAGATTGAGAAATTTCAATCCCAAGGAAGTAATATAGCCAATTCTAAGTCAGTCATTTAAAACATATCAGACAAAGAAATTTTCATTATTATGATGGTGGATGAACTTCCTATGATTAATAGGTCATCCATGTAGAGAACTAGAATCAACAATGAATCATCATGTCACAAAATATAGACATTTGGATCAGAATAACATCTGGTGAACTCAACTAAAAGAATAAAGGTGTTCATCTTAGCATACCATGCTTGTAGAACTTGTTTGAGGTCGTAGATAGATTTTCAAAGTTTTTAAACTGAGGAAGAATCTTCCACAAATCCTTTGGTTACTCCATGTATATTTCTTCTTTGAGGTCACTGTGAATAAAGGCACTCTTCACATCCATCTGATGAACATCCCAATAATGTGTTTCGGCAATGGCGAGAGTTAATCAAATTGAGTTCATTTTGGAAACTATGGTGAATGTCTTGGTATATTCAATGTCAGGTGCCTAAGAAAAATCTTTTGCTACAAAACATGTTTTGAACTTGTCTATAAACCCATCTACTATAAATTTTGTTTGTTAAATCCACCTATATAAAATAAGTTTTCTTCCTTTAGGAAGAGGGACTAAATCCCAAGTTTGTTCCTTGGAAAGAAACCATATTCCTCTTTCATAGTAGTATCCCACTCAACAGTGCCTAATGCCTCACAAAATGATTGTGAATTAGAAGCAGATGTAATGAAAGCATGCACATGCATGTTATTTGATAGATCTCTAACCTATTGGCCAACACTTTGTAGTGTCTATCTAGCCCAAAGTAAATTAGCACTCAGAGAGTTTTGAGGAGATTCCTCATCCTCTAACTATCTTTTAGGAAAATGAGGAGGTGAGTCCTTATCACTACTTGCATCATTAGAACTAGAAGAAGAATCTAGATCATTAGGAAGCTACCTAGGTAGATTTGAATCATCAAAATTATTATCAAATACCAGTGTGTCTAAGGAATGGGGAAAGGTGTCAAGTGTGGAATCTAAAGGATTCTCTTAAAAATGAACACTCATCTCACTGAACAACGCATGAGTGGTGGGATGAGGAAGTATGTATTCCTTAGCACCCTCAAGATGTCCCATAAAGATGTAAGGATGACTTTTAGTTTCCATCACCTTTTGTTTCTTCTTTGAAATGCAGGCCATAGTAAGAGATCCAAACACTCAAAAATGATTCATTGTGGCTTTCTAACCACTCTAAGCTTCAAAATGAGTGACTCCCTTCAATACTTTATGAGGAACTTGATTTTGGATATAACAAGCATAACTAATGGCCTCGACCCAACATTTAGGTGCAAAAGACTTAGAGTATAAAATATAATTGGCCATTTCCTTCAAGAACCTATTATTTCACTCTACAACACCATTTTGTTGTGGACCATATGGAATTGTATGTTATTATTCAATCTTGCTAAAGTGTAGAATTGTTTAAAACTATTACTAACATACTCACCCCCATTTTTAGTGTACAAAATCTTGATGGCTTTACCTAACTATTTTTATACAAGTGCTTTGAAGTCCTAAAAATAATTAAAGACCTTAGATTTTTACTTAATAAAGTACACCCAAGTATACCTCGAAAAGTCATCGATGAAGGTAAACATATATTTAGTCCTATTGAATGAAGGTGTTAGAAATGGTTTAGCAATGTCACTGTGAATTATCTCTAATATATGTGTAGCTCTCCATGATTTACCTTTGTCATATTTCTCATAAAAATGCTTACCAAGTATGCAACTATGGAAAACATCATAAAAAACATGAACACATGGAAACCTTGAAACCTTGTAATGATGACTGAGTTTCTCCAAGTAGTGATTATTGAGATGGTTGAATCGTAAGCCATAATTTACTTGCCCCATTTGACTGAGTGAGTAGTGTAGTAAAGAGTTGATTAGGGGTAAAATGTGAGAAAATATAAAATCATGATTGGTGATCATCTTTCCCAAATGCAACTATGGAGTCACTATTTGCTTCCATAATAACCACTAAATTTCATGTGAATACAACTCTCTTACCCAAACAAATTTGAGTGATCTGATAAACATATAGGATATTGGTGGATAAAGAGGGAACACATATAACATCATGAAATGTCCCATCATTCACTTCAACATATCCTCTCTCACTAAATTCTATGGAAGTATCATCACCCAACAAGATGGAAGGCATAGAACAAGACTTCAAAGATAAGAATGTCCTATGATGAAGTTATATGGTGTGAGGCACCAGAGTCAAATACCCATGTAGAAGGCTGGGATATAACTATAACAAGTGTTTTTCCCTTATCTCTACCTTTTTTTACTATCTTTAGACTTAGAATACTCCTATGCTCATAAACTCTGATTGGAAGAATCAAGGACACTAATGTTATGTTTATTGAGTATCTTACTTAGTTGGTCAATCTGCTTCTTCATGCATTTGGATTCATCATGCCCAAATTTCTTATAGTAGGAATGTGAGTCACTCTTTTTTGGGTTTCCCATTTTAAGAGGAGGACTCTTTTGATGCTTTTGACTTAGCATCAGATTTTTTACCCTTCTTTTTACTATGGGTCCTTCTTATTATGTTTCATTTTTTTACTACTATAACCATGTTATTTGTCATGACTCCCAATTAAGACATGTCATTTAGAGGACTTTAGTGTACTCATTTGAGTAAGCTTTTCTTGATCTTGAGTTAATTCAATAGTAAATTCATCCAAGGATGACATGGATCATCTAATTCTAAGGGCACACTTGGTGGCGTGAAAGGTAAAAACTAAGACATAATTGTAGGATCTCAATTTGTCAAGGATATAAATAATCAATTGATCATCCTTTTTACCAATGCCACACAATTTTAAATATAAATAAGTTATTTGAAATTTGTGAAGAAGTCTTGTATAGTTTCAAAGTCATTTGGGCTCAAATTGATGAGCTCATTCTCCAACTCATGATTGTTCATTATGTTATGCTTCCCAAAGAGTTTTTCCAATGTGGTCCAAACTTCATTAGGAGTAGTTATAGATTTAATATGAAAGAGTAGATCTGGAGACATGGATAGGCACAATAGACCATAAAATTCATCACTTATGTTAAACCACTTTGCCTTCTCTACATCAATTGTCAATTTTTTTCTGTACCCATCATGATTTAGTGTAAGTCTTTTCTCCTTAAGAGGAGTTACACTGACTTTCCACTTGTGATACTTGAATGGTCTAAGAAGCATAACTTGACTCTATTCCATGGTGCAGAAAGGAAGTATGTGTTGAACTGTATGTGAAATAAAGATAATTATTTTTAACCCCCTGAATCTATAGAGGTTTAATTTTATAAGGCACAAAAATATTACCAATGTATAGAGCTAAAAAAACTCACACTTTCAAAAAATGGTGCCTAAAAAGGAGCTATTAATTGAAACTTATGGAAGTTTGAGTGTTTTTTGCTCATAAAAAATAATGATCTTCACTTTGCATAAATTTTTGGTGTGCAAAATATTTAGCCAACTTTTGTGAGGAAAAGTTAAGTCCCCTTGTGCTTGTATAAATTTTAGGTGTGCAAAAAATTTGGCCAACTTTTGTGAGGAAAAGTTAAGTCCCCTTGAGCTTGTATAAATTTTAGGTGTGCAAAAATTTTGGCCCAATTTTGTAAGAAAAATTTAAGCCCCCTTGAGTTGGTTGTTACCAAGGGCTAATTTTTCAAGTGACCAGTGGCTAATTTCTCATGTGACCAAGGGCTAAGGGATAGTAGTCAATTAGAATTTTGGGCTATAGATGTAGCTTGGAGTTTTGATGTCAAGATTTCAACTTGTCAATGTAGTCATAGGTTTGATGTCAGGGAAACAACACACCCTCTTTTTACATTAAAATGGGGACCCTCTTTTTACCTGATATTTATTCCTTTGAAATTTTTAGCGATCCACTTGTTTTAACCTTCCTCAGTTTAACCATCACTAGATGATAATTTTTAAGTGACTAAATGTGTTTATTTTTAATTTTTTTTGTATTTGAGTGTTCAGTTCAAGATTTACATCTGAGGATTAAACGTAAGTTACCTGAATATTTCTGAAGTGAAAGGTCTGAATCATATTGACTCATGTTCTAAAAGTGCTTGAGAATCCCCCTTTTTAAGAAATTTGGCTAACACTTGTAGGAATTGCATGAATTCCATAGAGACTTTTATAGTTTACCCCTTAGCAATCTCGTTCATTTCTATGTTCATGCAGTAGAATTGGCTAGGTGCTCTTGGTTGCTTCAATTTTACCTTAGTTGATTCCCTTAAAATGAACTTGATTCTACTAAAGGTCTATGTGAAATAGGCTATTTTATCTTATTAATTTAACCCCTATTTCAATCGATTTTCATGTCTAATCTAAAAAAATTAACTAAGAATTTGCTGATGTTCACTTTTTGCCTTAGTTGATTTCATTTTATTGGATAAAAATTACTTTAAAATAACTTTGTTTTCATTTGAAATGGATTTATTTTAAGTTTATATGTTCTTATTATTCAAATTTGAATGACTTAGCCATTTAAATTTATATTATCATAAATGTTGCTTTTTATTCAAAATTATTTGACTGCACTTTTTACATTATTTTCATAGGCACATAAGGTGGTCAGGTGACTATGATGTCCTCCCAGCAACCTAAGCCCATTTTAAAAATCCTTTCAACACTTAATCTATTTTCAAGAGTTTGCCTAGTGGGTAGTGTTGTCAACGGAGCTCTAGGTAAGCAAAATAGAGGGATGATTCTACATGTTGTGTTTTGGGTGACCTGGAACTAGTCATATAAGTTCAATGCCTTTAGGTTATTAGGTTGGTGAGATAATGCCACATGGCATCATCCTAGTGATCTACTATCCTAAAATAATCCTTACAGTACCAATGATATCAGTAACCTCTAGGGTAATAGATTAGTAGTATGATGTCACATGGCATCATCCTAATGATTTGATATCCCAAAAATGTGTATACAAGGTAATAATGATGTTATCAACCTATGAGGAAGGAGATTATAAGGATGATTCCAGGTGGTTAAATCCCATTGCTCCATAGCCATAGGGTGGTCCTCACAAGCACAACATTATGTTAGAACAAGTAAGAAAGATAATGCTATGTGGTAAAATCTCACTTCACTATGATATAAATAATTAGTAGGACTCGTTAGTCTATTGAGGTGGCAAAAGCATTAGAATTTGTGAGATGTCGAGAACTAATCACTGAGTTCAATATAGATCTTTTAACCTTGACTTTCAGAAATGTCAATCTCTCAGTTTGTCAGAACTCGAGAGAGCTTGACCAAGTAGAAAGCAACACGCATGATTATAGTGGCCCACAACTCATAATTTGAATCAAAGTAGAGGCTCAGAAAGAGTTTCATAGCAGTGACCTTGCAAGAAAAGAATGTGTTGGTTGTGTATCTATTAAATCACTAACCTAAAATTGATGGTTATCAAAATGATCAAAGGTCAAGATTTGACTGTGCATTCAACCCAACAAATAAAATCAATTGTAAATTAGTCCAAGCTAGCAAATTGGTTGAGAAAAATGAAAAAATTCAATGATAATCTAAGCAACATTATTAACCAAAGTATGGAATGCACATTGGGATCAATTATGAAACATAAAAGACAAATATATGCCTTAAAGAAGTGTGGCTCTAACTATGTAAGATGTGGCTGACTAGCTATCCTGATGCAATCTCAACTACATTCCACTGAAATCATTCATTCTTGATTTGATCAAGCATGGTCCCCTGATATTTTCATGATGCAATTGAGTGGTATTCAATCCCAATATATCTCTAATGGGCTGACCACATTAAATGTTTATAACCACCCCATTTGTGAGAAAGTTTGATTAAGTTTGAACTTCTCAAGCCTATGTGTTTATATAAGATCAAATCTTCAATGTAATAAGGGATGATATTTTAGATTTAGAGAGATAAATCCTTGCATAAAATTTTATGGCACTCAAATGATTGTAATAATCCCAAGCTTTGATAATCAAAAAGAATATCTTGATAATTTGAAGATTGTTGAGATTGTGTAGTCATTTCTTGTGTATTTTTATGGTACTTATTCCTTTGCTTCTCATAATAAATCTCCCCAGACTCTCATATCATCTTTATTTGGAGTTATTCTAGGTCTAGCTTAACTGAAGTTTGGTTTCATTGGATCCACTCAGTCAGAAAGCTTCATATTCATCTATGTTTGTGATAGAGGTTTTATCTCTTTATCCTAAAATTTTTACACTTTTTTATGATCAAGTTAGTCTATAAAAAAATCAATATGAATTTAATTTATCATATTTATTATTGTTTTACATTCAGTTTATCATAGCTAAAGCATTATTGTATCCATGAACATGATAAACTAGGTAGGGAAATTAATTTGTTCTCAATTTATAAAAAATTCAGAAGCTCAATTTATGTTAGAGACTTAATCTTGAAAGTATGTTTCAATTGAAGTGTGTAGCCTTTTTATGAATGCCTTAACTAAATCCAACTACACCTCAAACTGTTAAAATCATCCCCTTACATGGAATAGTCCACATCATCCAACTAAGTAAAGACCAACATACTAAGACCTAGTAACCAAGACCCTGGGAAGGCATTTTCCTTGTAGAAACTCCCTTATTTTAGGATAGGTAGGGACTAACAGCCCCTCACCTAATTTTTTTCTTGTGTCAAGACACACATCAACATGTTATGGCACTAGAAGGAGGGCCTAAACCATGATTTGGGTTCACAGCTAAGGCTCGAACTAAGATATTTTAATAACTTTCTATTCCACTAAGCTAAACCTTTTCTTAAGATGGAAAGTAGAAGGATAAATACCTAATAAACATCTAATAGGGATAAATTAGAGATATTATAAATTACTAACCATAGAATACCAAAATAGAGAGATAAAAAAGGGAAAGGAAAGGCTAAACCCATTCAATCAACTGGTGTTTCACCAAAAATTGGATCTGCTCCTTTTGTCAACCCATTTATCATCCCCCTATCTTTACCAATGGCCAACATGGCCTGACTTAGATAAAGAGGCTATTATCTTATGGCTACCCCATGCAAGGTTCATGATTTACCCAAAAATCTAGACAAATTTTGTCCCAAGTTTATAGTCAGAGTTGTCCAAAGAGTAGAGGAATGTATTCAAGCCTTTAAGGATGCATTAATTAGAACAAAATTTCAATATTAGGATGTTGCCTACAGATTATTTCCCTATTCCTTGGGAGAAACATCAAATGCTTGGTATTTTGGGTTACCCACTGAGTCTATTACTACTTGGGTCGAGTTAGAATTAGTATTTGTGAACCATTTTAGAATCCCCATCGAACATGTTGTCTTATATCATCATTTTATAGCTACCAAGAGAGGAAAAAATGAACCTATGAACATGTTTAATGTTCAATTTCATAAACTATATTAGCATCTAGAAGACCCTTATAATCAGATCAAAGAAATTGCTATACAAAGCTACCTAAGGGCTTTAGACTCAATGACTTATATGTGCCTTAGAAGAACCCCAGTAACCCTTATATCCTTATCTTTGGCATATAATGTATCTATTAACATAGGGAAACAAATAGTGCAACAAGGCTATGGACTTGGCCCTTTGCCTTTATTGGTCCAACCAGGTGAATATAATTAAATCCCAATGATCAACTAGGCCTTCCAACATAGTACATGACTACAGACTTGGCCCTTAGCCTTCATTGGTCTAATTAGGTACATATAATCAAATCCCAATGATCAACCAAGCCTTCCAACATAATGCACCACTAATGAAACCTATCTCAAGAGTCATGTATGCAAGCCCAAATCTAATTTACAATCCAACTCTAATGAACTACATGTTCAATAGTATGCCCTATGTGCCTTCTAATCATCTGGTTCCTCACTCAAATAACCAATAGTTAGTCCCAATGACATATAATAAAATTACAACTATACCAAACACTAGTGGGTATGTTGCATCTAACAACACTCAAGAGATATTTCCATCCTATTTGAGTCCCCAAACACCCTTTGGAAATGCTCACACCCATGTTCTCATGACTAAACCCCATCCTCAAGTAGCAAGCCAAGAAAATATTAAGACAAATCCTGAAGTGGCCAATTTAAAATAATTATCTCAAAAACTATCTAATGACATGACCAACATGCATAGGCAGGGACCTCATAATTCCAACCAAAATGCAAGTAATTTGTCTCAAGGTAAAAACTTAAATTTCCAAAGACCCAACAGATAATGAAATTATAGGCCTAACAATGATAATGTGCCCAGTCCTCTAGATAGTAACAATCATAATACAAATAGTGCTTCCAATTCTATGAATTTCATAGACCTAACTTTAAACACTTGGTGTAGATTGCACAAAATGGTAGACCATGAAAAAACCAACTACGTAGAGTTCATAACTACCTCAAACATTTTCCAAAAGGAGATAGATAATATGGAAATAGTGTGCACTCTCGCTGATAATCCAAACCAAGATGGAGGGAATCCAAGCACCACTTTAGTATAAGAAAATTATGAATTCCCATTTGAAGATGAAAATAAGCTTGAAGACAAATTGGATGAAGTACACGATATTAGGTAGTTCTAGAGAGGAAATAATTACTAGTTGAGGAGTGAGTCCAGCAACCCATTAACCACTTATACTCCTCCAAATAATACTTAGGTTCCACTTGATGTAAATTCAATCAACAATCTTCCTCTATATAAAGGACCTCCTTAATATCAGCCCAAGAATTATGCCGCATATACCCCATATAACATGCAGCCAAAAAGGGCCAAACTTAGTTGTGATATTATTGATGATCTTTAAGAAAATCAAAGCCAATATAGATATGTTTTATCTTCTTCAAATTTTCAATCAAAGATAATTACTTTTGAAAGAATTTTATGATAAAAAGGGGAAAAAACTTACTAATATTTCTGATGCACATGTTGTTCTTTATAAGGAGAAGACTAAAACTTCACCTTTTCTCTTGACACTCAAGATATTTGGAAAAAACTTACATAATTACTTGGTTGATTCAAGTGCTTCTAAGAATGTCATGCCTTATGAAATTTGTCAACAATTAGGCCTTACACCTATAAATTCAAATTGAAAGGTTATCCAACTGGACAAGATAGAGGTGAAAGTAGTGGGAGACCTGAACAATGTTCACATGTAACTAGCTTTAGATCCAAGGATCTAACAATTCTTTTATATCTAAGTGGTGGATATTCCTAATGCCTATGGCATGCTATTAAGTTGAGACTGGTCAATAACTCTGAATGGTTACATGGTAACTAGTTTTAGCCACATGTGGATATCATGGCATGGCTTACCCAACTAAAATAGAATAGAGTGAGCCTAAAATGACTCATATGATCACTGATTACAATAAATCAAATGAGATCCTCTATGAAGAATCTAAAATGGGAGTGTATTTGTTAAACAAGGAGGAATTACCCCATAGCACCCCCTTTATTAATATGTTTAGTGTATAACAAATCCCAGAAGTGGAAGAGTTAGATCTGCTATATGAAGAGGATTTATACAAAGCTCCTAAGCTAGTACCATTTCTTAATATTTCTCTAGCATGTGAAATTCTGGAACCTAATGATTTAAATAGACATGAAGAATGTTTATACTCTTCATGAGTAAAATTGACCACCATGGGTAGGTGTATCCCTGCTCATCCCATAGGAGAATTACCTATGAAGTCTCCATCAACATGTTTAAAAGAATAACTTAGAATTTACTCATCAAAAGATTACAACACAAGGCTGAGTAGTCCTAGTGGGGATAAAGAGTCCATTTTAGAATATTACAATGAGATAAAAGTATGTTTGGTTCCCTCGAACTTGCTCCCTACATGAAAAATCTGACTGGGAGTTAGGGCCACTATGCAATTGAAAATGTGTGAACATTAAGGTAGTATTTACCTGGAAAAAACCACCATCATACTCTAGATCAGTAAACGCAAACTTTTGGACATTAAAATTTGATGGTTTTAAGTCTAAAAGTGGAAGTGGCATAGGAGTTGAATTTATCAATCCAAGAGGAAAATCCTATTTGGCCATCTACCACCTATAGTTTTCTTGTGAAAATAATGTGGCCAAGTATGAGGTCTTAATTCATGGAATCCTATTCACCCTCAATAAGAAATTAAATAAAATCAAAGTGTTGGGTGATTCTTAATTAGTGCTTAGACAAGTGAAAATCCAATACTCTTGCAATGATAAACACTTATCTAGATTCTCAACAGAGTATGGATCCTGATCAAAGATTTTTTTGCCTTTTGCATTCAAACATTACATAGGCAAAAAATTATGTAGTTGCATTGGTTACTATTGCAAGCACTTTGGAACCAATTACCCATTCTATAATGAGAAGAGTCTTAGTAGATCTAGTATATACCCCTTCAGTCTCAAATAATATTAACAATTTCTAAATCTTCAATGATGACCAACACATACCAGACTTCATCACTAACACTAAAGCATTCATAGATTAAATCATTGATAAATATGGTCATTAATACTTTGAATCAGATGAAGATGGGATTGTAAACTTGAAAATAAATATCATACCAAAGGGAATAGTCTTGCTTGAGAGACTATTCGACATGGAGTATCATAAAGACATAGATAAGTCTGTGCCTGTCAAATGTATACAGCATGAGCATTGCAACCTAGGTAATGCAAATTATGTGAATAGTATGCTTCTAAGCACCATTTTCACCCTATAAGAGAAGCATTATTTTGCACAAGCACTAAATTAATTTTGAGATGTGATTGTATGGAGTTATGAAGATCTCAAGATCTTTAACACTTTTATCTTGACATACACTATCCTCCTCAAGCTTGGAGTCAAGCGCTTTAGGTAAAGATAAAGGCCCATCAATCCACTAATAGAGCCCCTAATTTTCAAATAAGTACATAAACTAATTTTATAAAGGATCATCTTCCCAATGAGACACTCTACATAGGTTTCAAACCTAGTGTCGATGAAGAAAAAGAATGGGGAGATCAAACTATGTTTGACTTCCACAATCTCAACAAAGCTTCTAAAAAGGATAACTACCCCTTTCCTTCATTATATGAAGTATTAAAAATTGTGTATTGTGCACAAATTATGTCATTTATGGATAGGTACTTAGTTTATAATCAAGTGATAGTCAATTATGAAGATAGAATCAAGACAACTTTCACTATCAAGTGGAGCACCTTTGCCTTAAAAAAATGTATTTTAACTTGATCAATGCAGGTGACACCTTTCAAAGAACAATGTATGTTTCATTTAAAGACCTTATGGGTAAGTGCATACTTGTATACATGGATGATCTCACAGTCATCTCCAAAAGAAGACCAAATCATGTAAAATAATTGAGAAAAGTGTTGCAAAGATGTAAAGACCATGGGATATCATTAAACCCCACGAAATGCATATTTAGTGTGACTAAACGCAAGCTACTTGGAAAAATTATTTCTAAAAAGGGCATATCCATAGACACAGATAGAGTAGAGGCCATCCTTAAAATCCCATATCCCAGTACTAAGAAAGAGCTAAAGTCATTATTCGACAAGATCAACTTCATGAGGAAGTTCATCTTAGGATTTGCTAAGATAATTAGGCCAATCAATAACATGATAGATAAGGATGGCAAAATATGTTGGAATATTGAAGCAAATATGGGCTTTGACCAAGTTAAATCTTTTATTATGAATATGGCTACACTCATCAATCTAGACTACGCACAACCCTTCTACCTTTATTTATTTGCCTCAAAGCATTCCATTAGTGTTGTGCTCATGTAAAAGAAAGAAGTGGGAGATGAAAGACCAGAGTCCTTCATGATCATTCCACTCACAAATGTTGAACTTAGACATTCTATGATTGATAAGCAAGCCTTTACTTTTATCAAAGTTATTAGAAAGTTTAGACACTTCATCCTACATAATAAAGTATTTATTATAGTACCTGATCTGGCCATGAAGACCTTGATATTTCATAATGAATTGAGAGAAAGGCATGGTAAATGGATGACCATACTCTAGGAGTTCAACCTAGAGCTAAAATAATTCAAGGTCAAGGACTTTGTAAACACATGGTTGAGGTGGATCCCCAAATTATTTGCCAACAGTACTTAATGCAGGATATCACAAATGATGATTGGTACACACATAGTTGGATATCTATTGAACAATGAATGTCCTAAGCACTTGAATTCCACATAATGAAGAGTGTTACACCTAAGAATCAAACATTTTATGGTCAAATATAGCATTCTCTACAACAGAAATAATAAAGGCATATATTTGAGATTCTTGAGTAAAAAAGAAGTTGAAGTACTAAGATATTTCCATGGAAAATATGGAACTAGGCATGGTTCAAAGAGTACCAAAACTCACCAAATACTAAGGGTAAGATACTATTGGATGCATCTTTTCAATTATGTGCATCATCATGAAGAATTTATCACACCTACCAAGTCACTATGCACCATGAATGTGCCCCAGTTATGCCATTACTACCCATTATTAAAGCTCGACCATTTACTAAATGGGGATTGGACATTGTAGGAGACATCAATGTTAATTCTTCCACAAGACACAAGTTTATCCTTACAATGATTGATTATTTTACTCATTGGTCTGAAGCCTAACCATTCAATAATTGCACCATAGATGTAGTGATTCAATTCATAGAAGAACACATTGACACAAGGTTTAATATGCCTAACACGCTGGTATGTGATAATGGACCTGCTTTCTCCTCCCTACAATTCCTTAAATGGGCTTATGATCATTAGGTAACTCTTAAATATTATTTCAATTATTATCTATAAGGGAATGGGTTGGCTAAATCAACAAACAAGTATTTGTTGAATGTAATTAATAAAATTCTAGAAAGAAACCAAAAAGATTGGCATAATATGTTTAAATTTGCATTATGGTCTGATAGAACTAGTATCAAGTCTTCTCTAATGACCTTTCCCTCAGGTACATGGACAAGATCTTGTATTCCCAACCAATCTAAAAATACCTACCTTTTTGTTCACAAAGTATTACCTAGAAACTAATGATCCAATAGAAACTTGTCTCTTGAACCTCATAAAATTAGAAGTTAAATGAGAAGTAGTTTTGTTACATTTCAATAAACATCAAGAGGTATTCAAATGTTGGTTTAATAAAATAACTAAGGTGAAATATTTCCAGATCTCTGATCTAGTCCTCTTATGGGATAAGGCTCATGAACATAAGGGGCAACATATAAAAATGAATGTTTTATGGCTCAATCCCTACCAAATATCTAAAATCCTGGGTGAGAATGCTTTCAGCGTAAGGTGTCTAATTGGTGAGGATGTCCCATTGCCTATCAATGGATAATTCCTCAAACATTACTTCCAGGCTTGATTAGCTTGAAATCCCCTATAAATAATTTCTCTTTTACTTTCTATTTTTTCCCTCTTGTCCCTTATTATGGTTTAGGGTTGTTTTATCATCCTTTTTTATCATATTATTTCTCCTCACTTAGTTCAGTTGTGTTGTGTGGTTTTTTGAGTTGGACCTGTTGTTTTGACTTGAGGGTTCTTGATGCAGGAGCATCCTCACTTTAGAGTGCATTTATCACATTTTGGCTTTGATGTAGCATGTTTTAGTTGTTTTGTTTTCCCTCCATTTTCTACATTTTGAAAATTTGTTTTTTTTGTAATATTCTTTAAGCCTGCAAATATAGTCTGTTAGGCGAATAGTTAAACCGTTTTGAATCTTCTTATGTTTAGAAGATTGTTTTATGCATTTTGGGGAGATTATTGCACCCAGCTCAGGATAGAATTAATTAGCTATATTGAGAGTATATGCAGATTGGTGTGGGTGAAAAAAAAGACAAAACAAAATGTACATGTAAACAGGGGAGAATATGGCAATTTGAAGAGCAGGGGCGTAGGAGGAAGATTGGCAGCACAGAATAACACCAGGTGAATATTGTTTTGATATATTAATAAAAAAAATGTGTGTGATTCTTTTGTGAGTGGAGTTTTTGTTTTCTAAGTCCAAATATATGAAAGGGGTGTCACCATTCTGCTGGACCATTTTAAATGCACTGGTTTTAAATATAAAACTGGGTGTTTCTATGCTGGCTAGGCTACCACAATGTATTGTTTATAATTCTGGCCATTTCAAACATATGTGATGTGATGTTGGGTGTTCAATGACTTAAAACCAAACAATAATACTCATGTTTTATCATTCGCAAATATATCATTACTGGGCTGTGTTTTGTGCTAAATACATTGTTTGATCTTCTAGTTTATTGTAATGATGGGTATTTCTATGTTGGCTGGGCCGCCTCGATAAATTAATGGTAACTTCAGCCATTTCAATGTGATGCTAGACACTTTAAACATGTTAAAGCAAGAGAAATGCTGCTTTCTATCTCCTTCGCTTGTTTTCCTTGTTAATATCTCAAGCTCTATCTTCAGTTTTCTCTTGATAAGAGCTGCAAAGAGTTCTTCACTCCGTATTGATTTCGCTGTTTTGGAAGATAGAGCTTTCTGGTTTGAGTCCTGTTCGGGTTAAGGTTCACATTACTCTACTGCAATGAAAGGAGGAAATTTCAAGGTGATATTTTGTGTAAAGAAGAAACAATTTGTCAAGATATATGTTTTATGCCTACCATTTGAGGCTTTCTGCTCATAATTTGAAAGTTTTCTAAACACATTCAATTTAGCCTATGTGTTTAAGTTTCAGTTTTCATCAATTTGGTATCAGAGCACAAGGGATTGTGCACAATCTAAATATCCAAGAGAAGAGGAAGCAAGATGGCCATGAGAATCAGGAACAGAGGTAGAGCTGGAGGAAGGAGACCTAGAGGACAGGTTGCACTGGTAGAAGAGATTAGGAACCTGATAGCTAGGCTACAAGACTTGGAGATGGCTCAAAGAAGAGGTACTGACATGGGTGAAGTTAGTGACAGAGAAGAGGAGCCACCAAAAGATGAATTGGTGGTGGAAGAAGAAACAGCTGAAGAGAGGTTGATCAAAGCCATTATGAAGGTGAACACAAAGCCAAAAATGGAGGTTCCAATGTATGAAGGTAATTTGAATGTGGAAGAATTAATTGATTGGATTAATGCATTAGACAAATATTTTGAGTATGAAGGAATTGAAGAAGATGATAAGAAAGTCAAGTATGCCATGACAAGGCTTAAGAGCCATGCATCCCTATGGTGGGATGGAGTGCAAGAAGAAAGAAGGAAAGGAAAACCAAAGATCAGAAGCTGGGACAAAATGGTAGCAAAAATGAAAGGTAAGTTTATGCCTAAAGATTATCAAGCAAATATTTTTAAGCAATTACAAAATTTGAAGCAAAAAGAAATGTCTGTGAAAGAATATACTGAAGAGTTTTACAGATTAACTATAAGATCAGGTCATATTGAGGATGATACAGAGAAGGTAGCCAGATACACCAATGGTTTGAAATTTTCCATTCAAGATGAAATTAGTCTTCTCATTCCTAAGACAGTTGAGGAGGCATATCAATTTGCCTTGAAAGCTGAGGAGAAGATTGCAAGGAAACAAACATCCTTCTCAAGAGGAAGGGGCAGGTCCAGCAGAGGTAGAGGATTTTAAGGAGGTAGAAGACAGCTGCAAACATCTCATGAAGAGGCCATCAGCTCACAAATTTCAAGAGGCAGCTATACACCAAGAGGAAGAAGGCCATACCAAGGATATCAAAGAGGAAGAGGAAGATTCATGGGCAAATGCTTTAAATGCAACAAGTATGCAGGACACAGGGCATATGAGTGTCCAGAGAACCCTTCTACCAGCCATGAGAGAGGTGTACATGTGACCCAAGGTGAAGAACAAAATGCAGAAGTTGCAGCAGCTTATGAAGATACCCCAGAAGAAGGTGAGTCTCTTTTGATGAAAAGAATTTTGTTAAAGCCAAATAAAGAAGTTGTAGAACCACCTCAAAGGAAAACTTTATTTAGAACCACATGTAAGAGTAAGGGGAAATGATGTAAGGTCATTATTGATAGCAGAAGTACTGACAATCTTGTGTCAACTGAGATGGTGGAGAAACTAGGCTTAAAGAAGGAGGTACATCCTAC
This sequence comes from Torreya grandis, assembly GCA_037957365.1. NCBI lineage: Eukaryota > Viridiplantae > Streptophyta > Pinopsida > Cupressales > Taxaceae > Torreya > Torreya grandis. The sequence continues at coordinate 2,007,927 of JARHVA010002228.1, forward strand.
ACCTTATCAAGTCTCTTGGCTACAAAAAGGACACAAACTTCTGGTAAGTGAACAATGCAAAGTAGATATTCAGATAGGAACATATAAGGATCAAATTTTATGTGATGTCATGCCCATGGATGTATGTCATATCTTACTTGGAAGGCCTTGGCAATTTGACAGGAAGGCCATACATGATGGAAGGCAGAATACATACATGTTTGAAAAGGATGGGATCAAGCATACACTCACACCATTGAAAGAAGAGGCTGCTATTGTTGTTGGACAAAATTCTAAAATTTTGATAGTAAGTGGCAAAGAGTTTCTACATCAAATGAAGAAAGAAGAGGTAAACTTTGTTGTAACTGGTAAGCCAAGGAGTGTAGTCACTAGTACTAAGTTGATTGATTTGCCATTAGAGATTCAAGATATGTTGAATGAGTACATTGAGATTGTGGTAGATGATTTACTTGATGAGTTACCACCATTGAGAAGTATTAGCCATCACATAGACTTGATTCTAGGAGCAAATCTTCCAAACAAGGCTGCCTATAGGTTAACACCAAAGGAAAATGAAGAGATCAAGCATCAAGTTCAAGAATTGTTAGACAAAGGATTGGTAAGAGAGAGTTTAAGTCCTTGTGATGTCCCTACAGTGTTGAGTCCTAAGAAAGATGGGAGTTGGAGAATGTGTACAGACTCTAGAGCAATCAACAAGATTACTATCAGGTATAGATTTCCATTGCCAAGAATTGATGATTTACTTGATTGTTTAAGTGGAGCTACATATTTCTCTAAGATAGATTTGAAAATTGGTTACCATCAGATTAGGATAAGAGAAGGGGATGAATGGAAAACAACCTTCAAGACTAATGATGGACTCTATGAGTGGTTAGTTATGCCATTTAGACTAACCAATGCACCAAGTACCTTCATGAGGCTAATGAATGAAGTGCTGAAGGAGTTCACTGGTAAGTTTGTGATAGTGTATTTGGATGATATTTTGGTGTTTAGTCAAACTAAAGAAGATCATTTGAAACATTTGAGGATGGTATTGAGTAAGCTACATGAAGAGAAATTGTTAATCAATGTCAAAAAGTGCAGTTTTCTGAAAACAGAGTTGATATATTTGGGGTTTGTGATTTCAAATGAAGGATTGAAGATGGATAAGGAAAAGATTAAGGCCATACTTGAGTGGCCTACACCCAGGAGCACATATGAGGTAAGAAGCTTTCACGATTTGGCTAGCTTCTATAGGAAATTCATAAGAAATTTTAGTGGAATTGTTGCTCCAATGATAGATACAATCAAGGGTGATAAAAGAAGTTTTTGTTGGACTGAGGATACTGATAAGAGTTTTAGATTATTGAAAAAGAAGGTAACTGAAGAACCAATCTTGACCTTGCCTGATTTTAATAAGCTTTTTCAAGTAGAATGTGATGCTAGTGGAACTGCAGTAGGCGTTGTTTTAAGTCAAGATGGGAAGCCTATAGCATACTTCAGTGAGAAGTTAAGTGATGCTAAGAAGAAATATTTAGCTTATGATCAATAATTCTATGCTCTTGTACAAGCTTTGAAGAAGTGGAGGCATTATCTTTTGCCTAAAGAATTTGTTTTATTCACTGACAACTATGCTTTGCAGTTCATTAGCAATCAGAATAAGTTGAATCAAAAGCATGTCAAATGGATTGAATTTTTAAAAAGTTTCATATTCACTATTAAGCACAAGAAAGGACAATCTAACAAGGTTGCAGATGCCTTAAGCAGGAGAAATCTGATCATACAAGAGTCTCAAGTAAGCATTGTGGGATTTGAAGATTTGAAGGAGCTATATAAGGAAGATCCAGACTTCAAGAAACCATATGAAGCTTGCATGAATCCAGTGGGGGTTGATATAAGTCCTTGGATAAATTTCATGGTCCAAGAGGGTCTACTATTTAGAGGCAGCCAGCTTTGCATTCCCAAGAGTTCCATGAGGGAGAATTTGTTGAAGGAAAAACATAGTGGCAGCTTATCAGGACATTTTGGGCAGAACAAGACATTAGCACAATTGAGTGCTCACTACTATTGGCCAGGTATGAGTATTGATGTTAAGAAATTTGTTGAAAGGTGTAAAATATGCCAATATGCTAAGGGAAGTAGTCAAAACACAGGTTTGTACCAGCCACTACCCATTCCAAATAGACCTTGGGATTCAATAAGCATGGATTTTGTACTTGGTTTGCCAAGAACTCAAAAAGGTCATGATTCCATATTTGTTGTGGTAGATAGGTTTTCAAAGATGGCTCACTTTATTATATGTTTCAAAACAATTGATGCTACTCACATAGCTAATCTATTCTTTCAAGATGTTAGATTGCATGGATTGCCTAGAAGCATTATTTCTGACAGGGACACCAAATTTGTTGGACATTTTTGGAGAACCTTATGGAAGAAATTGGGAACACAATTAAGTTTCAGTTCAGCCTGTCATCCCCAAATGGATGGCCAAATAGAGGTTGTCAATAGGAGCTTGGGAAACATCTTGAGAAGCCTAGTAAGTATGCATCCAAAATAATGGGATCTTGCACTTGCACAAGCTGAATTTGCCTATAATGATTCTCCTAACAGAAGTATAGGATTCAACCCATTTCAAATCATGTATGGAATGCATCCAAGAGGTGTGTATGAGTTAAGAAATCTAAGTAGCATGGATACAAGGAGTGCTGATGCGAAAGAATTTGCCAATGCCATGCAAAATTTGCATGAACAGGTAAAGAAGAAACTTGAAGAAAACACCATCAAATACAAGTTAAGGGCAGATCAGAAGAAAAGAGAGGTCAGTTTCAGTATTGGAGACTTTGTTCTTACTCATCTTAGAAAAGAGAGGTTTCCAAAAAAAGAATATAACAAGCTGAAGGTAAAGAAAATAGGACCATGCAAGGTAATAAGGAAGTTTTCAAATAATGCATATGAAATAGATTTGCCAAAGGGGATTGGAATCTCTCCAATTTTTAATGTTGCAGATTTATATCCATATAAGGATGAAGGAAAATCAGACAAAGAAATTGAAACAGGGGTAGATGAAGTTATCTAATGGGAGCAGCAACTACCAAAGGAAGTGCCAAAGGAAATTGAGAGTATTTTAGATAAGAAAGTAGTTAAAAAGACAAGGAACAAAGAATACTTCCAATATATAACTAAGTGGAAGAATCTACCAACTGAAGATGCAACATGGTTGATTGCAGATGACATCCTTAAGTTGGGCACAAGTATAGATGAAGTGATGCAGAAAAACAACAAGTGAAGAATACTTTTTCTGCTGGTTGGAAGAATGATGTAGGAGCATCCTCACTTTAGAGCGCATTTATCACATTTTGGCTTTGATGTAGCATGTTTTAGTTGTTTTGTTTTCCCTCCATTTTTTGCAGTTTGAAAATTTGTTTTTTTTGTAATATTCTTTAAGCCTGAAAATATACTCTGTTAGGCAAATAGTTAAACCGTTTTGAATCTTCTTATGTTTAGAAGATTGTTTTATGTATTTTGGGGAGATTGTTGCGCCCAGCTCATGATAGAATTAATTAGCTATATTGAGAGTATATGTGGATTGGTGTGGGTGAAAAAAAAGACAAAACAAAATGTACATGTAAACAGGGGAGAATATGGCAATTTGAAGAGCAGGGGCATAGGAGGAAGACTGGTAGCACAGAACAACACCAGGTGAATATTGTTTTGATATATTAATAAAAAAAAATGTGTGTGATTCCTTTGTGAGTGGAGTTTTAATTTTTTGAGTCCAAATATATGAAAGGGGCGTCACCATTCTGCTGGGCGTTGCTATTCTGCTGGACCATTTTAAATGCATTGGTTTTAAATATAAAACTGGGCGTTTCTATGCTGGCTGGGCCGCCACAATGTATTGTTTATAATTTTGGCCATTTCAAACATATGTGATGTGATGTTGGGTGTTTAATGACTTAAAACCAAACAATAATACTCATGTTTTATCATTCACAAATATATCATTGTTGGGCTGTATTTTGTGCTAAATACATTGTTTGATCTTCTGGTTTATTGTAATGCTGGGTATTTCTATGTTGGTTGGGCTGCCCCAATAAATTAATGGTAACTTCGGCCATTTCAATGTGATGTTGGACACTTTAAACATGTTAAAGCAAGAGAAATGCTACTTTCTCTCTCCTCCGCTTATTTTCCTTGTTAATATCTCGAGCTCTATCTTCATTTTTCTCTTGATAAGAGCTGCGAAGAGTTCTTCACTCCGTATTGATTTCGTTGTTTTGGAAGATAGAGCTTTCTGGTTCGAGTCCTATTCGGGTTAAGGTTTACATTACTCTACTGCAATGAAAAGAGGAAATTTCAAGGTGATATTCTGTGTAAAGAAGAAACAATTTGTCAAGATATATGTTTTATGCCTGCCATTTGAGGCTTTCTGCTCATAATTTAAAAGTTTGCTAAACACATTCAGTTTAGCCTGTGTGTTTAAGTTTTAGTTTTCATCAGTTCCCCTATTTTATTTAAGAATGAGTATGGTTTTTTGTTTATAAGTAATATCAATGGCATTCCTTATGTGCAAAATGTTAAAATCATGTTCACTTGCTTGCATAAACTACTACATTTTCCTTTAAGGGTTAAAGGGTGGGGGCCTATGATTTATAACAGAACATATGAATTTTTAGAGGTTACATTTCATATTTTAATGATCATTAAATGTACATAGCAAAAAATATGAAGCATGATGCATCCTTAAAAAAAATTAGTTTTATTTTAATTTACTATCTACTTATTTATCATCACTTGACCCATGGCTTTGTCCCCAACCCTCAATGGATTGAATAAATCAAAATCTCCTTTCAAAAAAACTGAGCTAAAATACAAAATCCAAACTTTCTCCTTGAAAGGGTGATCTTGGCAACCTCCACCACATGTTTTTTGCCTTGGTTGGTAGTGAAGCAAGGCCTTAAGAAGAGACTAGAGGTATCTCTATCGGGGTTATAAATGTCTGGTTGAAAGTAGATTAATGCCCATGCTATTTCTTCCTAGCTAAAATTGTAAAATCCTTCTCCCTCCAGTAGTGCATGTTAGTTAGGCAAATTTGATTTGTTATGTGTACATGTAAAATAATTGGGTACATCACATAAAATCACATACTTATGCTCTTTAGATAGATTTGAAGTTTAACATGTCATAAGTTGGAGCATAATTTTGTGCCTTCATGTTTTTGACTTTATTTTAGAAGAATGCTTGCAACAAGTGTTTGTATTTGAATAGGAGCTTAAAGATTCTAGACTCTTGAGGTACTTAGGAGTATCTCTCAATAGGAGTCACCATTTATTGTTGATCACACAACATGCCCCATTTTTACTTAAAAATGGGGACCCTATATTTTCTTGGTCTTTATCCCTTGGGAGTTTTTAGTGATCCACTTATTTGAACCTTCCTCAATTTAACCATCTACTAGATGATAGATTTTTAGTGACTAAAAGTGTTTGAATATAATTCTTTTTGTATTTGAGTGTTTATTCCAAGCTTTGTATCCTAGGGTTAAAATTAAGTTGCCTTAATATTTATGAAGTGCAAGGTGTGAATGATATTGACTCATGTTTTGAAAGTGCTTGAGAATTCCCATTTTGAAAAAAATTGGCTAACACTTGTAGGAATTACATGACCTCCATAGAGCCTTTTATAGTTTCCCCTTTAGAAATCTCATTCATTTTTGTGTTCATGAAATAAAATTGGCTATGTGATCTTGGTCACTTCAGTTTTGCCTTAGCCGATTCCCTTAAAATGAACTTGATTCTACTAAAGGTCTATGTGAAATGGGCTATTTTATCTTATTAATTTATCCCCCATTTTAATTTTTTTTTGTGTCTAATCTCAATAAAATCGATTGAGAATTTACTCATGTTCACTTTTTGCCTTAGTTGATTTCATTCTAATAGTCAAAAAATGATTTAAAATGGCTTTGTTTTCATTCAAAATGGCTTTATTTTGCTAACTTCTTGCATTCTTATTATTCAAATTCAAATGACTTAGCCATTTAAATTTAGATTCTCATAATTGCTACTTTTTTATTCAAAAGTTACTAACTATACTTTTTACATTATACTTGTAGGTACCTAAGGTGGCATAGTGCCATGCAACCTCTTCTTGATTCCCATTAAAAAATGCCTTTCAACACTTAATCAATTTTAAAGAGTTTGTCTGACATGTAGTGATGTTAGTGGAGCTCTAGGTAAGTGGAACATTGGGATGATTTTGCATGTCCTGATCCTGGTGGCCCAAAACCATCCATACAAGTTCAATGCCTCTAGACTATTAGTTTATAGAGATGACACCACATGGAATCATCATGATGATTCACTATCCTAGAACAATCCATATAGTGCCAATGAATTCAGCAACCACTAGGCTAGTAGATTAGTGGGATGACATCATATGACATCATTCTAGTGATCTACTATCCCAAAAATGTTCGTACAAGGAAATAATGACATAATCAACCTCTGGGCAAGAATATTAGTAGGATGAAACTATGTGGCTCAATCCCATTGCTCTATAACCATAAGGTAGTTTGTGCAATCCCAACAATGTATCATAACAATGGGTAAGTGAGATAATGTCATGTGGTGAAATATAGATTCACCATGATATAAATAGTTAATAGGACTTGTTAGTTTCCTAAGGTGGAAAAATCATCAATATTTATAGATGTCAAGAGCCAATGAATGAGTGCCATGTGGATTTTTAGTCCTAATTGTCAAAAATGTTAGTTTCCTAGTTTGTCATAACCTGGAAGATCCTAACCAAGTGAAATACAACATGTGGCATGATTGTAGTGGGCCCATAACTCATAACTCAAATCAAAGTAAAAGCCCAAAAAGAGTCGCATGATAGTGACCCCATAAGTAAAGGACATGCTGGTTGTGTAGCTAGCAAAGCACTATCCTAAAATTAATGACCCATATGTCTGTCAAAACTATCAAAGGCCTAGATTCGACTACACATTCAACCCAATAGATAGAATTAATTACAAAATGGCCCCAACTAGTGAAGTGGTTGAGAAGAATGATGGAATTCTATGTGAATCTGAACATCATTATTAACCAAAGTATGGCATGCACATTAGGATAAAGCATGAATCATAAAAGTTAAATATATTTCTTAAAGAAGTGTGGCTCCAACTATGTAGGACGTGGACAGATGGGGTAATCTCGATGCAATCTCAACTACATTCCACTATAGGCATTCATTCTTGATTTGATCAAGCATGGTCCACTAATATTTTCATGATGTAATTAAGTGGGATTCATTTCAAATGGATCTCTAGTGGGCTAGCCATATTGAGTGCTTGCAACTATCCCATTAACGGGAAAGTTTGATTAAGTTTGAACTCCTCAGGCCTATGTGCTTATATAAGATCAACTCTTTGATGTAATAAGGGATGATATTTTATAGTTAGAGAGATTATACCCATTTATTTCCAACTTTTTATTTCTTTATAGGATAATTTCTCCCTTTCCTTATTTTAATCTTATTATTGCATATAAATTTATGGTACTTAGATAATTGTAGGAACCCCAAGCTTTGTTAATCAAAAGGAATATCTTGATAATTTAAAGACTATTGAGAATGTGTAGTCATTTCTTGTGCATTTTTATGGTAGCTATGCCTTTCCTTCTCACAGTCATTCTCCCAAGACTCTCACACTATCTTTAGTTTGAGTTATTCTAGGTCTAACTTAATTAAATATTGGTTTCATTGGATCCACTCAGTTAGAAAGCTTCAGATTCATATGTGTGTACAACATATGTTTTATCTCTTTCTCCCTAATATTTTGCACTTTTTTAAGATCAAGTTAGTCTAGGAATAAATCAGTTTGAATTTAATTGGTCATCTTGATTATTGTTTTACATTCATTTTATCATAGTTATAACATTTTTGCATCAATGAACATGATAAACTAGGCAGGGAAATCAATTTATTCTTAGTTTATATAAAATTTAGAAGTTTAATTTTTGTTAAAGGTTGAATATTGCAAGTATGTTTCAAGCAAAGTGTATATAATCTTTATTAATTCCTTATCCAAAGCCAATAACACCTTAAGCTATTAAAATTAGCCCTTTACATGGAATAGTCCACATCAGCCAACTAAGTGATGACTAGTGTACCAAGACCTTGGGAAGGCATTTTACACATGGGGGCTGCCTTATTTTAGGATAGTCAAGGATTAATAACCCCTTACCTACTTATTGGATTGTGTCAAGATGCACATCAACATTTTCTAGCACTAGAAGGAGGGCGTGAGCCACAATTTGAGTTCGTAACTAAGGCTTAAACTAAGACATTTTAAGAACCTTCTTTTCCATTGAGTTAAACCTTTTCTTAAGATGGAAAGTAGAAGGATAAATACCTAGTTAAAATTTATTGGGGATAACTTGGATCTCTTAGAACTTACTGACCATATAATACCAAAACAAAGAGAAAGGAAAGGCTAAACCCATTCAGTCAATTGGTAGTTTTCCAATAGTTGTGTTTGCTCCTTTTGTCAACCCAATTATCATCCCCAAATATTTACCAATGACCAACATGGCCTAGATTGGGAAAAGAGGTTATTATCTTGTAGTTATCCCAAGCATGGCTCGTGATTTGACCAAAAATCTAGACAAGTTATATCTCAAATTTATATTCGAAGGTGTACAAATAGGGAACATATCCAATCCTTTAAGAATGGATTAGTTAGAACATAGGTTCAACATGAGAATGTGGCCTATAGATTATTTCCCTATTCCTCAGGAGAAACAACAAATTCTTGGTCTCTTGGGTTACCCACTAGGTCTATTACTACTTAGGCTAAGTTAGAATCAATATGTGTAAACCATTTCAAAATCCCCATTGACCCTACTATCTTATATCATCATTTCACAGTAGCTAAGAGAGAGAGAAAAGAACCTATGAGCATGTTTAATGCTCAATTTCACAAACTATATTAGTGCCTAAAGGATCCTTATACTTATACCGAAGTAGCTATTATACAAACTTACATGAGGGATTTAGACTCAATGATTTATATGTTATTTAAAATAACCCAAAAAACCCTTATATCCTTATCTTTGATGTATAATTAAGTTTTTAACCTAGAGAACCAAATGGTGCCACAAGGCTACAAACTTAAACCTTTGCCTTCGTTGGGCCAACCAAGTGCATATAATCAAATCCCAATGATTAACCAAGTTTTCCAACATAATACACCAGTAATGAATCATATCTTAGGAGCCATGTATATAAGACCAAATCTAGTTTACAATCTAACTCCAATGAACTACATGCTCAATAGTATGCCCTATATGCCTCCAAACAATGTGGTTCCTCAAAGAAACAACTAACAGTTAGTTTGAATGGTATATAATAATATTGCAGCTGCACCAAGCACTAGTGGGTATGTTGCATCTGATGACACTCAATATGCACTTACATCCTACCTAATTCCCCAAACACTTGTTGTAAATGTTCACACCCATGTGCCTATGACTAGCCCCCAACCTCAAGTAGTAATCTAACCCAGTAATAACATAGATCCTAAAATGGGAAATCTGAAACAATTATTTCAAAAACTATTTAATGACATGACCAAATTGCATAGGTAGGGACCTCATAATTCCAAATAGAATGCAAGTAATCCATCTCTGGGTAGAAATTTCAATTTCCAAAAACCCAATAGAGAATGAAATCCTAGGCATACAACAATAATGTGCCTAGTCCCCTAGATAGTAACAATCAAAATAATAATAGTGTTTCCAATTTTATGAATTTCATAGACCTGGCTTTAAATACTTGGTATAGATTACACAACACAACAGACCATGTAAAAACCAACCGTGTAGAGTTAATAGATACCTCACACATATTCTAAAAGGAGATGGATAATATAGAAATAATTCCCACTCCCAATATGGAAATATTTTGTTAGTTCATCTTTTGGGTAGTCATGTCAAATATGCCACTAGTTGAAAAAACTAGATCCACATGGTTAGATGCCTCGATTGATCTAGCTTCTTTGGGTTTTAATAAAATAATCTATGCATAAATTTTGATTGTATGTGTTTATCCATTGTGTAATGTTCATTTTACCTAGTCCCTTACAACCTATTGTGGCTAACACTTCTTATTTAGAGAAGTAGGGTACCCCTCTATAAAATGATCAAACTCAAAGTTACCACAATTTTAGTCTCATTCCAATGAAATCTTTTCCAAGAGAGTCCTTGATTTCCTATTTCACCATGGTTTTCCTAAGTATATTATGTATTTATGATGGCAAATTGATCCTTGTTGAGAACCCCAGGACCTCTGAATTTAACACAATTGAGTATTGGTTGTGTCATAAAATGAACTGGGCACTTTATTTCTTAGAATATTTAATGCACTAACTTTTTTTTAGGTTTGATTTCATATTAAGGTTCTTGGAATCTCTGTATCCCAAAGTGGCAGACTCCTAGAGTCCTATGTGTCACCTTATGGAGATTAGTTGGTGGATAGGTGAGTGTTTATAGTTGTCATGATTATTTCTATTTATTTAGTCTCTTTTTTTAGATTTTTGTAGGAGGAGAGATTAAATGGGAAAGTGTTGTATGGATCACTATTAGAGGTGTCATAACTTATCAAATCCTAACCAATAAGGGTACCTCATTATCATAATTGTCAGTCTCCCAGACCTGATAAAGATGTCAGAGCTTAGGAGAGCCTAGCCCAATAGGAAAGTTCCATGTCAATCATAATCAGAATGGTTAGTCTCCTAGATCTGGAAAAGATGTTAGAGCCCAGGAGAGCCTGATCGAGTGGAAAATTATTACATAGCTTGGTAGTTAGATTTAATAAGATCTAACCAATAAGCTCACCCTAATGTCAGACAGGTCAGTATCCCAAATCTAATAGAGATGTTAGGATTCAAGAGACCCTAACCAAATGAAAGAGTGACATGTGGCTCATTGTTAAGATTTTTAGTCTCCTTAACCTAATAGAGATGTCATTGCCCAACTTATCACAACATGCCACATGGTATTTCCATACAAATTTATAAGTAGATCCCAAAATACCCTTGAGTGATCATAAAAGGGTATGATCATAATTAAAAGGTTAATCAAAGGATGACACACATCCTCCAACTAAGATTTTCTTCTCCCAATCATATAAATATGAATAATTAGGCCACACCTTAGTGGTAATCATTATAGCATAGACAAATTAGTAATGGCATGGCACAAAGAAAAAACTACTCAAAAATTCTTAATGATGATATGGCCATGTGCCTACCACACTCTGGGCATTGATTAAATGAGAATTCGTGCCCTGATTAGATATTTTAAAGCATCATATCATGATCACTAAATCTAGTAGGTGGTGAATGATCATGATCTCTAAGTTTAAGTTCAGATTAGGAAATAAATGGGAAGATCAAGCCACCAACTTGAATGTTAATTCATGTTGAGTGAGCCTCCAAATGCCATTAATGTAGGAGATGTATGAGGATCTCTATAAGTGCCCCAAGGTGAACTCATTAGTTGTTATTACTCCAAATTTCCAAAAATCTAATCCTCATTTTCTTCTCCTTTCAATGCCCTCCATGCTTCCCCTTTGTTCAAGACTCAATATTATATAATTACATCCTAATTATAATGGCCACCTCATCCTCTAACTTTAAAATTGAGCCAAAGTACAAAGACACCACATTCCTAGATGGATTAAAATGCTTCAAGCACTATAATGAGATATTCAAGGCTATTGACTTGGTGCCCAAATCCTCTAGCAATGATGATGAAGATGAGGTTGAGTTCAAATATGCCCTCTAGGTATATGAGAAGTATAGGCTGTACCAAGTCGCAACTAAGCTTGATGTCTTCCCTTGTGCCAATTGGTTTGGAAAATTATTTCTCATGGTTAAGAGAGTGAAGGATGGTGTCCATGATGTGGTCTTATCTATGAATTCTTGGCATCAGATCACATAACCTAGGAAGGTACCTTTAAATCTTACTATAACAACCCAAAGTATACAATCACCTATGATTCAAGTATGGTGATCACCTAGACCAATACTTACTAGATTTATGACATCCTAAAGGACTATGTAGAGAACCTTGATGCTAAATGGGTCAATAAGATGGATGTGAATGCATACACCATTTGTACGTTCAAGGAGGGAATCCATATCAAGATGATACTGCTCAACTAATTATTAGAGGAAAGTGAATACCTACATGTCAACCTTTTATAGATCCCCCTATTCCACATAATATTCAAGGGTTAATAAGTCCTTGAGCCTAAAGAGGTGATTAATTTCAATGTGATCAAGGTAATGGTAGATGCCTAGGGAGGAGGTGACTTCTACATGATGAGCTACTTTGTAGATGCAGTCAACACAATGATCACATTAAAGCTTTTTATCTTTATAACATGCATTCCTAGAGGTGTGGTGGTCCATTTAGTTTTTTTAAAAATATATGGACCCATTATTAGAACCACATCCGAGAGATATGTGAGTCCTTCTACCTAGTGGTCTACATGGCCATTAATGAGGTAACCATGCCTTGGATATCAATGGAGATAAGGGACTCTCTTGCTCCCATTCAAGACTATTTATGTTGTAGAGAGGATACAATCATTCAGGTGGTATGTGCTCTCAAGGTTCCCATGTACCTACCCTACTAGGTCCCAGACTGCCTGGCCAAGTAAGAGATCACATATCAACTGGTGGAAGGCATATTAAAGCATTACATTAGCCTATAATAGAAGGCCTTCCCATTCATCTTGATCACCACTAGGCACCACTTTTATAGATCATCCCCCTCTATAGAAGATGGCAATAAGAATAGACTCTTTTTTCCTAAGTAGGGATAAACACTGAGACTGGACCCACGTGATATTAGCAAGGCCAGTATAAAAAAATACCAAGCTTGACTTAATCTTAATTATGTCCATTAGCCTAATGATGATGACAAACTCTATCTAAACCCAACTAATGACCAAGAGGTGTTCACCTATAACAACACTTAAATGAAGAAGAAAGAGAAGTAGGCTCAGCTTGGGCCATCCTCCCAAGCTTGCCTTGCCTCTTCCACATAAAATTATTTAAGAGGATATGTTTAGGTAACTCCCTCTAGATTTAGAGAATAATTATAGAATGGTCCCAACTCCTCATCCTAGGCCTTCTTCTCTATGAGTTTCACCTTTGTGGCCCTCTACTCCAATTCAACCACCTCCCATGGTCCAAATAGCTTAGCCTCAATAAGTGCAAGCTTGGATGGCTTGACCTTAAGTGTCTCAACTCCAAACAAATCAACCTCAGGCTACATAGGCACCCAAGTTTGACATCAATAGCAACCCAAAGACAAGTCTGAGGTAGTACTAATAGTCAACACCTATGTAGACACCTTTCCCTACTCCCTCCACTCTCTAGCAGTATCTTGTAGTACCACCTAGCTTCCCAAATCCTAAGTAATCCACTCAGATGGTTCCTCCCCTTTTCCCAATTTCACCCCCTCTATAATATATCGAAGTACCTCTAACCTAAGCCATGCACAACATTCTCATCTCCTCATTCCCATCTACATCATCCATCCCATAAGTAGGGATCTTTATGATTCCTCCACTTGTTCAACCATAGATTAAGATACCTATAGGTACCCCACCTCCAACCTATATATCTATATTTCCAGTAATAAGTGAACCTATATGCATAGCTCAAGCATCTCAGTCCATTCCAGTGATAACTTAACTTGCCCAGTAGGTTCCTCAATCAATCCTCACAACCTCTATCACCCCTACTCCCTCTACTATAATAACTAAAGTTGATTTAGGAAAGAGGCCCAAAAAAATTGGAAGGCAATTCATCCTTGGACTTTTATTCAGGTCCCAATTGTTCCCTCTTGACCTCCTCTATAGACTCTCATTGCTCCTCTTGCACCTCTTAGCCTCCTTTTTCCATCATCTCAGGTGCCCAAGGATTTGGATTTAACTAGCCAATTTCCTCCTTTCTATTGAATACCCCTCTCCTTAGAGTCATTACCCTGTAGGTCTACTTGACCTAGAACCAATGGAAATCATAGATGTTCCCTTGGGATTTCCCATTCATCTTGCCTCCTTTTTCACCCATTCCTCCTCCCCCTCTAATTCTCTCTTCTTTCATCCCTTTCACTTCATCCATTCTCCCTCTACCTCAACCTCAACCTATAACAACCATCTTTACCACCCCACCAACACATCCATCTACCTTGAAAGTGATTTTGATGTCATAGGCACTCAAGATGACTATGTAGGGTGACCCCAATGTGTAGTGGGACTTTAATTACACCATAGGGAACATGAGGAGGATCCTCACCTAAAATTTCATTAGGAAGGAAACCCTATGGTCTAGAAAACACAACAAGATTTATTCTCCCTCACCAAAGTGAGGACATCCATGAGAGAATAAAAAATGGTTGAAGACCCAGTCTCTATTCTTTGGGCTATACATGATATGTTAGAGAAGTTGATGGAGGATAAACAAGGATAGGTATGATCCTTGTAAGCATAACTAAAAAGATCATTCCCTATGGAGATAATCAGATAAGTTGAGGATGCCCTCCTATAACTTTTCTCAGCTCTTGTAGAAGTGGTCAAGACTCTAGTAGATAATAAGGTGCATCTTCAAAGGGCCTAAACATATTTAGAGAGAATTACTCTTGTGGAAATTAAGTGAAATAAGTTAATAGTGATCATACATAAGTGCTGTTATTGGAATTCAATCTCATGCCCACTTTTGAACTAAAATTTTATCAAACATATGTTGGGAGGATGAGGGTTACGATTTAAGAATGGTCGAGCCTAACACAGATGGTAGTAGATCCCCAAGAGGAAGGGAGTAAAAATATATTGGCCTAATTCAAAGAGGTTAATATCATTGTGTTATTCCACCTAGATGGCACTCTTATAGATAGGAGTGATTTCGATGTTCACTTGAGTCACTTCAACAAGGTCATGAGAAAGAAAGTGGCAAAGGCTAGCAAGGCTAGAGCCCAGGTGGTGCTCAGACTCTCTACCTAGTACACTATGAGCATTATGTTAGGTTTTAGAGGTCAAGGTGTCCATAAAGGCCCCATTCCAAGTCTATCAAAGATTAATGTCCCAATTAGAGGTGATCTTTTGAGAACTATCGATAAATTTGGCCAAGTTAGACCTAGTAGTAACTACACTGGCTACTAGGGAAGTAGAATCCAAAAATTTGGGAGGTAGCTCATCTGCAGTTCCTCCACGTATCATTTAAGTGGGCCCTTGGGTATATTTTGTAGAGAGTGGAGGAAGGGGATATTCCTTTTTTTCAAATAAATATAGTTTTAACAACCCATAATGGCCATCATGTCCCAAGATGGGAATCTCATGTGACTTAGAGGCAAACCCCATCCTTATCTATAAATTGTAAATTATATCTTATGGTGAAAGGTTAGTAATTTTGGTCCCAAAAAAATGTCAAAATTAAGTAATGATTTCACCTACTTTCCTTCATCTTTGAATTGTGAATGTCTGCCATGATAGGCACTCTTTGTAAAGCAACTCATTTTTTATGAATATAATTCCTTATTTTTTGCTAAACTAGTTATTCATTTAATAATGTGTCAATCATTTCCAGTTTTGAATAAATGTTAATGTTAGAGAATTTAAAAAGTGTTTTGTTATAAAATTAACATGGTGGTTATAATGTTTTGTGTTTTTTAACCCATTCATAAACCCTTTTCATTTTCTTTCACAACTATAGTAATTTGTATATCTATTTATAGATAAAGTTTGAAGGGCCTATGTGTTGTTTACTATAGGCTCTTTGACTATTGATATTTAGTGAGGCTTATGAATTAAGAATTTCCTTTTATTTATTTAGAATTTTTCCCTTGTCTAAAATTGAGTCAAAACCCTTGGTGAAAATTTTCACATAGTGGTATAACTATGATAGCACACTTACCTCAGTTCTTGAAGCATTAACACCTTTCAGGGTTGGAAACACTCTTTCTTGCACTACCTTGCCCTCTTTTTATGTTTTTTTATGGCCCAAAAAATTCCCTTGATTTATAGATTGGTAGGACATGACTTGATAGAAAATGATAAATGGAATTTTTAAAAATTGAAAATGAAATCAAAGTGCAACTACACACATCTTAAACCTATAGTTGTAACAATCATTGTTCTTTGAGTATAAATGGTTAAACTTCTCAGTCCTTAGATTGAACTAACATCAGTCCTAAAATTAATGAGGTGATAATTTATCCCATTAATTTTTGTTTGAAGCATAATTACTAAGAGGGGGGGTTGAATTATTCATCAAAACATTCATTCAATTTAGCTTAACATTCATGAGCCATTCATACAAGTACATAGATCTAGCAAGCATAAGCAACCATACAAGAGAATGAAACAAGATAGCACATCATATATGTGAGAAACCCTCAAAGGGAAGAAAACCCACTAAATTTTTCAAGTGGACTATAGTCTTATAAGACAAAAACCAATATTTAGTGAATCACCAACTAGATATAGAGCATCGACCCCAACTAGCCAAGTACCCACTTGACTAGGCTTTAACAAGCACCCGCTTACAAGGAGGCACTAACCCCCTGGATGACTCAGCACCAAATCAGCCACTTGATTGCTTTGATCACATTTATAACACCTTTTTTCTCACCCAACATATGATGATCACCTTATTTATCTCTTCACACTCTTTAACACTCTCAAACTGCCTTCTAGGCCTCTTTGCTCAACTAGGTCTCTTCAAGACTGATTAGGTCATATGATCTTGATATTCATATGTAGACACACTATCATATATTAATTATAGTCTCTCTACACTCCTATTATGGTATAAAATACCTCCTTATTCTCAATAATGTGTTATTTCATTTGTTTGCACATCTAACTCACTGACAAGCCAAAATTGGCCTACATTGCATTGCATATATACTAGTCTTTTGTTCATACACCACTTGGTCATCTAGACACTCTTAACTCTTAGGTAGACCATGTAATAGGTCTTAAGACTTATTATGAACACTTTTCAATCATATTTTGATCACACATTGGTCAGTCATAGCTCAATTATGCCTTGATTTTCTTTCAGACTCATGGAGACCTAATTGTATTAGGTTTATCTTGTAACGTGTAGAACATGATACTTTAGAACACCTTACACTTATATATATATATATATATACCAATATTATTTAAAATACACTTTAAATATATTCAAACTAACCTATTTTGAGCTAAACAACACATTATAAATTCAACTACTTCATGAAACACTCCTTGCAGCTCACTATCTCATTAGGCTTGGATGTACTCAAACACTATCTAATCTCTCTCATGCTCGATCACCTACATGTAAAGTAATCAAAACATATAAAACATGTTTACATAATATTTATTACCTTAATTTCATATTCATTCACTTGGAACAATCTAACTCATTGACTAACATTGGTCTTACTCACCCTTTAGGTCTCATGGAGACCTACTTCATTAGGTCTACTCTCTTGATGCTAAGACTTGATATTCTTGGATCCAGATGGCCTTATCCAACCATCACAAACCACTCAAACACTTTTTTAATGACTTATTATGAACTTTTCCATACTTGGTTAGATTTGCATCTTTTGTTCATACCCTGAAGCCCTCTTTAGGACAAACTACCCTATTAGACTTGTACACCTCAGAAACTATCTTACAAGAATGAAGTTCAATCACTCCTTTAGCATCTCTCCAATGAAAAATGAAACATATATACATATACTATATGGCCTCATGAACATTCCAACTACTTGGAATAATTTCACTCAAATAATTTTGGCTTAAGAATAACTTTACAACTTTCTCACTTGGAACTATCAGAATACTCAAAAACATAATCATATCGAATTAGACTTAAACCACCTATGTAGATACTTTTATTGACTCTTGATGAATTAAAATTATCCTATGACATCTTTAGATCATCCTCAAATTAAAAAGTCACAAGGTCTAATGGCAAATATTGGTCTTACAAACCAATTCCTTGACTTACAATCTCACAATCTAATCGTGAATAGATAAGCCATTTTGTGAACACATTTTCTTCACTTATATTGACCTTAAAAACTTCTACCAAAATTTATCATGACATAAAAGTACAAAACAACATTTTCATGCACTTCAATCTGTCACTCTTTCATGAAAAGACATCAAAAATCATCTTCTTGTCATTGCTTGGGTTTTGCACATTTTTCTCTATTAGGCCTATTAGTAACTAGCCCACTTGGATCAAAAAAATTTCACTCTTAAATACTAGAAACTACCCAAAAACCTTCATGGACATAAACCATGAGTCCATAACTTCTTTCATCCATTTATTAATTTTGTCCAATGTAACTTTTGACTTCTACAATAACTTCTTCAGAAATAAGCCTGTAACTCAACATTTTCTCTCTCCTCTATCTAATCAATACCACCTGGAGGTACTTGTGAGAGTTAAATACAATATCAAATAGTGTACATGAGTATACAAATCCATTCTAGGCACTTTTGATCAACATACTCAACATTGGGTCCTTTTTAGGGTTGTAAGAGGGTTTAAACCTATTTTCAGTCTTAATGATCATTCATAAATCATAGCCACTCAATCCAAAAACTAATGATTTAAATTTTGAGATAAGACCCTTACTCATATAACATGAATATCTTAGGTTCCCATGCAAATTTTTTATGAGCTAATGATCACAATAAAAACCTTCTCAAGTAGAGAACCCTTCATTTTGTGCACTTGAGAGACCTTAAAACACATTTTCATGCCTTATCCTTCAAACTTTGACCCCATATTGCATGAATAATCTAAAAACAATTTTAATCACCTTTTTAAATTCTAACCTACTCACACTTACCTTGGAAATTGATCATGATACCTCATTAGGCCATGCTCTCTCTCTTTGCTCTCTAGACCTTGAATTACAAACCACACTAGGACTTGAAACTGACCTTCATACCTCTTGACCTTACTATAAACACCTTATTCACATGACATAAAACCTCATATAACCTCTCATTCCTGTGGCATTCATCTGACCATTCTACTATGCTCATACCTTTTTGCAAGGTCTCTTTAAGCCATGACTAGTACCATGACTAGCCTTCTTAAGCACTTGACACTTGACACAATAACATGTACTCACTCATGTTGATCTCAATGATATCACTCAATTTGACACATGAACACTCTTTAAGTAGTAATCTGATATCATTTCTCTCATACAACAACACTCTTCCAAGCTTCTTGACACAACTCACTACCAACTAAACTGACCTTGCTCTCACCAACACTCTTGTAGACCTACTTGTCATCATACCTTCACAAGAACCTTCTTATATCACACTATAACATTTTCTCATGACCTTATTCAATTTTCACTAATCTCTCACAACTCTCTTCCAATCAACTTTAACACATCACATAGGTAACTGAACTTGATCATTTAGACACCAATCTCAAAACAACTACTTGACATCAACTTCATTTACCATGATTACAATCTGTCTTATATCAACAACACTCACTATGATAGCATAATAAATCATCATAAAAATACCTCAAAACTTAATTGACCATGAACCTTCATAAGAACCTTTGACATCAATGCCAAAACTCAATAATTAATAACAATGTTAAATAATTATCTCCCACTTTTCTTTTTGAAGCACTTGATTTCATGAGGACCTTCAGAGGTAGAAAGGTTTTAGGGCCAAAAACAACTAGTGATGGGAGGGATTAAGCGATATGATATTTTAGACATAACATTTAATATTTAAGTAATTATCAGTAGGATCCTCAACCTTACAGAAACATTATATTAAATCACTTCGTGTTGCCCTTCTTATATGCCTTTTCCATTATTTTATGCTTCAAACACACAACTGGCACTAGAAGGAGGACCCTGAATCTATTTTTCAAATTTTCTTAATTAGTAACAGTAAGAACACATGTCATATAAGATATAATATATGGGGTTTATGTTTGTTAGTGGTGATGTTTTAAATGTTGTTTATCTGTAAAACACCCTAGAACCTACTACACCTATCGCTAGAGTTAGGTCCCATCATGACAAACTAGTTATTTCACCTTTACATTTTCATAAGAGGCCAAAATTTGGTAGACCTAGACCCATACCAATAGTTTTTCCTACTAGATCATCCTCTCAGTCTCCCAAAATAGACCACCTATAATGGCTCTCCAAGTACCCTGGTAAGCCAAGCTAGTTATCAACATTACTAGGGTTATCCATGACTTATTGAGGAACCCATAAAGATACCTTCCCACTTCACTCCTAGTGTTGGATGAATGGATAAAGAACATGTGACCTCATATAAAACTAACCTAATATTTCTCAATGTGGAACATGAAGATGTGGTGTGCAGGATTTTCCCCTTCATTTTGATGGACTCAGCCTATGACTGGTTCCTTAACCTCCCTAAATACTCAATCAAAACTTGGGACCTATTTAGTAGGGATTTATTAGCTAAATTTGGGTAAGTTATTTACCCTAGCATCCTTTACTATAAGTTCACTTTCATGAAATGAGAAACTAAGTAGCCCATTAGAAATTTCAGTGCTAGGTTTCAGAAAATGTATAGCTAAGTCACCATGCTTTACCAACCTAATGCCTTGAGATGTACAAGAATGCCTTAGACCCGTGGATGACCATGTTATAAAGATGGGACCCCCATATAGTCAACTTACCCCTAGATTATGCTAAAGCCATAAACATTGATAGGAAATTAAACCCGCAAGGTTAAATGATTGTTCCTATCCCTAATGTTTTATTGTATATGCTTGAATTAAACTTGTTGCCCAACATAAACTAGAATATTCCAATGCTTCAGCCATTGCCCATAATGAAACAAATCCCTTTGAGTAATGTCACACCAAACCAATGCTTAGGTTTTTTGAACCCAGTGATCAATGAAATGGTTCCCTAATTGTAACACCAATTTCCATTAACAACAACCAACAACACCTAAACTATACCCAAGAAGTCTACTAAAAATGAGTTGGATGTCATCCAATGAATGCTCCAA
Source organism: Torreya grandis (assembly GCA_037957365.1). NCBI lineage: Eukaryota > Viridiplantae > Streptophyta > Pinopsida > Cupressales > Taxaceae > Torreya > Torreya grandis. Next base: position 2,029,023 of record JARHVA010002228.1, read on the forward strand.
AAACTAAGTAATGATTTCATTTTTTCTATAAAGACAAATGGGTAGTTCAAAAATAAGAACTTCATCTCCCAAAGACAAAATAAGAATTATAATTTCTCCCATAGTTAGTTAGAGCCTTCCCCTAATACACTACCTAAAGTTAACATTTGTGAAATAGCTCTACCTAACTGGTGTTGAGTGCATAACACATCCACCCATAGAGAACTTGATTGTATAGAGTTATGTAGTGCCTTTGATATCTTCCATAGAGAAATGTATGAGTACAAGGTTGTTAAAAATGACCCAAAACCATCAAACTCAGGTAGACCCCCTATCACAACCATGGTGATAGAGACTATGGATTTTCCTAGCCAAGAATAAAATGGGTCAAAGGAGAGTACTAGTGAGGTTTATGTGTTCCAAAAATCCTAAAAGATCAATTATGCCTTAAGGAACTAACAACTATAACAACCCATTACTACCTCAACTCCCCTGAACAATGGTGTAACCCCACCTGATCATAATATTAGGAATGACCCTACACCTCCAAAACCTCATAAACCAAAAGCTCTTGTAGAAACCCCACCAGTCCAAAACAAGGTAGGCTATAACATCATAGAAGACATGAAGAATACTAAGGCAAATAGCATGCTTTATGAACTTGCTCAGATTATTGAATGATGTGATCTTCTGTTGAAATCCCTAACTAAAAATTGAACACATACTAAACATAAAATAGCCCACACCAACATACTCATCCATAAAAAAAGAATGAAGTGCCTCCCTTTCTCCTAACCACTAAGTTATTTGGGAAGAATTTTCACAACTACCTAGTGGACTCAGGAGACTTAGCAAACATAATGCCAATATGAATTTATGAGATGTCAAGGTTAGTTCCTATCAAATTAAATAAGGTGGTGGTTAAACTAGATAAGTCAAAGGTCAAAATAGTGGGTGAGATTCTAAATGTCCACATGCAACTAGAATTTGAGCCTAAGATTCAATGGTTCATAAACATCTAGGTGGTAGAGATTCTCAAATCCTATGACATGCTCCTTAGTAGGGATTGGTCTAAAATTTTAAATAGGTACATGGCCACTAAATTATTTCATATGTGGTTACCCTGAAGAGGTGTAACCAATTAAATTAGAGCGAATAGAGAACCCTACGTGAAACACATGATACTGAGTACAATGCAATCAATGAGAAAGTGAATTTAGTATCCTCAGGCTTAGGGATTTCTACACTAAGTACATATCTGACTAAAGATAAAGCTAATGATGAGCCATACTTTCCAATCATGTAGTCCCTATACATTAATGAGGACCATTCCAAATAAGGTAATGGAACTAGTGTTCTACTAATAAACCCCCAAGGAAAGAAACACCTAGATTCATATAGGTTGTAATTCCCCTGCACAAGTAATCTAGTGGAGTATGAAGCATTAATCTTAGGCTTATAGTTTACATTAAAATATAAAGCAAAAGAGCTAAGAGTATTTGGTGATTCTGAGTTAGTGGTTAACCAGGATAAGGGAAAATTTTAGTGAAAATTATCATAGCTCAAGAGGTATAAAAATAGCGCCTATGACTTGATTGAGATGTTTAGTGAATTTGATGTCATCCCTATCCCTGCGTAATTAAACTTGATTAATGATTTGTTGGAATCCTTAATTATTAAATTAACTCCCCTATATGATAACGAGTCATAAGAGTTATTTGTGGAACTAGTCCCTTGTCTATTCATCTTAAATAATATGACAAATTTTAAGGTCTTTAATGATGATCAGTAGATTATCATATTTCTTAACAATGTTAGGGTATTTAAAGCCTAGGTAATTAACAAAACAAATAAATACAACCACTTGATAAGGACATGATCCTAAATATTCATGAGAACCACATCCAAAAAGGGATGATTTCAATAGAAAAGGTGTTTGATACATTCAACCCTACCCCCCAAATTAAGAAGCCCAAATTTGAGAACCAAAATCTTCGAATCATCAACCTCAACTTTGTAGAAAAACCCCAAACTATTAATGTAGTCCCTAATTGGACAAACCTCAAACTCAAACAATAATGAAAGTTACTGCTAAAATATAAAGATGTAATTGTCTGGGCCTATGGAGACCCCAAAGTTTTCAACCCAAAGGTAATTACTCTTACCATTAAACTCAAACCAGGTCAAAAACCATTTAGGCAAAGACAAAGACTTATAAACCCAATCATGGAACCTTTAATACATAAAGAGGTTCATAAATTACTCCATCTTGGGATAATCTTCCCAATTTACCACTCTACTTGGGTAGCCAACCTATTGCCCGTGTGAAATAAATATAGATAAATCTATTTGTGCATAGATTTTCAAAACCTGAATCGAGCTTCAAACAAATATAATTATCCATTACCTTCCCTAGATGAAGTAATCCAAATGTTGAGAGGATCCCATATGATGTCTTTATTGGATGGATTCTCAAGATATAACCAAGTCCTAGTAAATTTAAAATACTGAGTCAAAACTGCATTCACCACCAAATGGGGTACATTCACCTACAAGCAAATGTCATTTGGGTTGATCCATGTCGGAGTAACATTTTAGAGGGTGATGGATTTTTATTTTGAGGATTTAATTTGAAAATGTATAATAATTTATATGGATGACTTGACTGTGTTTTTTAAATATAGATAATATCACATAATCCACTTACATAAGGTATTTGGAAGGTGCAGGAGGTATGGTATCTCTCTAAACCCAAAGAAAAGTGTGTTAGGTGTCACCGAAGGTAAGCTTCTCAGTCATATCATCATGAAGGAAAGTATTACTATTGATCTAGAAAGAGTTGATGTAATTTTTATATTACCTCTTCCTAATAGCAAGAAAGAATCAAATCCTTCTTTGGAAAAATTAATTTTGTTCACAAGTTCATTTATAAATTTGCTAAAATCATAAAGCTTATGAATGCTATGTTGAAACATGATGTAAAAGTGTAGTTGCATGTTAAATTGAATGAGGATTTCTAAGATGAAAAATATGCTATCATGCAAGCCTTGGTGTTGATCAGTCTAAACTATATGTAGGATTTCTCCATTTACCCTTTCACTTCTGATCACACCATCACCACCTACCTCATGCAAAGATTGAATGGTGAATAATACACTATTTCTTTTATGAACACTAATCTCAAAGATTCAAAACTAAAATATTCCACTCTTGATAGGCATGCTTATGCACTAGTCAAGGTTGTGAAAGAGTTCAAGCACTACATTCTTAGGACTAAGGTGCATGCAATCATCTTAGACCCAGTCATCAAGAAAATGTTGAGACAAAATAAACTGGGTGAGCATAGAGATAGATGGATGACAAATCTACAAGAATATGATTTGGAAATCAAACCAACCAAGTTGCTTATAGGATAGGGCCTTACTCAGCTGATAATTGGCATTGATCCAAGGGTTATTGTGCACTAATTAGACTAGGAGATAGTATTATAGGAATATTGGTACATCCCAATTATACATTACCTACTGTAAGAAAACATATCTCTTGGGCTCAACCAAACACATAAGAGAGCTCTAATACTGAAGGATGCATAATACATGATAAATAAGGGAATTTTCTTTAGTAAAATTCATGAGGGCATCTATTTTAGATTCTTATCACAAGTTGAAGCTAAGGAAATAATGGTAAACTTCCATAAGACGCTAGGAGGTGGCCATCCTACAATGAATGCAATGACACATAAGATATTTTAGTAGGGTACTACTAGCCTACCCTATTCAAAGACATCCACGACCATGTCTATATGTATCATGAATATTAAAACTTCACTAAAAGGGAAACCTACACAATAATGACATTACTGCTAGTTATAGAAATGATGTCATTTTCCCAATTGTTGGCCCCTCTATTTTGACCAAGTATTTGTTCCAATTTTGGCATGTAGCGTGGAGGGACCATTTTCCATTTTTATGCAAGTACCAACATGGTGTGAGAGAACCATGGCATGGGAGGACCATGGTGTAAGAATAGCAATGCGAGAGTTGAAGGATGCAGAAGGACAATGGTTTGGAAGACCCAATGTGGGAGGACCCAGTTAAGAGAAAACATAGCATAAGGAACTCGAGAATAGAGGACTTGAAATAAGAAATGGAAGACTAGGGGAGCATGAGGGAAGTATAGCATTAGGAATGCAGGATTAGTTTGAAGAATAAATCATAAAAGACACTTTGACTCCACTAATTGGAGGCCTTGTACCAGCCTATGAGGAATAAAACACTTGGAAATAAATGTATAACATAGAGTAGGCATATAGGGGAATAGAGGCCCAATTCTATAGGAACAATTAGTTGTATAAGACATGACTCTCAACTTGTTAAGATTCCATGTGACATGTGTCCATTTTGAGTTAGGAACTTGATACTTGGATAGGGAAAAATAAGTATAAAAACCCATTTTGTAATCATTTGTGAGAGGATTGGTGTGGGTGAACCTTTGAAGGAATATAGAGAATTTTGTCTTGTAATCTATAAGCACTCAATGAGAATTCAATGTTTATCATATGGTACTTTGAGCAATGGACTGTTAACTATGTTGAATATTGAAATTTGTTAAGTGAATAAAGTCATGAGTTAATTTCTTATTTTATATTTAACTAGTGATGGTAGTATAATCCATTGTGTTAAGGAATAATAGTAGGGTATTTATTTGATAAGAAATAAGTAAACACATGTCATGTTTCAAAGTCTTTGAGAACTGATCTTTTGTTGCATGTTTCAAGTGAGCACGAAAGACTCATCCCTTACGTGATGGCGCCAACATGCTATCCTATTAGGAAGAAGATTTAGTTCTGACATAAAGAGAGAACATGCTTTAGATGTCCTCTAAGCTTCACTAGTGACCATGGAACCCACTTCTTGAATGAGACAATTTGAATCCTATTGGTTGAATTCACGATTGTGCATTACAAGACAACACCATACCACTCATAGGCCAATGGAATAGCTAAATCCTTCAACAAGATCCTCGGTACCACTTTGACAAAAATTTGTAGTGTTGGTAGAAATGATTAGGATGACAATGTATATGTAGTACTTTGGGCATAATAGACCACATACAAATGCCTCAACAAAAGTGCACCATTTAATTTAATATTTGGAAAAGAATCAATCATGCTAGTCAAATTCTTAGTTCCATCTCTCTGGATAGTGCTTATAAGAAACCTTGATGATGATGCCTCTTTGAAAGCTTAGCTTGATGAACTCATGAAACTAGATGAGGCTCATTTCCTTGCCCATTGGAATCAAGATGTTGAGAAACAAAAATAGAAAGTATACCATGATTGCCATCTAGAGAATAAAATATTCACCCCATGCATGAAAGTTATACTCTATGACTCTAAGCTCGCATGCCACCTTGAAAAGCTCCACATTCATTGGGATGGACCATTTATAATTCATAGTATTTGACCTACTGGAACTTATCAGCTAAAGCGAATAGATGGTCAATTCTTCCCAGGACACTATAATGGGAGTTAGCTTCTACTATATTATGATTCTATTTAAGTTTGTGTTATTTTCAATAAGGTTTAAGGCTATTAGATTAGGATTTTTTGCTTTCAATAAAAAGTGTTACCCTTGAGACACACAACTCTCTTTTGAAATTCTTAGTCCTTTAGTTGTTTTCATGGAGGACCATGAACCCTTTTAGTGTGGGATATGATATTATGCATATGAATACAAGACATAACATGTGGGCATGCAAGTTTCAAGTGTGCAATAATCATACATGGTGTGCAAGTGATTAAGGGTGCGTGAGTCATTTAATAAAATAGATTCCTACCATTTGCATGACAACTAGTTTCCACTACTCCAAAAAAATGGGTCAGTTGTCACCCACTTCCAAGAAAGGCATGGGAAGGAATGGACCATTAGTGCAACAAGGTTAGTCATAACAACAAGCATGTGAGTGGAGTGATGGGACAAGTTTTTTAGAACACTAAAGGCTCGATGCAAGATCTGACGTATGAAGACCATTAAAAGATACACATTTATGGCTAGAAATTATAAGGAGAGGAAATAAATTAATGAGCTAAATTGGCCAAAGGACCTATAAATAAACAAGTTAAAGCCATTATACACTTTAACTTGCTATAATATTCAAGTGCTTAATGAACCAGAGAACTAGAGACAAAGTCAATTTCCTTGAAGAATAGAGTGATTGAGAAATAAACAAAGACACAAAGATGATTGCCAAGTGAAGGAGGAAGGTTGTTAAGTGAAAACACATGTAGAAGTGGGTTGAGATCACTCTTTGTAAAAGTTACAAGTTACAAGTTTCATCATTGTTAAAGTGTGAATATTGAGAGCTGAGGTAAGTTTGATTGCCACCACATATTCATTTGGTAATGTGGTATGACTGAGGGTTAACCTTCAAGCACCATGGAGGGTAATGCAATTGAAGAAAAATACAAAAAGACTTGAAAAACTATCAACCATACCAGAAGAGAGAGAGGTGAGTAGAGAAGCATGGATCCTTATAAGAGAGGAGCCTTTCGAAGACCTAAAAGAGACATGAAGGCAAGTGCAGTGCATAAAAGTTTAGAGTGAAAGTGCAAAAGAAGCCAAGATGGTGAAAAAGGGAAAGCAAGCATAGGCCTCCTCATCATAGACCACTCCACCATCTCCCCCTCAAACCATTTACGTATAAGAGATATAATACCCTGAGTCGGTCTTGTACATAGAAAACTGGGTCTCTGAGTTGGTTATTGTGATCGTATTTGACTACAACCACCACCAATTGGGAAATGAGGTGCAGTTATAAAATGATTATCATATCCAAACCAACAACACATGAAACCAAGTGGTTTATGACTTGACCATCAAGAACCAATTAGACAAAGGTGGCCTCTTCCAACTCTTTAAATTGCCATATTTTGGAAAGCTTATTGAGGCAGTTCAGTTCCTCCTCTCATGTGTTCATGAGGATTACATCCACTTCACAGGGCACAACATGAAGATGGTAAGAAAATTCATAGGACTCCAGTGCTCAGGGGTCAATGTGTTGGATGACCTAGCAAATACAGAGGAGATCTAGTAGACCACCATTGTGCTTATGTATCAAAATTAATGGCATGCAATGCACATTAAAATTCTATAGGATCCCACCCTAAGAGTCATAGTGTAGATCATTTCCACCAAGGTTAAAGGGACTGATCTATGGAAGGAGGTGGATATGGCCCACTTACACATCATGTACCAAATAGTATAGGGAATACATTACAATTGGGCACTGTACTTTGCCCAAAAGATAGCTAAAGATGCAGAGAAGGTACATAAAATGCCTAAGTTTATGTTTCCTTAGGGGCAATCTTATTATTATTGGTTTTTGATGAAATGAGCATGCCTATATATAGTTCAAGATCTTTAAAGTGGGTGTATCCCCCCACTCACAGGTCCCCTGCTGAGTGCTATAAAGCTTTCACCTACCCTCAACACATCACTACAACATATAAGTTAAAGATGAGGTATTGGTTTGATGAATGAAGGTGGCTTTTGGGAATGAATGGTGCATTCCCAAGGATCTACCCTCCTTCATAGAAGATCAAGTAGAATTCATTATGAAGCAGCACTACTCCCTAACACGTATTTGGATGAATCCTTTATGAAATCTCTTAGTGTGGGTTAAGCTACCATATGCCTTCTCTCTATGTTAATTCATCGATTCTATCAATAGAATATATGATGCACAATTGATCAATATACAAGTAGAATAGATCGATGTAGAGCACCACACCCTCTAGAAGATGTTTGCATATCCCAAAAAAAAGGCCTATACGAGGAAAGGAGAAACAATCATAACCAACATTAAGATCAAGAATATCCTAGCTGGGGAATATATACATAAACTATTCTATATGTTACACCCCAACCCATGCCCTCAATATGGAGATTCCAAGGAGAGAATCACTAAGGTACTATTGAAAAAGAGGTAGTGTGAGCCAAGTGCCAACACAAATAGACAACAAAGCCCCCAAAAGTGGTAGAATACAGTAGAGGTGTAGCTCTTTAGGCTAGTTTAACATCACCATTCAGTGCCACATCCACCACCTCACACTTTACCTGCACCTCATCCTTTTTCACCATCATCTCCATCCCCATCTCATAGTTCTACACCACCTATGTCACCTTCACCTCATCATACTCCTTCCCACTCACCTACACCACCTTCTCTACCTCGATCATCTCCTCATCCAACTCCCCCACCCTCACTTCCACCTTATCCAAGGACTACCACTAGATCAATGATTCACCACCCTCCAAGTCAAGTGCCCCAAAGGGACCCCTCATAAGAGCAGATACATAATGTGAAATCTGATCTAGAGAAGATTCCATCCCCTATGCAAAAATTTTTGGCTATTGATCAAATCAATACTAGAGAAATGAGAATGGATGGGATGGATATCGAAAGCCATCAAGAACTTGAGCGAAACCCAAGAAAGGGGAAGGGGTTAGCTGAGGGGGAACCAAAATAGAGAGAGACATCTAATCTATGCGAATGATACCAATTCAATGTAAACAAATAGAAACTCTATCTTTTGAAGCATTTCCACCCTAATGATGTGACCCAAGAAACAAGGAAGCAATTATCCTTCTTTTTAGATATGTATAATGAGGAGCCTCAATTCAATGTTCCATTGGATTACATTTTCTTTGGCCTAGATGCCTCAGGTCTACTAGACCTTATGAAGTTTAATCCATAGCAGCTCTCCCTGATAATAACAAGTGTCTTATTTTTGAAAACTACCATGGAAGTGACATGCCAAAATATTTTGTCAAAATCAGATGCATCCACAGTCAAAAGGAAACATGGGAAGGTGGTATACATATATAATAAAGTGTATGTTAAAAATTAGGTACTAACTGACGAAGTGGCCTCTTGAAGCAATAGCTTCAAGAGACCACTGAGGCTAAATTAAGGGTTTTAAACCTTTGAAAACTTAGTTTAAAGGAAGATCCAGCACTGGCAGATGGTGTACCTTTGAAAAATTATTTTAAACATTGGTTGAGATTTTATAGTTCACCACTACAATAGATAGCTATTGTATTACTTTGGAAAGAGTTAGGGAGGTTATCCAAATTTTGGATAGAATTTTTGCACACATGGCATGCCGTAATAAGATAATAGAAGCCTAAATCAATAATGAAGAGGTCCTGAGGTAACAAATGGTTGATGTAGCTCCATTAATAAAAGATTATGTCAAGTGTGCAAAGGCATTCAAAGATGTGGAAATGATGGAAGACACTATTAATAACCATTGTCAACAAATAATTGCTAGTTTTTCCACACTTTGAGGATAGGTTGATAAGGAGGTCTTCAAATTAGAGAACATCAAAAAAGAAGCTAGCATAGTCCTGGAGGAACAAATGAATAATATTGAGACTCTAATTCAGCCTGAAGAGTTGAAAGAAGTAAAAGAGGCCATTGAAAAAATAATAGCTAAAGTTATCGATTCCTTATCCCATTGGGATGAGCTAAGGAAAGAACTCAAGTAGAAAGGGCCTGAGTTCTTTGAGGATGCCAATACAACTTAGTACAGGATAGACTAATAGCTTACTCTGGGGTGATGTTGGCCACTCAATTTTGACCAAGTATTTGTTCCAATTTTGGCACACAATATGGAGGGACCATTATCTATTTTTATACAAATATCAGCATCTCACAAGAGAACCATAGCATGGGAGGACCATGGCACAATACTAGCAGTGTGAGAGTTGAACGATGTAGAAGGATAATGGCATGGAAGACCCAGTATGGGAGGACCCATTCAAGAGAAAATGTGGCATGAGGAACTTGAGAATAGAGGACTTGGAACAAAAAATAGAAGACTAGGAGAGGATGAGGGAAGTGGAGCATGAGGAACATGGGATCAGTTTGAAGAATAAATCAAATAAGATACTTTGACCCCACCTATCAAAGGCCTTGTACCAGCCCATGAGGAATAGAACACTTGGAAATGATTGTATAATATAGAGCAAGTATATAGGGGTGTAGAGGCCTGATTCTATAGGAACAATTAGTTGTAAGAGCCATGACTCTCAACTTATTGAGAGTCTGTGTGCCATATGTCCATTTTGAGTTGGGAAATTGACACTTGGATAGGGCAAAACAAGTATAAAAACCCCTGTTGTAATCATTTTCAAGAGGATTGGTGTGGATGAACCTTTGAAGGAATATAAAGCATTTTATCTTGTAATCTGTAAGCACTTAATGAGAATTCAATGTTTATCATATGGTACTTTGAGTAATGGACTATTAACTATGTTAAATATTGAAATGTGTTAAGTAAATAAAGTCATGAGTTCCTTTCTTCTTTTATATTTAGCTAGTAATGGTAGTATAATATGTTATGTTAAGGAATAATAGTAGGATATTTGTTTGATAAGAAATGAGTAAACACATATCATGTTTCAAAGTCTTCAAGAATTGGTATTTCATTGTGCACTTCGAGTGAGGGTGCATGACTCATCCCTCATGTGAGAGGACCAATGCACTATCCTATTGGGAAGAGGCTTCAACACCAATGGAAAGAGAGAGAAACTAACACCAACAGGGTTAGATTTTATAGGAGTCATCAACCCTAACTCCTAAGCAGGCCATGAGTTTGATTTTATAGCTAAAAATTATTGCACAAGGTGGATTGAGGCATTGAAAATAAATAAAATCATTGTTAATGAGGTCATAAAATTTATGGAAAATAGGATAACCATCTGATTTAGGACCCTTGTCTCATTTGTATGTGTAACGGTCCTAAGTTTCAATTTGCAGAGTTCATTGAATTGGTGTATGACAAAGGGATCACATTGTAATTACCATATAATTACTTCCCACAAGGGTATGGATTGAGAGAATCAACCAAAAAAAAATTATCAATGGCATCAAGAAGTCTATAGAAAAGAAACCTTGAGAATGGTATTCTTTGTTGAAATTCACTTTGTGTGCCGACTGCACTAGACATAAGTAAGTAATTAAGGGCTCACCACTTTAATAGTCTACAAACTTGAGCTAATTCTTCTAATTACACTCAGGATACCTACATAAAAATTATGCAATAGTAAATGGAACATGATGATAATGTAAATTTTAGGCTCTTGGACATTATTTAGTTATAAGAAGCCCAAGATGAAGCCTTACTCAACTTCAACAAGCATCAAATCACTATCAAGTGATGGTTTGAAAAAAGGGATAAGGTCAAATATTTTAAAATTATTGATTTGGTATTTTTGTGGGATGAAGCTCACAAAAAAAGGCCAACACTCCAAGTTTGATCCTTTCTAGATTGGCCCCTACCAAATAATTGAGTTACTTGATCGAAATGCCTTTCACCTTAAAGACCTCAAAGGCAATAACCTCCCACTACCGATGAATGGATAGTTCCTAAAGAATTACTTCTCAGCTACCCCTTCTAGTGTGACTTTAGATTAATCTTGATAACGCTGGTAATTATTGGCTAATTTAGCCACCCTTGACTAAGGTCTATGCAAACCAGGTACATGAGTCACCTAGCCTTGTAAATGTCCTATTGAGAGTCATGACTTGGTGACCTTGATTTGTCTTTCCATGGTGTATATAAATTTGTTTCAAGGTCTCAATAAGCTTTTGTCAAGAGTGTAAACTATGACACTTGGCCAGTCCCCTTAACATGGTCATCTATGAAGACTTTAACATTATTTGAGGTACTTTAGCATAGTTTAATGTATTTTTAAAAGTTAAGATTTAATGTATGTGTTTGTATAAATCATTATAGTGTCTTGAAAACGTGCATCAATCTTAGTAAATCTAGTCTAAAGGTCATATAGAGATCATGTACATTGGCACACACATGTCAAGGCATCTTGAGTCAATTTCCAAAGTAGAGATGGTAGTTTGAAGTTAAAAAAATTCAATTACAAAAATCTTATTTGAGCTACCAAAGTAAATGAGTGTTCAAGTATAGGTTTCCCTAATTACATGAAAGCTTTCCAATGATCTTACATCAAGAAATAGGTTTCAAACTACATAGACATCAGGTCTCAGAATGTTGCAACATTCAACATTCTACATATTTTAAGGAAGATTACAAGTTTCTATGTTAGATTCGAGGTGAATTTAGCTAAGTGAAGCATGGTCTTAGGTGAAACACATACCATAACCTCCTACAACCTTCTCAAGCCTAAAACCATGCTCAGGCATAAGGTATAGGTCCCAAATAATGTAAAAGATTGTTTAAGAACTCCATTGGGTCACCCAAAAGCAAAGAAGGTTAGCAGGTTTAGCATTGGTTCATGGAGGAGAGAGAGTGTGAGGACTAATGATATTAAGGGTTGAAGGGCACCCCTATGCCTTACAAATTTGTGGTAGAAGTTTAGGATTCTGGGTTCTATGCTCTATGAACCATCGCTAAGAAGCTAAGTGCCTCTAAAACCCTAGTAAACCCCATGAGCATGATTTTCTCCCTTTAACATTAGTTTTCAATTTGATGGAGTCATGGTGGTAGTCGTAGAGAATTCTCAAGGGCTCTAACAATCCTTACAATAACAAACTCAAAGTAGGAAGCCATAGATCATACATGTACTATCAAGGAACACTTATGTTGGACTATTTTTGGTGTGATAGGTAAATTTTTTGTGGTTTTGAGGTGTCTTCAATCATGAAGGAGATTGAATCCAACTGTAAAATTATATAATCAAATCCAATAACCCATAAAATACTAAACTTAGCTAAGTAAAGAGTGATCAGACCTGTATTAGCAATAAAATCTCATGTGTGACTGATTTTTGACATGACAAGGAAGGTTTTCTAGGACTCTAAATTGTTTAAATCATGAAATTGATTGAAATTAGGTATAAAACACTGTAATCAACCTCATATTGGCCTTATCCATCCTCCTCAATCTTTTCAAATCATCATCAAAGTCAAAATGGTAAGAATATTGTGTAAACATGCATGTCAAGTCTATAGGAGCAAACAAGAGAGAAAGTACTAGTTTTGCACTGAATATGAGGTTGTGAGTCTCATGTTGATGGTGAGGAACATGAAGAAGGTTTTAGGAATGATCAAACCCCTAGACATGAGGAAAAAACATCAAAAGAAGGTAAATACTGTCAAAACTATTAAAATTGCTCTTAAATCCTAAACATGGCTAAATCAGGTCTCAAAACCATTAAAGAGATCAAATCCCCTGGAAAAGTATTTGAATACCTTATAGAGTTTGAATCAAGTCCATTGGATGCATTTGTGATCAGAAAAAAAATCATTTTGATGACCTTTTTGCCCAAACACTCATTTTGAATGCACACCTATAGGCTTGCAAGTTCAAGAAGGTCTTGTTTCTAACATGAAAAGTAAAATGAGTAGGTGCATGGGGCATAATATATTTTTTGGATGTTGATAGATTATATGCCCTCCAAATTCCAAGTATTTTTTAGTCCATTAAGGGGCAGATATCTATTAATAATTGTTAATAAGGTGAACACCTCAAAACTACCTTTATTGCCCTCAAACAACTTGATGACTATAAATGGCCACTTAGGTGACTCAAATACACTTGAAACATCTTGGAAACCCCTACGTAACATATGTAGGCATCATCATCACATTTTGGAACAATAATATTGGCATGTGTGGAGTAAAAGCACAAGGAAGTCTAAAAATGCCATTTTAAGCCTAATTTTATGATTTTGGGCTGTGTGGAAGCTTTTTATCCAATTGAAGAGACCTTCTAGGCATGGGTAGAGATCTAATTACCTTCAATCAGCTATTCAATGTGTCTTCATGGTGATATAATATTATCAATCAAGAAATTAGACGTAGTGGAGAATGTCCTCTTGTTTGCATAAAAAAGTGAGGTTGTAGACCTTCTTAAGGTCATCCAAAGCATGAGAACCTCTGAAATACCATGTAGACACCTGATTTTACTCTTGGATGACTCTTCAAGTCATAAAAAATCTCATTTTAGTGATTGATGGCATATTTGAAGGCCAATTACACAGGCAATTTGCTAGTGTTAGAGTGGTGAGAGCTCTCAAGGGTGAACATACTCATCTATCAGAATTTTCAAGCCTTTTTTAGGTTAAATTCACTATATACTATGTTTATGTAGGTAGTAAGGAGGATAATGGCTTGGAAAACCTATGTGTTTCCTCTAAGAAGTGTAGAGAGGTCTTAGAACTGGTTGTCCAACAAATGCTTCTCAGAGACACCTAGTAACAGCCTTTTCAAGCTTGTCTCAAGTTAAACATGTTCTTTCAGACCACTAAGAGACATAATACACGTGAAAATCATATTAAAAAGTATCTAAATGTGAATAAGATGTGTCAAGAAGCCCAAATATAGCTGGAGGTAAGTGTCAACTTGTAACTCATATATCAAGAATGAATGTTAGTTTCAAGAAGACAAGATGAGTTATAGAAGGACAAGAAACTCCTACACCACCTTTCATGAATCCATTATCAAGCAAGGCCAACTCATGTAGGAGATTAATATATAACCATTTTCTTGTAGTTCATTAATGTTGTTACTAATCTCATGATTGGATGAGATCCATCATAGGGTTCCTACATGTCCTTATTCTCTCTATCTTATTTTTTCCCCTATATGTACTCTTGTAAGTGAAGTTTAAAACATCCTCCACATGAACATGGTGAATCCCTACTCCTTTTGTAAGACCTTTAAATCAATAGATTACTATTTTTTACCTTCTTCTATGACTACATTTAGTGTGTATTCATGAATGGTTGATCTTATCATGTGATGGCGTAGTTCTTATTTTACATCCCATTTTATCACCTCTATGCAGTTTAAAATCACTCTTGCAAGTTGTAGTTAGTGTCATATTTGATTCATGCATTGATTATTAGTGGAGATATTTCCTCCTTCCTATTTGTGCATTGAATCTCTATCCTCTCTATAAAATATTGATGTAAGAGGATTATATTAAGAGTTGTGTAGTGTTAAGTCAGTTTTATTATTAATTTTTACATCTGTAAATGAGTGGTAGTGGTCAAGACATTTGGTGTATCACATGTTTTGGTTTCATGTTAAGTTTATCTCTCTCCCTTTTCCTTTCAGTTTAAAAGATGTAGTGTTAGTCTTAGGTGTAACATCAAGAGATCCAACCCTCTCTAGATATTCACTCCACCATTTAGGTCACCCATGGCCTAAGAGTGTTTCTATTGTGTTAATTGGGTGAGGAGACTTAAAACACCTTCTCAAAGGGTGTAACTCAAAGTGACAACAGTAATTTATATATTATGCTAGTTTGATTTAGTTGTGTGTTTATTGATGTCGTGTGTTTGATTTTATTGTGTTTTTCTTACTCTTGGTTTTTTTTTGTTCCTATGATGTTCACCTCTCTCCAATCTTGCCATGGATCTAGCCTTCATTTGAGATTAAGATAGTAGGTAGAACTAAATATCCTTTAGAGAAATCTCAGTAAGTAACCATTCTAATGGTGATGAAATCCTAGGAGGTGCAATTAAGATTTGGAATACCCAAATGTGAGCTTTCACTTTTAGGAAAGTAAAAGGTTGAAAGTAAGTCTTTTACATTTCATATCTTGGAGGCCAATAATTATTAATGATATAAGTGAATTTTAGAACAACCCCATCACCTAATGGAAGCCATCAAACTGCACCTAATAAGAACATCTTGATGAAAAGTGAGATCACTAAACCAATCTAAGATTGACTAGGTATTTAGATATTTCCAAACATCCCATCAACCTTGGATTGATCCTTGACCCTCAATGGATACAACTACCAAATATCTCCATAAGAAAACTTTAAAAAGAAACTAGAATAACATGTAGAATCTAAATTTTGAATATTTCTCAAAAGGGTTATTCAAGCGACCTCCATCATAGGCTTCTTGGCCTGGCTGGTAGTGGACCAAGGCCTAGAATGGGACCAAAGGTATATCTATCAAGGATATAGATGTTTGGATGGTAGTAGAGCAATGCCCATATAGTTCCTCTCTCGGCCATATAACCAATAATGCCCTTTCAGAATATTTAATACCCAACTTGACCTTGAATTGTTTCAGTGAAATACAAAATTGAACCAATTGAAAATATATCACCTCATACACATTAATGGTATTTTGTGGTATTAAGGCTTAATATGTCACTTGATGTAATTGAATTTGACACTTTATTTCTCTAATATGTCTAAATATTTTCTATCAATCTATGTTTTATGTAAGAGCGAAGGTTAATATATTGGGTTATAATGTTAAACACCACTTTCCCTATGAAAGTCATCATTTGTTGTGGCCAACACCCCCTTCTTTTGAGAAGTGGGGGACCCCTCTTTAAAATGATCAAACTTAAAGTTCCTATACTTTCAATCTCATTCCAAACAACTCCTTTCTAAGAGAGTCCTTGAGTTCCTATTTCACCCTAGTTTTCCCAAGCATATTGTGTATTTGTAATGGAAAATTGATCCCTATTGAGATCCCCATGACCTCTGAAGTTAATACAGTCGAGTCCTAGCCATATCCTAAAATGAACCAGGCACTTTCTTACTTATACTATTTAATGCAATAACTTTTTTTGCAAGTTTGATTTCATATTAAGGTTTTCAGAGTCCCTGTCTCTCAGAGTCCTACATAGAACCTTGTGGAGCTTAGTTGGTGGTCAGGTGAGTGTTTATATTCATCATTATTATTTAATTTTATTTAGTCTTTTTGTGGATTTATAGAGGAGGAGGAGTTAAATGGGAAAGTTTTGCGTGGATCAGTATTGAAACTTGTTAGAGCCCAACCAATTAGGGTATTTTGCTATCAAAATTGTTAGTCTCCCAAACATGATAGAGATGTCAGACCCTGGGAGAGCCTAACCCAATGGGAAAGTTACACATCAATCATAGTCATAATGGTCAGTCTACCAGATATATTAGAGATGACAAGCTTGAGAGAGCCTAACTGAGTGAAAGAGCACTACATGGCCCAGTGGTTAGATTTACTAAGACCTTGGAAATGGGCTTAACCCAATGTCAAACATATTAGTCTCCCAAATATGATAGATATGTTAGGATCCAAGAGAGCCTAAACAAATTAAAGATCACCATGTGGCTCATTTTGAGGCTTGTCAATCTCTCAAACCTAATAGAGATGTCAGAGCCCAAGGGATCCTGAATTATCATATCGTGCCACATGGAATTATCATATAGATTGATAGGTAGAGCCCAAAATACCCTAGGGTGGTCATTAAAGGGTAAAATTAGAACTAAAAGGGCTAATCAAAGGACACCATGCATCCTCCAACTGGTATTTTCTTCTCCTAAGAGTATAAAGATGAAGCACCAGGTCGTACCTAGGTGGTAGCCATTACAACATAAACCAATTAGTAAGGGACATGTCACATGAAGAAGGAACCACCTCTAAAGCCTTAAGTATGATATGGTCATGTGCCTACCATACTCTAGGAATTGATTAAATGGGAAACTGGGCCCTGATTGGACATTTTAGAGCATCACATCATGATCACTAAATCTAGCAGGTGATGAATGATCATGATTTTTAAATTTGACTCCAAATTAGGAAATAAATGGGAAGATCAAGCCATCAACTTAAATTTGAATTCATGTTGAGTGAGCCTTAAAATGGCATCAATGTAGGAGATGTGTGTAGATCTCTATAAGTTCCCCAAGGTAATATCATTAGCCATTATTACTCCCAATTTCCTAAAATCTACTCTTATCTTTCTACTCCTGCCAATGCCCTCCATGTTTCCCTTTTGTGTAGGACTCAATATTGAATAATTCCATCCTATTTATAATGGCCACCTCATCTTCTAACCCTAAAATTGAGCCAAAACACAGAGACACCATGTTCCTAGATGGCTTGACATGTTTCAAGCACTATAATGAGATATTCAAGGCCATCGACATGGTGCCTAATTTCTCTGGTGGAGATGATGAAGATGAGGATGAGTTCAAAGATGCCTTTCAGACATATCAAAAGTGTGGGCTACACTGAGCCATAGTTAAGCCCAAGGTCTTACCCTATGCTGACTTGTTAGGCAAATCACTACTCATGACTAAGTGAGCACAAGATGGTGTCCATGACATGGTTTAATCTATGAATTCTTGGAATTATATCATGGATATATCTAGAGGTGCCTTCAAATATTACTATAACCTCTCAAAGTATACAATCACCTATGATTTAGCTACAGTGACAACCTGGACTAGCACTTACTAAATTTGTGACATCTTAAAGGACTAGGTAGAGAACTTTAATGCTAAATATGTCAATAAGATGGATGTGAATGCGTACACCTTTCATACCTTCAAGGAGGGAATCCACATTGGGATGATACTACTTGAATGATTGTGAGGGGAAAGTGACTACCTACACATCAACCTTTTATATATCCCCCTACTCCACATAATCCTCAAGGGTGAATAAGTCCTTGACCTTAGAAAGGTGATCAATTTAAATATGATCAAGGTAATGGGAGATGCCTAGGGAGGAGCTGAATTTTACAGAGCTACTTAGTAGATGTGGTCTATACAATGCTCACATTTAAACCTTATGCCTTTATAACATGGGTTCTTAGAGGTGTAGTGGTCCATCTAGTTTTTTACAAACTATATGGCCACCATTATCAAAACCACATCTGAGAGATATGCAAGTCCTTATACCCAATGGTCTACCTAGCCATAAATGAGGTAACAATACCTTAATTTTCAAAGGATATTAAGGAAACTATTACTCCCATTAATAAATATCGATATTATAGAGAGGATACAATCAAAGGCATCTTTGAGCATTACATCAGCTACCAGCATAAGGCATGCTTGACCCTCTTGATTACCATTAGGCACCATGTATATAAATCCTTCCCCATCAATAGAATATGGTGATAGGAAGGAAATACTTTGCCCTGTGTAGTCTAGAAAACACAACAAGATCTCTTATCCCTTACTAAAGTGAGGACATCTATGGGAGAAGAGAATGTGGTTAAAGACTGAGTTTATGTGCTCTCGGATATGCATGATATGTCGTAAAAGCTAATGGAGGATATGAAAGAATAGGTTTGAACCCTAGAAGTACAAGTAAAGAGCTCCTTCCATGTGGAATTAATCAAACAAGTTAAGGATGTCCTCCTATAATTTTTATCAGTTCTAGAAGTGGTCAAGACTCTAGTATACAACAAGGTGCATCTATAAAGGGCCCAAGCATATTTAGAGAGAATTTATCTAGTGGAAAGCAAGTAAACAAAGATACACAATGACATATTCCTAGAATTAAAGCTCATGCTCACTTCAAACTTGAGCCTTTATCAAACATATGCTGGGAGCATGAGGGATAGGATTGAATAATGATTGAGCCTACTGCATATAATATTAGAGCCCCTAGAGGAAGGGATGAAAAATATATTGGCCTATGAGGTCAATGTCATTATGTTATTCCATTTAGAAGGCACTTTTTTGGATAAGAGTGAGTTCAGACTTCACCCTGGTCACTTTGACCAGGTCATGAGAAATAAAGTGGCAAAGGCTAATAAGTCTAGATCCTAAGCAATGCTTGAACTCTCTACCTAATCCATTATGAGCATTAGGCAAGTTTTATAGGTCAAGGTGTCTATGGAGGCCTTCACTCTAAGTTTTTAGAGACCAATGGCCCAATCAAAGGTGATATGTCAAGGTCTATCAATGAATTAGGCTAATCCAGATCAGAATTTTCACCTAAAAGCAATTGCATTGGCTGTTAATGAGGTAGAATCTAAATAGTTGGGAGGTAGTTTATTCATAATTTTTCCACATATCATTTAAGTGGCCCCTCGGGTATATTTTATAAAGAGTGGAGGAAGGGGATATTCCTTTTTTTGAAATCAATACAGTTGTAACAACCCAAAATGGCCATCATGGCCCAGGATGGGAATCTTGTGCTACTTGGATGCAAGCCACATCCTTATCTATAAATTGTAAATTGTATCTTATGGTGAAAGGTTAGTAATTTTGGTTCCAAATACTGTCAAAATTAATTCAATATTTCACCTATTTTCCCTTCATCATTTGGACTATGAATGTCTGCCATGATAGGCATTCTTTATACATAAACTCATTTTTTATCAATACATTTCCTAGTTTTTTGCTAAACTAGTTGTTCATTTACTAATATGTCGATCATTTCCAATTTTGAATGAAATCTAATGTTAGAGAATTGAATAAGTGTTTTTTTATAAAATGAATGCAATGGTTATAATGTGTTGTGTTATTCTAACCCATTCATAAACCCTTATTGTTTTATTTCACAACTTTAATATTATGTGTATCTATTTATAAATTATGTTTGAAGGGCCTATGTATTGTTTAATATAGGTTCTTTGAATATTGATATTTAGTGGAGGTTTATGAATTAAGCATCTTTTATTTCCTCATACTTTTTCGCTTGTGTAAAACTGAGTTATAACCCTTGGTGAAAGTTGGCACATAGTGGTATAACTGTGGCAAGGCACTTACCATGGTTATTGAATCATTAACACCTTTCAAGACTAAAACACTTTTTCTTGTCCTCTCTTTCCCTCTTTTTATGTTTATTTTAAGGCCCAAACAATTCCCCTACTTTATAAATTGGTAGGACATGACTTAGTTCCAAATGATAAATATAAGTTTCTTCAATTGATAGTGAAATCAAAGTTCACTTCCTCTTCTAAACATTTGTTGGTCCCAAAATTATCCTGCTCACTCTCTTCATCTTCTTTTTCTTCCTCTCGTGGGTATGTACTGACCTTTTTTCATTTATCTCTACCAATTTCCTTCAACACTTATATTAAAATGCATGCTAACAGGATCTTATGTACACTTTCTCTCATCCCTCTTCTCCTCTCTCTTATGGTTCTAATCCCACCTTACACTTTCTCTCATCCCTCTTTTCCTCTCTCTTATGGTTCTAATCCCACCTACTTTTGTCTACTTATATCAATAGTTTTATTCAATACCCTTTTTGTGTACCTATGTCTATGCTTTTTCATGTGTGTTTTCTTCCTTCTCTTCTCCTTTATGGGCATACTTGCTCTCCATTTCCCTTCATGCCTTTTACAAGTAATTTTTGCACAATACTCCCATCGTCTATCTTTTTCTACCTCTTTCTATTATTTCACACTTAAACTGATATCCCCATCACCTCTTATCAACTTTAGGTTGATATTTATCCATTCCTTCCTCTAGTAACCTCTCAATGTCATGTGTAATGAATATTGCACCTCTTTGGTCAGCTAGAGGTTGACTTTATCTCACCTTAATTTTAGGTGACTTCTGCATCTCACACTTTCCCACTTGCATCCTAATCCTTTACTTATGGGGTAAATCTCTCATTTTCATCTCACCCCTTGTCCCTTGTGCACTACTATAAGGGGACCTTAGTTGACTTTTCTCTTGTTGTTACTTTGACACAATAATATTTGTTTCATGAGAACTAGATTCCCCATCTTTCTTCCTTCCTCATCACCCTTTCTATCCTCTACCAAGCATATTCACTTCCTATGCTTTGACTCCATCTCATGCATCTCCTCTCTTTATGTGTAATTTGTAGCTAGTCTCTTCTAGTGTTGCTCTTTCTTCATCTTTCTCCTTATATGATTATTCTACTTCTTGGCATGTTACTCTATTTTCATTAAGATAACTTAGGTCCTAATGTAGGTTATCCTTATATTCATTTTATTCTACCTTTGAGGCTTCAAACATGGGCCTTGCACAATCCCAACCTTGTGCTTCTTCCCTTTCCTCTTTATCTACATACCTCCTAATGGGCATAAATATTTTGCTTTGTCATTACTTCTTACATGATGCTCTTGCAAAACACATTCCATTTTCACTAGTGCTTACTCCATCTTTTCATTTTTCTCTAGCATGTCCTTAGAAAACATCATCTCTACTAGTTGCTTCTCATTTGATGCTCTACTAGATTTTAGTTATTTCATGTGCAACCCTTCCCCTGTATGCTCTATCTTTCTTGGCACATTATCATACATTTGTGCCTCCAATAGCTACCTCATGTTCAATGCTCTGCTAGCCTCTAGTGTCACACATGAAAACTCATTCCCTTTTTTGGTTCATCCTTATATTTTTACTTCTTTTATCAGCCTCAAGTTTGGAAATCTACTAGCCTCTAGTTGCACACAACGTAACCATTCTTCTTCTTTTACAACACCTTTGGTTGCTTCCTTTATTTTCACTTCCTCTTGTACTAAGTGCATCTCTATTGGCTCCTCACATTAAGTAAACATAATTTCACACTTTTATTATGTTTTTTTCATCTTCCTTAGGTGTTTGTATAAGACATTTCACTAATATCCTTCTATCCTTCTCCTGCTTAATGCCATTTGTAGCATTCAAGTCTTCACAAGACCTATCGGTTCCCATTTCTCTCCTTCCTCATATTGTTTAACCTTTATTTTGTGCATTCAAATTATTATCCATTTTAATCTATCTATCCTTGTTGACTTTTGGCTTCTTTAGAATCCTACCCTTTGTTTATAATGACGCTTTAGACTTTATACAATATGAATTTTATGCCTCCCAAATATGCTTTTAGTAGATGCTTCTCCCTTTACCAGATCCTCTTTATTATGTGAAAATAGATTTACACCCTTAGAAACTACAAATTGACTCTTTTTCCTATTGCACATATGTATGATTTCCTTCTCCTCTTACTCCTTTCATCCTTATTCACTATTTTATTGTCTCTAATACAACATAGGTTCAGCTATAGACTAACCTCTTCACCCTTGTTCCTCTCCAAGGGTGACTTTCCTATACCATTTATTGGCTTTAGCACCACATATTTAGGTGTATTTATTTCATGTTATCTCATGATATGCTCTATAGCTTATATTTTCCAACTCATCAACTGATTCTTGGTGCATCATATATGTCATACATAAGAAAACTTGTGTTCTCCTCAAGGTTTTATTCCTTACATCCCTATCTCTTACAAAGTTTACTTATGCACTTAATGTGTTCTCTTGTTCTTAATGTCTAGGTTGAATGATATCTACCTTACCTTTACCCATTACACTCTATGGTATCCAGTTATCTCCTCACTTCTACTTGTATACTTACCTCATGTGGGTCTTCATAATGTTCCCTTCTAATCCTCCTCTTCCCTGGTTCCTTCACCCTCGAGAATTTCCTTCAATTTATGATGACTTTTTGAATGCACTACTTGGTGAAGTAGTGTGGAAACCATTTTATACCATATGTGCACCTTTTCATGGCCTCTACATCTCCTCTTCTCTTTAAATTCTCTTTATCCCCTTGTTATGTTACAACATAGCCTTTTCTATGCACACTCCACTCCCATGGATTTCCTTGCATTCTTTAGCATGAAATTATGCTTGACATCTATGACCCATTTTTCTACTTCTATTAGGCCTTCTTCTCCAGAGAACCTTCATAAATTAGCTCCCAACTAATTTCTCATGTGTCTCTAATTATTTGAGGTTTATCTCTTATAGGTCTCTCCATACTCTCCTAAAAAATCTCTAATTCCATTAGATCTTCTTTCTCCCTATGTTGCTCTAATCTGTAACATTCAGATCATGAAGGTTATTCCCTCTATCCTCTCCTATGAAACTTGGGACTCTAGGCTATATCTCATCCTATCTTCTTATCAATTAATCCCTTTTTTTATTCATTATCTACCCATACACACTTCATGGATAACTCTATTGGCATATTCTATTGAATATTTTGATTGGAGGAAGTTTATGCACCTTGACTACCTCACATTCGATGATCTATCGTTGTTCTTTGTCAAGTCATTTCTATGCATTAGATGACTTAAAATTGGTAATTTTATTCATGCTTAAACTTTTCTTATAGTCAACTACCGCTAATCAATGATTTTTTTGTGCCTCACCTTACTTGCATTAGACTACCTCCTTGTTAGCAATCAGTTAATGCCCTTAACTTTTCATTTACACTAGGATTGCCTATCATTGATGTTTCTATCTATATTTAATCCTTCATGCCATATACTACTACACTAACTAGTGTAGTTCTATGTAGGAACTCTTGGGCTCATGAACCATTGTCAAAATTCTCCCTTTTGATCCTACGTAGCTTTTCCCTGACAAGTGTTCTTCTCCCCACTCATTTTTTCTCTACCCACCTCCTCATGGTGGAGAATAATATTGTCCACTAGTTTCCTCACTTTTGGTAGTCTAGTAGTCTTCATCCTTCAACACTTTCTACTTGTAAGTTATTCTTTCTTACATCTTCTCAAAGTTTTCAACCTTAATCTGATACAGTTGATGTTGGTTGCGATGGTGGTTCCTAATGAAGGGATGCCTCACCACATAACCCTCAGTGTTACACAATAGATTTCAAACTAGTTTTTCATTATCATAACAAAGTTTACAAGGTATTTATAGCTCCTATGATTTACATAGGGGCCCTCAACTCCTTTATATCATGGAATATTCATAACCCCTATACTAAAACTACATGCCTTATAATATCCCTTGGCTCTCTCTTCCTCTAACTCTAAATTTAAACTTAGTTTTGTCTTTTTGTTGTACCCTTCTCTCCAACCTCCAAAAATAACCTTCCATTGGCCAATAATAATAACCTATAAATGTTGGTTTGACTCCTTATTTTATAGTCATTATTTCCATATCTACCAAAGAATAGACAATTATTACCAACTGGCATACTCTAGATGTAGCCTAGCCTTTTATAGATATCAATTTGTGCATTTTTTTCAACTACCAAAATAAATTAAAATGCATAATATTTTATTAGTTCATCCTCTGGATAGTCGTGTCAATCATTCCACTAGTTTAAATGGCTAGATCCTCATAGCTAGATGCCTTTCTCGATTTAATTTCCTTGGGTTTTATGTTGAAAACTTAATATATCACTTTTATACTTCCATGATGTAGGTGTTTCTCCCTTGCACACCATTCATTGTATCTGGTCTTATAGAACCTTTGTACTAACTTGTCTCTACCCTTTACATCATTCACATGCTTCATAGATCTTGTATACTTTTATGTACTTATTTATGATTCTTTTTACATAATGCAATTCGATACCCATTTCTCTTATGCTTATATATGCACTCAAAAACTTGTAAACTCATTTATCCCCTAACTTATGCAAAAATATTGGCCACCCTTATTTCCATACAAGTGGACTCTTATACAGTCTAAAAAAATTTAAAATTATACATCATGTGACCATGCACTAAAAAATTTAGATTACTCTCTTGAGTGACTTGACTCTATTTTTTTAGGTGATGTAATATTTCCAATTTTCATGGGATGCTTCTACATCATTTTGTCACTAATTTTCTATTTTTTGCCACACATACTCAAAGGACTTTGTCACATGTTATTGTAACTTAGTCGAATTACTTCATAACTTTTGAAGGCCAGTTTGACTCAACAATTTCTCCATGTGGTGCATTTTCATGGCTTCACTTTGCAACCTAAAACTTTGAAGAATCAAAATTACAAAGGGTTCAATTCTTCAATCTATGCCATGCATCATGATTTCATATGCTCATATATTTGTGACTTACAAAAAAGGCTTGTAATGTTAAAGAATTATGAAGCTCCAAATTAACCTCATCTCGACAAGTGTCAACCTCACATTCACTCCCACTTTCACACTTAGTTACAAGTATTTTTTCAACAAATAAAGATTTCAAGGTTGTGAGGTAACTAAATGTCACCACGTGGAACACCTTTGCATGTCTTTACAGCACATAAGTCCATACATAAATTTGTGGGGATGCAATTCAATAAAAGGATGCCACTTATAATCATCACATTGTCTCACATAAAAGGGAGGCCTTGCATGTAAAATTTAAAGCTAAGGATATAACTATGAAAAATGGCACCACATGGAAAGGATGTAAGGAAGGACATAGAGAATCCCCACTATTAAAAGTAATGTTCATGTCACTCCAATAACACATAGTCAAAAGTTGTGACCATCATCGCTCGTCAAACCATCAAATCTAAATGCATTATAATAACCCATAATCATTCATTATTAATTTTTATAGGATTAAAAGTGGACACATCTATCAATCATGAAGCATCCATGTTAGCCCTGATCTTTTGTAAGAGATTGGTATGGGATTCTAATGGAATCAAATGCTTAAAAGGACATGTTTATTAGACATAGACTATCTATGTTTGCATTGAAATCTTCATAAGAAGAGGGACCATGATATTAAAAATATTTTGTAAAATATTGTAAAGAGAGGAGGAAATACTAATAGAAGGCAAGCAAGAGGATTTAAAAAATTTATAGGAATGTTTGTAAAGCTCTTTTCTACTTCCCTCTATTATTTTTTCTCAATTCTCAATATGGAGGTGGTAGATATGAACTGCTTTTCTGAATAATGGTATGAAATTTAATTGACTTTTGTTGATTTAATAAGGTTGAGTGAATTACTAACTTGACCATATTTTTTTGTATTGGCTATGATAAAATTGATTATTATAGATGATTGTGTTATGATAACATTTTTTTTTAGTGATTCATCTTATAAATCTAAGTTGAGAAGATTATATCCATTAAAAAAATTCCCATAAACTCCCTATCATGTTTACCTTAGTTTGAGTTTAAGCTAAACTATGTAAATATAGTTAAACAATGGTCATCTTCATAAATGTCCATGTAAACATTAGCATCTCCACTAAGTTTGAGATCCTATTTTTATGTCCTACCCTTCTCTCCCCTTTTTATAGTTTTTTATCTGACCTTCACCTAGAACTTAGATGTCATTATGAATATTCATATAAGAGAATTGATAGGCTTCATATACTATAGTGACTTGAACACATGATTGGTTTCTTATGGTGTAAATACTTATGTTTCTCACAAAGTTATTTGAATAAAGCTATGTAGGAGAGTCCGATAATGAAACTCATGCCCAAGATTATCCATGATAATCCTAAAATGAGAAGGATTTTATCCATGAATTTCCTTGGGTGTGTGCATAAAAAACACATCAATAAAGAGGAAAAAAGTTTATGCTAGAAGAAGGGCCCTTTCCAAACTTTCTCAAGGTACTTGAAGTCTAAAATTCATAAGTAGTTATTTGGTGTTGAGGCAATCTAGATTCTTCCTCATGCATAACAAAGTCTAATTCTAGCTCATTATCATAGTTACAAACACATAGAAGATTAGGCTTGGTAAAGGAAAACCAAGAATCTATAGGACCCAGCCTAATTTTATTGCACATTATAGTCCTAATATATTCAAACCAATGGCTTAGTTATCTAGATTGGCCATCAACATTATTTGGGTTATTCATGATTTACCGAGAAATCCCAAGAGGTATCTGCCATAATTTACACCCAATGGAGGACACATTACTAAAAATCACATGAATTCTTATAAAACCACCATGTGACTTAAACATAAAATATGATGGTGTAGCCTATATAATCTTCCCATTTACCATGTAAGATTTCGTATATGACTAGTTTTTGAATTTTCATGAGGATTCCGTCACTAAATGAGACCATTTTAGTAACACCTCCTTAGATCAGTTCAAGTAAGTCATTGACCCAAGTGTGTTATATTAATAGTTTTTTAGGTTGAGAATAAAAACCAATGAACCAATTAGAATATTTAATGCAATATTTGAAAATATGTATAGTCCCATAACAATGATGTATATACTTGATACCTAGTTGGCACTCATAATGTATAAGAATGCCTTAGATCCTTGGACAATGATTTTTCTGTGAAGGTCTTCTCATTTTAAATTTACCATTGGCATATGATGAGGCTCTCAAAGTGGATTGATAGTTAAACCTGCAAAGTTAGGCATTAGTTACCATCCTAAAGTTTATCCCAAACTTCCAAACATTGAACCTGATTCTAAATGTTAACCAGTATGTTTTAGTGTGAAATCCTATAATGATTACAAACTAACTACCATTGAGACAAGTAATACCAAAAAAACCCTTAGGATTTATCAATCCAACAAAGGCAAAGTTATAAATAAAAGGACATAACCAAGATTTAGTTATGGTTATCAATAACATCCAAAATATGTTAGAGGTAAAATCACTAAGAGGGGGTGAATCAGTGATCCCAAATAATCCAACTTCAATTATGATCTTTACAAACACTTAACCAGTTACCATAGTCATTCATGAAGCACACATATCATTCATAGAAATGAATAAGAGAGACAATGCAATATCAATCACATAACACATGACATATGTGGGAAACCCTCTTGGAGGAGAAAACCCACTAGAACCTGTAATTGGACTATTGCCCTATAATAACAAGAACCAATTTAGACCAACTGTAACTGATCAAGGAACTACAATCCTAATTTAGTAAGACTACAATCCCACAAGGTGATACAACACTTGTCTAGCTGAGCTAAAATAACAACCAAATTTTTAGAAAGTTTCACCTTGTAAGGAGGCTGAAACCCCCTTAGATGTTGAGCTACCATAACAACACCAATGAACACATCCACCTATGAACTGATGTCTTCAACATCTGATGATGGACCTCTGATTATCACTCTTCACCTTCCCTCATACTCAAACAACAAGAGAACTATTTTTCCAACATAATTATGACCTATAGGTCATACAAACAATCCTCAATCTATTTTTCTCTTTAACCCATCCATAAGTCACACTACCCCTCTTTCGTTTCACAAATTATACACATAATCCTCTCTTAGATCTCTCTCAAGTCTTACACACTAGTCTAGAAACTAACACATTTGGTTTCACTATTTATAGAGCAATCATGTTCATCACCATCTTGGTCAGACATTAGGCATGCCTTAATCCTTAAGGAAACTATATCATCAAGACATATCTCAATACAATCTTCATAGGTTGGCCATAGCATCTATGGGTCACCCTTAAGTAGCTACACCTTTTAATAAGGCCCTTGTAGCTCTTATAGGTCTCATGGAGACCTATTCATCCATTTAGCACTTCAACAAACAAAACAAGAACATAAGACCACTTCCAAAAGCATAGGTCCACACTACATGACCCTTTAGTCATCCTCAAATTCCTGCAGTCATCACTGCACTCTTTTGTGTAAGCTCAAATAATATTTTGTGCACATAAACACCATGAATGAATACACAATCAACTTCTAAACATTTTTTCATACTGCATATGATTGGTTAAACCTTCATAATGTACACAAATAGTCCTCATGGCATATATAACATTCCCTAATAGCTAATTCATCAATATATATCAAAAAAAGCTTGAACAATCTTTTCGGGTCACTTAAAGTCCATGCACAAACACAATAAATTTTGAACCTCAATATTTATGACTATATACATAATTAGACCTTCAAAATCATAATTCTAGATGTGCCTTGGAATCCTCTACATGTTCATTTTTTACACCATGAGCAAATTTTGTATAGATCAAAAGATATAGCCAAAATATAGAGCACTAGTTTTTCCTTTACAAATTCAAATATTCAAAAGCAAATGGTCACAGTTAAACCTCAAAAACTATGCTCACATCTCGTATCCTCACTACTCAAATTAAACATGCACCATCAATATTCTTCAAACTTTAATTCATAGAGCACCAATGTCAAATCTTAAACCTTAAACATATTGAACTCATCTCATGCAATGTTGACTCATCGTGCACCATCAATCTCTTCAAATTAGTCAAGTCCTTATCATGCACTGAACTGCTCACCATTTGATCATACTCAGAACCCCCATGATCATGACACTTGGCACCCTTGTGTGCTTTATGAGTACTTATACCATTAACCATCTAGAACTTGTCCTTATCTCACTGCTTCTTGAGTCCTTGAAACAAACATGCTCTATTGATTTTTGTCAAACTTTAACTTATGAAAAAATGATGAAGTATGGGAATCTTGATTATCTGCCTAAGTAAACAATTTTGAACCTTAATAACTTCTTTTGCGCTTAAATGCATGATCTAAAACTTGGACCGTATGATCAAATTTCAAAGGGGAATATAACCATATATCAAATTACTCTTGAAACCTTCACATGAGTGAGATATATCACCATTAAAAGTCCTTCTCAATTTTTTTGTCACAGAGTCAATATGCTTAGAACATACCTGTAAGGCCAACTTTGCACTTGCATAAATTTTGTTGTGCTTTGTGCTTGACCTAAAATTTAGCACAATTCAACTAGGTACAAAACCAAACAAGCCCATATGATCACCTTCTCTTGAGATATCTACATGTGTAAGATATGCTACCATCAAACTACTTACTCATCTCTTTCTTGCCTCATGCAAATTTGGTTAAGTATAGGAAAACACTGTAAAAATGCTTAGGAGCCCAAATTTGCACTTGTATATCTTTGACATGCTTTACTACATAATCTAATATTTAGCAAAAATCAACTATAGACTAATATGATCACAACCATATAACCAACTCCCCCTAACTCATCCACACATGGCAATGGTTATGTCATCAAATTGCCTAATCAGATTTTTTGCCACTAGACCCATAATGTCTAGATGAAAACTATGGACAACTAGATGAAATCTAAATATGCACATAAGCACTCAAAGCATAGAAAACATCTTAGGGACCTTTTTCACATGCCTAATACTCCATACTCATCCCTGAACATCTCTAACTATGCCAAAATAGAAGATCAACTAAGCATACTAGGACAAGCACATTGCATACTTTATCATTATCACATAAACTATCAAGGCACTTCATACACTCACTTGGACACCTCCATGACATCACCATGACATCATTTACAAATCTTAAATAAAATATACCTCAAGATTCCACTAAGAATGAATTAGACACTATACAATAAATGATTTATAAGCTCAACAATGATTTCTCAGGCCTTTAGAGGCAAATGGGGAGCAATGGTGGGAAAAATTATAACTAAAATTTTACATATGAAAGGTATAATTTGTATGAAATTATAAATGCATCATGTCTATAAATCAATCCTAACTCAGAGAAGATAGATCATACCATACACTTCTAATTGGAGACACATTAGATAATCAAGAATATGACCAATATGGGGATCTGTTAGACCCGATAAGGGGATCTCTTATCATAATATACAATGATAAGGAGGGTTCCAAATCCTCCATTCAAGCATAATCATACAATAACCTTAGTTAGGTCCTATGTTTTCATATCTCACTAAACTAATAACAAGTAAAGTAAAAGTCTAATCTAGTGCTCACCAAAGCTTGTGGCACAATATGGGAGTTAGTAAACAAAAAAAATATGCATAAAAGAATCTCAATTAAGCTATGCATGTGTAAGACCCTAATACATGGAAAGAAAAGAGTAATATTATTCAAATCAAATACTTATGCTACTTCTATCTACTAAAGAGAGGAGCAGAGTTAGAGAATACTTACCTTAAAGATGAACTCTTCGAGACTCAATCTCTCCCTTGGCCAAATGGGCTTTGCAAGAGGTTATTGTTGTTTGTAAGGATCACTAAGAAAGGCCAAAGCATCCAAGAATTCTCCACAAGACTAAATTCTCCAAATATAAACCCTAATCTAAGACTCCTCAAGAAGAATGGTGGAAGAGCAAAATGTAAATAAGTAGAAGCAAATAATAACTCTTCTTCATTATCTAAATAATAATGAAATGATATTGTATATATAGGTAGATTTAACCCTAAGCCCTTCAGAAAGTTTTAGTCAATAGGGTCGACCTAGTCAACCTAGTATAGTTATGGACAAGAATTCACTAGGTCATGGATAAGGTAGGTCAAGAGCCAACCTACACCCTAAAAGAATTCTACTCAAAACTGTATAGGATCTACCCAATTAACCTAGTATAGAAAACTATCAAAAGGGACTTAAGGTAAGGAAAAGATGAATGGAAAGTAGGAAAAGACTAGAGGATTATGTAATATTGGATTAATATCCTAGGGAATGGTTTTTACGAGATGGTTAGATTGACAATAAGTGGCAATAAGGGACAATAATCCTATGAAGTACCGATGGTCTGCCCATCCCTTTCTTGATGTAACCCTTATAGCGTGTACTTAGAGAGATTGAGTCTTCATGTGTTCTTTCAAGATGTAAAGCATCAATATTTGATAGAAGTTTGAAAATATTATGTGTATACATATGCCCCACTTGAAGCTCATCACATGTCACTAAGGTGCAATAAGGGATGGTGCTTTGAGAAAGAACATAAGAACACACCATTGAGGCTAAAAAAATGTTGTAGTATTTTAAAGCATAAAATAACTGAAAGAAAATGACTAAAAGAAAAATAACTAAAAAAGTAAATGTGATGCATACCTTGACTTACCTTTATTACTAGATGGTTATTTGTTGTGTTTGTAGTTTTGATTATGCAGGGTGTAGAGACTGCTTTTGACAAACCCAAGAATACAAAACTAAAGAGCAAAAACAAATAAACGTAGGAAATCCAAGATGATTGGTGCTATGTGGATACGATGTACATATAAATTTAGAAGGCTGGGGTGATAGGTGTTATGTCTAACCAAATGACCAAGGCAAAACTTATAATAAATCGGGTAACCAAAAATCCAAGGTTACTAAAGATCAAAAAACTCAAACAGATAAACCTTAAGTAAGAAAGGAAAACTCAACAAATCAAACAAATGATACATGTCAAATAGAATGGTAATTAAAGATCAATTTAAAAGAAATAATAATCCTTACTTAAACAAAGATGGGAAAGCAAAAAAATGGTAAAATAAAATTCATGAGTAAGCAATAACAATCCTTAATCATCAATGGAAAAAGGTGCATAAAAGGGAAAAAAACATTGTTGAGTGAGGAGTAACAAGCCAGCCTCACTCAATAATGGAGAAAGTACATGAAATTAAAAATGGACTCAGGTATCTACAAAAAGGGTGGTACAATAATGACAAATGGTAAAAAGAAGGCAAAAACAAGTCTAGGAATGTAAATATACGGTGTAAAGAAAGTAATCCATAGTTTCTCAGACATGTTTTTTTCTAAGGATAGATAAAACTAAAACAAAGTAGTGCTAGCATATTTTTAATGGTGTGAAAAAGAAGGAATTATAAAATAGGCAGAATAGATTTAGAATCACACATGCCTGTCAAGGGGAGAAATGAAATGGGTCGAACGGAGAATGAAGGAAAAACCAAGGTAGAGGAACTCTTTATCGAAGTCAAGACACTCAAATTAAGTTTTTCAAAACAAGAGGACTGTCAACCTTAAAGACTCTAATAACTTCTCTTATCCACACAAGTCTTAGGTCAACAAATGAAGTATGTAGATCATCCCATGAAGGCTATATGCATGAAAATTAAAATGACCTACCTTCTCACAATGTGTTCCCTATTCTATAGGGCCCCTTAGAAAGCCATTAGTCTACTACAAAGATTGGGTACTTGCATGAGAAAGTAGGTAGCACCATATATTTTTTTTTGAATTCTCTTACTACAATCTACTAACCTACCACACGCCAATGAACCTCGGCTCTATGTGAGGCCAACTATGGATTTTGAGCTTCAATTGGAGATTAGTCACATTTTTTGATGTGATTTTGACTTTTAAGAATTGTATATTGTGTTTTGTATATCATTGCCTTTTATTTCAAATGATTTGACTTTTAACTTTCTTTATGGCATTTTTCTTATTCCTCCTTCATACATATTTGGAAAACCAAGCATGGGCACTAAAGATGACTTTCATTTGAAAACTTGAGACTTGGTTGTGAAAAGAGATAACTTCAAAGAGCATGGGGTCTAAAATTCTTGTAAATCTAGGTGAAATAAAAGTTTTATCTTGACTTCAACCTTGTTTTATCCAATGTGAAGTGAAAGGAAAGGAAATCAATAAGAATGACACATGAATCAATTTGAATTACTTAAACTGTAAAAAACATGACCAAGGGTAAAAAAGGGATACAATGATAGTAAAGTGTAATTCCTTATCATAATAATGAGGGAAATGAATGAAAGCATGCTAGCATAGATTGTTGTGCAAATTACATCTATCGAAAGAAGCAAAAGCTAAAGTTGAGAACAAGGATCAAAAACACATTCTAGAAAAATAATGATAAGATGCTAATTTTATGAGGAAGGCTAGCTCCTATCCATGGTCTTACACTACAAATCATAAAAGAGAAAACCCATGAGGGTGCTAAAAAGTATTGGCAACATAAATCAGATAAGCAAAAGATGGTATTTGTAAGAAAGGCTAGGTCCTATCCATGATCTTACACTACAAGTCACAAAAAATAAACCCAAGGGATGCAAAAAGTGTGTAAAAAGTATGAAAATAAATAATATTATAGTATATCATGAGGAAGAACGAGTCTTATCCATGGTTTTACAATGCAACTCGTGAGAGAAAAAGGGAAAACCAGAAGACCAAATAGGAAGGACTAAGGTTTCTAAAAATAAGGGACTATTGCAAAGGGAGAGACCTATATAAGTATACTAAAAAAGAGTGTTAGATAGATAGCATATAGAAATCATGAAAAGAAGGGAAGGATTTAGGAAAAATACTTCTAGAGGAATTATGCATTGCTGGGCTCTTTGAAAACATGGCCTTCATTGGTTTGAAGGCAATAAGTACTTAGAACAAGATTGTCTTTGACTAAATAGGGACCCCACCATTTTTGGGCATATTTACTTTCTTTATCATAAGTATAATCTAATTTAAGGACAAGATCACCAACATTAAATGTGCAAATGTAAACATGTTTGATATGTTGTTTGACAATATGGGCCTTGTATTGGTGATTATGTTGTAAAGAAGAAAGATAGTGTTCATCAAAGAAATAAAGAGCATGAAAGTGAGCTTCACAAAATTATTCATCAGGAATGATACCTTGAAGAGATATATGGAAAGAGGGAAGCTCTACTTCCAATGGAAATATTAAATCTAAACCTTATACTAGAGAGAATGATGTTGCCCTGATGGCAGTATGTATGCTAGTCTGATACGTCCAAAGAGTAGGATAAAGATGGTTTCAATCCATGCAAGTTTCATAACTTATATTTTGGATAATTTTGTTAATAATTTTATTGGTGACCTCAGCTTGACCATTACATTGCAGATTATAAGTGTTTCACTAAATTTTGAATTTATTTGATGTTTAAGGAGAAACAAAGATGAAGGGTAGGGATTATAGATTAGATAGAACCCGAATTGGTTGCACACCATATCTAGATGATGTTGAGCACTCTTATTTGGCTAGGGAGGACTACCTGTGAATAAGTTTGTCTTTGGCTAGGGAGGACTACCTATGTACGTGGCTTGTTATAAGGGCTTTCTCTTCACACTTCATGGACCTAAATCCAAGCTAGGCTACTTAGCAAGAATATACCTTTTGTCTAGAGTTTATACTCCACCAAAGAAAGGAGTGGGTTCTCCCCTTGGTGGTGAAATCCAAGTAGAATAGCTGGGTAGGGTAAGGTGATCCATCAGGTGATGAAATCCTGATGGGCCTTGTCTCAAGTTAGTTTAGATGTTTTATTTTTTGAATGTGATTTGGTAGTGTAACATAGGTGTACTACGATTCATTCATAATGCTTGTAATTAAATAGGTGAGCTAAATATGCAGTAAGCAAACAATGAAGTGCAATGAGTTTTTAACCTAAATCTGAAGTGTTTTGATTTGAATGAAAATAATGATGAAAATAAGAGAAGAAAATGAATTTCACTATCCTAATGTGCATGTAAGAAAGAGATAAAGAAGAGATTATTTTTAACTTGCAATAAAAATAATAAGTTTCTTCTAGAGGCAAAAGAAAGAGAAGAGTGGCAAGGAAGAAGAAATTTTAGTTTATTGCCTTTAAATAGAAAATAAAATGTTGAATATTTCATTTTGAGGAAAAAGAGCGGGATAAAGTGCAAGGAATGAAATTTTCACTATAATGCACCTATATGAACACTTAAAAAAATCAATAAATCCAAGGAAAACTCTAGGGTCCCATCGAGCGTGCCAAAAATGTTTCACTAAATTTTGAATCTATTTAATGTTTAAAGAGAAATAAAGATGAAGGGTAAAGATTAGAGATTAGAGAGAACCCAGATTGGTCTCACATTGTATCCAAATGATGTTGAGCACTCCTCTTTGGCTAGGGAGGACTACCTGTGAATGATAAAGCACTACCACCAAAAATATTTGTTAGTAGATATATGTGTGGGTTGTCAAGCTACCGCTTGTTCCTGGAAGTGTCAAACTTCCTTAGGGATGATAGTCCACTTTTTGAAACAAAATGGTAATAAATGACAAAATGAAAGAGAGAGTAAGAGAGATATATTTGTATCATTCTTGCAGTCTGAGTGCAGCAGAGAGTCACATAGTGTAGGTAATGTGAGTTATTTGTGTTTTTGGAGATTATTTAGGTAGGCTCGAGGAGGTTAGTGGAAATACATAGTCACTGACATCAGTTAAGGCTACCGATGTTGGTAAGGAGATATGACAATGTCGATTATATGATCGATGTTGGTAGGGGTAGTAAGTTCTCAAGAAGTTGTAGGAGACTTTTCTGAGCTAGGAGGTAGATGTTGATCAGGTTTGTGAGGTTGGGAAGAGTCATAAGGGAGTGGGTAAGACTCAGGTGGGTCTAGATAGAGGGTTGGTATGTTTAAAGTAGAGGTAAATAGGCAAAGGAGTTTTACAAATCCTTCACAAGGAAAGTTGAGATGTTCATAAAATGATAAATAGTATAACATAAAGTAATTGTAAAATGACTATTTAAGGGATTACAAAACATAGAGATATACTTAGCTAGTGAAAGGATGAATTCTGAGTGCTAGATAGATGG
The DNA here is from genome assembly GCA_037957365.1 of Torreya grandis. Lineage (NCBI taxonomy): Eukaryota > Viridiplantae > Streptophyta > Pinopsida > Cupressales > Taxaceae > Torreya > Torreya grandis. The sequence continues at coordinate 2,065,800 of JARHVA010002228.1, forward strand.
CTCTAATGAGGCATGTTGAAACAATATGTGAATAGAAAAGATAAGCATGTGCCACCAATTTAGAAGAATCCAAGCTCTGTGTAGTATATCAATTTCTAATCTAGACTGATTTATGTAGAGTAACGGTAAGCTTGGATGTAGAAAATAAAATTTCAAAGCTTGTACGTGAATGACTAAAAAAATTTAATTTCTACTGACCCAACTATTATCTTGGAATTTGGCTTAAGTAACCGATGTTAATGATCCTTCCAATATCAGCTGAGGGTTAACTGATGTCAGTGGCATGAGAATAGGTAAAAGGGCTATTTTTAGCCTATTTTTTGTTCTTTCTCTTGCCAAGTGTGGTGTCCATTAGAAAATGGTAGAAATGTGAGGTTAAGAAGAATGTAATTAGTTAGGAATTTATATTAGGGGTGAGAACAAGTCATGGGTAGTTAGGATTAGGAGACTAAGTCTTGAGGTGACTCAGAGGGTAAGAATTAGTCTTAGGATGAGGTGGCTAGGTAAGGTGGCATAAGTAGTTTTTAATTAACTTAATTAAATATTTTTAAATTAATAAAATGTGTGAGGGGTGAAAATATGGGTTAAGAAGGCTAATTATTAAAAGGGGATTGAGGGGGGTTTTGACATAGGGAGTTATACATGCGGGTGACATAATTTTTGTGTCTATATTTGCCCCTTTTTGTCTTGTAACTTGCATTGACAAGTTTCAAGACAAAAATAGGAGTTTTATACTCCAAGTATAGGATGAGGTATCCCCCCTCAAAATGGGAACTGATGGAGGAGAATCTAGAATTAGGTACTAGTTTGATAAGGAGATAATTGGGTGGATGGATGTTGAGTGAGAATGTGGTAACATCGCTGCTTACACATATACTACTATGAGTTATAATCAAAATAATCAATACCAAGTAAAGGTGAGGAGGAATCAAATAGAAATAACCAAATCACAACTTGTAAGTGATAGTTGATAAGGTTAAAATGATCAAAGTTGTAGCTCTAATGGTCCATGTATTCTAGGTATCTGAGGTAGGAAGTGCTCTAGGTAAACACAAAAGGTTTTAGGTGACATGAATGGCTTGTTCATGATTAAAAACACTTGATATATATGTGTGTGTATAATAGCTAACTATATCAAGGTAGCATAAGCATTCAAGACAAGTAATGTAAGGTTGGTTCAAAAAGGTCAATGGTCAAGTAGATATTCATGATCTCTGATCAGAGTCATCATAGGTAGAGCTTTAAGTGATATTTAAGGTTGGTTGTCATAGATGGGGAGATATATGTGATCTCCAAAGTTTTTTATCATAGTTATGGAGATATACGTGACCTCTAAGTTACCCTAGACTGAGGGTGTAGTCCAAAGGGTGGTAATTGGGGTTAAAAACTCTAATTTTAAGGTTTTTGATGTTAGTTATGTCACTGATGTCAATAGTAAGTATTGTCAACATCAATATCTTAGGTCAAGACTACCGATGTTTATGGGCAACAAAATTTGACAAAAAGGAGTTTGGTGGCCCACCAAACTCATTTATGATAGTTGATTAGAGAAAAATAGTTATGAGTGTTGTGGGGCATAGGATATCCCTAGCATGTCTATTTATAGTGAGTTAGCGAGAGATAAGTGGTTAAGAAGAGTATGTGAGAGTGAGGGTGTGATTGAGCACTTAGTGGGCCATAATGTGACTGAGAGAGTGTTAGTGTGGGTAGAGGTGGTATAGGTAAGAGGGGACCCAACTAGAGGTGCACCACCACAAGTGTTAACCATTCCAACCTAGAGGAGATGGAGAGATGAGGTAGGATGCTCTTTGAGTTGAATTTTAATTTAAGATAATTAATTTGTTATTTGAGATAAATTTTAATGTTTGGGGGTAAAGAGTGTAATTAGAGAGGTAGTAAATTAGATAAGGGCTAGTTTGGGTGAATTGGGTTGAGGGTGTGAGATATAGGTCATGGGGCCTAGAGTTGAAAGATAGGCAGTTGGGCTTAGGGTTTAGAGATAGGCAGTTAGACATAGGATTTAAGTGGGTTAATAGGTTAGATAGTTAGGTGGGTATATGTCCAAGCTAACCTCAGAAGAAGCCATGTTGATTGAGTGCTACCTACATAGCCTAGGTGAGGGCCTTAGGCTAATGTAGTTCTCCCAAAGAGAAGGAAAAAAGGGTGGAGGTTTATATTAGAAAGTATGTGACTTGAGGTTTGTGTGTGTGAATGCAGGCTGGGTAGGAGTTGACATTATGATATTGATTACCTATGTTTCTGATGAGGATGAGGATGGATGTCACCATGGATGAGTGGGATCACATGGTATCTATATGGTTAGGAGGAGTGCAATGATATTTCCAAGTTGCACATGATGTTAACTTGATGATAGCTTTGATAGAGAGGTGGGATCACACCACCAACACTTCCCATTTGCCTACTGGGGAATTGACTGTGATGCAGGAGGACATATACAAGATTTTATGATTATCACTCTAGGGTTAAGATCTCTTCTCATGTTCAATAAAAGAGCATGATATTCATATGGTGACATTATTCAAAGAGCATATTAGTGAGGTGACTTATCACTCGATGAGCTTTGCTTATGAGACAATGTATACTATCGATAAAGAGAAACACTAGTTGAGTATCTTGACGATGATAAGGATTACATTATATGCACTTCTAAATGCAAATGGGGGGAGATTTCTTATTACATTGATAGGTGTGTTAGCATAGATGGTTGAGCAGCAGATAGTGTATGCATAAGGTCTAGCTTTTCTCATATAGTTATACAAAGAGGTATGGGGTTTGAGGTTATGATGATGGTATAGTTTGTGCATTAGGAATTTATTCCATTGTTGGGCATATGAGCACATCATGGTGACATAGCCATTGGAGCTACCCATCATGATTGTATCCAGTTTTAGGGTTGAGTTCAAATGGTGGAGAGAGGGTATAACCCAAACATGAGTAGATGGAATAGTGTGAGACATTGATTATTATAGGCATATGATAGATTGATTGATTCTCATAGATATTGTTTGGAGGCCCTACTTGACATACCCTGCATTTAGAGGACAGGCAAAGTAGCTTGTCGATTTATAGAGCATGTTATGGGTCATAGGGAGATGAGCTGGAGAGTTAGATATGATACCCATGGCATGGGTCAGGAGACAGTTTGGCTTGTTATAGGATGTGCCTCCTACCTTTCCTCTATATAGGAGGGATGATATAGAGGCACCCCTACCTTTGCTCTAGGAGACAGATGGGTCAAATTTTGAGGAGCTACCAGTAGGCTCGAGTGTGGCAGATTTTAGATGCATAACAACTTATCTTGCATGGTGGGTAGGTCTGCATCTCATGGTTTAGGTTAGGAATCCACCACTAGATTTATAGGGAGTGATGAGAGAGAGAGAGAGATGCAATCGTATAAGCATGGGATGTAGCTATACAGACTTGAGATGTAACACAGGCATAGGTTTTGGTATTATAGGGGTAGGTTATGAAATTGTAGGGATATGAGATTACACTGATGGGATAGGTTGGGGCATTACAGGGCTAGGTTATTACACTGATAGTAGAGAGAGATAGTTTGAAAGCAACATGATAGGCTACTCCTCCTTCACCACAAGGACCAATATATGGTCCTATAGCAGGTTTGATGGGTCCATCGTAGACTATATCTCTAATGGGTTACAACACTAATTTAGATGAGATTTCATACTATGAGAGAGCCATCAAGGAGTTTCTATAGATTCAAAGGTTTTCTGAGGCTAGAGAGCAAGAGAAATCAATGATATGTGCCATGGTTTTTAGCTCATGTAGATGTAGGCAGGTAGAGGGTGGTGATGATACTGTTGCTGCACAACCATGACTATAGCCTTAAGTATTTTGAGGGCTAGATGATATTTTTGATGTTGTTATATATGTTTTATACATACCAACCTATGAGCCGAAGATGAGAGATGTACATTTTGAGAGAGAAATGATATTGATATGATTCATGGATCTATATTCATATTCAGCATTATATATATGAGAGTTTGTTATTTTGAGATGTGTTTATATAATGATGATGATGTTGAAGTTATTTTAATGATGTGGATTTTTATGTTATATTAGTGTTATGTTAATGTTGAGCATGTTAGTTGAGTTAGACTAGCATTTCCCATATGTGTGATGGTATATGCATAGTTGATTGGTTAGCTTCATCTTAGTATTTTTCCATATTTGTGATGGTGTATGGTTAAAATGAATGGGTTGGGTATGTTTTTTTTTTTTTAACATTTTTCCATATTTTTGATGACATATGCTTAAAATAAATGGCATAGGCTTGATAGTTTTCCTATTTATAGTTGTTTAGAGAAACTATGGTTGCATGTTTGGTGTATTTCACATGGGATTAAATGAAATGGATTAATGGGCAATGGTTTGTTAGTTTTAGTATGGTTTTGGGTAGTTATTTGAGTATATTTGCTTGATAATATTTATTAAACACATAACTCTAAGAATCAAGAAAGATTGACAAAAAGGCAAGAAGGTGATTGAATCTTGTTGTGAGATGCGATCTCAGAAGAGAAATCGATATGTGATTGGGATGGAAAAGAAAGAGGCATGATGTTCATGTATTATAAAAAACCATAATAACAACATAAATAGGCTTAGGAGTATGATCCTCTTTCATGCTTTGCATCATTTGACCATTTGTTTGTAAGAGAAGCATCATACTCACCTTGTGTCAAGTGAGTTCAAAGTCCCTTGAAAAAGTACGAGGGGAAAAAGGTAAAAGGAATGAGAGTGTGGGGTAGCGTAACCTTCTTAGTGGGGATGGTATGCCTCTTCTGTCGGTGACTTGAGAACTACTATGGGCAAGTCCATGACTTAAAGTTTTTTTTTTTTTTTTTTTTTTTTTTTTTATGTAAGTTGATCAATGCGGGAAGCCTACAATGGGATTTTGTTTGTGTTGAGGTCATATGAAGCTGATCAATACAAGAATATTCTAAGTCATTATTTCCTTTGATAACAAATCTTGGCTTAGCCATCCTTCAAGGGAGTGGTCTAAGCTTTTGTTTTTTATTTTTAATAGTTGTCCTTCAAGGGAACAGTCTATTTATATTATCAAGGAGAAGTTACATAGTTGTCCTTCAAGGGAGTAGTCTACATTGAGAATCATGACCTGAGAGATTATAACTTGTCTATATATCCCATTTATTTTTCTTATTTTTTTGTTTTTTTAATTTAGTCATGGCTAGGACTATAGAGGCTTAGAGGTTTTCCACTTTGAGGGCAAAACCATAACACTTCTTAAGTTAACTAAGTGTGTAGGAATAAGGGTTAAGAGGAAGGGATATGAATGTAATAGGGTTGCTCAAGGGATGAGCTCAAGTTAAACACGAAGTGAAGTGTCACTTGATTATCAAAAGAATGGTCAAGGTGCAAAGCATTTAAAGGCTCAAGTTTTGGCCTTCCTTCGAGAGAAGATAAGCAATAAGTTCTTAAGCCATACTTGTGAGTTATGATGTAGGGTCTAAGTCAATTAGGAGCAAACTTACCCCATTTTCTTTTCTCCATGTTCATCACATGTTGATTTTCCTTTAAGATGAGATCTCTGAAATTAAAATCTCACACCTTGAGGTTTTTGTTGTAAGCATGTTTGATATGCTCTTGATAGATTTGGAGGTGGTTAAGGGATATGAGACGGCTTGCATCAAGCAACTCAAGTTATGTCAAACATTCTTTGTGAAAGTCATCATTGGTAAGTATGTCTTGTAGATAAGTGCAAAGAGAAGGAATTTGGACCTCAAGAGGCAAAACAACTTCCATCCCATAGACCAAATAAAAATGCATAAAACCTATAGGGATTCGAATGCTAGTACGATAAGCCCATAAAGCAAAGGGAATGTGCATGTACCAATCCTTACTAGTATTATTGACTACTTTCATGAGGATTTTGGTTAAGGTTTTTTTAGAAGCTTCTACCTATCCATTTTCTTGTGGATAGTATGGTGATGAGAAGCTTAATTTGATTCTAAAAGCATCACAGAGCTTTTAGATAGTCTTGTTTTTGAAAGATTTGTTGTTGTATATTATAATTTTATGGGGGACACCAAAATGATAGATGATGTGATGGTTGATAAAGTCAACAATTTTGTCAGCCTTAGTGGAGATGAGAGGAATGACCTCAACCCACTTGGTGAAGTATTCAGTAGCAGTAATGATGGAATGGTGACATAGAGATAAATGAGGGTTAATCTCACTTATTAGATCTAAACCCCATTGGGAGAAGGGCCAGAAGTCTTTGGTGACTTGTAAGGCATGGCTTGGAATGTGAAGGATAACCTAGCATGTTTTTGACATTTAGCATAATGTCAAATGTAATCACTACAATCTTGATGTAGTATTGGCCAATAGTAGCTAAGTTGAAGCATACATTTGGTAACTATGTTACCATTGAAATATCCACCACAAATATCATCATGAACTTCCTTAATGGTGAAGGGGATCTCATTACTAGTGAGGCATCTAAGGAAGAGACCATCAAAACCTTGTTTGTAGAGAAGTCCCCCTAACATAGTGTAATGAGCGACACATTTCATGAAGGCATGTCTCCCATTATTAGAGAGGTTAGAAGGGGTAATAGAAAAAGAGAGGTAATTCATGAGTTGCTTGTACCATAAGTCATGTGGGTTATGTGCTACATTGTATATAAAAAGGATGTTAGTTGATACATAGGAGGGCAATGTTAAGCGATGTCCAATGACATAGATTTTTGAGGAAGAGGGTGAAGAGGGTATGTGTGAAGCAAGAGAAGCTATTGTGTCAACAAACTTATTTGTAGATCGAGGAATAGTTTGTAAGAGGTAGGAGTTAAATGATTCCAATAGCATATCTACATAATGTTTATATAATTGTAGAATTTTGTTTTTTCATAGGTAGGAACCATTAACCTGATTAACCACTAGTTGCGAGTCAACAAAAATGGTTCTTAATTTGACACCCAAAAAAATAGTTGTTTGAAGCCCTAAGATCAAAGCTTCATATTCAACCATATTTTTAGGACATTCAAAATCTAGTTTAAATGAAAAAGCCATATGCTCACCATCAAGAGGAATGAGGATGACCCCCGCACCCCCACCGTGTTGACATTTAAACCCATAAAAGAACATCATCATTTGATAGGAGATGTCATCAATGGAAAGCATTGTGATAGATTTTTTAAGGAATTCAAGGTTTGAAGGTTAGTTGTCTGGTAAAGGGGTGGCAGATAACTGGTTAGCATTCATTTACCCCTTGATAAACTTTTGTTGAATAAGTTAAATTGAGCAAGGAGCATAAGCCACCAAGCTAAACGTTGGTTGTGATATGGCTTGAAATGCATGTATTTGAGGGGATCAATATGGGTGATGATGGAGGTTTTGTTATTTAAGAGGTAATGATGGAGTTTAGAAGATATAAAGACACGAGACAAAGCTTTTTGGTATGGATATATCAAGTTTCATAATCAATAAGTGTGCAACTTATGTATTAAACCGCTTGTTCTTGATGGTGATTGTTGGGTGAATATTTTGTCGACCAGCTAACTGGTGAGCAAAATAGTTCCTATCACCACAGCATAAGGAGATTGGTTGTCCAGGTGTGTAGTTTTACTACATCAACAGGGGACAAATCTCTCCTCTCATCAAGGGGAGGTTTCCTATTAAATATACGGAGGCTATATACTATATATAAATAGAAATTAAGACACAGGGGTGGGATAAGCCATCCATCTCTCTTTTTTCAGAGATGATGCTTACAACACAAAAGAGAAATCCTGGGTGATTGGTGAAGGTGCTTCTCTTCTTTCAGAAGTAACATTCAACCAAGATCCAGATCCCTTCCTGGATAGTAGAAATCTTGGTGAAGTAAAAGAAGGCACTTCTCTTCTTTCAAAAATGCTTGTTCTTGCAGGCAACAGGAATCTTTCTAGTAACAAATGACTAGTAACTGAATGCAGAGTGACCAGTAATCTAAAATGTATCTCAAAGTCTCCACCTTGACTGCCCAAGAGTAAGATATGAAGAACAATGGGGGCACAAAGTCATCCCAAGGTCCTTTACACAGAAACAAAAAAATAAACACACACTGAAGACAACTATGGCAGCACAAAGTCTGAAAGTAGTTGGCTTCAGGACACCTTCCTTATCACTTCCACTAGCTCTACTTGTTAAATTGCATAAACAAGAATACATTCAGGGAATAGACATAAGAACAATCTCCTAAAATGACACAAGCTATAACAGCACAAAGTCTGAAAGTAACTTGCTTTCTGATTCAAACAAAGAAATATGATAAACGATCTGAGCTCAAAGTCTCAGTGATGCCTTTCAATTTGGGCAGAGTTTTGCTTCTGGTAAAATGAATATCTCCTTTGTAATAATGAAAGAGTTTACATTATATAGAGGCCAAGAGAGACTTGGCACTTTGTCCTATGGAGCGACCCATGCTACGCAATTAATGCCTTAGATGCATTCTTGGTTCTGTCAGGGAAGGCCATGCTGGAGCAGGGCAACTACCTTAACTGTGGCATATTGGTTCATCCCCCTTGTCTACTCCCAAGTTTGAATCACTCATTTCATCACCTGATAGCCATGTAACTATCTACTTTGACTTTATTCTAAAGGGGACAAACAGGCTGTGCTTTCAATGTTTATAGGCCCCAAATATCTACCCAGCAAACTGCTTCACCTACTGGAATTAACTCCTACTAAGTTCACCTCTTTGTCTCTTCTTTCTCTTGGTCTTAGCCTTAGGGTCTTTGAACGCTTTTGAGTTTGCATTTTAAGCCTGCAGGGATCAACAGACACTTCAATGCAACAAATTTGATGTTCACAGGTCTCTCTTCCTTTGAAGGTTAACGGCTAGCCAATCACCCTAATTTTGACATTTTTCAGGCCTATCATTCTACTGTGATGTGGGTGAGGACACATGGTGGCATCCACATCTTTGAAATAAGCTCATTGGAATAGGCTTTGAAACTTGTTAGAGGCTGGAGGCATAGATGCAGACACGTGGCAGCTTCCGCTGCACTGGGATGGGACATGTGGCGAGTTCCACACTTTGAAGCTTCATTTGAAATTGTGTCTCAGCATGTGACACTTGGTAGCTTCTGTTGCACTTTGAGGCTCGACCCTTCCTGAAGGGAAACTTGCCCTTTGGGGTCTTGAACAGGGTCCATTTTTGAGTGTCAAGTGTCCCCTCGCAAGGGTACCTACCCTTCAGGATCCTCCAAGTGGCCTTTGGGCTTTAATTTCTTTGGGGGACTATTTTCCTTTTATTTCCTTCAAACAAAATGTCTGAATAAATTCCTTCAAACAAATTGTCTGAAGGAAGTCCCCTCTTGATTCTATGTCTCTGTATTGAGTGTGCCCCATTTTTTACACATGGCACATTCTGCCACTTCAAACAAGTGACACATGGCATATTTCACTGAAACTCATTGCAACCTTCTACCAGTGACACTTGGCACTTCTCTCGCTCTCTGGATTTTGCAAAATCATAGAAACATTTGGGGTTTACTTGGGTTCTCACTGATGATGACACTTGTCGGCCTCCGCTGATCTCTGTAAGGGACACATGGCACGATCTACTAATTTTAGGAAAACAACTCGAAGCCTTATGTGGTTGCCACTTGTCACCCTCCACAAAATTCTAAAAGAAGCTTTATCGGAAGGAACCCTACAGCTTATAAGAAACTTTGAGAAATGAATGCTGACACTTGTCACATTCTACTGAGTCACAATGGGACATGTGGCGCAGTCTAAATACTTTTGGTAGTTGTGCAAATGTAAACACTTGGCGCATTCTACTTCATTTTAGTCACTCACACTGGGCCCACCATGATCTTTACTCAATACCATATTTCAAAAGTAGGGGATTGTAAATATTGACACTTGGAGACTCTTGACAAGCTTCAAAAGGGACACGTGGTAGTATCTGCCACTTCTCAGAAACAAAGTATAATGGGGCTCGACCAATGATACTTGGCAACACCCACCTGACTCTTTTTATTTTGCACATGTTTCGGGTGAACCATCTATTTCACTGCTTCTTTCTTTGACTGAGGTTGCCTTTGAACCTTTGAACCCATGAACCATTGAACTTTGAAGTGGTTCAAGGTTCAATGGTTCAATTGATTCATTCCTTTTATTCAGCTAAGTCATTTTGATATCTTTTAAACCAAGTGCATTAAACTATATGGAAGTTGAACCCATTAAACTGATGAACCAAAATGGTTCAAGGTTCAACGGTTCAATGGTTCAAGCCTTTGAAATGGGTTAAGTGCTCAGAGCCGTAGAACTTTGAAACAGTTAAACTTTGAACCTCTGCCAAAGTGCTTAGCTCTTACTAATGACATTGAAACTTTGAACCCATTGGACCTATTGAACAAAAATGGTTCAAGGTTCAATGGTTCAATGGTTCAATTCTTGCTTAGATGCTTGTCGATGGACATTTTTGATTGAACCAAGGCGCTAACCCAATCCTGAAGATGACCCAGTATTGGAAACTGGTTCTTTTGATTGAACTCACCTATAGAATACTTTGAACCAGTTGAAATTGCTAATCCCTTTACTGAAAAATCTTGAAAATTGAGGAATTTGAAATCTTAGAACAAATTTCAAGAAGGGAAGAGATTATTTTTGGCTGTGTAGGACCAAAATAGTCATATGTTGTCCCAAAAATGAGAAGTCATTTTTCGAGGATAATAGCTGGCTCCAATTGGAGAACTACCTTTAGTTGGAAACTTGAAACACAACTGAGGGGAGTAGAAACCAGAATCTCCAGTGCCTTGAAGTGTGCCATTGGGTATGGATTCGTGCTACCCAAAAAGAAAGTCTCCAAAAAATGAAAATGAAAAGAGCAAAATAGAAACAAAACACTATACAAATAAACATATGTACAGGGGGAACTCATCTAATACCTCAAGAGTTAAAGTGCTTCAGATGCTACCCATCTTGAGACAAGGAAAAGAGGGGATGTCATCCTGATAAACCAACAAGAAACTGTTTTGTTCCCAAAAATAGTGACGGGCAAATGAAGCTCTCCACCAAGAAACTAATTTTCTATGTCTTCCTCTTGGCTCTTTCTTCTTCTTGCCCCATGGTAGGACGTGATCTTCAATCTAAAAACCATAACTCCTTGCTCTCTTGGTGAAGGGTTCCTTTTGCTGACTTTGGAGTATAGAAATATGGTCCACTATCATAGCTTATTGTTCTACTGGTCCAGTCCAACACATGCTTTGTTTGTCAACATCAAACTCCTAAAAAACCATCAACTCAGCATCTCCTTTGTTGTGGAGTTTGATCTCTTCATCCTTAGTAGTCTTTAATTCGAGCAACAAAGATTTGCATCCAACAGTGTTGTTGGTGTTGTTGAACTGCAACTTGCATGAAGGAAGAATATCTCCTTAAGGAGATATCAACACAATCCCATCTTTAGCATTAGTGGGAGAATTACTGCCATCAGATTCTAGGATCCAAGCATCATCAAAAGCTCATCTTCTATCAGATTTCTCTGCATTAGAGGTAGAAGATTCTTCTTCATTTGTACTGCACCCTACCAATTCTTTTGATGCCTTGTTTGGATCAAATCCTATATTTCCAGCTACGGGACTTTCATCAGCTGAGATATGAGCATCCTCTTTGGTCAAGAAGTGATTACTCCTACCTGAAGGCTTAAATAGAATTTGAGCTACAGGGGCCGACATTTGGGTGACCACAATTTTTGCCTCAGATAGGTCCACACTTAGTTCTACACCAATGTTTAACTGCTCAGGATTGGCTTGCAGGAATTCAAATTTAATCATTTGAATTCTAGATTTATTGACATGATCAATTATGTCAAATGACTGAAATGGACTTGGAAGAGAGGATGGGAGTTCATCCTTTTGGTTTTTGCGATGGGGAAGACTGGTCTGTAAATTTGAGGTAGAAGGTGCAAAAATGTTCGATGTACTAACTTTTTTGGCAATCACCAGGTCTTTTGATTTGAAAGGAAGAGGGGTTCTTGACTTAGTAATTGAAATTAATGGTTGGGGTCACTCCTCTATCTTTTCTTTATTGGCCTGCTAGGTTGAATGATTCTCAGACTGGGTGAATACTACGTATGATCCTTCGACTGCTTCACCTTCACTTCTGGGTTCATCCTGATAATTCAAAAAACCAATGTGGGAGTCGCCAACTGATTCTTCTTGATCTTCTATGAAGATATCAGCATCATTTTCTTGCTCAAACTCAAGTTGAAAAGAGAAAACATGTTCTATTTCCAGATATCCAACTGCTGAGTTGGTTGGAGGTGCTTCAAGGGTAAGGTTCCTCTATGGGGGAGGAAGATGATTTGGTTTCCCTTGACTTTTGGCAACGTTACCTTGATATGGCTCATTGGGGAATGTCCTCCTTGGTACATCTCTATATAAAGGAGCAGAAGACATACCTTGTGCCATTTGCCTTTTCAAGGCTAGCAATTCATTTGCCAGCTTTTGTACCATTTGATCAGTGGTGGTTGTGGGTGAGTATTCAGAAGATGAAGAGGGTTTACCTCAGTTAGAATCTCTCCTTATCTTTATTACCAAGATAAAGTCATCTTCAACCTCAATAGCCAAGTCCTGAGCAGTAGCAAGGTCTATGTGGCCAGCACGCCTCAGTAGAAAACTCACTTCAGGTAGTTGTGAGTTGATGAAGAATATTTTGAGGTTTTCAGGGGTCAGCTGAGCAATAGCAGGAATTTGATTCCTCAACTTATCAAACTTGGCAATGAAATCTCTCATAGGCTCATGAGGCTCTTTCTTTATCTAAGTGAGCTAGGCCAGCAAGGCATGGGCATCCTCTGTGGGCTTGAACCTTACTTCAAACTTGGCCTTTAAGGTATGCAGAGGTGGAGTCAAGTTGAGTGGGCCATATGAGTTACCCCAAGGGCCTTGAACTGCCATGATTTAATTATGAAAAATAGGAATAACAAATCTAGGTGGAGTGGCCAGAATTGCAGAATAAAAAATGAAAAAGAATTGGCCCTACTTCAGCTTGAGGCTTGAGGCTTCAAACTATGCGCTCTTTCCCAGCAGCTCTGGTTTTACAGACCAGATAATATAACAGAGATGGAGGAAGATGGTAAGGCTATAAATGGATAATGGATAAGACCCAGAATGGAGTCACCAGAGTCTGTATAATGGATAAGGGAAGGAACTGCTTCAATCTAAAACTTGAGGCTTCAGACTGCACGTTCATACCTAGCGAAGTCACTAAAAATTCTTGCGCGAAGCTGGGAGGAAAAATTAACAATGGGAAAGCACTGGAGCAGCTCGTTCTTCCATAGCGGGATAAATGAATAAGGCTATAATGATAATGGGTAAGACATAGGTGATGTTTCAATCTGAAGCTTGAGGCTTCAAATTGCACAAAATTATTGTGTCCTCAGTGGAGTCACCAAAAACTATTGGGTGAATATTTTGTTGACCAGCTAACTGGTGAGCAAAATAGTTCCTATCACCACAGCATAGGGAGATTGGTCATCTATGTGTGTAGTTTTACTACATTAATAGGGGAAAAATCTCTACTCTCATCAAGGGGAGGTTCCTTATTAAATATACGAAGGCTATATACTATATATAAGCAGAAAGTAAGACACAGGGGTGGGATAAGCCATCCATATCTCTTTTTTCAGAGATGATGTTTACAACACAAAGGAGAAATCCTAGGTGATTAGTGAAGGTGCTTATCTTCTTTTAGAAGTAACATTCAACCAAGAGCCAGATCCCTTCTTGGATAGTAGAAATCCTGGTGAAGGAATAGAAGGCACTTCTCTTCTTTCAAAAATGCTTGTTCTTGCAGGCAACATGAATCTTTCTGGTAACAAATGACTGGTAATCGAATGTAGAGTGACTAGCAATCTAAGATGTAGCTCAAAGTCTCCACCTTAACTGCCCAAGAGTAAGGTATGAATAACAATGGGGGCACAAAGTCGTCCCAAGGTCCTTTACACAAAAATAGAAAAATAAACACACACTGAAGACAACTATGGCAGCATAAAGTCTGAAAGTAGTTGGCTTCAGGATACCTTCCTTATCACTTCCACTAACTCTGCTTGTCAAATTTCATAAACAAGAATACATTCAGGGAATAGACATAAGAATAATCTCCTAGAATGACACAAGCTATAACAGCACAAAGTTTGAAAGTAACTTGCTTTCTGATTCAAATAAAGAAATATGATAAACAATCTGAGCTCAAAGTCTCAATGATGCTTTCAATTTGGGAAGAGTTTTGCTTCTGGTAAAGTTAATATCTCCTTTGTAATAATGAAAGAGTTTACATTATATAGAGGCCAGGAGAGACTTGGTACTTTGTCCCATGGAAAGACCCATGTGTCATAATTAATGCCTTGGATGCATTTTTGGTTTTGTCAGGGAAGGCCATGCTGGAGTAGGGTATCTGACTTAATTGTGGAATGTTGTTTCATCCCCCTTGTCTACTCTCAAGTCTGAATCACTCATTTCATCACCTACTAGCCGTGCAACTGTCTACTCTGCCTTTATTCCAAATGGGACAAACAGGCTGCGCTTTCAATGTTTGCAGGCCCCAAATATCTACTCGGTGAACTACTTCACCTACTGGAATTAACTCATATTGAGTTTCCCTCTTTGTCTCTTCCTTCTCTTGGTCTTAGCCTTAGGGTCTTTGAATACTTTTGGGTTCACATTTTAAGCCTGCAGGGATCAACAGACACTTCAATGTAGCAAATTTTACGTTCACGGGTCTCTCCTCCTTTGAAGGTTAACGGCTAGCCAATCACCCTAATTTTGACATTTGCGGGCCTATCATTCTATTGTGACATAGGTGAAGACACGTGGCGGCATCTATGGCTTTGAAATAAGCTCACTGGAATAGGCTTTGAAACTTGTTAGAGGTTGGAGGCGTGGATGCAGACACGTGGCAGCTTCTGCTGCACTGGGACGGGACATGTGGTGAGTTCCATGCTTTGAAGCTTCATTTGAAATTGTGTCTCAACATGTGACACTTGGCAGCTTTTGCTGCACTTTGAGGCTCGACCCTTCCTGAAGGGAACTCACCCTTCGAGGTCTTGAACAGAGTCCATTTCTGAGTGTCAAGTGTCCCCCCGCAAGGGTACCTACCCTTTGGGATCCTCCAGGTGGCCTTCAGGCTTTAATTTCTTTGAGGGACTATTGTTATTTTATTTCCTTTGGACAAAATGTCTGAAGAAATTCCTTCGAACAAATTGTCTAAAGGAAGTCCCCTCTTGATTCTGTGTCTCTGTATTGAGTGTGCCCCATTTTTAACACGTGGCACATTTCGCCACTTCAAACAAGCGACATGTGGCATCTTTCGCTAAAACTCATTGCAACCTTCCACCAGTGACACTTGGCACTTCTCACTCTTGGGCTTTTGTGACATCATAGAAATGTTTGGGGTTCACTTGGGTTCTCGCAAATGATGACACTTTTTGGCCTCTGCCGACCTCTGTAAACGACACGTGACACGGTCTACTACTTTTAGGAAAACAACTCGAAGCCTTTCATGGTTGCCACTTGTCACCCTCTAAAAATTTTTGAAAGAATATTTATCAGAAGGAACCCTACAACATATAAGAAACTTTGAGAAATGAATGCCGACACTTGTCACATTTTGTTGAGTCACAATGGGACACGTGGAATGGTCTGAATACTTTTGGCAGTCACATGGATGCAGACACTTGGCATGTTCTACTTCATTTTAGTCACTCACCCCAGGCCCACCATGGTCTTTACTCAATACCATGATTTAAAAGGAGGGGACTGCAGATATTGACACTTGGAGGCTCCCGACAAGCTTCAAAAGGGACACGTGACAATATCCACCACTTCTCAAAAACAAAGTATAATGGGGGTCGACTGATGACACTTGGTAGCATCTGCCTGACTCTTTTTCTTTCACGCATGTTTTAGTTGAACCATCTATTTTGCTACTTTTTTCTCTGACTGAAGCCACCTTTGAACTCGTGAACCATTGAACTTTGAAGCGGTTCAAGGTTCAATGGTTCAATTGGTTCATTCCTTTTATTTGGATAAGTCATTTTGATATCTTTTAAACCAAGCACGTTGAACTATTTGGAAGTTTAACCCATTGAATTGATGAACCAAAATGGTTCAATGTTTAACGGTTCAACGGTTCAAGCCTTTGAAATGGGTTAAGTGCTCGAAGCCGTAGAACTTTGAAATGGTTAAACTTTGAACCTCTGCCAAAGCGCTTAGCTCTTGCTGATGAAGTTGAACCTTTGAACCCATTGGACCCATTGAACAAAAATGGTTTAAGGTTCAATGGTTCAATGGTTTAATTCTTGCTTAGATGCTTGCTGATGGACATTTTTTATTGAACCAAGGCGCTGACCCAATCCTGAAAATGACCTAGTATTGGAAACTGGTTCTTTTGATTAAACTTGCCTGCAGAAGCCTTTAAATTGGTTGAACTTGCTAATCCCTTTACTGAAAAAGCTTGAAAAATGAGGAATTTGAAAGCTCAAAATAAATTTCAAGAAGGGAAGAGATTATTATTGGCTGTGCAGGACCAAAATAGTCATATGTTGTCCCAAAAATGAGAAGTCATTCTTCTGGGACAACAGTGATTATTCTGATGTGTAATCATAACACCTAGAGAATGGTCTATTATAGAGATGGAAAGGTAGAAAGGTTGGTTTTCCTTAGGTGGAATAAGAACCAATGGGAAAAGGAGATACCTTTTGAGTGTGTCAAAGGCTTCTTGGTAATCTGTATTCCAATGGAATAAGATATATTTTTTGAGGAGATGGTGAAAGGGTTGGTAATAATCCAACAACTGGGAGATGAAGAGGTGGATTAATTAAAGCTTGCCTAATAGGATACAAAGTTGTTTGATATTAGTAGGTGGAAGCATGTCTAGTATTTCTCGAACCTTAGTGGGGTCGACTTCAATACCACGAAGAGAAATGATACAGCCTAAGAGCTTACTAGAAAGGATACTAAAGACACATTTTTTTGGGTTTAGTCAAACATTATATTGGAAGAGATGAGTGAATATGGTTTTGAGAATCATCAAGTGATCTTAGCAAAGTTTAGACTTTTTGAGTAAGTCATCCATGTAGTTTTCCATAATTTTGTGTAGGAGATTGTGGAAGATGCTAGTCATGGCACATTGGTAGGTGGTATCAGTGTTCATCAGACTAAAGGGCATGACTTGATAACAAAAAATCCCCCATGGGGTAATTAAAGTTGTCTTGTGTTGATCCTTGAGAGCAACCAGGATTTTATTATATCCTAAGAACTCATTCATAAGTGATAGCATCTCATGACCAATTGTTAGATCAACAAGTTGGTTGATACTTGGCAAAGGAAAGTCATCCTTTAGACAAGTGAGGTTTAGGTTACAATAGTCAATGCAAATATGGATTCCCCTATCACTTTTATGATAGGACCAATATTGGAAACCCATTGCAGGTATTCGATGGGTTGAATAAAGTTAACAGTAAGGAGGTGTTGGATCTCTTCTTTGACAAGGAGAGAAATATGAGGATGCATTTTGTGAAGCTTCTGCTTAACAAGTTTAGCATCTCAGTTAGTGATAATGTTGTGGGTGATGATAGAGGGGTTGATGCCAGGCATGTCATTATAAGACCAAGTGAAGACTTTTCTATGGTCATTAAGAAATGTGGCATAATTAGCTTGCTTTAAGGAGTCTAAAGATTAGCCAATCTTAAGGACACAAGGGTTATCATGAGAGGGCAAATTGATGTCAATGGTTGATTTATTTAACATGGCTTATGTTTTGGATGGGAGCAATTGTTGGATATAAGAATCAGCTGCACCCATGTATGTGAGAATAATGTCATCATCTTGACATTAGATAGTGTTGATAGTGGGAGAGTCATCGTCAATCATTTCAGGATGAATGAGAGGAAGGGACCTTGTTTCCTTACCTCAGTGATAGGTAAGGGGGCCCAAATAGATGGTGTTTATTGAAAAAAATTAGGAGGTATAGGTACCTCCAAATTGGTAGGTGATGGTAGAGGATAGGATGGAGAAGGAGAGACTACCTCTTTGATAATTAGTATATGAGAAGCTTTGGTGAGTTTAGTTGGTTTGTTAAAACCCACTCCATGCCACTTTTTGGCATTTTCAATGGTTTTATTGGTGGGATATTCAACAGGAATATGAAAACCCTACTCGTAATGACCCAAACTAAATCCTTTCTAGGCACACCTATAAAGATAGCTGTGAACGAAGCTAGGCTTACCTAGGAAAGAGAAGTCACAGGTAAATGGTTGTGGTGAAGAGGATAAATTATCGATAACGGGAACTTGATCAATTCCCCCATATGTGAAATTAGTTCAAAGGTTAGGGGGACCATACGGGATGACCATCCCAATACAAGGATCATAATTGGGGTTCATATGAAGCTTTTCATAGTCTTGTGGAGTACAAAACATGTCAAGTGTCAACAAATGATATTCTCTGAGTGACAGATACTTGAAAGTTTCTTCCATCGGGTCTTTGTCAGGAATTTGTGATGTCAGTATCTGTGTAACCGAGGTAGTGGATTTTGTGGAAGCTTTAAAAGAATAATGTGAATGAGATGATGTCTTCAATGGAATGAGAACATCATTGGGGCTATAAGTCATGTTTCATGTTTTGAAAGGAGGTGGGTTAGTGAGAATAACATGCACTTGCCCATTATGCTCAAACTTTATGTAGTGGTACAAAGTCGAAGGCACACATGCCATAACACATATCTAAGGTCATCCAAGTAGTATGTTGTATTCGAACTCTCCTTTCACTATGTTTAATATCTCAAGAATTATGTAGGGACCTACATGGATATGTAAGATAACAGTGCCCACCGTAGTAGTTGTAGTATCATTAAAGGAGCGAAGCACTGCATCAGTTTGAGACATGCAATTATCGATAAGGGCTAGTTATTTTTAGGCATGGGTGAAGATAATATTAATACTATCTGCTCCATAGATCATAACTCTTTTGACATGAGTTTGATCGATATATACAATGATAAAAAGGGCAGAATACTAATCTTCAGGGTGTTGAAGTGGAATTTCTAAATCACTAAATAAAATCAAGGAGATGGTGTTAAGAGATCTGACCAAAGCTGCAAGAGGTTGGGGATCATCAGGTTATACCTAAACCACCTGTAAGCACTAATCAAAGCTTGATGGTGTTAGGGTGAGTTTTAGATTAACTCATACAAGGACATTTTCATAGGGGTTTGGTAAAGTTGTTTCACCATCGAGTTTTGAATAACTTCTAAAGATGTTAGTTTTGGGACACCTAGGATGGAAATCTTGAGATTTAGAGGAGTGTCTTTGGAGAATGAATGAGCCCAAGGGGTAGTGACGTTTTCCTTTCCTTTATCCTTTTGATTTTGTGATTGCATGGCCACATTAACCGTGTTGATCTAAAACATAGGTGAAGGAAGTGGTAAAGAGGGTATGACAACATCTTTGGGTTTGAATTCAGGTGGAACAGTATGAGGCATTATGGATTCCATGGGTAGAATAGAAGGAAGGTTAATGGGATTATCAACAAAGAGAGTGTCGATATCAATGTGTTGTCAAATGACTATTGTGAGAGCTTTACAACTCTTAGTATCATGTCGAAGTGAATGATGATATAGACACACTTATGTATCATCGAACCAAGATGGCTTCGGTCCAAGAGGGTTATAAGGCTTAATGGGAGGAAGAGTTATTATGGAGGATTGCAATAACTAGTGTAGGAAACATATCTAAGAGCCTACGAGTGGGCTAACACTTGTTATAATAGGGGTGGACACCATCTTTGGTTTAGGAGTCACAAGGGTGATTTCATGTGGTACATTTTTAGGTGGCAATGAAGCCACATGTTTTGTTGACACTTTCTTGGTGTTAGGTGTCATGGTGTCAAATGTGAAAGGCCTACCAAGTGGCAGAGGTAGTATTAGAGGTAACTTAGCCTTTGGTTTCACTTGGATTGACGATACCCAAACTAAAGTAGAGGGATTTGGTCCCAAAATTTAAGTCAAAGTTAAGGGTAGAAGAGGGAAGGATCAACGAGATCTGGGAAGCTTAACATTCTTCCTTAGTTCTAGCCATAGAACTCCAACTTGTGGTTGGAGAATCAGATCTAATTTCACATTTGGATTAATTAGATTAGAGACTAGGCAAACACCTAAAGTCCTAGCTGCTTTAATATGGTAGATGCCTACGAGGGTGAGGGCTCTGACATAGAAGGATGAGCTTTTGGTGATTTCAGTGAAGAAGCTTTAACTTTTTCAAAGACCTTGGGGTAAAGGGTAGTGAGAGGATTGGTGGTATAGGATGACACTTGTTGTGTAGGATAAGGAATTTTAAGTTAGTCCCAAAATGCCACATGATCTAGCTTCATGGAGTTAATAAATTCTAGATTTCCCACTAACCATAAGAAGGGTTTAAATGAAGTTGACATAGTCCTTATGATTGCTTCTTTAGAAGGCTTAGGTTATTGAGAAATAAGGAAATTATTAGCCTCTACTACCTTGGGCCAAAGATGAGAAAGAGCCACAACAGGGTCTTCTTCAACAAAGATATAAGAAGAGGTATGGTCTTTTACAGGTGGGGGAGAGGTAGGCGAAGAAGAATCCTAAGGGGGTAGAGCATAGGTATAATTGCTCCCTCAACATGTGGGTGAGGAACAGGTAAAGTGTGATCTTTCATAGGTAAAAAAAGTGGTAAAATTGGTCGAATTGGAGTAGGCACAATAGGTCTCTCATCTAATGTAGGGGTAGATAACACTAGCTCTGCTAGGTGTGAAGGAGGAGTGGATGGGGTACTACCTTCCATCGATGGAGGAGAGGTAGGTGAATAAGTTTATTTAAGAGAGTATATCATAGGAATTATGTTCCCCTCAACATGTAGTTCAAGAATGGGTAAGACATGCTCCTCAAGTGGTAAGAGGATAGGTAAAATGGGTGCAAAAGGAACTAGCAATATAGGCTCCTCTTATGGCAAAAGGAGAGGTAAAGGAGATCCTTCCTCATGTGGGAGTGGAATAGGTGAAGCAGGCTCTTCTACCTGAGGAGGAAGGATGGGAAAAATAACTCCACTAATTATGGGGGAGGAGTAGGTAAAATGGGTGTCTCCTATTATGGGAGCGGTTGGACTGGAGGTAAAGGAAAGACCATATTGACCATATGGATATTATGATCACATGAGTTATCAGTCATGGTCTGAACATTATTTTGATTGGGTGAATAGTTAGGAAAAGGCTATTTGAACACATCCATATTTTTATTAGTAGGTACATTAGGGTTATCCAAGATGAAATCACCCCTGTCAAGCATGTCTTGAATAATATTGTTGAGTATTTTACAGTTATTAGAATTGTGGTCTTTGACTCGATGGTAGCCATAAAATTCATCCTCTTTGTACCAAGTGAGAATAGGATGGGAGGGATCAAAATGTATAGGAGGTTTGATTTAAGGAAGGGTTATGCCTCCCTGTTGTAATAGTTTTTCCAAAACATAAGTGTATGACTCCCCAATGGGAGTGTATCACCTTTGTTCATACCATTGTTGAAATTGTTTGGTCAAATTTTATGAGGTCGAGGAATTAGGTTGGTTTGTGGTTGTGGAAAAAGTTGATTTAATGACCACCACATTGGTGGAGCCTCTAGATTTTTGGTTAGAAGGAGAAGGTTTAGAAGAAGAGGAGTCATTTGATTTAAAATTGGTGTTCTTACTACGCAACTTGACTCTATCTTCATCTATAACCTGGATCTCGAGTTTATGTGCCATTGTAAAGGCTTCATCAAATGTGCAGAAAGTTTATACTCAGAGTGTGGATGAAATGTGTTTAGCATATGCCCTTGAGAAGAACTCAATAATCTCAAGTTGGGGTAAAGAGAAGGAGAGTTGATTGATTAAGCCTCTTCAATGAGCGATGAAATCTGTGATAGATTTGTCATCAAATTATTTAATAAAATAAATGTCCATAATAGAAATGTTGATAGAGAAATGGTCTAGGAATAATTTTTTAAGTTGGGTAAATGAGAAAAGGGAATGTCGAGTTCTAGAGCTATACTAATCTAGGGCAGCACTTGAAAGAGACATAGGGAAGGTGTGAAGTAGTAATGCATCATCATGCCCTATTAAATA
Source organism: Torreya grandis (assembly GCA_037957365.1). NCBI lineage: Eukaryota > Viridiplantae > Streptophyta > Pinopsida > Cupressales > Taxaceae > Torreya > Torreya grandis. The sequence continues at coordinate 2,087,966 of JARHVA010002228.1, forward strand.
ACAAGAATGTATAAATGCTCACAAATGTTGTTATAGGTCCCCTTTACTCTGGAAATGAGTAAATTTGGGGAGTTCCCATTAACTTGGATAAGGGTGAATAGGCACACAAGGATGGATGGGCTCATTGCATATTTGATCATAAGATAACACATTCTTTTAACCTGACACGGATGTCTCCAGACTAGACATCTTGTCCATCAGCATCCTAATGAGGTCTAAAGGAGGATTGGTTTGGGAGATATCCCCTAAGTTATAGGGAGCCTGATAAGAAGTAGAGGTAGTGTATGACATGGCTTACTTCGGTTGTGTTGACATAACATAGGGGTAGTAAGTCATAGGCTGGGTGATGAAAATAAAAGGGGCTTGTCCCACTGGGTTAGAGACAATGTTTTAGTTGAATGTTGTTATTGTAGGTTGGGTTGTTGACATGATTATACTAGGTGAAGGGTGAGTCGTAACTCATGTAATTATATGTGCAAGAGTAGATGGGATGGGTACCACCAAATTCTAAAATGGGGTTAGACTTGACTGAACTGCATGTGGTTGTGAAGGGAGGGAAGTCATGATCGGGGTTAGGTGGGACTAGAAAGTTGGTGATGTTAAACTTTGGACATTATTTATGGTTGGGTTACTTGTTGAAGTGGTGGTTTGAGTAACCATGGAGAACATAGTGGAGACAAATGAAACTGAAGCTATTTCCATCAGAGAAGTTGGCATACCATATAGTGGGTCACCTAAAGAATTATGGGTTTGGCTCATGGCAAGGTAATGCTGAAGTGTTGCCATATTGCGATCAAGAAATCTAGAAAAATATTGATCTCCCTCAGGCACAACAGTAATTTGGTTAGGGCTAGGAGTATGCTCTGTATCTGAAGCATTCTTCATGACAGAATCAGTGATAAGAGGGGAAGGTGGAAGTGGTTGCCAGATTGCGTAATCAACAAGAATTTTGGCTTGGCTTCATGTCAATACCATGCAAAAAAATTATAAATAGTCTTAGGATTCTATATTAGTGACAGAGTGTGGAAAAACTAGGTTTGGTTGGAAGTAGGTAGGTTGTTTTAGCTTGTTGTTTTGAGCAAACTAAATATAACCAAATTACACAGTCATCAATGTCAGTCACTTAACTGATGTCGGTAGGTTAAAGTCTACTGACATTAGTGGATTTAACCGATGTCGGTCACTATGGAGTCATAGGAGATGAAAAATCTAATGTTTTATAAACTTAGAGGCAAAATCTAGGTAAAAGAGAGGATGTAAGAGGTCTGTATAAGGAAGATGAACACTCAAAAAATCTGATATAACAAGTTATAGTATTATGAATAGTGTTGATTTTATAAATCAATAGAAAAACATCCTTACCAACTCCAAAATATAGAAGGCAATAGAAAATCAGAAAAATAACATACAATAACTAATTATTAACTTATAGAAATTAATTTTAGTCTCATGTTGGCTTATGCCTTAATCAGATAGTGAGATGAGAGTTTGGTATAAAATGTTGAATATTTCATTTTGAGGAAAAAGAGAGGGAGGAAGTACAAGGAATGAAATTTTCACTATAATGCACCTATATGAATGCTTTAAACAAGCAATGAATCTAAGGAAAACTCGAGGGTCCCACCAGGCATGCCAAAAATGTTTCACTAAATTTTGAATCTATTTGATGTTTAAGAAGAAATAGAGATGAAGGGTAAGGATTAGAGATTAGAGAGAACCCAGATTGGTTTCATGCCATATCCAAATGATGTTAAGACTACCAATATTAATAAGGAGATATGATCAATGTCGATTATCTGATCGATGTTGGTAGGGGTTGTAGGTTCTCAAGAAGTTGCAAGAGACTTTTTTGAGCTAGGAGGTAGATTTTGGTCAGGTTTGTGAGGTTGGGAAGAGTCATAAGGCAATGGGTAAGACTCAGGTGCATCTAGATAGAGGGTTGGTATGTTTGAAGCAGAGGGAAATAGGTGAAAGAGTTTTACAACTCCTTCATAAGGAGAGTGGAGACATTCGTAAAATGATAAATATTATAATGTAAAGTAATTGTAAAATGATTATTTAAAGGGATTACAAAATATAGATATATACTTAGCTAGTGAAATGAATGAACCATGAGTTCCAGATAGATGGCTCTGATGAGGTGTGTTGAAGCAATACATGAACATAAAAGACAAGCATGTGTTACCGGTTCAGAAGAATTCAAGCTTTGTGTAGTATATCAATTCCTAATCTAGACTAGTTTGTGCCGAGTAATGGTAAGCTTAGATGTAGAAAGTTGAATGTCAAAGCTTTTACGTGAATGATTATTTTTTTCTAATTTATGCTAACATGAATATTAACTTGGAATTTGGCTTAAGTAATTGACATTGGCGATCCCACTGACGTCAGCCAAGGGTTGATCGATGTTGATGGCATGAGAATAGGTTAAATGGCTATTTTTAGACTATTTTTTGTTCCTTTTCTTGCCAAGTGTGGTGTCCATTAGAAAATGGTATAAATGTGAGGTTATGAAGAATGTAGTTAGTTAGGAATTTATGTTAGGGGTGAGAACAAGTCATGGGTAGTTAGGATTAGGGGATTAAGTCTTGAGGTGACTCAGAGGGTAAGAATTAGTCTTAGGATGAGGTGGCTAGATAAGGTGGCATAAGTAGTTTTTAATTAACTTAATTAAATATTTTCAAATTAATTAAATGTATGAGGGGTGAAAACATGGGTTAGGAAGGATAATTATTATAAGGGGATCTAGGGGGGCTTTGACACATGGAGTTATGCATGTGTGTGATGTAATTTTGGTGTCTACAATAAGGTGTAGAAAATTTATGACTGATCTTAAATTTAACACAAATTTGTTTGACATCTTTATTTTTAGAATTACCACCATTATCGGAGATGATAGTATGGGTAACACCAAAGCAACAAATGATTTGATTAATAATGAATCATGCAATGGTGTTACCAGTGACATTAACAAAGGGCATGACTTCAACCCATTTGGTAAAATATTTGGTAGATATGAAGATAAAAACATGCCCATCTTGAGATATAATCCCCACATGGAGAATGGCCAGGGAGATTGGATGATTTGAAGCTTAGTTGGAGGTGAATGAATTAGATCATCATGAAGCTAGCAAGAGGTACACTTTTTAGTGAATTTGATAGCATCCTTTTTAAAAGTGGCTCAAAATAAACCCATACATCGACATTTGTGGTCTATAGCATTTTTGATACAACAGCCACCATAAATGCCCCCATCTACTTGTTTAAGAATAGGAGGGACCTTATCTTGCATAACACAATGGAGCAAGGTACCTTTAGCATTATGATAATAAAGGATGTTGTATCGAAATACATACTTAAAAGCTTGTTTATGGATACGAGTCTTTTCATGAGAATCTAAGTTAGGAGGATAATTTTGGTGTTCCAATAATTGAATGATGTCTTTATACCATGGGCTTTATCAGATGGTGATAGCCTCGATGTGGCAAATAAGTGAATCTTGTGGTTGAGTAGAAGATAGAGATTTTATATTTGTATAAGAAAAGTGGGATAAAAAAGAACTTGGTGGGGATGAAGGAGAGTGATTGAAGAAACAAGGGAATCAACAATGGAATTTTGATCTTAAGGAATAGGCTTGTGTCAGGATCTAGGAAGCACAATTGATTACCAAGCAACTAAACATGCAGAATTAACTAGAATCACAAGTAACTAAAATTCAGAAATAACACAAAATATGAGAGACAATACCCAATTGTATTAATACTCTTTCAGAAGGAAATACAACAAAGAATATGCCACAGTCTTCTTCCTTACACACCTCTAGGGCTCCCACACCTCTAGGGAGTAAACAGTAAATCTCTTCAAGAGCTCACACTCTCTCTTACGGTCCCAACACACAACTCAAACACAGAGTTGGTGTTCACCTCCACCAGCTAGTAACAATACTGCTAGTCCACCAGTCAGTAACAATATTGCCAGTACACAATTACTCTAAGTACACAACGTACTCCAAGTAGATCTCACCTGATCTTACTCCTTGATATGTTGTTGTCACCTTTGATCTTGCTACCCTGCAGATCTCTTTTAACCTCAGACACACACACACACTTGCAAATCAATGATCTTACTTACCACATGTATATCTCCAAACGTGGCCTTGCACACCTGTTGACCAAGATCCTACACACAAGAAGAACCCTTTTGATTCTCCAAACCAGCACCCCTATGGATCTCTACCAGAACTTGCACAACCTGTAGCTCTACCTGATCATACAGACTCAGCACCCCTGTGGAACTAGGAGGAACACACCTTGCTCTCTTCCCTCTGAAGGAGCTAACCTTGCTTAACTCAACTAGCACAAATTACAATACAACCCATGAGTCTATTATATAGATCTCATGCAAACAATAATTAGACATCCAATTACAATAATTAGATCCGCAGCTCCAAGACTAAAATTAGCCTTTAACATGTAAACAATCAGTTCATTAACAAACTATCCATGAAACTCACAGTTTCAAACCGCACAGGCGATCGACATTGGTCCCTGTCTATCTAGAGATGACTGACGTCAATTGATTCCTGACTGATGTCGGCAGCTTCCTTTCTACACCTAATCAACGTCGATTGGCCTAACCGATGTCGGTTGGCCTGACCGACGTCGATGACTGTGACACTCAGCAACCTCCTCCCATGTCTGCATCAGTGAAGCTTTTAGCTCCATAACTTAACAATCTCCCACTTGGAGATAAATAGCTACACTGTACCTATACCTGTACACCGTCTAATTTGTTTCTTGGCTTGTATCCCTCTTCAAGCTCAATCCTGAAGACCAACCACCACACAACCTATGGTGCAACCCTTGTCATCCAAGTAACCTACCAAATCCAAAGTACTTAACCCTGCATAGCATGAATCCCTGTTGTTGGTCCCTCTCAGATACCTGAGAACCCACTGAACTACTTTCCAGTGCTTCCTTCCCAAATTGACTACAAACTTTCTGACAACACCCACTACTTGGGCAAACTCAGGGAGTACACATGTACTCAACCTCATCATGTGATTGGGGACCCTGTTCTGTGAACTGTCCATCCATAGGTGTGCTACCTTGTTCTGCATCCTGCACTACCTTCACACAATCATCCTGTGACAACATCAACTTGTGATCTTCCTTGTCTCTAGGATTACTCATGCCAAAGAATTTTGATGCTCCCAAATCCTTCATGGCAACCACTGAACTAACCTTATCCTTAGCTCAGCAAAACCCTACATGTATGAACTTGTAATAAGCTCATCATCCACATACAACAATAGGATAATGTCACGACCATCATCCACCCTGGTAAGACAAACACAATGGTTACACTGACATTGACTAAAGCCCTGCTTTGTCATCCACCTGTCAAACCTGTACCACTATCCTATAACTTGCTCAAGACCATATGACCTGGCCTTCCATCTCACGTATCCATTCTCTCTATTCTTTAACCAAGGAATCCATTCGTCTCTTAGTGCTTTCTTCCAGCTGGCAACCCTACCAAATCTCCCACTTAGTTCTACATCCTAGGAATCAAATTCCTCATTCATGCCATGCTCCCACTATTTCCTAGATCCTTCCTAATCTGCAGTGAGCAATGAGTATAAAGAAGAGGAATAATGAATTTGAGGCTTACTTACCCTTTCAGTCCTCCATATGGGCATTTGAGACTCTTTGATAGCTTGTTGTCTGCCCAAAATCTGTTCCAATGATCGACCTCAGTCACCACACAGTCTGCATCTGACCGACGTCAGTTCCATGTGACTATCCAGGTCATCAATGCCAGTTATCCTACCGACGTCAGTCTCCACCTGCCCAACACCACTGACTCCTCTAGTCTACACATGACTGACATCAGTACCTATCTGTTCGATGCCAATTTCCCCTGACTGACGTTGGTACCTATGTTTGCCTGTGAGTGATGACTTTTTACCCGTAAGCTCTCTTTGGGTCAAAACCCTGTCCAAACTGCCCTACTCAAAGTTACTCAGCTTTTTCCACTGATCTCTGTCTGTCATCTCCTCCATAAACACCAAGGCTTTCTAGTTCTTAAGTTTGTCAAAGACATTTGACTTCTGCTTAAGAACATGCATCTCCTTCTTGCTCTTGTGACCAAGCCTACAAAGCCACGTCTTCGCAACAGAAGAAGAATTAGTAATATAAGTAGATAAATAAAGGATACCTACTTTCTTACCACCTGCTAATTCAAGTGCATTCGCTGTGAGAGTTTCTATGCATCTCTCATCACCCAACTTTCCTAAAGAAATTAGCCACATCTTCAAGACTAGGACCTGCATGACCTCCTTCAACACCCATGTGTTGGCCATCTGCAATTTCAGTCGCACTTCCCCTTTGCCAAAATTTTGACAAGGCACACCAGCCCCTAAATAAATCTTTCCAAAGTCTTTAAAGACCTTAACATGAAAAAATACTCTATTTCAGGCTGCATGGAAAGAGGCAACAGAATCTATAAAACAAGATTCTACTTTATCCAAGGAACATCCCAGAGTACCCTGTGCAACAACATCTGCTTCTTCAGTTCCTTCATGCTGATCTTTTACCAACCAACAATATTTATTTACCTGCTTTTTCTTTCCATAACACCGTAATTGACCATTCATGCCTTTGAATTCCTCCATTCTTAGTGTACTTTCTTCTGCCATTGCTATACTCCCACTCAATCAAAAACCCCTGAGAGTGACCTGTAATCAAACACAAACCTGCTCCCTGCAACCTTAGCTCTGATACCACTTGTCAAGAATCTAGAACAACAAACATGTTCTGATACCACTTGTCAGGATCTAGGAAGCACAATTGATTACCAAGCAACTAAACATGCAGAATTAACCAGAATCACAAGTAACTAGAATTCGAAAATAACACAGAATATGAGAGACAATACCCAATTGTATTAATACTCTTCTAGAAGGAAATACAACAAAGAAGATGCCACAGTCTTTTTCCTTACACACCTCTAGGGCTCCCACACCTCTAGGGTGTAAATAGTAAATCTCTTTAAGAGCTCACTCTCTCTCTTACGGTCCCAACACACAACTCAAACATAGAATTGGTGTTCACCTCCACCAGCTAGTAACAATATTGCCAATCCACCAGTCAGTAACAATACTGCCAGTACACAAGTACTCCAAGTACATAATGTACTCCAAGAAGATCTCACCTGATCTTGCTCCTTGATATGTTTTTGCCACCTTTGATCTTGCTACCCTGCATATCTCCTTCGACCTTGTACACACACACACCTACAAATCAATGATCTTACTTACCACATGTAGATCTCCAAATGTGGCCTTGCACACCTACCAACCAAGATCCTACACACATGAAGAACCCTTCTGATTCTCCAAACCAGCACCCCTGTGGATCTCTACCAGAACTTGCACAACCTATAGCTCTAACTGATCATACACACTCAGCACCCCTGTGGAACTACGACGAACACACCTTGATCTCTTCCCTCTGAAGGAGCTAACCTTGCTCAACTCAACTAGCACAAATTACAATACAACCCATTAGTCTATTATATAGATCTCATGCAAACAATAATTAGACATCCAATTACAATAATTAGATCCATAGCTCCAAGACTAAAATTAGCCTTTAACATGCAAACAATCGGCTCGTTAACAAACTATCTGTGAAACTCGTAGTTCCAAACCGCACAAGTGACCGATGTCGGTCCCTATCTGTCTGGAGATGGCCGACGTCGGCCGATCCCTGACCGATGTCGATAGCTTCCTTTCTACACCTGACCGATGTCGGTTGGCCTGATTGACGTCAATGACTGTGACACTCAGCAACCTCTTCCCATGTCTGCATCAGTGAAGCTTTTAGCTCCACAACCTAACAGCTTGATAGTGAAAGAAATGAAATCTTTAGTGAGAGTGGTTGAAATTTGATGATAAGTACTGAGATTCTCACTTTTGCATTGATAATCATCATTGACTTGATGACAAAAAGAATTGAGAATTGCCTAAATAATGTAGATATTGGATGTCTAAATCAAGGGCATCGCTCATGCCTAAGATTAGAGCTTCATATTTGACCATATTGTTAGTTACATCAAATTTTAAGTGAAAAACTAAAAGAATAATTTTACATAGAGGACTTGTAAGAATGAAACTTACCCTAGCTCTTTAAAGGCATTTAGCACCATCAAAGTGAAGGGTCTAAGTATCCTCATGTAGGTTGACATTAATTTCAAGAAGTTATTTGATAACTACTTTTGGTTTAGTAGCATTGGGGGAATAGCAAATTCATAAAGATTATTGGCTTCATGATTAGTAGTGAAGTTATGAAAGTAATCTTTAAGTGAAATATCTTGATTGAGACCTTAAATAGATAGAAGATTATCATCAAGAAGATTATCTTGAAGGTGATTGGTAGATGGCACAAGATATGTGGTAAGTTGATCAGATATGACTTATCCTCTGACAAATTTTTGAGTTATAATGTAGAGATCAAATTTCATAAGGAGGACCATCCATTTTCTAATTCTATCTCCAGGTATAAAGGCTTTGGAGAAGTGACAAAGGGGGTCTGAATGAATGATGACATAAGTGGTCCGATATAGCATGTAATGTCAAAACTTTTTAGTGATGAAATAAATGGCAAGGAATTCACATTTGACTTTTATATAATGTTTTTCATAATTGATGAGGCCTCAACTAATGTAATAAATGGCATACTCTCTTCTGGTATCATTGTGTTGGGCAAGCATTGCCCTAACTAATATAGGTGTAGAAGAAGTATATATGGGCAAGGTTTGATCATTTCAAGGAGGATGAAGTGTAGGTGGGTGAAGCAATTATTATTTCATATTATCAAAGGCTTTTTGACAAGGGTCCATCCATTATAAAGCATTTCCTTCTTTAAAAAGAGAATTGATGGAATGGATGTGATAAGCCATTTCAGGGATGAATCATCTAATTTCCCCTAGTTTCTCAAGTAAGTATGAATTTTTGGAATGGAATGAGGAATGGGTATGGTTATGATATCACTAATTTTGGTTAGGTCAACATTGATACCATGAAGAGGGACTAGGACTCCTAACAATTTTCCAGATGTGACACTAAAGACACATTTGTAAGGATGTAGTGTAACTCGGTATTTAAGGAGATAATCAAATATGATGGTAAGATTGGAAAGATGAGTCTTATGACTTTTAGACTTCTCAATGAGGTCATCCACATAGGTTTTAACAATATTGTGGATAATATCATGAAATATGTGAGTCATTTATCTTTGGTAAGTGGCTTCAATATTTTTAAGGCCGAAGGGTATTTTGACATAGTGATAGGTGCCCCATTTCATGGTGAAAGTGGTCTCATGTTGGTCTTCAGGGGAAATGTTAATTTTATTATAACCTGAGAAGCCATCCATAAGAGATAACATTTTGTAACCAGTTATGGAATCAATAATGGCATCTATCGAAGGTAAAGGGAAGATGTCCTTGGGATAAGTGAGATTAAGAATGCAAAAATAAATACAAATTTGAATGACCATAGTGACCTTTTTCTATATGGAAACAATGTTAGAAACCCATTCATAATAGTCCACTAGTTTGATTAATTTATCATTGAATAATTTGACGATATCCTTGTGACATAAAGTGGAAACATTAGGTGGAAATTTCCTTTGATTTTAACATATAGGCTTCACATCAAGATAAGTGATGATGTTATGTACCATAATGCTAGGGTCAATACCAGGCATGTCATCATAAGACCAAGTTAATATCTCATGATATTTAACAAAAAATAAGCTAAAGTTATCATACTTGGTAAGTGAGAGTTTGTGATAAATTATAATTGGTCGAGGGTAGGATAGAGTGCCATATTTAATACGAGTTGTTTATTCGATAAGCATAGCATTAGCATCTTTGAAATGGTATGGTACATTAGGTAAAGAAAAAAATGGATTAATTTTAGGATCAATGCTAGCAATGAAGTTATTGAAACAAGGAGTTTTGGCTTTGAAATTCCCAAGTTTATGATGTTGACGAGGAAGTTGAGGTTCTCAGTCATGAAGTATTTCAAGCATATCTTTTTCAATAGGCAATGTGGGAAGGGACCATAATACTCAACATCTACTTTGAGATCTATAATTTTATTACCATGGTGATTATACTCAGGATGTATCTAATAGACAATAGTTGTATTAGCATCTAGTACAATATCAAGAGGAGGAGAAGTAGATGGATCGAAAGGGATTGAAGTGTCATTGGTTTTGGTAATGAGGGAAAGATCAGATGCAATGATGGGATCTATAGGTGGTAAAGAAGATGCAAGAGTTTTTAGAGGTTCGAAAGGTATAATTTGCTCTACCACCCAAGGAGTATTAAGAAGTGGAGAATTGGCAGGAGGCACATAACCTTTGGGATCTAATTCATGATCTGTAGAAATGGTATGAACATCATGGTTAAAAGCATGAATTTGAACTAACTAAGTCTTGAGATTGAGCTTGGGATATAATATAATTATCATCATATGTTGTAAAAATTATACATGCTTGAGATTCAGGGGGACTTTTAGAAGGTGATATCCCAATGTTACTAAATGTAAATGGAGACATGATGAGAGGATCTTAAAATAATTTGTCCACTCCAAAGTCACTGCAAGTGAAGGCATCTTTAGGTAAAGAAGGTTCCTAAGTATTGCTTCGAGGGGGAAAATCAGTGATCTCATCAATAAGAGGAATAATATGGTCCCTAGGTAATAAAAAGGAAGAAGACACTCCAAAATATAGGGAAGTAGCTTGGTAATATTACAAGTATGTTACAAATCATTAGGCTCATCATCATCTGATTCAGTAAGAGTAACTTTTAAATGAGGATTAATGTTGATGAACTCAGGTAAAGGAACACTATTGATTTTAGGAATGGTAGGAATACGATATTGAGATTTGGGATTAGGAAGTTGAATAGTCCAAAGGTTGGGATCAACTTCATTCTTATAACATTTTATATTATGTAATAATTTAATTCATTATCTACCAGAAGAAGTAATGGCCCTCATTCTATGAGTCCATAGGTGACCAAGGAGTATATTATAAGATAAGGGTAGATTAAGGACCATAAGCTTAGTGAGAACAGTCTTAGGTCTGATGGTTAGGGGAATCCAAATACAACCAAGTGGCTTTTGATTAGTTTTATCAAAACCATGATAGGTAAGATGAGTTTACTTGAGATGATCTTTGTTATAACCAAGTTGTTGGATAAGTCAAAAATATGTCACATTAATAACAGAGCCTTCATAAACTAGAACTTTGTGGATAAGGATAATATTAATGGCTATTTTAATGAAAAGTGGTAGATCATCGACACGAAAGAGAATTTCATCATTGATCATGTCTTCTTCAAGGAATTCAATAGAAGGCTTGGAGGAAGGACGCATAGTTTCAATGGTATGTACGTTGGTAGGTTGAGGTTCAATAGAAGGTGGTTGTTCATATATAGAGGATGGATCTTCAATTTTTTGTAATTGTTGTATAAGGAAATTGTGATGATAGGGGGAAGTCAAACCAACTCAATAAGTGGAATCTTAAAAGGCATAGAGTTAAGTTGTTCAAGAAAATTCTAATGAGATTTAGAAGAAGAACCAACATGACATTTAGGAGGTAAGGTAGATTTTTATGGAATAAAAGTGGTTGGAGGTTCAGAAAGAGGAAGTTGTTCTTCAAAAGCTTTTGAAGCTAGATTAGTGGTTGTAGTATCTTTGAGAATGTATTCTTCTAAAGATGGCTTCTTAAGTTTTGTAATAGGGTCTTTGTGGGTTGGCTTGTGATGATAATTAACCTTAATAATGTTAACATATTGAGAATTGTTATAATATTGGTCATAATCAGCATCAATGGCACAAACATCCTTAGTATTTTGTTGATTATGATTTGTAAAAAAAATGGTTATTTGAGGTAGAAGCTTTGGAAACTTGTCATTTTTGAGAATCAGCAATGTACTCTTGAAAACAAAGGTTGATCATGGCTTCATGATTAAATGAATCACCAATCATATAGGAGACAACAAATTTAGTACACCCTCAACAAGATTTATGGGAGTGACCAATGTCAGCATGGAACCAATATAATTGATTAGGGTCATACCACTTAAGAGGATTATTAGAATAGGTGAAAAGTTTAAAGGGCGATAAAAATTATTTCATTTGTTGTATCGAGAGTGGTGTGTGAGAAGATGAAGGTATGTCGGCTTTGGTAACTCCTAGTTTGGTTTGCAGAGTATTACCAATGATAAAATTAGTAGATGTTTGAAATTATCCTTTATAAAGTTTAGGATTAGATTTGAATTGCATCATGAGAAAATCTTGATGTTTAGCTTAGTCAAGAGATTCATTAAGTGTTTGGGGAAAAAAATTGAACCTTATATTGAAGAGAAGGGGTCAAATCAATTATAAAGAGTTTAAACAAGTTATCATTAGTCATGTATTATTGGCTTTATGGGCCAATGATTTCCATTTTTTGATAAAGTCATGAGCTGATTTAGTGGGAGATTGCTTAGCATTGATGAAGTGGCTAAGACAATTTTCAGGAAGATCATTGTGTTGAAACTCTTTAACTAAAGAATTAACCAAATCTTATAATTTCCAAATGGAATGTTGTAAAAGTTGGTTATACCATTCTAATACATCACCAGTAAAGGTTTTGACTAGGAGTTTGGTTACGGAAAAAGTATTAGTTTGGATCCTCTCTTTGTAAAGGTTACCAAAGGCTTTAAGAAATTAGGCAGAGTCTTTAGTTTCATCATACTTGATAGTTGGAGTTATGTTACCAATATCAATGGACATAATGAAGGGAGCTAAAGGATCATTCTGAATAGTTTGAAGCATCTTTTTATTCATTATGGGTTGAGGAATAACATTGCCTGAGGCATCTTTAAGAGGTGGAGGAATGTAACTAGGATTGTCTTGAGGATAGATAATTGGAGGTTGATTAGCCATATTAATCAAATGATGTTGGAGTTACATCATTTAAGATGTGTTAGAAGTTTGTATTATGTTCATTTATTGTATGACTTGGGCAAGAAGTTGAGTTGTATCAATAGTTTTGTTAGTGTTGGTAGGAGCACTCCCCGAATTGGTACTAGAAGGAGGGTTATTAGAAGATGGATTATTAGTGGGATTATTGATTAAACTTGTGTCATTTTCTCACACATTAGTTTGAAGGTTTTAAAGATGAGAAGTGTCTTGATATTTATAGAAAGGTTTAGAACCATTAACTTCATTTTGAGGTGTGATTTGCACCATGTGACAAGTCACAAATGAAGGAGGGGAAGAGGTACCCCAAGAGTGATGATGCTCTTGGGATGAAAAGATAGGGAGAAATGAATATCCCATATAGTATCTAAATGGATTCAGGTTGTCCAAGAATATTTTGATAAGGGACCTCATGATGATTTGAGATAAATGAACAAAATGTTAAGAGAAAAAATTGAGTTGGATAAATAGGGAAAACAAGAAAAGTACATAGTCGACTAGGTCAATCTAGTACAAAAAACAAGGTATAAAAATTCAAAGAATAGGAATACAGATTCGAGGTCGACCTAGTCCTATAACTTGGGTAGCAAACAAGCAAAAAAATATATAGAGTCTATAGGGTCGACCTAGTTTTGTATCATGAGGGACAAAAAAGAGTATTGTGTTGACAGGGTCAACCTAGTATGGTAGGCATGGAAAACATGCATTATTTAAGAGACTGTGTCGAGCAGAATGACTATGTAATGAAATAGGAAAAAATTTGAAATCACTTTTAAAATCAAAAAATAAAAGGAAACAAACAATCAATTGGGTCAATGAGGATGATCCAATTGAGACACGCATCACAAAACCTGGTACCAACGCTAGCCAATGCAAGTTTTTACAATATAATAAACAATTAAACAAAGAGAAAACAAACAAATTAAAAAGTAAATGCTAACTAAGTGGTCATCCTGAATGTCTTTAGACTATTAGAGTATGATTTTAAAATGTGCTAGGAAGTTGGTTATAAGAAAGGAACTAGAAATATATCTATGGATGGTTTCAGGATGTTTAGGCTAAAAGGGATCTGTGTTGCCAATGCTACTAGCTTGGTATTGGGGCCTACCCCCTCACTTCACACACTATAGTGATAAGGGTGTCAGGTGCTTTGCCAATAAATACCATTAACCACATGTTTATACTTATCCAAAAAACCAAGTTAGCTTCCCCCTTGGTGATGAAATCCAAGTAGGTAGGCCTTAGGTAGACAATTGTTAAAATGCATTTTAAGATTATGTGATTTGGTAGTGTGTGCATAAAATAAAATAAATAGTGCAACTAAATGGTATATTAAAAAACCACCTAATTAGACTATGTGATCTATTCTAAGCATACAAGCAATTAAAAATGAAAGTGTGAGTTAATTACTAGTATATAAGTATTAATATCAACTTTGAAACAAAGTACAATGTTATTACAGACCATAGTGTATGCAGAGATTACAAAATAGATTCAATAGTATCGTTATTATATTGTTGAAGGGTCTAAAAAAGATCTACATCGACAATGTTGAATTAGTATTCTAGACAGAAGACATAATGCAAAACTACATCGATAGGGTCAACCTGGTTTGTTATATAAAGGAAGTTGTAAAGACCATAAACTATGAAAAATAGAACTATAATGAAATAATAGAAATGTCAGAGAAGGAGAGAAAGGAACCTTGGTGGGTTGGAAGATGCTTAGAATTTATAGATTTTCTATTTAAGTTGCTTGAAAGTTCTACCAACTAAGTCAGCTAGGTCGACCTAGTTTTGTAAAAACCCTACTCCTGAAGTCTATAAAGTATATTGCATCAACAAGGTTGACCTAGTATGTTTTCTAAAAGTTTAAAAGGTATATTGTGTCAATAGGGTTGACCTAGTAGTCCGTTTAGAAGTCTAAAAAATGTATTGTGTTGATAGAGTCAACCTAGTAGCTTGTACATGATGAAAAACTTGCATAAATAGAATAAAGTCATACTGATTCAACTATATGTTAAACTTATGCACAGAAGTTTAACTATACCGACACTATCAACCTGATATCACAAATATATGGAAATAAAATGATAAAATAATAAAAAATATGAGATAAATCCTACAAGGGTTAGATTCACATTGAGTTCACTAGAATGTATGCAATAAAAAATGCATCATGTCTATAAATCAATCCTAACGCAGAGAAGATAGATCATACCATATACTTTCAATTGGGGACACATTAGATAATCGAAAACATTACCAATATGGGGATCCACTAGACCCAATAAGGGGATCTCTTATCACAATACATAATGTTAAGGAGGGTTCCAAAGCCTTGAGTCAAACACAATCACACAATAACCCTAATTAGTTTCTATGTTTTCATATCTCACTAAACTAATAATAAGTAAATTAAAAGTCTAATCTAGTTTTCACCAAAGCTTGTGGCATAATATGGGGGTTAGTAAACAAAATAAACATGCATAGGAGAATCTCAATTAAGTTATGTATGAGTAAGACCCTAATACATGTAAATATAAGAGTAATATTATTCGAAGTTAATACTTATGCTACTTTTATCTACTAAAAAGAGGAGAAAAGTTAAGAGAATACTTACCTAAAAGATGAACCCATCAAGAATCAATCTCTTCCTTAGATAAAGGGGATTCACAAGAGGTTGTTGTGGTTTGTAAGGATCACTAAGAAAGGCCAAAGCATCCAAGACTTCTCCATAAAACAATACTCTCCAAGTAGTAACCCTAAGTTAAGACTCTTCAAGTAGAATGGTGGAAGAGCAAATTGTAAAGAAGTGCAAGTGAATAATAACTCTTCTTCATTATCTAAATAATGATGAAATGTTCTTGTATATATAGGCAAATTTAACCCTAAGTCATTCTAAAAATTTTGATCGAGAGGGTAAACCCAGTTGACCTAGTATAGTTATGGACAAGAATTCACTAGGTCACGAGCTAGGTCGATCAAAAGCTGACCTAGACCCTAAACGAATTTTACTCAAAATTATACAGGGTTGAGCTAATTGACCTAGTACATAAGAATTTCAAAAGGGTTAAGGTGAGGAAAAGAGGGATAGAAAGTAGGAAAATACTAGAGGAGTATGCAACAGAGCTGTAATAGGTTAGGGAATGGTTTTTAGGAGCTGGTTTGATTGGTAATAAATGGAAATAAGGGACAATAATCTTACGAAGCACCAACGGTCTACCCATCCCTTTCCCTATGTACCCCTTAGGGAATGCACTCAGAGAGATCGAGTCCGAATGGGTTTTCACAAGATGTAAAGAGTCAATATTTGATAAAAGTTTGAAAATATTATGTGTATACATATGCCCCACTCAAAGCTCATCATGTGTCACTAAGGTGCAACAGGGGATGGTTCTTTGAGAAAGAGCACATAACATTGAGGCTATAAAAAATTATAGTATTTTAATCATAAAATAACTAAAATAAAATGACTGAAAGGGAAATAAATAAAAAATTAAATGTGATGTGTACCTTGACTTACCTTTATTATTGGATGGTTCTTTGTTGTGTTTGTAGTTTTGATTATGGAGGGCACAGAGATTGCTTTTGACAAACCCAAGAATACAAAACTAAAGAGCAAAAACAAACAAGCACAAGAAAGATAAGATAAATGGTGCTATCTATTTAGATGGGACATACTTGGAAATTTGGTAAGTTGGGGTGACAAGTGCTATGTTAGACCAAATAACCATGTCAAAACCTAAAGTAAATCGAGTAACCAAAAAGCCAAAGTTACTAAAGACCAAAAAAATCAAACAAGTAAACATTAAGTAAGAAAGGCAAACTCAAAAAATCAAACCAAGGATATATGTCAAAAAGAACGGTAATCAAACATCAATGTAAAATTAGTAACAATCCTTACTTAAACAAAGATGGGAAAGCAAAAAAATGTTAAAACAACATTTATGAGTGAGCAGTAACAATCCTTATTCAATCATCAATATAAAAAGGTGCATAAAAAGGAAAATAACATTGCTTAGTAAGGAGTAACAAGCTAACCTTACTCAATAATGGAAAAAGTACATGAAAATAGATTACCTGAAAAAGGGTGGTACAATAATGACAAATGGTAAAAGGAAGGCAAAAACAAGTCTAGGAATGTAAATCTATTGTTTAAAGAAAGTAATCCATAGTTTATTAGACATGTTTTACTTTAAAGATAGATAAAACTGAAACAAAGTAGTGCTAGCATGTTTTTAAAGATGTGAACAAGAAAGAAGTATAGAATAGGGAAAATAGATTTGGAATCACACATGCCTATTAAGGGAGGAAATGAAATGGGTGGAGGATAGAATGAAGGAAAAACCAAGGTAGAGGAACTATTTATTGAAGTTAAGACACTAAAATTAAGTTTGTCAAAATAAGAGGATTGTAAACCGTAAGGACTTTGAAGAACTTCTCTTAGCCACACAAGTCTTAAGTCAACAAATGAAGTATGTAGATCATCCCATGAAGGCTATATGCATGAAAAGTAAAATGAACCTACCTTCCCATAATGTGTTCCCCGTTCCTCAAGACCCCTTAAAAAGCCATCAAAATACTACAAAGATTGGGTACTTGCATGAGAAAGTACGTAGCACCATAGAGTTTTATTTTTGAATTCTTTTATTCTAATCTACTGACCTACCACACCCCAATGAACCTTGGCTCTATGTGAGGCCAACTATGGAGTTTGAGCTTCAATTGGAGATAAGAGATGTGCTTTTAATCACATGTTTTGGTGTGATTTTGACTTTTAAGAATTGTATATTGTGTTTTGTATATCATTGCACTTTTATTTCAAGTGATTTGTCTTTTAACTTTATTTATGGTATTTTTATTATTCCTCCTCCTTATAGATTTGGAAAACCAAACATGGATGCTAAAGATGACTTTCATTTGAAAACTTGGGACATGGTTGCTAAGAGAGATAACTTTAGAGAGCATGGGATTTAAGAGTATCATAAATCTAGGTAAAATAAAAGTGTTATCTTGACTTCAACCTTGTTTTATCTAATGTGAAGTGAAAGGAAAGGAAATAAAGAAGAATGAGACATAGAACAATTTGAATTACTTCAAACCACAAAAAATGTGACTAAGGGTGAAAAATGGATACAATGATAGTTAAGTGTGATTCCTTATCGTAAGAATGAGATAAATGGATGAAAACATGCTAACATGGATTGTTATGCAAATTATATCTATCAAAAGAAGCAAAATATAAAGTTGAGAACAAGGATCAAAAACACATTCTAGAAAAGGAACAACAAGATGGTAATTTTATGAGGAAGGCTAGGTCCTATCCATGGTCTTACATTGCAACTCATAAAATAAAAAACCCACGAGGGTACCAAAAAGTAATGGAAACATAAATGAGATAAGTAAAAGATGGTATTTGTGAGAAAGGCCAGGTCCTATCCATTATCTTACACTGCAACTCACAAAAGAGAAACCCAAGGGGTGAAAAAAGTGTGTTAAAAGTATGAAAAAAATTAAGACTATAGTACATCATGAGTAAGATCGGGTCCTATCCATAGTTTTACATTGCAACTTATGAGAGAAAAAGGGAAAACCAAAAGACCAAATAGAAAGGACTAAGGTTTGTAAAAAAAGATGACTACTGTAGAGGGAGAGACCCATGTAAGTATCCTACAAAAGAGTGTTAGATAGATAGCATATAAAAAGCATGAAAATAAGGGAAGGATTTAGGAAAAATACTTATGGAGGAATTATGCATTGGTGGGCTCTTTGAAAACATGGCCTTCATTGGATTGAAGGCGATAAGTACTTGGACCATTAATGTCTTTGACTAAATAGGGACCCCACCATATTTGGACATATTTACCTTCTTTATCATGAATTTAATCTAATTTAAGGATAAGATCACCAACATTAAATGTGCAAATTTTAACACATTTATCATGTTATTTGACAATACGAGCCTTGTATTAGTGATTATGTTGTAAAGCATAAAGATGGTATTCATCAAGGAAATCAAGGGCATGAAGGTGGGTTTCACTTAATTCTTCATCAAGATTGATACCATGAAGAGATATATGAAGAGAGGGAAGATCTACTTCCAATGGAAGGACAGACTCAGAACCATAGACTAGGGATAATGGCATTGCCCTAGTGGCAGTATATATGCTAGTCCAATAGGGCCAAAGAGTAGGATAAAGATGAAGGTGCCAAACCATGCACATTTCACAAATTGTCTTTTGAAGAATTTTTTTAAGAGTTTTATTAGTGGCCTCAACTTGACCATTACATTTCAGATGATAAGGTGTATAAAATTTATGATTGATCTTAAATTTGGCATAAAGTTATTTAACGTATTTATTGTTGAAATTAGCACCATTGTCAGAGATGATAGTATGGGGAACACTAATGCAGGAGCATCACTACGAATGTAAACAAGTGATCTAGTTTACATTTTTTGAGTCTTTAAAAGGTGGTAAATTTCCTATCAAGTCTATAGGAGTCTTTATAAGTTTTTATTCTAGTGTCAATTTTGAATTAGAATTGTATTGGACTTTCCTACCAAAAGTCCATTTGAAATTTGAAATTTTTACTCTAAAGGTTAAGTAAATGTCATGTTAGGAGGAGGTCACTATAGGGTGGTCTTGTGGTTTAAGTTGTTAGTGACACATAATTTCATAAATGACTCATATGATGAGTCATCTAGGTGGTTATGTTAGGAGTTAGACAGTTTTATACTTTTTGAACGTACTAAGAGAAGTTAAAAGTTAGTTATATTCTCTTTTTGAATAAGTGATAGTGTTGGTGTACAGATAATTAAAGGTAGGAGAGAATTTTTGTGGGTTGGGATCAAATTAAAAATGTAAATAAACCCCTAAATAAGTGAACAAGTTAGGTTTTACTCATTGAAATCAAGAAAAACATGGTAGACTCTATGTCTCTTATGTGATCATCAGTCTTGATGTGTAAATAGAGCAAGAAGGATATTTCAATAAAGATATATTTTTATGTATTAATGTAACTTTGGTAAGTTTGATTTATTTTATTTTTAATTTCTTAAATTATCCTTGAAGTTTTTTTCAAATGTGTGGTTAAACAATTTGTGACAAATTGTATGTCCTTTTCTTACTTAAACTGTGGGTATTGAAAACTGATAGGAAGGGAGTGTTTTCAAAATATAATTTGTTGAAAGATATTTGGAATGTGTTTAATACTAAAAATATGATCTTATAAATTTTTTTTAACCCTTAAACAATGCCCTGTGTTGTTTTGAATGAAGTTTTGCTGAGGAGAATAGACATAGCCCTGTCTTGTTTGTAACATGTAAGGAGAGGTTCTAAGTATACATATGTGAGAGGAGGGATGTGCATGTATTTTAGTTGGAATTAAAGAAAACATTTTTGAGTCACATTTACAACATTATCAAGTTTATTTTCATGACTAAATTTATTTAAACAAACTAAACTTTTCCCAATAGTGCATTAGGTCTGTAGATGATAATAGTTGGCACATAGTCAAAGCAATTATTCATAGAAAATATGGTACAAGCATGTTATAAGTGGTAATGGTTGAATGAATAAAGTGTTTTATAATAATTTAAATATTATCCAATTTTCATCTGGGTTTGAAACTCCTTTTTAAATGAAATAAACCAACAAATCCCTTCCCGGGTCTAAACAGTCCTATGACTGTATACATAAGTGGTACAAAACATGATTATATCAAATATAGAAGCCATACACTGAGATGTCAATGAATTTATACAATTTGGGAAGGTCTATAAATTCATAATCAACTACCATAGTTGATTTATATGTTATTATAAATTGAATCTATTAACTCTCGAGTCACCCAGTTCATAGTTTAACCCTATCTAGGGTTTCCAAAATAAAATTGATATTTCACATGATATAGCTGACAAAATCTCCTAAAAGTTGGTCTTTAGTTAGTGATTACACAATAATAATTTATTTTGGAGTCTATATTTTATGATGGTATGAATTTTTACTAAAAGAAGTGACTGTGTATTGAGTTGGCAGAGAAAGACCTTAATAGTGAGCAAATGGGTGTGAGAAAAGTGACGAAATGGTGAAACCAATGTCTAAAACCTTATAGTTATCAAATGGGCATAAAAGGTATTCATCAAAGTGATTTTTAAAAAAAAAATTGGTGGTACGATTTCATACTAATAAATTAAGACCAAAAAAGGGCTACTAGAGACATTGCCACAGTGGGAGAAGTTATAAATGACATGAAAAGTGCAATGAGGAACCTTGTGGAATGAAAGAGAGGATAGGTGGGTCTTGTTTAATAAAAATACTTATGATAATGATATCCTAAGTTTGTATAAATCTTGAGTAAAGTTTATGCTAAGGGATCAATGAGTTCTTGCTAAAGAATAAGTAAAGAAGACTAAGATTAGAATTGCCAGTTAGGAATAAAGTGACAAGTATGATCATGATGAAATTTTGAATTGTAATAATAGATAATGTGTGTTTGTAAATAGAGACAAAAGGAGTATATAAAACTAATATAATAATAATAAAATCTATTGATGAATAGAGTATATTGTATCAATATAAGGCAACTTTTAAAGAAATCATGTAAATAGAATTAGGCAGCAGAGTTTGGTATGAATGAGTTTCAAGCTTTGTTTCCATATTGACGAGTTAGATAGTGACCTATGCATCATGTGGTATCAAAGAAGGAAGATTTTGTGGCAATGTTTTTTTTGGTTTTGAGATTGTTGATTTCATGTGAAAGAAGATTTTTTTTAATGCATGTTGAATGTTGGTTTGAGAAGATGTTGTATGAAGTGGCTAATGAAGGAGATTCCAGGGATGAATTAGAGAGGATGCGGTTATAAAAGGAGAGGAAAAATTATAATATAAATAAATAGGAGTGGCATAGCCCTTAGCCAAGAAGGATTGAAGAGAGTGAGAAGAGAGCCAGCGAGAGCTCAAGAGAGAGAAGCTCATAGGTGAGCTTGAGATAGAGATTAGAGTCCTAGAGGTAGGACAAAGTAAGAAGATAGAATTCCTAAGTGAGGAAAAGAGAGAGATTGATTCCAAGAGAGAGAGAGTCAATTGAGAGACCAAGTTAATGGTCAAGAGGACAATATGGAAGACTTGTCAAGAAGAGAAGAGATAGTAAAGATGATGAAGGGCTTGGTGTGTGTAGAGTGCCACAAGAAGAACATACATAAGAAGAAGATGGAAGCTAAGAAAAAATGGCTAGAGAGAGAGAGAGATAGCTAAGATTAAGGAGGAAATTACAAGGCCAAAAAATATCTTGGAAATGTTGAGACCAATATTCCAAGTGTGCATAAATAAGAAAGTGAGATGGCCTCTCGAGAAATTGATGGAAAAGAGGAGAAGACAAAGGATGAAAGCAACGTAACCTGGAAGCAAGGTGGAAAGTGAGCCTCAAATGTTATTGAATAATGATTTATTTGAGTGTTTGTATATAGGTAAAGAGTAATGGAAGCATAAGCAACATGCTAGTAAAGAAGAAATTGAGTGGATAGTTGAGTATGGGGATAATATTATGTTATCCTGAAGAGGGTGATCCATTGGATGAAGATGAATAAGAAAGAAAAGTTGCAGTAGAAACATACCTCATAATGAGTCAAAAACAAGGATATTTTAGACAAGAAAGATTGGAGGAGACCTAAAAAATACAAGGTATTTATTTCAATGTCATTTTTGATGAGTATGTTGGTATAGATTTTGTTGAGGATGATTTGTAGGAGAGTAAGATAGAACTAATGAATGTTATAGTTAAAGGAAAATAAGGTACAACATCAATAAATGAAGTGCTTGACATAAAAAAAGAGACCTATCAGATGGCATCAAGAGGATACAAAGAAGAATCACAAGTTGGAGTGCTTGACAAGATTGAGTTACAGCAGGATGGAGTGCTTTGTTAGGCACCAATAGAAGATCAAAGCGGTTTGATTAAGTGTACAATAGAAGAGAAGCTATGGCAGTAAATAATGAAAGAATATGATGATATAAGTCTCATAGGAGACAAAAAGAACATCATGGTAACGGAGTTAGCATTAGAGAGAGTATTGAGCCAAAAGGAAGATGAGTTGGCAACCAAGGAACAAGGAGAACTCTAAGATAGCAAGTAGGAGGTAATTTTGATTGAAATGTTTTCTTCATGTTCAGGTCATTGGAGGAAAGACAATGAACAAAAGTTGTCATTGATTGGGAAGATACAAAGCAAGAGCAAAATCAAAAGGAAGAATAGGAGAAATAAGAATAAAAGAGTTGCCATCATGAGAAAGAATCATAAAGGCCTATGTGTTTCAAATAGGCATTAACATCTAGGTGGGCATGAGCTTGGAAGGAATATGCTACAAATAACATCAAAGTTAAATCATTTATAACTTTCATGGGAAAGGTTTATTTGCTCCTCAGTACTATGATGTAGGAGCATCACTACCAATGTAAATAATTGATCTAGTTTACATGTTTTAGAATTTAGAAGGTGGTCAAGGTCCTATGAAGTTTATAGGAGTCTTTCTAAGTTTCTATTCTAGTGTTAATTTTGAATTATAATTGTATTCGACTTTCCTACCAAAAATCCTTCATTTGAAATTTTTAATATAAAATTTAAGCAAATGTCATGTTAGTAAGAGGTCACTATAGGGTGGTCTTGTGGTGTAAGTTGTTAGTGACACGTAGGTTCATAAATGAATCACATGATGAGTCACCTAGGTGGTTATGTTAGGATTTAGCTAGTTTTATACTTCTCAAACGTACTAAGAGAAGTTAAAAGAAGGTTATATTCTCTTTTCAAATAAATAATAGTGTTGGTGTATGGGTCATTAAATGTAGGAGATAAATTCTAGGAGTTGGGACGGAAGGAGGAATGTAAAAAAATCCCCAAAGAAGTGAACAAGTTAGGTTTTTCTCATTGAAATCAAGAAAAGCATGGTAGACTCTCTGTCTCTTGTGTGAACAACAATCTTGATGTGTAAATAGAGCAAGAAGGATATTTCAATAAAGATATTTTTTTATGTATTCATGGAACTTTGGTAAGTTTGATTTCTTGGATTTTGAAGTTCTTAAATTATCCTTGAAGTTGTTTTCAAATGTGTGGTTAAATAATTTATGATAAATTGTATGTCCTTTTATTACTTACACTATGGGTATTGAAAACTGAGAGGAAGGGAGTGTTTTCATAATAGAATTTGTTGAAATATATTTGTAATATGTTGAAGACTACTAATATGATATTATAAGTTTTTGGTAACCCTTAAAAAATGCTTTGTGTTGTTTTGAATGAAGTTTTGTTGAGGATAATAGACATAGACCTGTATTATCTATAACATGTAAGCAGAGTTTCTAAGTATACATCTTTGAGAGGATAAATGTGCATGTATTGGAGTGGGAATTTAATAAAACCAATAGTGAGTCACCTTTAAAACATTCTCAAGTTTCTATCCACAACTAAATTGATTTGAACAAACTAAACTTTTCCCAACAGTGCATCAGGCTTGTAGATGATAATAGTTGACACAATCAAAGCAATTCTTGGTAGAAAATATGGTACAAACATGTTATAAATGGTAATGGTTGAATACATAAAGTGTGTGATAATAATTTAAAGGTTCTCCAAATTTCATCTTGGTTTGGAATTAAAGAAACCAACCAATCCTTTCTCAGGTCCAAATAGTCTTGTAACTATATGCATAAGTGGTATAGAATGTGATTGTATCAAATATAGAAGCCATACATTGAGATGTCAATGTCTTTAGAAGTTGTGCGAAGGTTGATACATTCATAATCAAATACCACAATCAATTGAAACATTATTGGAAATTGAAAAAACAAATATATTAGCTCTCAGGTCACCAAGTTCATAGTTTAACCCTATCTAGGGTTTTTTAAATAAAATTGATATTTTACATGATATAACCAACCAAATCTCCTACAAGTTGGTCATCAGTTAGGGATTACACCATACTAAGGTATTTTTTATTCTATATGTTTTTATGGTAAGAATTTGTACTAGTAAAAGTGACTGTGTATTGATTTGGCAGATAAAGGCCTTAACAGTGAGCAAATAGGTGTGAGAAAAGTGACTAAATAGTGGAACTAATGTCTGAAACTTTGTAGGTATCAATATGGGCATAAAGGGTATTAAGCAAAGTTTTTTTTTTTGAAAACCTAGTGGTATGGTTCCATACTAATAAATTAAGACCGAAAAGGGCTATTAAAGACCATGTCACAGTGGGAGAAGTTGTAGATGACATGAGAGGTGAAATGAGGAACCTTGTGGAATGAAAAGGAGGATAAAAAGGTTTTATTTAAGCATAGTAATGATGATAATTGGTATCCTAAGGTCGTATAAATCTTTAGTAAATTTTATGTTAAGAGACCAATGAGTTCTTGTTAAGGAATAAGTAAAGAAGACTAATATTAGAATTACCAGTTAGGAATAAAGTGACAAGTGTGATCATGATGAAAGGCTAAATGGTACTAATAGATAATGTGTGTTTGTAAATAGAGACAAAATGAGTCTTTTAAAATTTAATGGGCAAACAATAAAGGCTCTTGATGAATAGAGAACATTGTACCAGAAGAAGGAAACTTATAAATAAATTATGTAAACAAAATTAGGTAGCAGAGGTTGGTATGAATGAGTTTCATGTTTCCTTTCCATATTGACAAGTTAGATAGTGACCTCTACATCAAACACCAAAGTGGTAAATTATTTGATTAAGAATGAATTTTACAATGGTGTTACCAGTGACATTAACAAGGGGCATGGCTTCAACCCATTTGGTAAAATATTTGGTAGTTGTGATGATAAAAATGTGCCCTTCTTGAGAGTGAGGTAATTCCTTGATGAGATCTAATCTCCACATGGATAATATCCAGGGAGATTCGATAGTTTGAATCTCGACTAGAGGTGAATGAATTAAATTATCATGAAGCTAGCAAGAGGTACACTTTTTACCAAATTTGATAGCATCCTTTTCAAAATTAGGCCAAAATAACCCATATGTAAGCATTTGTGGGCTATAATATGTCCGCTACAGTGACCACCAAAAATGCCCCCATGTGCTTGTCAAGAAGACGAGGGACCTAATATTGCATAACACAACAGAGAAAGGCACCTTTAACATTATGATAATAATGGATGTTATATCAAAATACATACTTAAAAGCTTGTTTATGGATATGAGTCTTTTCATGAGGATATAAGTTAGGAGGATAAGTTTGTTGTTCCAAGAATTGAATGATGTCTTTATACCATGGTCTTTGTCATATGGTGACAACCTCGATGTGTTAGATAAGTGAATCATGTGGTTGAGAAGAAGATGGATATTTTCTTATTTGTATAATAAAAGTGAGATTAGAAATAACTTGGTAGGGATGAAAGAGAGAGCTTGAAGAAGCAAGGGAATAAAAAATGGAATTTTGATCTCAATGAATAGGCTCAATAATGAAAGAAATGAAGTCTTTAGCGAGAGTGGCTGAAATTTGATGATAATTAATGAGATTCTAACTTTTGCATTGATAATCACCATTAACTTTATGATAAATAAGTTGAGAATCACCTAAAACATGTTGATATTGGATGTCTAAATCAAGGGTAGCTTTCATGCCTAATATTAGAGCTTCATATTTAGCCATATTGTTGGTTATATTAAATGTTAAGTGGAAAGCTAAAGGAATGATTTTGTCAAGAGGAATTGTAAGAATGCAACCTACCTGAGCTCCTTGAAGGCATTTAGCACCATCAAAGTGAAGGGTCCAAGTATCCTCATGTAAGTCAACATTAATTTTAAGAAGCTCTTCGATAACTACTTTTGGTTTAGTAGTATCAGAGGGAATAATAGATTCATCAAGATTATTGACTTCAAGATCAAATATGAAGTTGTGAAAGTAATCTTTTATCTAAATAGCTTGATTGAGAACTTCAATATAGATAATATTATCATTAGGAAGATTATCTTGAAAATGATTGGTAACTAGTGCAAGAGCTATGGCAAGTTGATCAGCTATGACTTATCCTTTCATATCTTTTTGAGTTACAATACAGAGTTCAAATTCCATAAGGAGGACCATCCATTTTATAATTCTATCTCTAGGGAGAAAGGCTTTGGAGAAGAAGTGATGAAGGGGATCTAAATGAATGATGACATAAGTTGTCTGGTATAGTATGTAATGTTGAAGCTTTTTTATGGTGAAATAAATGGTGAAGTAATCACATTCAACTTTGGTATAGTGTTTCTCATAATTGATGAGGCCTCAGCTAATGTAACATATGGCATACTCTCTTCTAGTATCATCATGTTGGGCAAGCATTACCCCAATTGATATACGTGTGGAAGAAGTATATAAGATAAAGGGTTGATCATTTGAAGGAGGATGAAGTGTAGGTGAGTGAAGCAATGATTATTTTATATTATCAAAGGCTTTTTGGCAAGGGTCCATCCATTATAAATATTTATCTTTCTTAACAAGAGAATTGATAGAGTGGATGCGATAAGCCATTTTGGGGATGAATCATCTAATTGGCCCAAGTTTGCCTAAGTAAGTACAAATGTATGAAATGGATTGAGGAATGGGCATGTTGATGATAACACTAATTTTTGTCAGGTCAACATCAATACCATGAAGAGAGACTAAGAATCCTAACTATTTTCTAGATGTGACACCAAATACACATTTGTAAGGATTTAGTCTAACTCAGTATTTAAGGAGATGATCAAAGATGATGGCAAGATAGGAAAGATGATTCTTATGAATTTTAGACTTATCAATGAGGTCATCCACATAGGTTTCAATAATTATGGATAAGATCATGAAATATATGAGTCATTTCTCTTTGAAAAGTGGCTCTAGAATTTTTAAGGTTGAAGGGAATTTTGGCATAGCAATAGGTGCTCCATTATGTGGTGAAAGTGGTCTTATGTTGGTCCTTAAGGGCAATGTGAATTTGATTATAACCTGAGAAGTCATCCATAAGAGATAAAATTTTATAAACAATGTGGAATCAATAATGGCATCTATCAAAGGTAAATGGAAGTTGTCCTTGGGACAAGCAAGATTAAGATTGTGAAAATCAATACAAACGCAAATGACCATAGTGACCTTTTTTTGAAGGGAAACAATGTTAGAAACCCATTCATAACAGTCCGCTAGTTTGATAAATTTAGCATTGAGTAATTTGATGATCTCCTTGTGACATGAAGTGGAAACCTCAGGTGGAAATTTCCTTTGCTTTTGATGTACAAGCTTGGCATTAGGATAAGTTATGATGTTATGTACCATAATGTTAGGGTCAATACCAGGCATGTCCTTGTAGGACCAAGTGAATATCCCATGATATTTATCAAAAGATAAGCTAAACTTATTGTACTCAGTAGGTGAGAGTTCATGAGAAACTATAATTGGTCAAGGTCAAGATGGAGTGTCATATTCAATGCGAGTGGTTTATTCGATAAGCATAGCATTTCCATCTTGAAAATGGTATGGTTCATTATTTAAAGAAGAAATTGGATTAATTTTAATATCAATACTAGCAATAAAGTTATTTAAACAAGGGGTTTTTATTTTGAAATCCCCAAGTTTATGATGTTGTCAAGGAAGTTGAGGTTATCAGGCATGAATTATTTCAAGAATAGCTTTGTCACTAGGCAATGTAGGAAGGGGACCATAATACTCAACATCTACTTTGAGATGTAGAATTTGATTACCATGGATATCATACTCAGAATGTATCTAATGGACATCGATTGCTTTGGAATCTAGTGTAATCTCAAGAGGAGAAGTAGATGGATCGGAAGGGATTGAAGTGTTATTAGTTTGGTAATGGGGGAAGGATCAAATGTAATGATGGGATCTATAGGTGGTAAAGAATATGCAAGAGTTTTAAGAGGTTTAGAAGGTATAATTTGTTTTACCACCCAAGGAGTATCAAGAAGTGGAGAATTGGAAGGAGTCACGTAACCTTCGGGATCTAATTCATGATCTGTAGAAATGGTATGAACATCCTAGTTAAAAACATGAATTTAAGCTAAGATTTTTTGATAATGTTGAACATCCAAGTCTTAATATTGAGCTTGGATTATAATATAATTATCATCATATGATGGATACATTGTACATGCTTGAGACTCATGGGGAGTTTCAGAAGGTGAAATCCCAATATTACTAAATGTACGTGGAGACATGATGAGAGTATCTTGAAAAAATCTAGCCACTCCAAAGTCATTACAAGTGAAGGCATCTTCAAGTAAAGAAGGTTCTTGAGCATTGCATGGAGGGGGAAAATCAGTGATTTCATCAATAAGAGGAATAATACATTCCCTAGGTAATAAATAAGGAGGAAGCCACTCAAAAATGTAGGGAGGTAGCTTGGTAATATTGTAACTATGTTTTAAATAATTAGGCTCATCATCATCTGAGTCAGCAAGAGTAACTTGTAAATCAAGATTGATGTTGATGAACTCAGGTAAAGGAGCACTATTGATTTTAAGAATGGTAGGAATATGATACTGAGATTAGGGATTAGGAAGTTCAATACTCCAAGGGTTGGGATCAGCTTCATATTTATATCATTTTTTGTTATGTAAGAATTTAAGGCATTGGATACCAGAAGAAGCAATGGCCCTCATTCTATGAGTCTATGGGTGACCAAGGAGTATATTATAAGATAAGGGTAAATCTAGTACCATAAGCTTAGTGCGAATGGTCTTAGGTCTGATGGTTATGGGACCAAATGCAACCAAGTGGCTTTTGATTAGTTTTATCAAAACCATGATAGGTAAGATGGGTTTGCTTAAGATGATTCTTGTTATAACCAAGTTGTTGGATAAGCAACAAAGATGTCACATTAATACCAGAGCCTTCATCAACTAGAACTTTATAGATAAGCTTAGTATTAATGGCTATTTTAATGAAAAGTGGCAGATCATCGTCACAAAAGAGAATTTCATCATTGATCATGTCCTCTTCAAGAAATTCAATATAAGGCTTGGAAAGACACATAGTTTTAATGGTATGTACATTGGCAGGTTGAGGTTTAATAGAAGGTGCTTCTTCATATATAGAGGATGGATATTCAATTTCTTATAATTGTTGGATAAGGAATTCGCAATGATAGGGGTAAGTGCGACCCAAATCCATAAGTGGAATCCTACAAGGCATAGAGTTAAGTTATTAAAGAAAGTTCTAATGAGATTTAAAAGAAGAACCAGCATGATGTTTAGTAGGTAAGGTATATTTTGATGGAATAGAAGTGGTTGGATGTTTAAAAGGAGGAAGTTATTCCTTAGGAGCTTACAAATCTATATTAGTGGTTGTAATATCTTTGAGAAGGCATTCTTCTAAAGATGGCTTCTTAGGTTTGGTAACATGATCTTTGTGGGTTGACTTGTGATGATAACTGACCTTAGCAGTGCTAACATATTGAGAATTATTATAATATTGGTCATAATTGGCATCAATGACACAAACATCCCTGGTATTTTGTTGTTTATGATTTGTAGAAAAAATATTTTTGGTTATTTGAGGTAGAAGCTTTGGAAACTTGTATTTTTTGAGAAGTAGTAATGTACTCTTGATGATGAAGGTTGATCATGGCTTCATGATTAAATGAATCACCAATCATATAGGAGATAACAAATTTAGTGTACCCTCTACAAGATTCATGGGAGTGACTAATGTCGGCATGGAACCATCAGAATTGATTAGGGTCATACCACTTAGGAGGATTGTTAGGATAGGTGAAAGGTTTAGAGGGTGGTAAAAAATGTTTCATTTGTTGCACCAATAGTGGTGTGTGATAAAATGAAGGTATGTCAGCTTTGGTAACTCCTAATTTCATTTGTGGAGTTTTACCGGTGATACCATTAGTATATGTTTAAAAATATCCTTTAAGAAGTTTAAAATTAGGTTCAAATTGCTTCATGAGAAAATCTTGATGTTTAGCTTGGTTAAGAGCTTCATTAAGTGTTTGGGGAGCAAAATTTTGAACCTTATATTTAAGAAAAGGGGTCAAATTAGTTATAAATATTTTTAACAAGTTATCATCAATCATGTTATTATCAACTTTATAGGGTAATGATTTCCATCTTTTGATACAGTCATGAGCTAATTCAATGGGAGATTACTTAGCATTGATGAAGTGGCTAAGACAATTTTTGAGAAGATCATTGTGTTGAAACTCCTTAACTAAAAGATTGACCAAATCTTCTGATTGCTAGATGGAATGTTACAAAATTTAGTTTTACCATTATAATACATCACTAGTAAAGGTTTTGAATAGGAGTTTATTCATGGAAAAAGTATTAGTTTGGATCCACTCTTTGTAAAGGTTACCAAATTCTTTAATAAATAAGGCAAGGTCTTTAGTTCAATCACACTTGATAGTTGGAGATATGCTACGAATATCAATAGACACAATGAAGGGAGTTTAAGGCTCAATATGAATAGTTTGAAGCATCTTGTTATTCATTATGTGTTGAGGAATAACATTGCCTAAGGCATCTCTAAGAGGTGGAGGAATGTAATTGGGATTGGCTTGAGGATGGATAATTGGAGGTTGATTAGCCATATTAATCAAATGATGTTGGAGTTGCATTATTTGAGAGTTATAGAAGTTTACATTATGTTAATTTGTTGTATGACTTGGGTAAGAAGTTGAGTTGTATAAATAGGTTGGTTAGTGTTGGTAGGAGCACTTCTCGAATTAGTATAAGGGGGAGGGTTATTAGAAGATGGATTATTAGTGGGATTATTGATTAAACTTGTGTCAATTGCTTCCACATTAATTTGAAGGTTTTGAAGATGAGAAGTGTCTTGATAGGTTTGTAAAGGGTCAGCCCCATCAACTTCATCTTGAGGTGTGATTTGCACCATGCGACAAGTCATGGATGAAAGAGGGGAAGAGGTGCCCCAAGAGTGATGGTGATCATGGGATGAAAAGAGAGGGAGAAATGAATATTCCATATAGTATCTAAATGGATTTAGGTTGTCCAAGAAGATTCTGATAAGGGACCTCATGATGATTTGAGATAAATGAAAAAAAATTTAAGAGAAAAAACTAAGTTGGATAATAGCGAAAGCAGGAAAAGTACAGAGTCGACTAGGTTGACCTAGTACAGAAAATAGGGTCTAAAATTTTGGAAAATAAGAATATAGAGTCGATTGGGTCAACCTAGTTTTGTAACCTGGGCAAAAAACAAGTAGAAAAAGATACAGAGTCAATAGGGTTGACCTAGTTTTATATCCTAAGGGATAGAAAAGAGTATTATGTTGACAGGATCAACCTAGTATGGCAGGCAGGTAAAATAGACAGACTATAAGAGACTGTGTCAATCAGAATGATTGTGTACTGAAACAAGAAAATTTTTGCAATGAATTTTGAAAGTAATAAATGAAAGGAAACACAATCAATTAGGTCAATGAGTATGATCCAATTGAGTCACACATCATAAAACCTTACACCAATGCTGACCAATACACATTTTTGTAATATAACATACAATTGAACAAAGAGCAAACAAGCAACTTGGAAAGTAAATGCTAACTAAGTGGACATCTTGAATGTTTTTAGATTATTAAAGTATGATTTTAAGATATGATAGGAAGTTTTTTATAAGCAAGGAACTAGAAAGTAATCTATGGATGGTTTCAAGATGTTTAGGTTGAACGGAATCTAAGATGTATTATGTCGACAGGGTCGACCTAGTAGTCTATCTAGAATTTTGAAAAATATAGTATATCAATAGAGTCAACCTAGTAGCATGTACCTGATGAAAAACCTACACAAACATAATAGAGTCATATTGATATGACTGTGTGTTAAACCTACACACATAAGTTAGAATTATACCAACATTATTGACCCAATATCACAAATATAGAGAAATAAAATGATAAAATAACGAAAAACATGAGATAAAAGTTGTAAGGGTTAGATTTATGTCGATTTCACCAGAATGTATGTAATCAAAAATGCATCATGTCTATAAATCAATCCTAACTCATAGAAGATAGATCATACCATAGACTTCCAATTTGGGACACATTGTATAATCGAGAAAATAACAAATATTAGGATCCGTTAAACCCAATAAGGGGATCTCTTATCACAAAACACAATGCTAAGGAGGGTTCCAAATCTTCCAGTCAAGCATAATCATGCAATAACCCTAAGTAGTTATTATGTTTTCATATCTCACTAAACTAATAACAAGTATAATAAAAGTCTAATCTAGTGCTCACCAAACTTTGTGGCACAATATGGGGGTTAGTAAACAAAACAAACATGCATAGGAGAATCTCAATTGAGTTATGTATGAGTAAGACCCTAATACATGGAAAGAGAAGAGTAATATTATTTGAATCCAATATTTATGTTACTTCTATCTACTAAATAGAGGAACAAAGTTAGAGAATACTTACTTGAAAGGCAAACCCATCGAGACTCAATCTCTCCCTTGGCCAAAGGGGCTTCACAATAGGTTGTTTTGGTTTTTTAGGATCACTAAAAAGGCCAAAGCATCCAAGAATTCTCCACAAAACTATATTCTCCAAGTAAAAACCCTAAGACAAGACTCTTCAAGTAGAATGGTGTAAGAGTATATTGTAAAGAAGTGCAAGTGAATAGTAACTCTTCTTCATTATCTAAATAATGATGAAATGATCTTGTATATATAGGCAGATTTAACCCTAAACCCTTCCAAAAAAATTGGTCAATAGTGTCAACCTAGTCAACCTAGTATAGTTATGGACAAGAATTCACTAGGTCATGATCTAGGTCAGTCAAGAGCTTACCTAGACCCTAAATGAATTTTACCCAAAATTATATAGGGTTGACCCAATCAACCTAGTAAAAAAGACTGTCAAAAAGGGCTTAAGGTGAGGAAAAGAGGGATGGAAAGTAGGAAAATACTAGAGGAGTGTGCAATATAGGATTAATAGCTTAGGGAATGGTTTTCAAGAGTTGTTTGGATTGGTAATAAGTGGCAATAAGGGACAAAAATCATGTGAAGCATACCCACCCTTTCTCAAAACACCCTTTACGGTGTGCACTTTGAGAGACTGATTCTCGATGGGTTCCTGCAAGATGTAAAACATCAGTATTTGATAAAAGTTTGAAAATATTACGTGTATACATAATCATCCCTTCAATTATCCTCATAATAATCAATATCCTTTACCAAACAAGCTACATGAGATTAACATCTATGAGCTTATTTTACCCAACTAATGTAGAGTGCATAATATGGCTTAACATGGAGAACTAGATTCTATCAAGTTTTATAATGACTTTGATATATTCAAAAAGGATATGGAAGGGTATGAGGTGGTCCCAAACCACTAAAACATAATAAACAAATCTAAATCCCCAAGAACATCCAGATCCCTGAGTACTTCCATGGTGCTTGAGACCTTTGAGTTCCCCAAGCCAGAAGAATCCACAAATGAAATTCATGCATTTGAATAATAGTAGAGAGAAAACTATATATTTAGGAGTAAGAAAAAATAGCAACCCTTTAAAACATCCACTCCTCTAAATAATGGTGGCACCCCCTTGATCTGAAAGCAAACAATAATCCCCCACCCCCAAGAGGTAGTGATCAATGTCCAATGGTAAAAATAAAACTTTCCATTGGTAAAACTGGATATAACATAATAGAAAACACGAATAAAAATCAATGCTAATATTACACTACATGAGCTAACCCATATCACAAAATAATGTGACCTACGCTTAAAGGCTTTAATAGAGAAACCAACTCAAGCCAAGTAAAAGGCAATACCCACTAACATAGTGATACATAAAAACAAGGTCGAGGTCCTTCATTTTTTCCTTACAATCAAAATATTTGGGAAAAACCTACATAATTATTTGGTTGATTTAGGAGACTCAATTAATGTCATGCCTATAAAAATCTTTAGGAAACTAGGTCTAACCCCAATTAAATCAAACAAGGTCATTATTCAGATATAAAAATATGAATTTAAGGTAGCTGGAGAATTATTGACTATTCACATGAAATTAAAATATAAACCAAGAATCCAAAAATTCATATACATCCAAGTCATTGGTATTCCATAAGCATATGGGATGTTTTGAGTTGGTATTGGTTAAAAACATTGAATAGATACATGTCCACAAACTTTTCCCACATGTGGCTACCTTAGAGGGGTATTTCCAACCATATCTAGATTGATAGATATCCTAGAATGAAACACATGATCACCAAATATAATTTTTTTAATGAAATAATAAATATTGTGTCATCTAACATTGGCCTTTACACTCTTTCTACTGAACCCACTAATGACAAACAAGAAAAACTTATGGTTCATCAGGGTTATGGCTTAGTTACATTGATAGGGATTGTTGACCAATTTTGACCCCCAAGGTCAAAATGTCAACCCCTATAGGTGAAAACTTGTTTGTCATGTTTTCATACCCTGTTCACAACCCATTACATGCCTTATGAGGTCTTGAAATGGAGATTTGTTAGTCATGTTAGCATTGTTTAAGGTAGTGTCCTTTTCATGCATTCCAATGCTTTCAAGGTCAATCTAGTGAGTCATAAGAGTATGTCATGATGTGTCAAGGTGATACATGGTCCATTAGGTCAATTCCTTTCATTTGGTCACCTGGTTTAAATCTTGTTAAGATTGTTTGAAGAAATTAAGGTATTTTAGCATTTTTTAAGGTTTTTGGAGAAACCTAGTTTTTCATTATGTAAAAATTAAACCTTATCAAGGTGATATTATTGCATAAATCATCAAAGGCAATGATGAAGAGGTCATTTAAAGTTAAAAGTGTCTTTTCATAGTTATACAACTCATCTAAAGTCTTCTACCATGTATATCATGCAATCTAAAGTCATTTAAGTCACCTTTTGGGCTAAATATGAGTTAATGTATAAACTTGATCAAATACTAAACATTTAAATATGAAATATAATGTTCATGTTGTCAAGATAAAGTTAAAGTATCAGTTTGCATGCTATAATAGGTAAGTTACTTCATTTCTAGCTATAAAGAGGTAATTTAAGGGACTCGTATGGACTTTTTTGAGATCATCTATAGGTGAAAATGGTTTCATAAAATCCCTTCATCTTCCATAAGTCATATTCACCTTAGGAATATTGTACAGGTCTTAAGAAGGTAGATTACTATTTCTCTCTCCCTTTGCTCTCTTCATAAGCTCATGAAGTCCATTTTCAAGTGAATGGTACGACTAGTACAAGTGGAGTTAGAGTATAATATTTGGAAAAAAATTGGATACCCATATGACCTATCAATAAATGGAATTGTTTGTTTGATTGAGCTCATTGGATTTATGAATAATTGATAATGAGCTAGGGTACAAAAAAGGGATGTTAAACCCCACTGTCTCAATTTTTGGCAACATAGTTGCAAGTTTGAATTCATGGAGGTAAGGTGAACATTTCAAAGGCTCCTCAAAGGTCCACACAACCCTCTTACATAATTATTCATCACCATATAAAATAGTTATGCACTGGTCAAACAAGAAGCTCTCATGGTCATAGGTTGCAGTTTTCATCTCATGGTTTTGGTTCCTAAACGAGACCAAAGATGTATGCTAGTGGTTCTTGTGTGGTTTTTTAGATATCAACACACCTTATTCATATTTCAAAAGGTCAAAAAAATTATCATCAACACTCAAATGGTCTCAGACCCTATGTATGTATGTTAGTCTTTCTTGGTGAGGGTCCCCATGAGGATACAAGTAGATACAGGTGTTTTGAGACCTTCTAAGTGTTTGGATTGAAGAATTATAACCCTTATTCAAGTATGTAATATGGGTATGATGCCCAAGATCCTTGTGATCCTAAAGGATGCTAACATCACTTGAGATCAAAAGCCCTAAAATACAAGGAATGTAGACCTACATGTCTTCAGACCTGTAGGTCTGTACCTTGTGAGAATTGGTTGAGTTTGTACACCAAGTTTTGAGTTGGAAAACCTAAAAATAAAATCAATGGAAGTGTTTTAACACTTGAAAGGTTTCATGATCAATGAATAAGTATTTTCAAACAATAATACTCAAGACACCATGATATATATGTATAGCCATACATGCCATTGACCCCTACAGGCTTAGGCAAAGTATAAGAGATAAATGCATGACCTAGAAGATGATAATAGGTTTGCAGGAAACTAGGTTGAAAGTGGGAAAAGACTTAAATGAATTTAAAGTACTCTCAATAATCAATAACCTAATTGAAAAGACCAAGTTTCAAAGAATGATATTCAAGGGACTCTCATCCACCACTATAGCCAAGAAGATTATAAGTTTGAATAGTGACAAGAGAATATGTGATATTGGTATGAGGGTTGAGGTTTAGATAATTAAGGAAAAATGTATTGAATATTTGATACATGATTTTGAATTTGAGGAACTTAAAATCTAAATGAATTACTAATGATAGTACTATATTAAAGCCTAGTAGGCCTAAAACTATACTCTACGCTCCTGAGCATGCATGAGAGAGAGAAGGGGTATTTGTGGAGATATGAGATCTTGAAGAGATTGAGAAGGTTTAGAAAGAGAATAATGAGTCATCAACACTATAGCAGGAGTTATTGAAATGATCACAAATGTTCATTGAAACCTTAAACCCCAAGATGCAACTAAAACCCAAATGCATACCTATAGATAGACTGAGTAGTCAAGTTACCTTTCACACTTGTGAAGAGGTAGACATGTAGACTAACATTAATGTATTGGTTAGAAAATAAGATTAGTGAGGTATTCATGAGTTCATGGAAACTGTATTCAAGCTAGTTTGATGCTTTGAAGTGAAGAAAGGAGCTGATAGTCAAATTGGTATCATACATGCCTATATAGTGCACATGACCAGAATTGGTCACCTTTTGGTGATGGAAAA
The DNA here is from genome assembly GCA_037957365.1 of Torreya grandis. Lineage (NCBI taxonomy): Eukaryota > Viridiplantae > Streptophyta > Pinopsida > Cupressales > Taxaceae > Torreya > Torreya grandis. The sequence continues at coordinate 2,125,920 of JARHVA010002228.1, forward strand.
GCAAGGTAAAGTGTTGATATAGTTTTTTACACTCTCTTAGAATTTGGATAAAGAGTAATAGAATCTTTTAAGAGGAAATTAGACACCAAAACTCTTAAATAAGGATAAAATTAGGCCATTAGGGTTACACATGCCTAATTACATTCAAACTCTCATAATATGGATTCAAGTTATAGAAATTTTGTTAGGATACTAACATCTATTTAAAATCATTATGAATAATTAAAGGACCATTTCAAACTTTTTTGGAGGCTCTTATGGTCACAAAATACACTTTAGGGTGTTTTGACCAAGAGAGACTCTCTTATTTTGTGCACACAGTCTTCTCTGATGAAGATATCACCTTGAGAAGCTCAAAACTGATTAGAGGAGTTACATGGGGTATATGGAAATTGGATATGGTTAAGGTGGTCTCCTAACCCAAATTGGTAGCATTAATTCTCTCACTCACCCTCACAACTCTATAAACAATCTTTAAGACTGAAGGGTACCTCAAAACCCTATGTTGCACTATGAAGAACTTAAGAGGACTCAATTTAGTGCTTAGAACTTGGAGGAAGATTTGCATGGGGTGTGAATATATTGGTCATGGAAGGGGACCTATTTGGGATAAATACTTGTGGCATTGGTTTAGGGTTTCAATCCCTTACCTTTACGAACCATCATTAAGATAAAAACATGTTTAAACCTACCTACACCCTGTCAATGACATGATGAGAGAGAAAAGGAGCTAAATAACTTCAAATGAATTTTTTTAGCTGGGAAATGATTAGATTGACCTTCATAGCTCTCATGGGCATCAGGACAAACTACTAGTTGGCACATGTGAGGTACACAATATATGAATTAGGCCTAGAAGTGACTGTTACACACCTATAAAGGGTAGTTTTGGGAGTTTTCTCTTAAATTTGAATTAGGTAAGGCTTAGTAGGGTCTAATGGATCTATATATACATGAGGAGGTCAAAATATAATGTTTATAGAGCCTCATGATGAAGAGTTACAGTGACTACAACATCTCTTGGAGAGTTAAGACACCTAGTGTTGATCAATTATGCAATTAAGAGCCCTAAGAGACCCTGTACAGCTGGGTGGAAGTTCTTGAAAGTGGTTTTAAAGTTTGAATAGAGAAGATGAGATATAAATAGGTGTATAATATACTATAAAACTATGTTATTAGTCCTTATGCAAAGAATAAACCTAGAATGAGAGAATTGACTAGTTTTCATGGCCTATTGAGCCAACTAGGCTCTTGTATTGAGTTTGCAGGTTTCTATCAGCTTGAAAACACTTGAATATTATCTCTCAACTATAAAAAATTCATATAAAAATGGAAATGGTATAGATTAGTTTTGGATAACTTTAATGAGCTTTCCACATGTCAAGATATAAAAGTTGTAACTCCAAAAAAGAAAGTAGTGATAGTTTCAAATGAGATGTGTGAGGTATCTCCCTTCTAAAACAACTTCTCATGATTTATCATCTCAAAGATGAACACATATTTGGAGATTTATTAGGACTATTTCTAACCCATATCTTTTTGTTACTTCATGAAGAGTGACATGGATCCTTAACTCCTCTCTAATGTACCTCTCTTCTCTCTCTTCTCACGTTCTCTAAATGTATGGCCTAGTTTGACCTTGAAAGGATATTGACCTAAGTGATGGTGAAACCTTACTTAAAAAAACACTTGTCTTTTGACTTTGGACTTGAATAAGACCAAGTTTTTCATTTTTATGGCTTGTGTCTAGTAGATGTACTTAGTTGATTAATGAATGACTAGTGATAGCAAATGCTTCCTTTCAATTGACCTTTTTTATTTATCTCCATGTAAGTAGGAGTTATCTTTGTAGATCACATAGTGTGAATAATATCTTGTGTGCTTGAAAAGTGAATAACTCCTTCTTAGTGTCTTTGGAGACCTATTGATCATCTTCTTAGTCTATGTACCATGCACTAACCTCTATGTGAAACACTCATGCCTAGAGACCTTCCTATTTGAGTGGTGTAATTGAATTCATGTTTTATTTCATGTCTTTAGTGTATGATATATAATTTAAGGACACATATTTGGTGGATCACCCCCTATTAGAATAAGTTTCTCTCCCTTTTCCCATTAAGTGGTAGATTAGTGTTTGAGCCTAAGTGATTCATCAAGGGGAGCTAGCCCTTTAACCTAGAGATTCACCTATCCAATAGGTCACCCAAAATCTTGAGGTATTTCCATGTTATTCCAAATTTAAAAGGTTTGAACTACCTTCCAAAGGGTGCAAATTTGGTTGATGACAGTTATGGCACACCTAGTGGGACCAATGTCCAAAGTGGTTGAAGGATTTTTAGTGTTGTTATTGAAACATATCAGATATTGGAGGCATTCAAAAAACATCAATAGTGACTCCAAATAAACTACAATTGGCATAAACAGTCTAAGTTTCAATTTTTTTTGAAATTAGTATGTATTCTTAATCTCCATTTGGGGAAAATGCATATTACACACTTGCAAATTCTTCATACCATACTAATCATGTTAATGGATTCTCCTCAAGTATCCCTTTAACTATATAATAGCATTGTCATATCATTTATTCCCATCCTTTTCTTATGCATAATTTTAACTAGCCTTGGTAAGATCATTGTCTTCCTAATCAGCCTAAACAAAGTGATAGAAATCTTATCATTGATCAGTAACTTTGAGAAGCAAATGGAGGAGAATAATAGGATGAGGAAACACTATAAGTAACAAGAAGAGTGTGAATATAAAAAAATTATATATCAAAAAGATTTAAGGCTTGAGGAAGAGTCTAGACTAGGAAAATTCAAGCTAGGAAAGAACAAGATAGTTGCTCATGAAAATGTTAAACAATGAGTTAGTAATTTAGAAAATGGATAGGATAATTGAGCTTATCCATTTTGTTCATATCAACCTATTATAAAATATAAAATACTCATTACAGTCTATAATAGGAGAGTGTTCATTGTTTAAAAAAGAAAACCAATATGTCCTAACAAGTGAAAGGCTGCAGATAAGAGACATAATTCAGTTCATGGAGAGTAGGCTAGTGAGATGGGAAAAGCAAAAGATCAAACTCAAGCAAGCTCAACCATCATCTCATATCCATATTCCACCTTATTTGATTCTAACTATTCCTCAAACCACACCCACCCTTCCTCAAGAATCCAAGATCACTCCATATTGGAAGCCTTCTTGGACTATGACTCCCGATTACACCATGCGAACTCTTGTGAGTGAATCTTCTTCTATGTCCACCAAAGACCAAGAGAGAGAGAAGAGGTTATAATTCAAGCTAATGAATCATTTTCCCTCTCTTAAATAACCTTTCCAAGAACCTTACAATAAGTCTTAACCCAAAATCTTGAGTTGGAAGGATACCTTGTCAAGTTTCAAGCATCCCAAGGAAATTTCCTGCCCTCCCACCCTCGCCTTTTGTCAATAAGAACCTATGGTTTTGAAGGTAGAATATGAGGTTGTAAAATAAAAATAACATCAATAAAGAGTTGAGGAAGAGGTAAATATTTTCTTGGAATTGCCTCTCTTCATTGAAGATGATGAGCCCATCTTTTGAGGCAAGAAAGAGTTGAAGGAGTTAAGTGTAGTAGAACCATCAAAGAGTAGCCTTCAAGAAGATATTCATTAGGTTATAGCTCAAAGAAAGCATGAAGAAGTGGTGGTAGTCCTTGAAAATTAGGATAAAGATAAATCATGGTAGAAGCTATGACATGACTTCATAGAAGAGCTTGAAGTGTTTACTAGTAATGAACCTCTTCAAGAGTAAAATGAGAAAACCAATAGGATGGAACATGAGTTACATCTTGAAGGAACTAATGGTGACATGGTAGTTTTGAGTGAAGTTGTAGATGAGTATGAGGTAATTTATCATGAGGAGGATTTGGTTGCTAGCCCTGTTGAGCCTTATGAGTGGATGATATAGATTGAAAATCTCAAAACTTAGCTAGTCTATGTTTTAATTGAATCACTTGATGAGCCTATTATCCCTAAAGAGAATGATAAGAATGGGATCCAAATTAACATCATTTCAAGTGACGAAGAGGAGACTTACTTTTGGGAAGAACTTGAAAACTTTTTCTTGAGTTTGGATGATCAACATGTACCTTCAAGTAATCATGTCCAAGAGAAAGCTAATAAAAGTGTACACATTAAAAACCATGATCCTAAAGAGTCATCAAAAGGTTAAATTGTAGTTTTGATCACGTTGGAGAGCTATCCTATCATATAACATTATCATGAAATAAAGTTTGAAGATCAAGATGAATTTATATTCATAGGGAACATGTTTAATGCTGATGATTCACTTGGAGGACTGCCAAGAGAATTGACAACCAAGAAGCAATTGAGTTAAACAAAGAAATGGTATAAGAGGTAGCTTGTTTCACATCCTTATTCACCACATGAATATGATGATCTAAAAATATTCCCAATTGATCTAGGAGGATAAATATTGGTAGTTTAGTTTGTACATAGTAGTTTGTTTTGTTTTATTGTGCTCCCTAAGTGCTTTGTATCACAAGTGTGGTGTGTGTCTTATTGGTGCTTTGTTTTTTTGTGTGTGTTGTTACCTTTTATGTGTGTGGAGGTAAATTAGTCATATTATCTATCCAATAGTATTCCACCCAAGGTCAAGGTCAAATCAAGTCTATAGTAGAGTGCAAGTGACTCCATTACCCAATGGAAGGATAAGGCTACTAGTCTTTTAGCATAACAAGCATGCTACCCCTGTGAATCACCAGTTTGTTGACTAATTTTGACCCCCAAGGTAAAAATGTAAACCCATATATGTGAAAACTTGCTTGTCATGTTTCCATACCTTGTTCCTAACCCATTCCATGCCTTATGAGGTCTTGAAATGAAGATTTGTTAGTCTTTTTAGCATTGGTTAAGGTAGTGTTCTTCTCATGCATTCTAATGCTTACAAGGTCAGTCTAGTGAGTCCTAGGAGTATGTAATGATGTTTCAAGGTGATGCATGGTCCATCAAGTCAATTCCTTTCATTTGGTCACTTGGTTTAAATCTTGGTAAGCTTGTTTGAAGAAGTTAAGGTATTTTAGCATTTTTTAAGGTTTTGGGAGAAACCTAGGTTTCCATTGTAGAAAACTTAAACCTTATCAAGGTGATATTATTGAATGAATCATCAAATCCAATTGTTAAGAGGTCATATAAAGTTAAAAGTGGATTTATGAATCTCTACAAGTCATATAAAGTCTTCTACTATGCATATCGTGCATTATAAAGTCATTTACGACACCTTTCAGGATGAATACAAGGTAATTTATGAATTTTATCAATCCCAAACATTTTAAGAGGAACTCTAACATCCATGTTGTCAGGAGAAAGTTAGAGTATCAATTTGCATGCTAGAAAGGTCAGCTACTTCAGTTCTAGCTCCAAAGATGTAGTTTAAGGCACTTGTACAGACTTGTTGAGATCATTTGTAGGTCAAAATGGTTTTAGAACGTCCCTTAATATTGAAAAAGTCATATTAACCATAAGGAAGTTTGTAGAAGTCTTAGGAAGGTAGAATACTCTATCTCTCCCATCATTGTCTTCATAAGCTCATGAAGGCCATTTTCAAGTGAATGGTGTTGTTCCCAAAATTTGTCACTCAATTTTTGGGACAACATATGAACTATTTTGGTCCTACAAGCCAAAATTCTCTCTTTCCTTCTCAAAAATTATTCTGAGCATTCAAAGTCTTCATTATTCAAGCTTTTTCAATTAAGGGACTAGCAGGTTCAAAGGTTCAAAGACATCGGCAAGCTTAAAGAGTTAATCGCTTTAGCAAAAGTTGAAAGTTCAACCACTTCGGCAAGTTAAACGGCTTCAAAAGACTTAACAAAAAGAAGAAAGATTGAACCGTTGAACCTTGAACCAAAAAAAAGGTTCAACGGGTTCAAAGGTTCAACGAGATTTGTTCAAAACGGTTGGTTCAAGTGATCAATTCAATGAGTCAAACAAAAGATTGAACTGTTGAACCATTAAACCAAAGTTGGTTCAATCAAACAGTTCAAAGGAGTCCCCCTAAGCCCAAAGGGCAAGTTCCCTTGTGGAGGGCAGTGAACAAAAGGGAACAAAAAGATATCCTTCAAAAAGATTTTTCGCAGCTAATTTTACAAGGGAAATCCTTCGGACAAAATGTCTGAAGGAATTCCTTCAGACATTTTGTTTGAAGGAATGATCAAAGGCCCGACGAAAAGTGGCTAAGGCAAAGGAAAGATTTCCTTCGGACAAAATGTCTAAATGAATTCCTTCGAACATTTTGTTCGAAGGATTCGAAGAAGAAGGCCACTTGAAGGACCCCGAAGGGTAGGTACCCTTATAGGGGGGGCTCTCGACAACCAGAAAATGGACCTTTCTCAAGGCTTGAAGGGACACCTTCCCTTTGAGAGGTTCCAAAGATATAAAGCTGAAGGAATGATCAAAGGCCCACAGGCTTATTTCTATGAACTCTGCAGGCTGGTTTCTACGGACTCTGCAGACATGCTTCTATGAAATCTGCAAGCTAGTTTTTATGGACTCTGTAGGCTTGATTCTATGGAATCTGCAGGCTTATTTCTATGAACTCTGCATGATTTAAAGAAGGCATCCCGAAGGACCCTGAAGGGTAGGTACCCTTGTGGGGGGCTCTCGACAACCAAGAAATAGACCTTTCTCAAGGCCCGAAGGGACACCTTCCCTTCAGGAGGTTCCAAAGATATAAAGCTGAAGGAATGATCAAAGGCCCACAGGCTTGTTTCTACAGACTCTGTAGGCTGGTTTCTATGGACTCTGTAGACATGCTTCTATAGACTCTGTAGACATGCTTCTACGGACTCTGTAAGCTAGTTTTTATGGACTCTGCAAGTTTATTTTTATGGACTCTACAAGCTGGTTTCTACGGACTCTACGGGCATGCTTCTACGGACTCTACATGATTTAAAGAAGAAGGCCACCTGAAGAACCCTGAAGGGTAGGTACCCTTGCGGGGGGGCTCTCAACGACCAAGAAATGGACCTTTCTCAAGGCCTGAAGGGACACCTTCCCTTCAGGGTGTTCCAAAGACATAAAGTCGAAGGAATTTCAAGGCTCGAGAGACTTAGAGAAAACAAAGGCTTCTAAGAAAGAAGATGAACTGTTGAACCTTGAACCAAAATGGTTCAATGGGTTTAATGAGTTCAAAAGTTCAAAGAAAGCTCCGAGCAAAGGAAAGAAGTGAATGAACCAAAAAAGTGATGGAACCAAGGAGCCGATAAGACTGCCTAAACCGTTGAACCATTGAACCAATGAACTCTCATGGGTTCAAAGGTTCATGGTTCAAAGTAGTTCAAAGCAACCAACGACCAGTGACGTCCCTGCAGACATCAAATTCAAGGAAATAAAATATCCATTGATTTTCAAATGTGGTGAGGAACCTAAAATCAAAATCAGTGACCAGTTGAAGAGGGAGCTGAAAGATCTAACAGAAAGGAAAAATATAGCCTGAGAGCTCAAATTGCAACAAGAAAGAGGGAAAGACCAGAAATATCTACAGATTCATTTTCAATAGGTGGAACCGTCCACCAAGTAGACATCTAAGCTCGCAAGCATTAAAAGATGTAGCCTATTTTTCTCCCTTAGAATAAAAGTGAGGGGACAGCCATGTACATAAGGGGAGAAAGATCAGACAACCCATGCTAAGGAGAAGATATTTGGGATGAATTGACACACCACAGTTAAAGTAGATGCCCTATTCCAGCATGGCCTCTTTGACTAAACTAAAAATGCATTCAAGGCATTGAATGCAGCATGGGATGTTCTATGAAACAAAGTGCCAAGCCTTTCTTAGCTGCTATATATTGTAATTTCTTATTTTATGGGAAGGGGTCCTGAAGGAGATCTTTTTGGTTATAGAAGCAAAACTCTACCAAAATTGAAAGGCAATTACTGAGACTATGAGCTTAGATTGTTAATCATATTTCTTTGTTTAAATGAGAAAGCAGGTTATTTTTAAAATTTGTGCTGTAATAACTTGTGTTATTTAGGAGATTGTTCTTACGTTTGTTTCTAGAATGCATTCTTGTTCATTTAATGAAATAAGTAGAATTCGTAGAAGTAATCAGGAAGGTGTCCTGAAGCCAACTATGAGAAGACTTTGTGCTGGCATAATTGTCTTTAGTGTGTATGTTTTTAGTTGATTGTTATGTAAAGGATCTTGGGATGACTTTGTGCCCCCATTATCCTTCGTATTTCACTCTTGGACAGTTGAGGTGGAGACTTTGTGTTACACCTTCTTCTACTGGTTACTATGCCCCCTATTACTAGTTACTTGTTACCTATCAAAAAGAACTCTTGTTGTTAGCTGCAAGACCACTTTTGAAAGAAGAGAAGTGCCTTTAGTGTTTTCACCTAGATTTCTCTTTTGTCTGTGAACATCATCTCTGAAAGAAGAGATATGGATGGTGTTATCCTACCCCTGAGTGTTATTTTCTACATATATATAGTAGCTAGCTCCTTATAGTTGTAGGAAACCTCCCCTTGATGAGAGGAGAGATTTGTCCCCTTTTGATGTGGTAAACCTGCACATCTGGCTGACCAATCTCTCTATGATGTGGTTGAAGTAACCTATTTTGCCCATTAGTTAGCTGGTGATAAAATATTCAACCAATAATTTTTTGGCAACTCTGCTGGGGAAGAGCGCACAGTTTGAAGCCTCAAATGTCAAGCTGAAGCAGGGCTAGTTCTTTTCCATTTTTATTTTAGAATATAGAAACTCCATGCTATACAAGAAGCCAAAGAGCCCAAGGTGTTATTGACCCTATTTTTAAGTTGGTGCAGTAGGGCAATGTTGATTTGTTTCTTCCACGGCTTCAAGTTCAATGAACTAGGAGTCTTCCTCCTACCAATACCAAGTCACCACTACAAGGCAGAACTTCTTTTTATGCTATTAGTAGAGCTTTACCTATCCAAACTCCACCCAAATTTGTTATCCCCACTTTCCATAATCAAATCATGGTGGTTCATTGCCTCTAGGGTAACGCTTTTATCCCACTCAATTTAACTCCACCTCTACATGAGCTACCACGCAGTTCAAGGAAAAAAAATTCCAAATTCTTTGGTGATGGGAGAGTTCATCTTGATGAACACATTGCAGCTTTTAGTATAGCCTGCAGTGTGATAAGCATGGAGTATGAAGATGTGGCAGTTAGGTTATTTATGAAAACATTACAAAGTGTTACTGCAGACTAGTTCTATATCTGCAAGCCCAGACTGTGACTGACTAGAACACTCTCAAAGCTAAGTTTGAAACAAGGTTCAAGCCTATAGAAGATGTGCATGCCCTGCTGGCCTAGCTCACACAGATGAAGAAAGAACCTCATGAACCTGTGAGGGACTTCATTGCCAAATTTGACAAGCTGAGGAATAAGATTCTTATAATTTATCAACCAACACCTAAGAACTTTAAATGTTTTTTCATCAACTCATAGCTGCCTAAAGTGAGTTTTCTACTGAGACGTGCTGGCCACATAGACCTTGCTACTACTCAGGATTTGGCCACTGAATTGGAAGATGACCTTATCTTGGTAGGAAAGATAAGGAGATATCCTAATAGAGGTAAATCTTCTTCATCTTTTGAATATCCATCTACATGCACCACTGATCTAATGGTGCAGAAGCTGGAAAATGAGTTGCTTGCCTTTAGAAATCAAATGGTGCAAGGGATGTCATCTGCCCCTTCGTACAAACATATACCAAGGAGGACATTCCCCAATCAGTCATACCAAGGCAATGTTGCCAGGAATCAAGGGCAGCCAAATCATCTTCCTCCCCTTTAAGGGAAATTGGCCATTGAAGCACCTCCAACCAATTCAACAGTTGGATATTTTGAAGCAGAATCAGATTTCTCCTTTCAGCCTGAGTTGAACCCAGAAGATGACGCTAATCTCTTCATAGAGGGAGAAGAAAAATTAGTTGACAACTCCAATATTAGTTTCCTAAATTACCATGATGAACCTAGAAGTGAAGGTAAAGCAGTTGATGGATCATACACTGTATTCACCCGATCCAAAAACCAATCAGCCTAGCAAGATGATAAAAAAAATTAAATGAGTGACCTCAACCTACAATTTTAATAGCCAAACGAGGAACCACTCTACCTTTTCAATCAAAGGACTTGGTGATCGCTAAAAAATTAAGTACCTCAAACATTTTTGCACCTTCAACTTCAATTTCACATATCGGTCCTCCCCCCTAAAAACCAAAAAGATGAACTGCCTTTCCCTGTTCCTAATTCATTTCAGACATTTGACATAGTTGACCATGTCAAGAAAACTAAAATTCAAATGTCTAAATTTGAATTTCTATAATCTAACCCGAGCAGTTGGATAAGTTGGTTCAATATGTGAAGAACCAAACCGCCCCTGCAAGACAAGATGTTAGAAAGGTAACTCGTAATCCCTCAAGGAACATGTCCACTCTAAACAATCTTATCATTACTCCTCCTGCTACTCCTAGGAAGACTGAACCATTTTATGTCTCTCTACTGATAAATAGACACCAGCTGAACAATTGCATCATAGACTCAGGTACATCTGACAATGTCATGCCTGCCAAAGTGGTAGAATCCCTTAGTCTCACACTGATCAAGACATTTGGGAGATATTTCTTCATGGAAAACAAACAAGTGTCACTACTGGGACAAATCAAGGATGCCCAATTTGCATTTGCGGCCTAGACAAGAGAATCAACATGACAGTCTTGGTGGCCGACGTCCCAGGCTCATATGGCATCCTTCTTGAAATTCTTTTTTGCAAGGACATAGGTGGAAAATTAAGTATAGACATGTCTGAGGCAAGGATCCCAATCAAAGGCATTATGCAGATATTGTCCCTGAGAAGGAAGCAAAATATGTGGTCACTCAAACATCAGCACCTGAAGCTCAAATTTTGTTTGAGTCTTCAGGCATGGGTAATTACTTCCTGACTATAGAGGATGTTCACGTCTTAGCTGATGAAACCTCTGAAAATATCAATCTAAAAATTGGTTCAGATAAAATAGCAGAAGACATGAGAGAGCACAGTGCAAGCCCAAAGGAATCTTCCCCTCCACACAAAGAGGAATCTAAGGTAAAAATAGTTCTTGATAACGTATGGATACTAAAATTTGATGGCAGTTGTTCCTCTACCAATTCAAGAGCCGAGATTGTGTTGATATCTCCCCAAGGAGATATATTTTCTTTTTCATATAAATTATAGTTCAACAATACCAATAATACTGCTGAATATGAATCATTGTTGCTTGGATTGAAGGCCGCTCAAGACAAGGGCATCAAACTCTTTCACGCCAAAGGAGATGTTAAGCTAGTGGTTTGTTAGGTGAGAAACCTATACCAAACCAAAAATGAGAGATTGCGTCATTACTGCAATCTAGTTTGGAATCAAATTGAAAGTTTTGATGCTTTCAGCATCTCTATAGTTCTCAGAGAATTCAATGACCGATCTGATGATTTGGCTATTTCAGTAACTCTTTTAGTTCTTCACTTAGATATTAAAGGAGACAAGTACACTATCAAACTAGTCTTTTGACCAAGTGTGCCTGACAATGCCAATCATTGGCAGGTATTCAATGGTGACAACCAAATCATCACCTTTTTAGAATAAAAAAATAGCTTTCAATAGCTCCACTTTGAAGGTAGTGAGCCTTAGAAGCTTGAACCAGCCCCTGAATAAAGTTCAGACGTAGGTGAGAAATTCCTACAACTTAAAGGGAATAAAATCCCAAAAGGCCTAGTTTCCCTTAAGAAGATGTTTGACAAGTATGACAGGTTCATCAAACAACAACAAATGGATTCAAGCTCCTCTCAAGAGTTTGATCCGATAAATTTGGGTAACAAGGAAAATCCCAAGATGGTGAACATTGGGAAGTGTTGCACTCAGGAAGAGAAGTTTAAGTTCACTGCTCTACTCTGCCAGTACATATATGTTTTGGCGTACTCCTATGATGATCTGAAGTCACTCAAGCCTGAAGAAATTTGCCATGAAATTCCTCTCAAAAGTGATTCAGTGCCTTACAAGCAAAAATCTAGGCAGTACAATCTGAAGATATTAGGTATTATTCTATCTGAAATACAAAAAATATTGAATGCTAAGATAATTTTTCCAATCCATCATTCCACATGGATTGCAAACATAGTCCCTGTGAGGAAGAAGAATGGTGAAATTCGCCTCTACGTGGACTTTAGAAATTTGAATCAATCATCTTTAAAAGATAACTATCCTCTGACCATCATAGACCAAGTTCTTAAGATGGTGACTGGTTCATAGATGTTATCAATGCTGGATGGCTTCTCAAGGTAGAATCAAGTAGAAATTGGCAAAGCAGACCAGCATAAGACTGCCTTCACCATGCCTTGGGGCATCTTTACATATCAAATAATTCCATTTGGCCTGATAAATGCTTGCACCACCTTCCAAAGAGCAATGGACCTTGCTTTCAAAGACAAAATAGGTAAGTTCATTGTGGTATACCTTGATGACTTGATCGTCTTTTCCAAGCATCGCCCTGATCATGTGTGCTATTTGCAACAAGTGCTAGAATGATGCCACCAGAATGGCATTTTTTAAAACCCTAAGAAGTCTATTTTTAGAGTAACAGAAGGGAAACTTTTCAGACACACTGTGTCTCGAGAAGGCATAAAAATTAACTCAAAAAGAGTAAAATCCATCTAGGAACTTACTCTACCCACAAGTAAGACTGCAATTCACTCTTTATTCAAAAAAGTGAATTTTTTACGAAGGTTCATCCCCGAGTTTGTAGAGAAGACTCATCATATTGTAAACATGATGAAGGAAAAGGCCACCTTCAACTAGAATGAAGAAGGCAAATTGGCATTTCGTGATGTCAAGACAGCTATTGTCCACGCCCTAATTTTGGTTTGTCCAAATTATACCAAGGATTTCACCATATACAGTTATGCTTCTGAGCACACACTTTTAGTAATTTTGGTTCAATAGAATAAAGAAGGTGTGAAATCTCTCATATCCTTCATGACCTGTCCTCTTAAAGCTCATAAACTAAAGTATTCAAACATGGAGAAGCATGCTAATGCAGTGGTAAAGGTAGTGAAGCAATTTCGCTCTTACATTTTGAATTCCCACACTACTGCCCTAGTTCTTGATACCACAGTTAAATCCATATTAACTCAGCAGGAGTTTGGAACCAAAAGAGGCAATTGGATTGCTAAAATCTAGGAGTTTGATCTAGTCATCAAATTAATGAAGCTGATGCGGGGAAGGGGTCTCTACCAATTAATTGATAAAAATATACTAAAAGAAATAGGGCATGAAGAAATAGAAGTGGAAGACACGCCAACAGTCCTCTTTGTCTCCACCACGAATGAGTGGTATTCGAATATTGCTCATTTTCTTACCTATGGTGAATGTCCTACTCACCTACTTCATAAAGAAAGAAGGACTGTTAAATTAAAAGCTACCAATTTTGTCTTATGGGACAATGGCCTGTATAAGAGGAGCCTTGATGGAGTGTTCTTTCGTTGCGTGGATAAAAAATAACAAAACTAACTTTTGAAGTCCTTTCATAATCAGGCATGTGGAGGACATTTTTTTGCTCCTGTAATTGCCCATAAGATTTTAAGAGCTAGGTATTACTGGCCTACTTTGTTTCAAGATGCATACAAATAGGTATGAAGATGTGAACTATGCCAATAGTTCATTGAAAAACCCAAGTTAGTTGCTTTGCCTCTTAAGCCAGTGGTGATAGAAGAGTCATTTCAGCAATAGGGAATCAATTTCATTGGTGTTGTAAATCTATCTTCAAGTGTTGGACATGATTATGTCCTCACAGCCATAGATTGCTTCACCAAATGGGTGGAAGCAATTTCAACCAAGCATGCTGCTTCAGAAGTGGTATGTGATTTCCTCAAGGAAAACATCATTTTCAAGTTTGGGGTCCCAACCAAGATTGTCATAGATAATGCAACCTATTTCTCTTCTCATGAGATCTCTCAGTTCTATTGTTTTTATAGGATTACCCTCTCCCACTCTGATTATTTTCCATAAGAGAATGGCCAAGTAGAATCGAGTAACAAGAACCTGGTGACCATCATCAAGACGCTGGTGGATGACAACCAATGAACCTGGCATAAAGCATTGGTTGATGCTTTATAGGCAGATAGAATTACACCCAAAAGGGCGATAGGTATGTCACCATTCCAACTTTTATATGGTCTCAATGTAGAGATACCAATCACCCTAAAATTACCAGCACTAAAATTGGCAAAGGCAGTCGAAGATCAGACATATGAAAACTCCATTGACAAAAGGATCATGTGCTTGACTGATCTGGATGAGCAACGAATTATGGTGGTGGACCGAATTACTACACATCAAAGTTTGGTGAAGAATTTCTTCGACCAGAAAGCCAAAACCCGTGATTTTTAGATTGGAGACCAAGTCCTATTATGGGACAAGAGAAGAGAACCAAAGGGAATGCATGGAAAATTTGATTCCCTATGGAGAGGCCCGTTTACTATACATCAACTCAATGGTGAAAATAGTTTCTTGTTGAAGTATCAAGATGGCACGCCCTTTTCTCTACCTCATAATGGGTAGCATCTGAAGCACTTCAATTCTTGAAGTATCAGATAAGATCATATGTACATATGTATATTTATATAGTCTTTAGTTATGTTTTGTGCTTTTCATTTTCATTTTTGGCACCTTTATTTTTGGGTAACATGACTCTATAGCCCAATGGCATACTTAAAGGCACTGGAGATTCTAGTTTCTACTTCCCTCAGCGATTTCAAAATTTCAACTAAAGGAAGTTCCCTAACTGGAGCCAGCTGTTGTTCTCAAAATTTGTCACTCATTTTTTGGGACAACATATGAACTATTTTGGTCCTGCGAGCCAAAATTCTCTCTTTCCTTCTCAAAAATTGTTCTGATCATTCAAATTCTTCATTATTCAATCTTTTTCAATTAAGAAACTAGCAGGTTCAAAGGTTCAAATACATCAGTAAGCTTAAAGAGTTAAGTGCTTCAGGAAAAGTTAAAATTTCAACCGCTTCGGCAAGTTCAACGGCTTCAAAAGACTTAACGAAAAGAAGAAAGATTAAACCATTGAACCGTTGAACCTTGAATCAAAAAAAAATGTTCAACAGGTTCAAAGGTTCAAAGGTTCAATGAGATTGGTTCAAGTGGTCAATTGAATGAGTCAAATAAAAGATGGAACCGTTGAACCAAAGTTGGTTCAATCGAACGGTTCAAAGGAGTCCCCCAAAGCCCAAAGGGCAAGTGCCCTTATGGAGGGTAGTGAACAAAAGAGAACAAAAATATATCTTTCGAAAAGATTTTCCATGGCTAATTTTACAAGGGAAATCCTTCAGACATTTTGTCTAAAGGAATGATCAAAGGCCCGATGGAAAGCGACTAAGGCAAAAGAAAGATTTCCTTCAGACAAAATGTTCGAACGAATTCCTTTGGACATTTTGTCTGAAGGATTCGAAGAAGAAGGCCACCTTAAGGGCAAGTACCCTTGCAGGGGGCTCTCGATGACCATGAAATGGACCTTTCTCAAGGCTCGAAGGGACACCTTCCCTTTAGAAGGTTCCAAAGATATAAATTCAAAGGAATGATCAAAGGCCTGCAGGCTTGTTTTTACAGACTCTGTAGGCTGGTTTCTACAGACTCTATAGACATGCTTCTACAAACTTTGTAGACACGCTTCTACAAACTCTACAGGCTAGTTTCTACAGACTCTGTAGACTTGATTATATGGACTCTGCAAGCTTGTTTCTATGAACTCCACATGATTTAAAGAAGAAGGTCGCCTGAAGGACCTTGAAGAGTAGGTACCCTTATGTGGGGGGCTCTCAGTGACTAAGAAATGGACCTTTCTCAAGGCCCGAAGGGACACCTGCCCTTCAGGAGGTTTCAAAGATATAAAGTTAAAAGAATGATCAAAGGCCCGCAGGCTTGTTTCTATGGACTCTGCAGGCTAGTTTCTATGGACTCTTCAAGCTTGTTTTTATGGACTCTGCAGGCTGGTTTCTATAGACTCTGCAAACATGCTTCTATGGACTCTACATGATTTAAATAAGGCTGCTCAAAGGACTCTAAAAATTAGGTACCCTTGTGGGGGGGCTCTCGGTGACTAGGAAATGGACCTTTCTCAAGGCCCGAAGGGACACCTTCCCTTCGGGGTGTTTAAAAGAAATAAGTTGAAGGAATTTCAAAGCTAGAGAGACTTAGATAAAACAAAGGCTTTTAAGAAAGAAAATGAACCGTTGAACCTTGAACCAAAATGGTTCAACAGCTTCAAAAGTTTAAAGAAAGCTCTGAGCAAAGGAAAGAAGTGAATGAACCAAGAAAGTGATGGAACCAAGGATCTGATAAGACCACTCAAACCATTGAACTAATGAAGTCTCACGAGTTTAAAGGTTCATGGTTCAAAGTAGTTCAAAGTGACTAGTGACCAGTGACATCCCCGTGGACGTCAAATTCAAGGAAATAAAATATACATTGATTTTCAAATGTGGTGAGGAACCTAAAAACAAACTCAGTGACCAGCTGAAGAGGGAGCTAAAAGAGCTAGTAGAAAGGGAAAAGATAATCTGAGAGCTCAAATTACAATAGGAAAGAGGGAAAGACCAAAAATATCTACATAAGAGTTATTTCTAGTAGGTGGAACAGTCCACCAAGTAGACATCTGAGCTCACAAGTATTAAAAGATGCAGCGTATTTTTCTCCTTTGGAATAAAAGTGAGGGGACAACCGTGTACATAAGGGGAGAAAGATCAAATGACCCATGCTAAAGAAAAGATATTTGGGATGAATTAATATGCCACAGTTAAGGCAGTCGCCCTGTTCTAGCATGGCCTCTTTGACTGAACAAAAAATGCATTTAAGGCATTGAATGCAGCATGGGCCGTTCCGTGAAACAAAGTGCCAAGCCTTTCTTGGCTGTTATATATTGTAATTTCCTATTTTATGGGAAGGGGTCTTGAAGGAGATATTTTGGTTATAGAAGCAAAGCTCTGCCAAAATTGAAAGGCGATTACTAAGACTATGAGCTCAGATTGTTAATCCTATTTCTTTATTTGAATGAGAAAGCAAGTTATTTTCAGACTTTGTGTTGTAATAACTTATGTTATTTAGGAGATTGTTCTTACATCTATTTCCTAAATGCGTTCTTGTCCATTTAATGAAATAAGTAGAATTAGTATAAGTAATTAGGAAGGTGTCCTGAAGCCAACTGTGGGAAGACTTTGTGCTGCCACAATTGTCTTTAGTGTGTATGTTTTTAGTTTATTTCTATGTAAAGGATCTTACGATGACTTTGTGGCCCCATTATCCTTCATATTTCACTCTTGGGCAGTTGAGGTGGAGACTTTATGCTACACCTTTTTCTGTTGGTTATTACGCCCCATGTTACCAGTTATTTGTTACCTATCAAAAAGAACTCCTACTATTTACTGCAAGACCACTTTTGAAAGAAGAGAAGTGCCTTCAGTGTTTTCACCTGAATTTCTCTTTTGTCTGTGAACATCATCTCTGAAAAAAGAGAGATAGATGGTGTTATCCTACCCCTGAGTGTTATTTTCTGCATATATATAATTATAGGGAACCTCCTCTTGATGAGAGGAGAGATTTGTCCCCTTTTGATGTGGTAAACTTGCACATCTGGCCGACCAATCTCCTTACGTTATGGTTGAAGTAACCTATTTTGCCCATCAGTTAGCTGGTGAAAAAATATTCACCCTGTTGTTTCTAAAATTAGCTTAGCTCATTTTTTGGAACAACCCCCTGTGAAACTTGTCTATTTTGCCCATTGTCTCTCTAAGTTCATTTTTTGAGACAGGTTTTTCTCGTTCTCGTATTTACTCAACTGACACTGTTTGAAGTTCGTAACATCTTTTCGTTACTTTTTCCCCAAAATGTGAAAGTTGTTAGGATCTCGATGCGACTAGGTGACCCATTTCTCTTTTCCAAGAGTTAGCCTTATTTCTTTTGTTTTCATGCACGGGCGGTAATTTTTGTCGTCAGTGCATTTTTATTTTATGCCATGCAAGAGCGGCAAATTTTGCCACCCTTATATCTGGAATGCAAGAGCAACAAATTTTACCACCCCTGCATTTTTCTCTTCACATGCAAGAGTGGTAAATTTTGCTGCCCTTGCATGTACCCTTCAATTTTTCAGTGTAAGGGCAGCAAATTTTGTCACCCCTACACTGTCTCAATTTTTATGCATGACATTTATGGCCATGCACATCGAGTGGTTGGGGTCAATTTTCACCCTATTTAATCTAATTTTTGCCCCATTTTGATTCATTCCTTCCACTCTTCCTGCCCTCTACCTCTAGATGATCCAGCAAGCGATAAAAGTGCGTTTTGACAGATTTGAGCTCACGGTGCGCATTATTTTCCAGGTAGGTCTTATTTTTGTGCTTTGTTTTTGCATTCTTCCTTTACTTTTATTCTTATCTTTGTCAGTTTTTGTTGTTGTTATGTTTTTCTTTTTTTCTTTTCCCTTCCTCTCCGTGCCAAGCTCTTTTTCCTCCCTTCTTATGCGTCGGCCATCCTTCCGCTTCATCCATTCTAGGGCAGCAAATTCTACCGCCCTCTTCTCCAATGAAATTTCTTTCCTCTTGTTAGGGTGGTAGATTTCACTGCCCTAACAAGGGCTTACCCACCTATCACCTACATTGGCAGCTAATTTTGTTGTCGATGTAGGATGACTCGACCCAGATGTATCGATGATAAATTTTGTCGTTGATACAGGTTCCCGTGTAGGGGAGGCAAAATTTGCCACCGTTACATTGAATACCAGGGCAAAAATTTTTACCGCCCTTACATATTTTTTTGTTAGCATGCATGGGCAGTGAATTTTTCCGCTCATACATTTTTTTCTTTTGCATGCATAATTAACAAATTTTGTCACCCGTACATGCAAACCACCCCATATGCCACGGCGGCAAATTTTTCCGCCCTTGCATTTTTCCTCCAATTTCTCTTTGGAGAAATTTTCATCCCTTTCATTTTTTTTGCTTCCTCTCCATTTTTCTCTCATTTTTTGGCCCACTTTCTGACCTGGCCCTATCAAGTGCCCTTCCTTAGTCATGATCACCCAACGTGCAAATTCCATAATTTTCTCATTTTTCTCTAATTGCACGATCATGATTATCATTGCAGTACCCCCTAAAGATTCTCGTTCATTCGCATCCACTCAATCAAAGCTCATCCCAATGACTGAAGCTTATCTAAAGAAGTCGAAGGCCATGAAGTACCAATACTAAAGTGTTTTCTCAATCACCTCGATCACTTTTAATGTCGATGATATTAGAGACACAGAGATCGGCCACGTGGATATGGCCGAGTTCATGGAGAGAACCAAAGCAACCAACCTGAGCTCAGAGATGAAGAAAATCATTGAGAGCAACATCCATCTAGTTGCCTCTTTCCCTGTAGCGGCGCATCACACAGAGTTCATCCTCCAGTGCGCCCAGTTCTACAATAGAGAGCCCAAGTCGGTGTCAGATACCACTGGCAACATGATAATTTAGCTGGACCCTAAATTTATCGATAAAGTCTTCATGTGCCCTCCTGCTACTGAAGTGCTAAAAATTGACTTTGTTGAGGCACAAATAGAGTATGACAAGGATCTTGAGAGGGCGAAGAAGGTGATGAATAACAAGTGGCTCAAGACTTCCAAGACCAATTTATCTAGATGGCTATGAAAATTTTTGAGGAGTGATTTCATAGAAGAAGTTGGTGACTAAATTACTCTTCTTAGCAGAGTACGAGGTCTACCATCTTCTTCACAATTCCATGAATGGATGTATCCCTTTATCAAGATAATCTTATAAGGGAAGCAAGTCATCTTTTGGGGTGAGCAGATCAGTGACGCTCTTCATGAGCAGTTGACCAAGGTATCTACTACTTCAATTTTTTATATGACTTCATACTTGGTGTACATTATAGCCTCCATGTGAACCTTTCTAGGTTTGACAACTGAAGGAGACAGAAGAACCACCCTAGTTTATGCATATTACCCTCAGTTGACGCTGAAAGGATCAATCTATCACCTCAAGAGGGTAAATGATGCATTTTTTGCATTATTTTTGTGCCTTTTAGATCCTCAGCTCAAATAGAAAAGAGTATCTGATGAAGCCTGGACGGTCGTCAATGACTTTGGCTTCATGTTTCTATAATTTCCCTCCTTTTGCTATCTATGGGTTGACTTTTTTCAAGGCTATCCTTACATGCTCCCCCAATTTCCATCTGACAAATTAGTCCTAATGGAGTTGTGTAGACAAATTATTGTCATACACGCTAAGCAAATGGAATTAAAAAAGCCAGGTTTCAAGTTCCTAATAGAAATTGGTAGATACTTAGTTTTGACTGCAGCCAAAGCAAGGGTAATGGAGATAAAAATGCAACTGGTTACTATGAAGCAGTTTAAAAGAAGAGATAATTTTGACTACAGGGGTGTCAAAGATATGATCAAAATAAAGACTCAGTTTCATGAGCCTATGATTTAAGACGTCTAGGTAGACTTGAGAATAGCAGAAGAAATCAAAAAGATGGACTATAACAAGCTGACTCTAGAGCAGATTAAATATCTAGGGCTTACAAATATTCCCTATAATTTGGTTGATGATAAAAAAAATAATCAATAGTAGATACCTGGCTGAGAAGGTCGCTGACTCTCCTCTTCCTCTAATTCAGTGGTACCAAAAAGAATTTACTTCTTTGAGAAAGAGATTCGAACCAATATTGGCTAACACCAATGATTGGTTAGTGGCCAAAGGGATCACATTGAAGGAATTCATTATAAGATCAAAGGCTGAATTCCAAGCAGAAATAAGGAAGAAGGCAGAGAACAGGACTAAGAATAGAGTTGACGTTCCTTCTCCATCTAGGCCTCACAAGCCTAGAATCATCTTTGTGTCTAAGAAATCAAAGGTTATTGAGGAACCAGAATCAACGGCTAAAGGGGTTGAAGAATAAAGCACTCAAAAACAGGCAGCACAATAGATGGAGACAGATGACAGGCCTTTAGAGCAGTAGAGAACTGAGCCTCTATCTCCCCAAGAAGGGCCACAGCCACTCACAGGTGTTTCTTCTTCACCACCTCAATCCCCTGTAGCATCTCCTTCACCTCTTTCTCCCATCATTGTTCCTTCTTTTGGAGCTGCTTCTCCTTTTGGATTTATGTTTGGTGATCCTCAAATCACTTCTAGAGACATCCTTCGCTCCTCAAGTTTTATCCTTAGTCTCTCTTCTCCTTCTTTCAATATCAGAGAAAGCTCTGCCATTGACCAGTCAGCGGTCGATACAGTTTCACCTGTTACTCCCACTGCGCCTACTATTTCCACTACCAGTGCAGATGTTACCCCAATGACACCAGCTATAAGAACTATTGCCACAGTAAGTACTTCTACTTTCCCTCCTTGGTTATCAGCTTTCATGCTCAAAAGGAAAAAGCTAGCCATCTCTATAGATGACTTTAATTTTGGCAAGATAGTGCCAGTGAAAGCTAAGGCCCCTAAGAGACCAAGGATCCTTTCAAAAATGGTTGAGGAAAAGGGGCACAAATTTTTGGAGATAGCTAAACCTCCACAAGACGCAACCCTAGAGGGTTTTGACATGAACAGCTATTCTATTTCTTGTGTTGAGTTGGGAAAGGTCACTCACGACGGTCCAAAGAGCGACCTATAGTCCGCAATGGATATCATGGTTCAAAAATTTGATAGGGAAAAGGAGATAAAAGATTATTGTAAGATAAAGGCGAAACAATTGACCACAGTAGTCAAGAAATTCACTCTTGCTCCTGAAGCAGTAACCCTAGAAGCTTTTTCTATAGAAGATCATGTTATCCAGAAACCAGAGAAAACCTACATGAAAGGGAAAGCGCTTGAAGACTATATAGAAAAGATGCATACTCAAGGAGTTTCCTTGCTTACATAGGTTGCTGAGAAGATAGACAAGATAAAGAAGGTGAGGACAGATTTAGAAGACCTCATCTCTCTTATTTCTCAAGATATTGACAGTACAGATAAATATCTTAGCAAGTGG
Source organism: Torreya grandis (assembly GCA_037957365.1). NCBI lineage: Eukaryota > Viridiplantae > Streptophyta > Pinopsida > Cupressales > Taxaceae > Torreya > Torreya grandis. The sequence continues at coordinate 2,148,005 of JARHVA010002228.1, forward strand.
ATAGAGATAAAAGATCTGAAAAAATGCACCTTGATATCCATTAACATCATTACCAACAAATATTCCTATGTTGAAATCAAAGAATCACTGATATACAAGATTCAAGTACTCAACAAGCTGATCGAAGATCTCAAGTCTTCCAAAGACACTAGTGAGAAAAGTGACACAGGCCTATTGAACAGAATAGAAAAATTGCCTTGCAACCTCACCTCCAGTGATAATCAATTTCTCTTGGTAGAAGAGATGATTTGAGAATTCAAAGGTATGATCTAGAGGGATTTTGAAGATAAAGCATTTTCAATGACTTCTGTAGATAACATCTTAGATACTCAGTTAACTCTAGATAATCTAAGATCCAGGTTAACTAGTCATGCCAAAGCAATCACAGTATTGAAAGACGCTACAATCAGAGCCAGAATGATCTTCAAAAATACTATTGTGCCAAATAGTATATGAATTTAGGCATTTATCGCCATGTATGATGCTCATCTTAAGAAGTCTGGCAGCAAGAGTTGAACTATTTCTCCATTCTCTCTTCTTACTCTCTTCTCATGCACTTTTGTCATGTAAAAGTGCATACACTTTTATAATATGTAATTACATGTAAAAAAATGCAAAAAAATATCTCAAAGTCAAAGATGACTCATCTTTGACCAGATATTTTAATATTTTAATCTTTTTTCAATTTTGAAGGTTTCTCCCTATATATAGAGGGAATCTCTTTTGTAAATGATCTTTGGATAATTGAGAGCAAAAACTCTGCTGAAATTGAGACATTTCTTGAGACTTTGTGCTCAATTTGTAAATCATATTTTATTGAATGAATGAGAAATAGGTTTATTTCAAACTTTGTGTTGAAGTAATTTGTGTTACTTAGGAAATAATTCTTATGTTCTCTTTCCTAATAATCTCTCATTTGTTCAATTTAATAAGCAAAGTGTGTGTATTGAAATTATCTAAAGACGTTTTTAAAGGATAAAAGAAAGACTTTGAGCTACTTTTATCTTGGTAACCCTTTTATTCATTATAGTTTTAAGCGAAGACTTTGGGCTTTGTTTCACTCTACTGTCATGTGTGTTTCGAATCAGTGAAGGAGGCTACGGAAGACTTTGTGCTTTCATAGATTTTTTTGTGGACCTTGTTACTACTTCAGGAGATTTTTTGTTCTGCGCTGGATACCACTCCTGAAAGAAGAGGAATGCTTTCAGCCATCGACTGGGACTTCCCTCTTTTGTTTCTCATACATCATCTCTGAAAAAAGAGAGATGGATGGTGTTATACTACCTTGAGTATTATTTTCTATTTACTTATATATACATATAGCATATAAGTGATTCATAGGGAACCTCCCCTTAATGAGATGAGAGATTTATCTCATTAAGATGTGGTAAACCTACACTTTTTGTGGCATAAATCTCTTTATATTATGGTTGATATACCCATTTTGTCATCAGTTAGTTGACAACAAAATATCCACCCAATAGTTTTTTGACAACTCTACTAGAGAAATGAACGTGCATTTTGAAGCCTCAAGATTCAACTTGAAGCAGTTTTGGTCCCTTTTTCATTTGACACTCTAGCAGATCCACCATACACATGAGGCCAGAGAGCTCAGGTTATTGTCGATCCTATATTCGAGTTGGTACAACAAACTAATTTTGAAATTTCTCCTTCATCATCTCATCTTCAGCGAACTAGGAGCTTCTCTCCTACCAATGCCAAATCTCCCATACCTAGTGAAGCTTCTAGCCTCAATACTGGTAAGGTTTTGTCTTTATTGACCCCACCAAGATTTATTATTTTACCATTTAATCATCCTATCATAATGGCTCAAGGTCCATGGGGCAATTCTTTTGGTCCTCTTAATTTGACCCCACCCTTACACGAACTACCTTGTAGATCTAAAAAAAATCTCAAGTTTTTTAGTGACGAGAAGGTTCATCTTGATGAACATATTGCCACCTTCTCTATAACATGCGGCGTAATCAGTGTGGAATTCGAAAACGTAGAAGTGAGACTTTTTGTAGAAACTCTGCAAGGCGCTACTATGAATTAGTTTTACCACCTTTAAGCTCGAACTATAACTGACTGGAATATGCTAAAGTCTAAATTTGAAGCTAAGTTTAAACTTGTTAAAGATGCATACGCCTTGTTAGCGCAACTTACATAGATGAAAAAGGAACCCCAAGAATCCATGAGGGATTTCATAGCTAAATTCAATAAGTTAAGAAACCAGATTCCTACCATCGCTCAACCCATGCCAGAGAATCTCAAGTGCTTTTTTATCAATTCGCATCTTCCCGAAGTGAGTTTTCTGTTAAGGCGGGCTGGCCCTATGGATCTCACATTAACTCAAAATTTGGCTATTGAGATTGAGGATGATCTTATGTTGGCAGGTAAGATCAAAAAAGACTCCAGTAAAAATAGATTCTCTTCATCTACTGAAAGTTCTTCTACAGACACTACAGATCCTATGGTGCAAAAATTGACAAATGAACTGATAGCTTTGAAGAGGAAAATGGCCCAAGGTATGTCTGCCTCCACTTATCGAGATATGCCAAAGAGAACATTTCAAAATCAGTAATATGAGGGCAATGCTGCCCAAAACCAAGGGCAATCAAATTACCTGCCTCCCCCTCAGGAGAAACTTGTCATTGAAGCAGCGCCTGCCAATTCAGTGGTCGGTTACCTAGAGGCTGAGCGTGACTTTTTGCTCCAACCTAAGTTGGACCAATAAGATGATGCTAATATCTTTGATGAGTAAGAAAAATAATTAGCTGGTGACTCTAATATCAATTTCTTAGATTACCAAGATGAAGCTAGAAGCAAAAGAGAAGGGTTGGATGAATCTTATGATGTTTTTACCAGATCTCAAAACTAGTCAGCTCCACATGCTAACAAAAGAAAAGTATAAGAAGAACTTCAGCCAGTGGTCTCTATCACTAAATGAGGGACTCCATTGCCTCCCTAATCAAAAGATCAAGTAATTCACAAAAAGTAAGTACTTCAAACTGCCTCATATCTTCCACCTCTGTTGCTAAGACCAGTGTCGCACCCACTAAAGACTCAGATGATGGACCCTCTTCCTCTGTCTCAAATTCTTTTCAATTATTTGATATAATTGATCACACTAGAAAGACTAAGATTCAAATGACAGAGATTGAGTATTTGAGAGCCAATTTTGAACAGTTTGATAGGTTGATGGAATATGTGAAAAATAAAGCCGTCCTCACAAGACAAAATTCTTCAAAGGCCACTCATGATTCTTCCAAAGATAAATCCACCCAACATAATCTTGTCGTGACTCCTATTGCTCTCGAGAAAATAAAACCTTTTTATGTTTTCTTGCTAATAAATGGTTATAAATTGAGTAATTGTATAATAGAGTCCGGAGCTTCTGATAATGTAATGTCTGCCAAGGTGGCAGATTCCCTTGGTCTAACTTTGATCAAAACTTTTGGGAAGTGTTTTTCTATGGAAAACAAGCAAGTCCCACTCCTTGGTCAAATAAAAGATACCCAATTTGCGTTCACAACTTTTCCAAAAAAGAAGATAAAAATGACAGTTCTAGTGGTTGATGTTCCAGCGTCTTACGACATCCTTCTTAGGCTGAATTTTTGCAAAGATGTTGGGGGTGAGCTAAGCATGGACTTATCAAAGGCAAGGATCCCAATTCAAAGTATTATGAAGAAATTACTTCCTGAAAAAGAGGCAAGATATGTAGTCACCCGATCATCAGCACCGAAAGCTCAAATTTTATTTGAGTCTTCGGGCATGGGTAACTACTTCCTATCTATGGACGAAGTCCATGAGGCATCCGATGAAAATCCTATAGATAATAACTTAGAAATGTGTTCAACTAACAAAGTAAGAGAATCGGTGAAGCAAGATGAATGCATGGAAGAATCTCTTCCCCCCAATGAAGAAGTTTTCAAAGGAAAAGCGGTGTCTAACGAGGTATGTATCTTAGAATTCGATGGCAGCTGCTCCTCTACCAGTTTAAGAGCTAGAGTTGTGTTGGTATCTCCTCAAAGAGATATTGTTCCTTTATCCTACAAATTATAGTTCAAAAACACCAACAACATGGCTGATTATGAATCCCTGTTGCTTAGATTACAAGCTGCTAGGGAAAAAGGTATTAAGCTCCTCATTGTTAAAGGGGATGCCGAATTAGTGGTTTTCCAGGTAAGGAACCTCTATCAAACTAAGAATGAAAGATTGCGCCACTACCACAATCTTGTCTGGGACCAAATTGAAAATTTTGATGCTTTTAGCATCTCTGTCGTTCTGAGAGAATTCAATGACCGAGCGAATGCATTGGCTATTTCTGCTACTCTCTTGGTTCTCCACCCAGATTTTAAAGGAGATAAGTACACTATTAAACTGGTATTTCAACCAAGTGTACCTAATAATGCCAGCCATTGGCAAGTATTTAACAATGATAATCAAATCATTGCCTTCTTAGAGCAAAGGGACAGATTCAAATAAATGCATTTTGAAGGCAGTGAACTTTGAGAATGTGAGATTACTTCTGAATTGAACACGAACATAGGTGAAGATTTCCTGCAGCTTAAAGGGAATAAGATTCTCAAAGGCCTAATTTTTTTAGAGAAATTGTTTGATAATCATGATAGGTTCATCAAATAATAGCGAACAGATTCAAACTCCTCTCAAAATTTTGATCAAGTGAACTTGGGAACCAAGAGAGATCCTAAGATGGTGAACATTGGAAAATGTTGCACTCCCAAGAAGAGATTTAAGTTTGTTAATCTACTCTGCCAATATATAGATGTCTTAGCATATTCCTATGACGACCTAAAATCATTCAGGCCTGATGAAATTTGCCACGACACCCCTCTTAAAGCTAACTCATTGACTTACAAGCAAAAATTTAAGCAATATAATCTTAAAATATCAGGTACTATTTTATCTGAGATACAAAAAAAATTTGATACTCAGATAATTTTCTCAATCCATCACTCCACATGGATTTCCAATATAGTGCCTGTGAGAAAGAAGAACGGGAAAATTTGAATCTGCATAGATTTCAAAAATTTGAATCAGTTATCTTTAAAAGATAATTACCCTCTCCCTATCATGGATCAAGTTCTGCAGATGGTAACAAGTTTAGAGATGTTATCAATGTTGGATGATTTTTTGGGGTACAATCAGGTTGAAGTTGGAAAAACAGATCATCATAAGACTGCCTTCACCACACCTTGGGGCACCTTCGCCTATCAAAGAATGTCTTTCAGTCTGATAAATGTAGGTGCCACATTTCAAAGAGTGATGGACCTCGCTTTCAAGGATGAAATGAGTAAGTTCATTGTAATATACCTAGATGATTTGATGATATTTTCAAAGCATCGTTTTGACCATGTCCACCATTTACAAAGAATACTGGAATGTTGTCATCAAAATGGTATTTCTCTAAATCTCAAAAAATCTATCTTTGGGGTGACAGAAGGGAAACTTCTCGAACACATTGTGTCTCGAGAAGGTATTAAAATTGACTCAGAAAGAGTCAAGTCTATCCAAGAACTTACTCTGCCTACCAGTAAAACTGCGGTTCACTCTTTTATCAGAAAGGTGAATTTTCTTCGAAGATTCATCCCTGAGTTCACTGGGAAAACTCGCCACATTGTCAATATGATGAAAGGCAACGCTACCTTCAGATGGACTGCAGAAGGCAAATCAACGTTCAAAGACATCAAAGAAGCAATCGCTCGTGCACCAATTCTGCTTTGTCCAGACTACACCAAAAACTTTAAAATATACAGTTATGCTTTTGAACATACACTCTCAGCTATTTTTGTTCAATAGAACCAAGAAGGTGTAGAATCTATTATTTCATGAGTTGTCCACTCAAGGCTCACGAGCTAAAATATTCAAACATAGAGAAGCATGCGTATGCGGTGGTCAAAGCATTCAAACACTTTAAATTTTATATTCTGAACTCACATACTTAGGTTTTGGTGCCTGATACAATAGTGAAGCCCATTTTGACTCAACAGGAGTTTGATATGAAGAGGGGTAATTCTATCACCAAGATTCAGGAGTTTGATTTAGACATCAAACCTATCAAACTCATGCGAAGAAAGGGTCTTTGTCAGTTGATTGTCGACAACATTCCCAAGGGAGCAAAAAATGAAGAAATAGAGATCGAAAGCATGCTTACAGTCCTCTTTATTACCACTACTGATGAGTGGTATTTTGACATCACCTATTTTCTGACCTATGGTGAGTGTCTCACTCATCTCTCTTATAAGAAAAAATGGAATGTTAAACTAAACGTTGCTAGCTATATTTTGTGGGATAATGGTTTGTATAAAAAGAACCTAGATGGGGCATTTCTTCGTTGTGTCGATAAGATACAACAAGATAAACTCTTAAATTCTTTCCACAATTTGCCTTGTGGAGGACATTTTTCTACACTAGTGACAATGCACAAGATTTTGTGAGCAAGGTACTATTAGCCTACGCTATTTTAAGATGCCTATAAATGGGTGCGTAGATGCAAATTGTGTTAGCAGTTCGTTCAAAAGCCTAAACTGGCCGCATTGCCTCTCAAATTGGTAATAATTGAAGAGCCTTTTCAACAGTGGGGTATTGACTTCATTGGCACAATTAATCCATCTTCGAGTGCCAAACATGATTATGTCCTCACAGGTAACTGATTACTTTACCAAATGGGTAGAAGCCATCCCAACCAAGCACGCTACATCTGAAGTGGTGTGCAATTTTCTTAAAGAAAATATCATCTCCCCGTTTGGGGTTCCACTCAAAATTATAACAAATAATGCGACATATTTCTCTTCATATGAAATTACTTAATTTTGCTTTTATTATGGGATTACCCTATCCCACACTTCAAATTATTTCCCACAGAGAAATGGCCAAGTATAATCGATTAATAAGAACTTGATCACTATTATTAAGAAATTGATAGATGATATTCAGAGAACTTGGCACAAAACACTATTTGATGCTTTATGGGCAGATAAGATTACACCCAAGAGGGCCATAGGCATGTTGCCCTTCCAACTTCTATACGGCTTGAATGCGAAGATACCTATCACTCTAGAACTACCAGCGCTCAGATTAGCCAAAACAATTGAAAATTTAACCTTTAAAATTTTGATCGGCAAACGGCTCATGTGTCTAACCGAATTGAATGAGCAGCGAATCATGGTGGTGGACCAGATTATGGCACATCAGAATCAAGTGAAGAAACTTTTTGACAAAAGAACTAAGGTTCATGATTTTAAAATTAGAGATCAAGTCTTGTTGTGGGACAAGAGGTGAGAATCGAAGGGAATGCACGGCAAATTTGACTCTTTATTGAGAGGTCTATTTACCATTCGATAACTCTATGGTGAGAATAGCTTCTTGTTGGAGTATCAGGATGGAGCACCATTTTCACTACCCCACAGTGGGCAGCATTTGAAGCTTTTCGATCTTTGAAGTTTAGATAGATCCACTTGTATGTTTGTATAGTTTTTATGTTTTATTGGTTTTCTTTTATTTTTAGCGTGACTCCGTAGCCCAATGGCTTAGATGAAGGCACGTAAAGACTGGTTTCTACTCCCATTGATCAATTCGATCAAATGGAAGTTCCCCAACAAGAGCCAGTTGTTTTCAAAATTAGCTCAACTCATTTTTTAGAACAACCCCCTGCAAAACTTGTTCATTTTGCCCTTTGTCTCTCTAAATTCATTTTTCAAGACAGGTTTTTCTCGTTCTCGTATTTGCTCCACTTACACCGTTCAAAGTTCGTAACGTCTTTTTGTTATTTTTTCTCTAAAATGTGAAAGTTGTTACGGTATTGATGCGACCAGGTGACCCATTTCTCTTTTCCAAGAGTTAGCCTTATTTCTTCTATTTTCATGCACGGGCGACAATTTTTGCCGTCAGTGCATTTTTCTTTTTTGCCATGCAGGAGCGGCAAATTGTGCCACCCTTGCATCTAGAATGCAGGAGCGGCAAATTTTGTCACCCCTGCATTTTTCCATTCACATGCAGGAGTGACAAATTTTGCTGCCCCTACACTGTCTCGATTTTTACGTGTGGCATTTATGGCCACACACATTGAGTGGTTAGGGCCAATTTTTGCCCCATTTAATTCAATTTTTGCCTCATTTTGATTCATTCCTTCCACTCCTCCTTCTGCCCTCTACCTCTAGACAATCCAGTAAGTGAAAAAAGTGCATTTTGACAGATTTGAGCTCACAGCACGCATTATTTTTTAAGTAGGACTTATTTTTACGCTTTGTTTTTGCATTTTTCCTTTGCTTTTATTTTTCTCTTTGTCAGTTTTTGTTTTTGTTTTTGTTATGTTTTTTTTCTCCCTTCCCTTCCTCTCCCCACCAAGCTCTTTTTCCTCCCTTCTTATGCGTCAGCCATCCTTCCGCTTCATCCATTCTAGGGCGGCAAATTCTGCCGCCCTTTTCTCCAACAAAATTTCTTTCCTCTTGTTAGGGCGGTGGATTCTACCACCCTAACAAGCGCTTACCCACCTATCACCTGCATTGGCGGCTAATTTTGCCACTGATGTAGGATGACTTGACCCATATGTACTGGCGATAAATTTTGCCACTGATACAGGTTCTCATGTAAGGGCAACAAAATTTGCCGCTGTTACACTGAATGCAAGGGCAGCATTTTTTGCCGCCTTTACATATTTTCTTACTAGCATGCACGGGTGGCAAATTTTGTCGCCCGTACATTTTTTTCTTTTACATGCATAGGAGGCAAATTTTGTCGTCCGTACATGCAAACCACCTCACATGCCAGGGTGGCAAATTTTGCCACCCTTGCATTTTTTCCTTCAATTTCTCTCTGGAGAAATTTTCATCCCTTCCATTTTTTTGCCTCCTCCCCATTTTCCTTTCATTTTCTGACCCACTTTCTGACTTGGCCCTGTCAAGTGCCCTTGCTTAGTCATGATCACCCAATGTGCAAATTCCTCAATTTGCCTATTTTTCCCTAATTGCACGATCATGATTATCATTGCAGTACCCCCTAAAGATTCTCATTCGTCAGCACCCACTCAATCAAAGCTCATCCCAATGACTGAAGCTTCTCTGAAGAAGTCAAAGGCCATGAAGTATGAGTACCAAGGTGTTTTCTTAATCACCTCGGTCACTTCTACTGTTGACGACATTAGAGACACAGAGATCGGCCACGTGGATATGGCTGAGTTCGTGGAGAGAACCAAGGTGACTCACTCGAGCTCAGAGATGAAGAAAATCATTGAGAGCAACATTGATCTAGTTGCCTCTTTCTCTGTAGTGGCGCATCACACAGAGTTCATCCTCCAGTGCACCCAATTTTACAACAGAGAGACCAAGTCGGTGTCAGATGCCAGTGGCAACATGATAATTCGGTTGGACCCCAAATTTGTTGATAAAGTCTTCATGTGCCCCCTGCTACTGAAGTGCTAAAAATTAACTTCATTGAGGCATAAAAAGAGTACGACAAATATCCTGAGAGGGCGAAGAAGGTGATGAATAACAAGTGGCTCAAGACTCTCAAGACCAATTTATCTAGATGGATGTGGAATTTCTTAAGGAGTGATTTCATAGAAGAAGTTGGTGACTTAATTACTCTTCTCAGCAGAGTACGAGGTCTACCATCTTCTTCACAATTTCACAAATGGATGTATCCCTTTATCAAGATAATTCTATAAGGGAAGCAAGTCATCTTCTAGAGTGAACAGATCAACAACGCTCTTCATGAGCAGTTGACCAAGGTATCTACTACTTCAAAGTTTTATATGACTTTGTACTTGGTGTACATTATAGCCTCCATGCGAACCTTTCTAGGTTTGACAACTGAAGGAGACAGAAGAACCACCCCAGTCTATTCATATTACCCTTAATTGACACTGAAAGGATCAATTCATCACTTCAAGAGGGTAAATGATGCCTTTTTTGTAATGTTTTTATGCCTTTTCGATCCTCAGCTCGAACAAAAAAGAGTATCTGATGAAGTGTGGACAGTCGTCAATGACTTTGGCTGCATGTTTCTATAATTTTCCTCCTTTTACTATCTATAGGTCAGCTTTTTCCAAGGCTATCCTCACATGCTCCCCCGATTTTCATTTGACAAATTAGTCCTAATAGAGCTGTGTAGGCAAATTATTGTCGTACATGCTAAGCAAATGGAACTGAAAAAGCCAAGTTTCAGGTTCCCAATAGAAATTGGTAGATACTCAGTTTTGACTGCAACCAAAGCAAGGGTAATGGAGACGAAAATGCAACTGGTTACTATGAAGCAGTTTAAAAGAAGAGACAATTTTGACTACAAGGGTGTCAAAGATATGATCAAAAGAAAGACTTAGTTTCATGAGCCTATGATTGAAGACATCTGAGTAGACTTGAGAATAGCGGAAGAAATTAGAAAGATGGACTACAACATGCTGACTCTGGAGCAGATTGAATATCTAGGGCTTGCAGATATCCCCTCAAATTTGGTCGATGATAAGAACATAATCAACAGCAGATACCTGACTAAGAAGGTTGCTGACTCTCTTCTTCCTCTAATCCAGTGGTCCCAAAAAGAATTGACTTCTTTGAGAAAGAGATTCGAACTAATATTGGCTAACACCAATGATTGGTTAGCGGCCAAAGGGATCACATTGAAGGAATTCGTTACAAGATCAAAGGTTGAATTCCAAGCAAAAATAAAGAAGAAGGTAGAGAACAGGACTAAGAATAGAGGTGACGTTCCTTCTCTGTCTAGGCCTCACAAGCCTAGAATCATCTTTGTGTCTAAGAGATCAAAGGTTGTTGAGGAACTAGAATCAACGGCTAAGGGGGTTTAAGAACAAAGCACTCAAGAACAGGTAGCACAACAGATGGAGATAGATGACAGGGCTTTAGAGTAGCAGAGAACTGAGCCTCTATCTCCTCAAGAAGGGCCACAACCACTTTCAGGCGTTTCTTCTTCACCACATCAATCCCCTGTAACATCTCCTTCACCTCTTTCTCTCATCAATGTTCCTTTTTCTGGAGTTGCTTCTCCTTTTGAATTTATGTTTGGTGATCTTCAAGGCACTTTTAGAGATGTCCTTCACTCCTCAGGTTCTATCCCTAGTCTCTCTTCTCCTTCTTTCAATATCAGAGAAAGCTCTGCCATTGACTAGTTAGTGGCTGATACAGTTTCACCTGTTACTCCCACTACGCCCGTTGTTCCCATTAACAGTGCAGACATTGCCCTAGTGACACTAGCTACAGGAGCTGTTGCCACATTAAGTACTTCTGCTCTACCTCTTTGGTTGTCAGCTTTCACGCCCATAAAGAAGAAGCTAGCAATCTCTGTAGATAACTTTGATTTTGGTAAGATAGTGCCAGTGAAAGCTAAGGCCCCTAAGAGACCAAGGATCTTTTCAAAAATGGTTGAGGAAAGGGGCACAAATTTTTGGAGATAGCCAAACCTCCACAGGATGCAACCTTAGAGGGTTTTGACATGAGCAGCTATTCTACTTCTTGTGTTGAGTTGGGAAAGGTCACTCACGAGGGTGCAAAGAGTGACCTACATTCCACAATGGATATCATGGTCTAAAAATTTGACAAGAAAAAGGAGATGAAATATTACTATAAGGTAAAGACAGAACAATTGACCGTAGTAGTCAGTAAATTCACTCTTGCTCTTGAAGCAGCAACCCCAGAAGCTTTTTCCATAGATGATCCTGTTATCCAGAAAGTAGAGAAAACCTACATGAAAGGGAAAGTGCTTGAAGACTATATAGAAAAGATGCATACTCAAGGAGTTTCCTTGCTTACAGAGGTTGTTGAGAAGACAGACAAGATGAAGAAGGTGAGGATAGATTTAAAAGACCTTATCTCTCTTATTTCTCAAGATATTGACAGTACAGATAAATATCTTAGCAAGTGGATAGAGATGAAGGATCTGAAGAAATGCACCTTGATATCTATTGGCGTCATTGCCAGCAAAGATTTATATGTTGAAATCAAGGAATCACTGATATATAAGATTCAGGTACTCAACGAGCTGATCGAAGATCTCAAGTCTTCCAAAGATGCTAGTGAGAAAAGTGACACAGGCCTATTGAACAGACTGGAAGAATTGCCTTGCAACCTCAACTCCAGAGATAATCAATTTCTCTCGACAGAAGAGATGATTCGAGAATTCAAATGTATGATCCAGAGGGATTTCAAAGACAAAGTGTTTTCAATGACTTCTGTGGATAACATCTTAGATACTCAGTTAACTCTGGATAATCTAAGATCCAAGTTAACTAGTCATACCAAAGCAATTACAGCATTGAAATACGCTACAATCAGAGCCAGAGTGATCTTCAAAAACACTATTGTGCCAGACAGTATAGGAATTTAGGTATCTATCAACATGTATGATGCTCATTTGAAGAAGTTTGGTGGCAAGAGTTGAACCATTTCTCCATTCTCTCTTCTTCCTCTCTTCTCATGCACTTTTGTCATGTAAAAGTGCATGCACTTTTGTAATATGTAATTACATGTAAAAAATTTGGAAAAATATCTCAAAGTCAAAGATGACTCATCTTTGGAGGCAAAATAATGGTAGAGATGATAAGCGATGAGGAGAGGGCTGCGAGCGGGGGTTCCAGGAGCATCATTCCTGCGGGAGCCTCTAGTGGTGATCGTTCCTTTCTCAGGGTGAGCTCTCAAGACAAGGAGACATTTTATAATAGCGAATGCTCTAAGCTAAACAAAAGTAAATGGCTACCTTTCGTGTAGTTAGGATCAGCCTGTGTTGGTTATCCCTCCAAAGGTAGTAAAGGAAGATGTGGAATATTTAGCCTCACATGCATTGATCTGCAAGTTTTTGGGAATCTAAATTTCCCTATCGGCTTTGGAAGCCTGGATCCATCGCTCATGGCAGGTCGAAGGCGATTTTGATATTATGCTAGCTGGTAATAGCTAATTTATGGTGAATTTCTCTTCTGTGTCTGATCAAAATCAGATCTTTGAGGGAGGTCCTTATTTTTATGATCGTATTGGTCTTTTTATTAAACCCTGGCATGTAGGGTTTAATTCTTTTGAGGATTTTCCATCTCGAGTTCCTGTTTGGGTCCGCCTGCCGAGACTCCCTTTGGAATTCTGGCGTGAGGATATCCTACGTCAGATTTCTGCCATGCTTGGGACACCAACTGCAATAGCACATCAATCACTAGACAAAAAAGTCATTTCTTATGCCCATATCTGTGTTGATATTGATTTAAATAATCCCTTGCCAGATTCTATGGAAATTTGTTTGGGATCTTCTTTTTGGATCCAATAACTAGACTATGAATCTATTCCCTTTCACTGTCAAATTTGTCATGTGTATGGGCATTTGCAGCGCCAATGCCCTCATGCTTCCATAGGTAGTGGTACACCTGATGGTTCATCTGGCCCAAGGACGGCCAATGATGCTAAGGGGAATGGCCAACCTGCTCATATTGGAACTGGGAATATTCAGTCTGATAGTGCTGCAAAAGGGAAAGCTCACTTGAATACTTCAAGCTCGGGGCAAGGCCCATCTGGTTCTACTGGTCTTGATATGGATGGATTTATCCCAGTTCTATGTTATGTTAAGGGACGAGGTCAGAAGTGCTCGCATCTAGACCGGCAAGTGGACTCTGGGTTCAATCATTTTGAGGCTCTTCACAGTATGGCCATTTAAGAAGGCATTCCTATAGCAGATCAGTGTGGGGTTCCTAATTTAGAGAGGAGTTCTATTCTAAATGATTCCCAGGATATGGTTGTTCAGTAGTTTTCGAAGACCTCTCCTAGCCCTGAGTCTGGTGCCCTTGCAGTTTCTCCTGCTTCGTAGGACAAGGATGTCCTTTGGGTAGATTTGGTTAAAGATGTGGGCACCTCCAGTAAAGAAAAGGGATCTTAACCTGCTCTGGGCCTAATGCAAAGACCGTTTAAGAAAGTTTCTTTTACTACCCCCTCCAAAGTTGGGCGTAAGAAGGATCAGGAAAAAATTAAACTTATAGGGGATTTACTGGTAGAGTCGGGGGTTGTTAAGACCTTGGATGAACATTTTTCTCACTCTACTCAATGATTATTCTGTCATGGAACGTGAAGGGGTTGAATAGCATCTCCAGACAAAAAGCTATGCACAAGTTGGTGATTGATCATTCTCTAGATATTCTTTGTATTCAAGAGACCAAGCTTTCTATGGACTCCTTGTTTACTTGTGTTCCTAATATTTGGTTTCTAGGCCAATGTCAGTGTGTTGATGCCTTGGGGAGCTCTGGTGGTCTTGCCATGTGTTGGTATCCTAGGAAAGTTATGCCACTTCATTTGGTATCCTGTCTCTCGACTCTCTCAATGGTTGCTACCTCTCTTGAAACTGGGGAGCTAATTCTTGTTACTACGGTATATGCTCCTATTGATTTCCCTGGTCAGCTCAAGCTCTGGGAACACATTCGGTATGTCAAAAGTTGTTATCCTTTCCTACCTTGGATTGTGGCTAGAGATTTTAACTCTATTCTTAGTCTGGAGGAGAAGAGGGGTGGATTAGCTCGTTTGGGTCCTTCTTCTGAGCTTCTTCGACAAAATATCAATCTTTTACATCTCTCTAATGTTAAACCTCTTAACTTCTTTACTTGGAATAATAGGAGTGGTAATGCTGCCATCTCTGAACGCCTAGACAGGTTCCTAGTTTCTTGTTTTTGGCTCTCTAGCGCTATCTCCCTCTCTTCTGATATTCTTGATTGGAAAGGTTATGACCACTAGCCTATCAAGCTCTCTACTAGTTATATTGTTGTTCCCAAGAAGCCTCCATTTAAGTTTCAGTTGATGTGGGTTCGAGACTCCTCTCTCCATGACTTAATGGCTCACTGGTGGAGACAAGGAGGCCCTGCCTATGGCACTGCTATGTATTCCTTCTCTAAAAAACTTTAGTATGTTAAAAGGAAACTGAAGTACTGGAATAGAAATTGTTTTGGTAATCTCCACTCTATAAAGAAGAATGCTCAAGATCGTTTGGATGTTATTACCAGGCAGATTTGGGATCTAGGGCAGTTTGAAGTTCTTCACGTCACTAAATCTCAAGCTTTTACTGATTTAGTTGAGTGGGATCTTTGTGAAGAAATTTATTGGAAATAGAAGGCACGAATAGACTAGCTCCAAGAGGGGGACAAGAACACTGCTTTTGGTTTTACTCGGCTCTCTTTTCTGATGATCTACCCCCAGCTGAGCTTGTAGAGAATACAGTGTTATCTTGTATTCCCTCTGTTGTGACACCGAAAATGAATGACTCTCTTATGCGGCCAATTGGTATGCTAGAATTGGAGGGGGTGGTCTTCAGCTTGAGCAAAGGCAAAGCCTCAAGGCCCGATGGTTTCCTTGTTCAATTTTTCAGGACTTCTGGGATATTATTAATCATGATCTTTTGGAGGTGGTTCAGGAGTCTTATTCCAAAAAAGAAATGCTTCGGGCATTGAATGCCACTTTCCTAGTCCTCATTTTGAAGAAGGAACAGGCGAATCAGCTGGAATTCTTTAGGCCCATTGCTCTTTGCAATGTGGTATATAAAATCATTACTAAGCTCCTTGCAAAGAGGCTTAAAGTTTGTCTTCCCATGGTGATCTCTGAGGAACAAGGGGGTTTTGTAGCAGGCAAACAAATTTTGGATGGGGTGGTTATTGCTTCCAAAGCTATTCACTCTATGAGTACTTCTAAGGAACGTGCCATGTTCATTAAGCTTGATATGGCTAAGGCTTAAGACAGAGTCAATTGGGGTTTCTTGCATAAAGTTCTTCTAGCTTTTGGCTTCAATTAGGCTTGGGTTCGCTGGGTTCTGAGCTGCATTACTACTCCTTCCTTCTCGGTCCTTATTAATGGTGAACCCTCAGAGCTTTTTAGCGCATCTAGAGGTCTTTGCCAAGGAGATCCGCTATCTCATTATTTGTTTATCATTCTGGCTGAGGGACTTGGCAGACTTATCAAGTCTCGTGTGTCTCAAAATATGCTTCATGAATGGCAATGGGGGAATGGATTGCCCACTTTGACCCACCTCCAGTTTGTTGATGATACAACCCTTGCAGGGAGAGCTCGGATTCATGAAGCTGAAGCTTTTCGGCTCACCCTAGATACTTATTTGGCTGCTTCTGGGCAAAAAATTAATGATCACAAGTCCTCTATTTTTTTTCAATACTCCTAAGTCTATCCAGTGGAGGATTGCTACTATCCTGAGGTTTTAGATTCATTCTCTCCCTTTGACTTACTTGGGGGTTCCTTTGTGGTGGGAAGACAACCTAGGCTTTTTTGGCAGAATGTGCTCGACAAACTAAGACAAAAAGTTAATCATTGGTCTCATAGGTGGCTCTCTACTGCTAGCAGGGTGATTCTTCTGCAATCTATGATTCAAGCCCTTCCCATTTATCGGAGTATGGTTCAGGCTGCCCCAGTGTATTTTCTTAAGGAATTTGATGCTCTTTCTCACCAATTCCTTTGGAGCGGTAACCTGAAAAATACCAGATGGAGCCTTATTAATTGGGATACTATTTGCCAGCCAAAAAAGGAAGAAGGCCTTAGCCTATGCTCTACTATCATGTGTAGTCAAGCTCTCACTGCCAAACTCTATTGGCGTTGGTGCTCCAGTCAATCTCACATTTGGGCCCTTATCCTATCTTACAAGTATTACACTAGTGTTGATCCTTCTGATATTTCCAGGCTGCCTCTTGAGGGAAGAGGTTCTATGGTGTGTAATACCCTCAAGCTTGGAGCTAATCTTATGAAACACAGTCTTTTTTAGATCTACAACAGTGGCACTGTGGCCCTCTTTTGGAGTGACTCCTGGGATGGGTCTCCTCCTCTCTTATCCTCTCATCCATATTTGTAGTCTCTTTGTGATTCTTTCCTTTCTGCTAGGTGGAATACGGTGGCTCATTATAAGGAGGCCTTTAATTTGGGCACAGTTGTGGGCTATCGATGGAAGAATTCTTCTGATTGGCCGCCAGGTGGCTCTTTGGGGGATCGATTAGAGTTATCTCATATTTTGGCTTCTAGAAGATGCAACTCTTTACAGGAACATGATGTTTTGGCTTGGTGAGGTGCCTCTTCTGGGAAGTATTCTGTTTCTTTTGGGTACTTTGCTTTGACAAAGCAACTTTTTGGAGAAGGGGAGATCCCTTGGTGGAAGAAAGCTTGGAATCATTTTTCATGGCCTGAGTGTAATTTTTTCTTCTAGATTCTGGTTTACAACAGGTGTCTTACTTGGGACAATCTCTATAAACGAGGCTTCCAAGGGCCTTCTATATGTGTTTTATGCCGTAGTAATGAAGAGACTGTGTCTCACCTTTTCTTCCAGTGCCCTTTTGCCAAACAGATTTGGCACCTCTGGTGGAGTGTGTGGGGTTGCTCATGTTGGCATGTTTCCTCTCTGTCCGAATTTTGGGATCGATTGGGCCACCCTCCTTCTAAGGCCTCTTTTCTTCAGGTTGCTTGGTCCATTGGTCCTTCCCTTATTCTGTGGCATATATGGCTTGAGAGGAATAGGAGAATCTTTCATGATGTAAACTTTGAGCTCAGGCTCCTGTGGGGGAAAATTATTAATTTTCTTCATGAGACTCTTCAAGCTAAATGTGACGTTGCTGTTGGTTTGGACCCTATAGATGCTGGTATTTATTTCTGATTTTCCTTTATCCCTCCCATTGATACTCCCTTGGCTCCCCACACTCGCTCAACGAATGGCACTAGGCAGCACTCGCAGCCTGTCAATAGTGTGGGGCATTAGACGCCTCCTACGGCTGGAGTCCTTAAAGTCAACACCGACGGTTCTTCTCAGGGAAATCTTGGGTCAGCTGGAATCAAAGGTGTTGGGCAAGACAATTTTGGTGATATTCAGTTCTTCTTCTCTATCTACAAAGGTTGCCATACTAATAATCTCATGGAAGCGCTGGCAATTTTGGTTGCAGTGCAATAGTGTTATCAACATAGCTGGCATAGAATTATTTGCAAGATGGACTCGCAGGTGGTTGTCAATTTATTGAATAAACAAATTTTGTGACTGTGGATTGGCATTTGGCTATGGTTGTTCAACAAATCCTTCAGTTATGTACTTCCTTGGATTTTGTGTCTTTTATGCATATTCCCTACGAGTGGAACGGAGTAGCTGATTGTTTGGCCAAATGGGCCTCTGAGCATGGACCGCCTTGGAACATTTTTGATGATATGATGCTTCCCCTAAATTTATCTCAGAAGCTGGTTCAACTTGTTGACCAGGATAAAGCTCTGTAATTCTCTTTGTTTCTTGTTCCACTTTCAATAAAAATTTTACCCCTTCTTTAGTAAAAAAAAAGATGACCATCTTTGACCAGATATTTTAATATTTTAATCTTTTTTCAATTTTGAAGGTTTCTCCCTATATATAGATGGAACCTCTTTTGTAAATGATCTATGGATAATTGAGAGCAAAAACTTGCTGAAATTGAGACACTTCTTGAGACTTTGTGCTCAATTTGTAAATAATATTTTATTGAATGAATGAGAAACAGGTTTATTTCAGACTTTGTGTTGGAGTAATTTGTGTTACTTATGAAATAGTTCTTATGTTCTCTTTCCTAATAATCTCTCATCTGTTCGATTTAATAAGCAAAGTGTGTGTATTGAAATTATCTAAAGATGTTTCTAAAGGATAAAAGAAAGACTTTGAGTTGATTTTATTGTTTCTATGCAAAATTGCTTTCTATATTCAAAGAAGAAATAAGAAACTAAAAGAAATGGTCAAGACTAGAAGATACCTGATAAAGTCGTGTGCACCGAAATCAAACGTTGGAAGATTCTCCTCTTTGGCTGTGGAGGAATGACACCTGAGAAGAAAAGAGACTAAAACACAGAAAAACGTTAGTCAAAGATATGGTGGGCTGTCAGGCGAACGCCCGATCCCGAAAGTACGAAGACTTCCTAGAAGGATATCAACCCACTGATAAAAAAGCAGAATATTGGACTAAAGTAGATATAATGAAAGATAAAATGACAAAAATAAAGGACAAAAAATAAAATGTGTACCTGATAATGAAGTAAAATGTTCTGTGAAGTTGCCGATGTCGGTCTCTGTAGTGCCGACGTCGGTTATAGAAAGTGCCGACGTCGGTTAAAGTGCCGGCGTCGATCGGGGTAATGATCGGCGTTGGTCGGGGCAAGTTCTGGACAGAGTCTGGATGAATTGCAGAAGGTCTGACAGAGTTGGGATAGGATCTGGTCAAGGTCGAGACAGGGTCTGGACAGGGTCGGGACAAGGTCTGATCAAGGTAATGTCGAGTCTGGACAGGGTCTGGGGGTTTTGGTCGAGTCTGGACGGAGTTATAGACTGGGATAGTGGGCAGAGATGTAAGGAAGGGACTCAGGGCTCAGGTCTACGCTCTGAAGATCCGAGATGATAGAAATAATAAACAAATAATAACCAGAAAGAAATAAAACAAACAGAAGAAATACTTACCTGCCAGAAGACACGATAAAAGCCATGATTGAAGTCGTTGAAGCGTTGCTGTAAGTTGATCGAAGCGAATGCAGATTGGTTGAATGCTGGAGTTGGTTGATCGCCAGAGCTGATTGATTGCCAGAGTTTTGTGAATGTCAGAGTTTAGGGGTCGATTTATTCGAATGGTTTTGCTGATGAAGGCGAGGAACAGTTCGAGAGACGGTTCGAGAGACGGTTCGATAACCGATCGGGAAACCGAATGAGAACCGAATGATAACTGAAAATGGGTAACGATAAGGTGACCGACGTCGGCAGAATTGCCGACGTTGGCTGATAAGTGACCGACGTCGGCGACGTCGGCCAGGTAACGACCGTCGTCGGCAGATGCACAATGGGGATAGAGTCTAGCTTTAGCTCTGTGCTCCTTTTTGCATGCTGCCAGGGTCGAGGCTAGTGGAAGAAGTGATCGACAAAGGTTAAATAGGTGAAGAGGAAGAAAACGGGGGATGACCAGGGGAGTCGACACGATTTCAGTGTCTGCATTTGCCCCTTTTTGTCTTGTTGGTTGTTCTGGACGAACTGCAAGACAAAAATAGGAGTGATTGCCCCAGGTGTGGGATAAGGTTGATTTCATCTTATTGGTTGTTCGAATGAACTGCAAGACAAAAACATGAAGTGGATTGGCCCGATTATGGATGAGGTATTCCCCCTCAAAGCAGGAGTCGAGGGAAGGGAACTGAGAATCGGGTGCTGA
Source organism: Torreya grandis (assembly GCA_037957365.1). NCBI lineage: Eukaryota > Viridiplantae > Streptophyta > Pinopsida > Cupressales > Taxaceae > Torreya > Torreya grandis. The sequence goes on from JARHVA010002228.1 coordinate 2,168,181, forward strand.
TTTGATAAAGAGTGGATGAAAAAGGGGTGAGGGTGAACGCTGCAAAAGTCGTGATTGCATGCATACCACTGCACGAGATGGGTAGGTCAAAGTGTCACAGGTCAAGGGTCGAGGAGTGCCAAAATTGAAATAACCGAGCTCCAGCATTTAGTCGTGTGTTGATCGGGTTATTTAATTGAAGCTGTAGCTCTAAATGGTCATCGTGTTCCAGGTATCCCGGGCTCAGGAAGTGCTCCTAGAAACACGAAAAAGCCACAAGTAGTGTGGATCAACCGGCTTGCGATCCTATACTTGTGAGGGTCCAAAAAAGGTCTGCGCACAATTCTTCTAACCAGTCATGAGGTAGCATACATGCAAAAACAACCAAGGCAACAATGTCTTGGAAGTGGTCAAGGTCGGAGGAGATAGGTATGATCTCCAATGGTTGGTGGTCAAGGGGAGGAATGGGCAAAAGGATGTGGCCGAGCTAACCCCAGAAGACCCCATGTCAACTGAGTGTTGCCTACGTAGCTCTAGTGATAGGGCCTCAGGCCAATGTAGTTCTCCCGAGAAGGGAGGGAGGGACAAAGGGATGAAATTGGTCGTGGTCAAGGGCAAGGTTATGGTTAAAAGAAGGAAAGAAGGTTTGTCCATCAGAGAGACGAACAAACGAGAGTGGTCGAGCTAACCCCAGAAGACGGTCGTGTCATCTGAGTGCTGCCTACATAGCCCCTGTGGAAGGGCCTCAGACCAATGTAGTTCAGACAAAGGGTCCGAGTAGTAGACAGGTGGTCAAAATGGTTGATAGATTGGTCTTGGTTATGATGAAATGATGAGGAGAAGAGATGTTGCAACATTTTCCAAATGGTGTATTCTGCAACAAAAGTTGAGGGGTTTTTCATCCCTAGCAATATTCCATATTCGTGATGGATGTATGCTAAAAATGAATTGAGGTCTGTTTATGCTTCAGCAAGTATTGGTTTATGCTGAACATAAATTGCGGTGGGTCGATAGTTTCCATGTGTATTGGTGTCCATAGAAACTAGGGGGAATAGGCTATGGGGGTGGTCTGAAAAGAGAGTTGAGTCGAGTTGATTGACAAGTGATGAAGGTGAATGTGACCAAAGTGCAGAAGAAGTGAAAAGCATATTGCTCTTTCATTGACAAGGACCAAAAAGATAGCATAGATAGGGGTTATGAGAATCAAGAGCCCCATTCATGCGTGACGTCGTTGACCATAGTTATGTTAGGGCGGTAATCGAATCACTTCGACATTAAAGTGAGCTCGAAGTCCCTTGAGCAGGTGATAAGAGGAGGAAAGAGGGTAACCCATTTTAAGAGCAGAGATAACTTTGCCCCTTTTTATAGGAGACCCTAAGACAACTACAAGTCAAGTCCATGATTCTTTTTTTTTTTTTTTTTTTTTTTTTTTTTTTTGGCGCAGACTGATCAATGCGGGAAGCCTGCATGGAGATGTCATTTGCTTGGTGGTCAGTTGTGAAGCTGATCAATGCGGGAAGCTTCTAAAATAGTGATGTTTATTGCCAGATTATTCATAGCCATCCTTCGAGGGAGTGGTCTAGATTTTTGTTTAATATAAGGGCTTTTGAATAGTTGTCCTTCGAGGGAGCAGTCTATTAATTACAGCAATGATAGTACAATTGTCCTTCGAGAGAGCAGTCTGCCTTTTTGATTTTGATATTGATATAGTGACCATGGATATTGTGACATCTTGATTTGTTTTTATAGAAATGTGAGTCATGGACAAGATTATAGAAGGTCAAGGGCTCCCTTTTATTAGGACAAAGCATCCATACAGCATAAAAGGGTTATAGGAATTGTTAAGAGGAATAGGGTTGAAAGGAATTAGGACTAAGAGGATGGAGATTGCTCAAGAGACGAGCTCAAGTTAAGTGTCAAGTGGATGAGTACTCGACTAGCAGTAGAACGGTCGCAGATGCAATGCATTAAGAGGCTCAGGTTCTGGTCGTCCATCAAGAGAAGACAGACGATAAGTCCCTGATCCATACTTGTGCGTGATAATAAAAGGTTCGAGCCAATTAGGAGCAAACTTGCCTCGTTTACTTCGCTCCATATTGGTCACGTGTTGATTCTCTTTGAGGACGAGGTCTCCGATGTTGAAATCTCGTTCTCGCATATTTTTGTCATAGGTGCGCTTGATGCGATGTTGATAGACATGGAGATGATTAAGGGCAGCAAGACGGCGTTCGTCAAGTAACTCAAGTTGAGCTAAACGATCTTGACGAAAGTCATCGTTGGAAAGGATATCATGTAGAGAAATGTGAAGAGATGGAATCTGTACTTCGAGAGGTAAGACAGCCTCTGTTCCGTACACAAGAGAAAAAGGGGTAGCACCCATAGAGGTTCGGATGCTAGTGCGGTAGGCCCACAAAGCGAAGGGAATGTGAATGTGCCAATCCCTGCCTGTGTCACTGACCACTTTCATGAGAATTTTGGTGAGAATTTTGTTGGAAGCCTCGGCCTGCCCATTTGCTTGTGGGTAGTAAGGTGAAGAGAAACTGAGTTTGATGCCGAATGAGTCGCATAGCTTTTGGACAGTCTTGTTTTTAAAGGACTTGCCATTATCGGTGATGATTTTATGAGGGACACCGAAACGACAGATGATATGGGTGGTGATGAAGTCGATAATCTTGTCAGATTTTATGGAGACGAGAGGAATGGCTTCCACCCACTTGGTGAAATATTCAGTGGCTGTGATGATGGATTGATGACGAAGAGATGAATGAGGGTTAATCTCACCGATGAGATCTAAACCCCACTGAGAAAAAGGTCAGAAATCTTGAGCAATTTGTAAGGCATGACTAGGAAGATGAAGCAAGTTAGAGTGTTGCTGACACTTGATGCAACGCCGAACATAGTCGCTACAGTCTTGATGAAGGGTAGGCCAATAATAGCCCAGACGAAGGATGCGTTTGGCAACCGAATTCCCACTGAAATGTCTGCCACAAATCCCGTCGTGGACTTGCTGAATGGCTTGAGATGCTTTAGTGGAGGTGAGACAGCGAAGAAGGAGGTCGTCGAAGGCTCGCTTATAGAGAAGACCCCCTGCATGGTATAGCGAGCGGTACGCTTGATAAAAGCTCGTCATGCATTACTAGAGAGGTTGGGAGGAATGACAGAGAGAGATAAGAAGTCTACAAGTTGCTTATACCAAGCATCTCGTGGGCTAGGGTCTATAGTGTTGACATGATGAATGTGAGGAGAGATATATGAAGGCAACAGCACATGACGCACCGTGATAAAAAGTCTGGATGCAGATGAGGAAGATGGGATATATGAAGTGAGAGAAGCCATGGTGTCAGCAAACTTATTCGTGGATCGAGGAATAGTCTGCAGGAGGTAATGATCGAAAGATGCAAGGAGAATGTTAGCACGGTTTTTGTACCTTTGTAAAATTTCATTTTTACAGAGGTATGAACCGTTGACTTGATTAACGACGAGCTGTGAGTCGCCGAAGATGTTGATGGACTTGATGCTGAGAGAGAGGGCGGTCTGAAGTCCCAAAATTAAGGCCTCGTATTCGGCCATATTATTGGTACAATCAAAGTCGAGTTTAAAAGACAAAGGCATGGGCTCCCCTTCGAGTGGGATGAGAATGACCCCAGCACCCCCACCTAGTTGACATTTGGAGCCTTCAAAGAACATAGTTATCTGATAGGTAGTGTCGTCGAAGGAAAGCGCAGCGATAGACTCGTCAGGGAACTCACACTGTGAAGGTTGATTGTCAGGAAGAGGGGTATCTGCTAGTTGATCAGCGATGATTTGCCCCTTGATAGATTTCTGCTGGATGAATTTGAGGTCGAACTCAGCAAGCAGCATGAGCCACCGAGTCATACGTTGATTCTGATATGGCTTGGAGTGCATATACTTGAGAGGGTCGATGTGGGTGATGACAAAGGTTTTGTGACTAAGAAGATAGTGGCGAAGCTTAGTAGCAGCAAAGACTAACGCCAAACAGAGTTTCTTGATATGGGTATATCGAGTTTCATAGTCGACCAGTGTTCGGCTGATATAATAGACTGCTTGCTCACGGTGATGCTCGTCTCGGTGAGCGATCATGGCACCTAACGAATGATGAGTGGCTGAGATATAAAGGTAGAAGGGTTGGTCATCTTTAGGTGGAATGAGGACTGGTGGAGAGACCAGATAGTGTTTTAAGGCTTCAAAAGCCTCTTGACAGTCCTTATCCTATGTAAAAGAGACGTCCTTCTTAAGGAGATGATGAAAAGGTTGGCAGCGGTCAGAAAGCTGCGAGATGAAACGACGAATGGACTGGAGCTTGCCTTGCAAACTGCGAAGCTGCTTGAGATTGGACAGGGGCAGCATTTCGAGGATAGCGTGAATCTTGGCGGGATCTATCTCGATGCCATGAAAGGAAACGATGAAGCCGAGAAGCTTGCCAGAGAGGACCCCAAAGACACATTTCTTGGGGTTAAGATGAACATTGTACTGAAGAAGATGAGAAAAGATGATTTTGAGAATGGTCAGATGGTCACGGCGAAGTTTGGACTTGCCGAGCAGGTCATCCACATAGTCCTCCATGATTTTGTGAAGGAGATCGTGGAAAATGTAGGTCATGGCACGCTGATAAGTGGCGCCTGCATTTTTCAAGCCGAAAGGCATGACTCGATAGCAGAAAGTCCCCCATGGAGTAATGAAAGTAGTCTTGTGCTGATCTTCCAGAGCAATCAAGATTTAATTGTATCCTGAAAATCCGTCCATAAGAGATAGCATCTCATGGCCGGCCGTAAGATCAACAAGCTGGTCAATGTTAGGAAGAGGAAAGCCATCTTTAGGACAGGCTAGGTTAAGGTCACGATAGTCCGTGCAGATCCGAATCCCCCCAGTTGCCTTGGTGACTGGGACGATGTTAGAGACCCACTGTAGATAATCGATGGGCTGGATGAAGGAGACAGAAAGGAGGCGCTGAAGCTCCTCTTTGACAAGGAGGGCAACGCGAGGATGCATTTTTTGAAGCTTTTGCCTGACAGGCTTAGCCTCTGGTTTGGTGACAATGTTATGGGTAATGATGGTGGGGTCAATGCCAGGCATATCACTGTAAGTCCAGGCAAAGGCCTTGCTATGGTCGGAGAGGAACTGGGTATAGTCAAGCTGCTCCTGAACGTCTAAAGATTGGCCAATCTTTAAGACATAAGAAACATCAGAAGAAGGAAGGTTGATGTCAATGGTTGATTCATTTAACATAACCTGGGTCTCAGAAGGGAGGGAGCGCTGGATGAAAGAATCGTCAGCGCCCATGTACAAAAGAATGGCGTCGTCGTCAACGCAGTGAATAGTGTGAATGGTTGCCGATTCATCTTTGATCATGCTAGGAAAAATGAGAGGGAGAGACTTGGACACCCCATTGAGCTGATAAGTCAAGGGGTCCAGGCGGATGGTGTTTATGCAAAAAAAAAACTAGGAGGAATGGAAACCACTGACTCCGTAGGTGAAGGGGGCGGAACAGGCGAGTGTGGAGGAGATTGGTCAATGATTGGTTCAGGACAAAGGTCTACAGGGTCTTGAGTGGGGTCGTGATATCCCAGATCATACCATTTCTTGGCGTCGTCATCATTGAGCGGTTGGATAGGCTGATGGGAGCCCTGCTCATAGCGTCCGAAACCAAAAACCCTTCCATGCACACCTGTAAAGGTAAGTGTGTGCAAAGGCGGGGTTGCCAAGAAACGAGAAATCTGATGTGAAAGGTTGAGGTGAAGAAAGAGGATTACCGTCAGTAGGAGCTTGATTAAGCCCCCCATAGACGAGGTTGGTGCGGAGGTGAGGGGGACCATAAGGTATGATCATCCCTATTTGATGGTCGTAGCTGGGGCTATGATGAAGGCGTCCATACTCTTGTGGAGTATGGAACATGTCTAAAGCCAGCAAGCGATACTCTCCCAATGAAAGTCTTTGGAATACGTCTTTCATGGGGTCTGTGGTCGTCACTTGAAGGGGAGGTGTAAGGGCGACCGCCTATTGCAAATTGGTCGAAGCTTCCGCAGATGGAGACGGTGCCGGGGTTGATGGCTTGATAGGAATGAGGACATCGTTTGGACGATAGGTGGTGTTACAAGTTTTGAAGGGCGAAGGGTCAGCAAGAATGGTGTGGACTTGTCCGTCATGCTCAAATTTCACACAACGGTGTAGGGTGGAGGGGACACAGGCCATGGCGCAAATCCAGGGTCGGCCCAGCAAGATGTTGTATTGAAACTCTCATTCGATGATGTAGAAGAGCTCTGGGACTGTGCGTGGTGTTGTTTCCAAAATGAGCTTCGCTCATTTTGCAAACAACCCCCTACGAAACTTGTCTGTTTCGTCTTGTCTCTCTAAGCTCGTTTTTTTTTTAAAGCTTTTTCTTTGGTTCATTTTCGTCTTGGTTGGATCGAGGAGTGGTCCCCCCCCCCCTTTTTTTTATCGAAGCCAAGTTTCCCCTTCCCCTTTTTTGCTTTTCTTTTCTTTTTTCCCTTTCTGAGTTGATCTTTCTTTTTCTGCAAGGGCGGCGAAAATCGCCGCCCCTGCACTTTTTCTATAAGGGCGGCGAAAATTGCCGCCCCTGCACCCTTTCTGCAAGGGCGGCAAAAATCGCCGCCCCTGCACTTCATCATTTTCCGCGCAAGGCATTAATGGCCCTACGCGACGGGTTGTTGGGGTTGGTTTTTCAACCTTTATAAACCGATTTGGGCCTCATTTTTTCTCACTTCCTCCTCCTCCCCTCCTACCTCTTGCACCTGAGCGCTCCAAGTGACTTTGCGAAGTGCCAACTCGCGGATCCGACTTTGTGGCGCGCGCATTTTCCAGGTAGGGTTTGTTTTTAAGTTTTGTTTTTTATTTTTGTGTGTTTTTTCCTCCTCTTCCTCGCGGCCTCGAAAGGGTGGCATTTCATTGCCGCCGTTCTGCCCCTGCTTTCCTCATGCAAGGGTGGCATTTCCTTGCCGTTGTTCTGTCCTTGCTCTCTTTATGCAAGGGCGGCGATTTTCGCTACCCCTGCTCTCTTCCTTCCTTTTTCAACTAACTCCCAGATTTTTTTTGGGTTGTCCTTTTCAAGCTTTTTCTTCCTCGTTTTCCATCTCTTTGCCCATCCTGACCTTTTTAAGTGACCTCCTGTAGCCCGTGTCACTTGAATTGCTCTCCCCATCTCTCACTCTCCTTTCGACTATGGCTGCAGCACCTTCAGCAAGCTCCTGCACGCCTGCTCCCGTTCAAACGAGATCGTCCCCCATGACGGAAGCATCTCCTTCAAAGGCAAAGAAGATGAAATACAGATACCAGGGCATCTTCCTGCTCACAGCGATCACCTCGAATGTCGATGACATTCGAGACACTGAGATCGGCCACGTAGATATGGCCGAATTTCTGGTACGAACCAAAGCGACCAATCCCAGCACTGGGATAAAGAGAATTATCGAGAGTAACATCCACTTGGTGGCCACCTTCCCAGTAGCAGCTCATCATGCAAAATTCATCCTTCAATGCGCACTTCTACGACAAAGAGACCAGATCAGTCTCAGACGCCAGTGGCAGCATGATCATTCGGTTGGACCCCGAATTTATCGACAAAGTCTTTTTATGTCCACCAGCCACCGAAGTGACCCAAATCGACTTCGAGAATGCGCAGAGGGAGTATGACAAAGACCCCGAGAGGGTAAAGAGGGTCATAAACCATAAGTGGTTAAAAACCCCAAGGGCCGGCCTATCTAGATGGCCGAAAAGCTTCCCCAGAAGCGACTTCATTGAAGAAGTTGGTGACTTAATCACCCTTCTCAGCAGAGTACGGGGCCTCCCGTCCTCTTCACAATTCCATGAATAGATGTATCCGTTCATTAAGATCATTCTGCAAGGCAAACAGGCCATTTTTTGGGGAGAACAGATCAGCAACGCTATTCACGAGCAGTTGACCAGGGTACAAACCTCCTTCAAATTCTACATGACCTCGTACCTGGTCTACATAGCTGGTGCCATGCGATCTTTCTCGGGCCTAACCACAGAGGGGGATAGGAAGACCACCCCGGTCTATTCATACTATCCGCAGCTGACACTTCAGAGATCGACACGTCATTTCAGGCGAGTGAATGACGCATTCTTTGCCGTATTTCTATGTCTCTTCGATCCTCAACTGGAGCAGAAGAGAATGTCAGACGAGGCTTGGACAGTAGTGAACAGTATTGGCTGCATGTTCCTCCAGTTCCCTACATTTTCTTATCTACGGGTGGGTTTCTACCAAGGATACCCTTATATGCTCCCCAGATTCCCTTCAGACAGGTTGATCCTAATGGAACTTTGCCGGCAACTGGCCGTCGTACACTCAAAATAGATGGAGCTTAAGAGACCTGGTTTCAAGTTTCCTATCCAGATTGGCAGATTTTTCGTTGCTACATCGACTAAAGCCAAGGTTATGAAAACAGAGATGCAGATGGTTACCGTCAAATCTTTCAAAAGATGGGAAAATTTTGATTACAGAGGAGTCAGAGAGACGATTCGAAGGAAGACTCAGTTTCACGAGCCTATGATTGAGGACATCTGGGTAGATCTAAGGACAGCCGAAGAGATAAGAAAGATGGACTATTGCCGTCTCACGCTAGAGCAGATAGAGTACCTCAGGCTTGCAGAGATCCCTTCAGGGTTGATTGATGATGGGAATATAGTGAACAGCAGATATCTGATAGAGAAGGTCGCTGGTTCCCCTCTTCCTCTGATCAACTGGTCTCAAAAAGAGCTGACTTCTCTAAGGAAAAGATTCGAACCAGTATTGGCTAACACCAATAGTTGGTTGGCAGCAAATGGAATCACCCTAAAAGAGTTCATTACAGGGTCAGAGGCCGAATATCAAGCAGAGATGAAGAGAAAGGCAGAAAGCCGAACCAAAAACAAAGATGACGTCCCTTCATCTTCTAGACCTCACAAGCCTAGGATCGTCTTTGTATCCAAGAAGCCTAGGTCAGAACAAGAACCTGAGGTAGCAGCTGAAGAAACCAAAGAACAAAGTCCCGGGGTACAGGCAGCTCAACTGATGGGGTCAACAGAACAACCTTCAGAACGACCAGGTGTTGGGTCTCCAACCTCAACGGAACAAGTGCGGTCGATCCAGGGCTCCTCTCCTCCTCTTCAATCTCCTTCGGTGCCCACTTTTCCTATCTCTCCCATTAGCGTTCCATCTTCCAAAGCTGCTTCTCCTTCCAAGGTTGTTTTTGGTGATCCACAAGATCTTTCAGCAGGTTCACCTCGCTCTTCTACATCCATTCTAAGTTTATCATCTCCATCTTTCAACCTGCCACCAAGCCCTGTGCCTAATCCTGAATCAACAGTTGGCACAGTCTCGCCGGTCACTCTAACTACGACTACTGTCACCACCAGTAGTGTGGAGGCCGCTACCGTGACACCGGCGGAAGCGACTATTGTTACAACAGGTACTTCTCTCACGCCGTGGATGTCTGCTTTCACACCAAAGAGAAAGAAAAGGGCCATCTCCCCAGAAGAATTCGATTTCGGTAAGATTGTGCCGGCCAAAACAAAAGCTCCCAAGAAGCCAAAGATCCTTTCCAAGTTGGTCGAGGAAAAGGGGCAGAAATTTCTGAAAATTGCCAAACCCCCATAGGACGCAACCCTTGAGGGTTTTGAAATGAGCAGTTATTCCTTTTCTCGTGTTGAACTAGGCAAGGTTACACACGAAGGTGCGAAGAGTGATCTTCAGTCAGCAATGGACATTATGGTCTAAAAATTTGACAAAGAAAAAGAGATGAAAGATTTTTATAAAGCCAAGGCTGAGCAGTTAACGGTAGTAATCAGAAGATTCACCATCCCACCTGAAGCAGCAACTCCAGAGGCCTTTTCCGTGGATGATTCAGTCATTCAGAAAGCTAAAAAGACTTATTTAAAGGGAAAAGTAATGGAGGAATATATTGACCGAATACACAATCAAGGAATCTCTCTGCTATCTGAGGTTGCAGAAAGAACAGGGAAAATGAAAAGGTTGAAGGCTCAAGTAGACAGTTTTGTTTCTCTTACCTCTCAAGAGATTAATGGCTTGGAGAAAGATCTCGGAGGATGGAAGGAAATGGAAGGTCTAAAAAAGAGTACCCTGATATCTATCGGTGTTATCCCCAACAAGGATTCATATGTTGAGATCAAAGAGGCGATGATTTTCAGGATCCAGGTACTCAAAGATCTAATTGATGATCTCAAAGATTTTAAAGAAGCTAGTGATAAAAGTGACCTGAGCTTGTTGAACAAATTAGAAGAGCTACCCTGCGACTTGACCTCTAAGGATCATCAGTTCCTTCCAGCAGATGAAATGATTCAGAATTTTGAAGGGATGATCCAGAAGGATTTCAAAGGAGCGTCTTTCTCAATAACTTCAGTTGATAGCATTCTGGATGCTCAGTTGACTCTGAAAAATTTAAGATCCAGGTTAACTGGCCACTATAAGGCCATCACAGCATTAAAAGATGCATTAATCAGATCAAGGGTCGTCTCCAACAACGCAGTTGCACCGGACAACATAGGGATCTAGGCATCGATCACCATGTACGATGCTCATTTGAAGAAGTCCGGTGGCAAGAACTAACACTTTCTCTCTTTCTTCTTCTATCCTTAGGCATTTTTGTTTTCTACAGAATGCATGCAATTTTGTAAAATGTAATTACGAATAAAATATTTTGGAAAATATCTAAAAGTCAAAGATGAGTCATCTTTGACCAAGATATTTTGTATATTTTATTATTTTTCTGTTTTTGAGGATTTTCTCCCTATATATAGTGGAGACCTCATTTGTAAAAGATCTTGGGAAAAATCAATAGCAAATACTCTGCTGAAATTGAAGCAACTTTCGAGACTTTGTGCTCAGATTTGTAAATCAGATTTTGTCAAATGAATGAGAAGCAAGTGATTTCAGACTTTGTGTTGAAGTTATCTGTGTCATCTAGGAAATAGTTTCTTATGTACTCTTTCCTGATAACCTCTTGTTTATCTGACTTAATAAGCAAAGTGAATGTGTTGATATTATCTAAGGGCACTTTTTGAGGGTAGAAGATAGACTTTGTGCTACTTTTACTTTTGAGATTCTTTTATCTTTTGTAGTTTCAGGTGAAGACTTTGTGCTTCACTTTATTCTACGGTTATACTTGTTTCGAATCCGTGGAGAAGCTACGGAAGACTTTGCGCTTGCGTGAGCGTTCTTGTGACTTTGTTACTACAGGTGATTTCTTGTTTTATGTTTAATATCATTCCTGAAAGAAGAGGAGTGTTGTTAAGCTTTAGATCAGGGATTTTTCTCTTTTGTCCTTCATACATTACCTCTAAAAGAAGAGAGGTAGATGCTGTTATACCACCCTCGTGTGTTATTTTCTGCTTAACTATATATTCAGCACGTAAATATTGATAGGGAACCTCCCCTTGATGAGAGGAGAGATTTACCTCGTCTTGTCTGGTAAAGCCACACTCCTCGTGGTGTAAATCTCCCTTATGTTGTGGCTGATATCCCCATTTTGTCATCAGTTAGTTGACGACAAAATATTCACCCAACACGTGGACCAACGCGAATATGAAGGATGACTGTGCCAATGGTCGTGGCAGTAGTGTCATTAAAAGAGCGCAAGATTGCGTCAGTTTTGGAGACGCAATTCTTGGGAAGAGCCAACTGATCAAAGGCATGGGTGGAGATGATGTTGATGCTAACGCCTCCATCGATCATAACGCGTTTAATGCGTGTCCGATCGATATAGGCAGTGATGAAGAGGGCAGCGTCCTGATCTTCCGTGTTGGATGTGGGAATCTCAGAATCGCTGAATGTGATGGAGACAACAGGGGCTAAGGAGTGGACAAGGGCAACAAGTGGCTGGGGATCCTCGGGTAGGACCTCCGCTGCCTGCAGGGCTTGGATGAGGGCTTGACGATGTTGGGGTGAGGTTTGGATGAGATCATAGAGGGACATCTTCACAGGCGTCTGGTGAAGCTGTTTCAACATGGAGTCGTGGATTGGTCCGGAAGAGGAAGAAGAAGAGGAGGGTTGAGGTGCGCCAAGGATAGAAATCTTAGGCTTAAGCGGTTGAGGTGGATTGACAAAAGGGTAGGTCCAAGGAATGACGGCTTTTTCTTTCGCCTTGTCCTTTTGTGACCTAGTGGTGATGTGAATGGCATTGATTTCAAAGATGGGAGGTGAAGGTGATGAAGGGGTTGTAACCAGTTGATGAGATGTGGATGAGCTTGACGAGGTTGAAGGGTTATGAGAAGAAGTCGGGGGTCGGTCGAAAGTGTCCTCAAAGAGAAGAGTGTCTTTCTTCAGATAACGGCGAATGACAGCCTTGAGGGCACAGCAAGTCTCGGTGTCGTGTCCTGGTGTACGATGATATAAACAAATCTTCGTGTCGTCGAACCAGGAGGGTTTAGACCCGAGAGGTTGGAAGGGCTTGATGGGTGGAAGAGTTATGCTAGAAGTTTGCAAAAGTCATTGTAAGATTAAAGAGTATGAGCCCACTAAAGGGTCCGTGCTCATCGATGTATGCGATGTCGGTGACTTTTGCTTGGGCAAAGTTGGAGGGGGTTTTCGTACCACCTTCTGGGTTGATGGTGCGATGACAGACGGAGACGGTACACTCTTCATGAAAGGTACCGCCCTTTTAGGAGAGGGTAGGCTAGTGGTAGGTAAAGGAAGCAAAGGAGGCAATCGGTTTTGATTAGAGGTTGAAGTGGGAAGGACTCTGGTTAGGGTTAAAGGATGCGGGCCCAAAATGGAAGGCAATGGTGACGGAAGAGGAGGCGTTCGTCTCTATGGTTTGGCAGTCTTTTGTGATTTGGGTTGAAGACTACTATTGGTTGAAGTCTGGGTTAAGTCCACCTTCACTTGTGGATGAGTGAGGTTGGAGACGGGGCGAATGCCAAGTGACTTGATAGGTTTAGGCAGAGTAGATGAGGGTTTTGGTTTTGATGAGGTTGATGAAGATGTAGACGGTCTAGAAGTGGAGATCTGATTTTTGTTGATAGTCTTAGGAGGTTCTGCCATGGGAGGATTAGCAGCATGAGATGAGAGGGCCCGGGCTTGTTGAAGAGCTGTGAGACGGTCCCACAATCCCTGATGTTCCACTTTCCTAGAAGGGAGAAGTTCGAGTCTCTCCACTAGTCGGGAAAATGGCTGAGAAGATGCGGGATGAGGTTCAGGTTCTTGAGAGAACGTCAACAGTTGTGGGATTGAAGGTATGGTAGTTTCGGCCCCAAAGCATGGTGAAGTCGTGACAGGTTCATCTTTGGCTGGAAACGAAGGAGAGATGGGTTCTTCTCTAGGTGGAGAAGAAACTGGAGAATGAAGCTCCTCAAGCGGGTAAAGGGCAGGGATGATAGTGCCCTCCACTTGCGGTCGAGGAGTAGGAAAGGTTGGGTCTTCCATGGGCAGCAAGAAGGAAGATGGTGAAACTGGCAGTGCTGGTAAGGTCGAGGCGTCCTCCAAAATGAGAGAAGTTGACGGAGAACTAACCGGAGAAAGAGGTTCATCCACATGTGATGGGTTGATGGATGAACTCACCTCTTGAGGTTGGTTAGAAATGAGGGGTGAAACCGTATTGACTGTTCGAATATTATGTTCATGGGTATTGTCAGTCAAGGTCTGGACGTTGTTTTGGGTTGGTGGATGGTTGGGGAACGGTTGTTTGAAGATATCGATACCCTGATTAGGAGGGGCATTAGGATTGTCGAGGATGAGGTCACCCTTTTCCAACATGTCTTGGATTATGTTTTTAAGGGTTTTACAGTTGCCCGTGTCATGACCTTTAACACGGTGGTAATGGCAGAAGTCATTTTCCCTATACCACGCAGGGATGGCGCGTGAGGGATCAAATTGTGGTGGTGGTTGGACCTGAGGGAGATTGAGGGCCCCTTGTTTGATGAGTTTTTCCAGCACAGATGCGTATGATTCTCCAAGTGGATTAAACTGTCGCTGTATGTATCTCTGCTGAAATTGGCGAGTGGCACTCATAGATGTGGATGGTTCAGGTTGATTAGTTGAAGGTGAAGAAGAAGAAGATCTAACAACCACAGCATTTGTTGAAGCTTTAGATTTAGGATTGGACAAGGAAGTCTTAGAAGAGGGGTCATTGGTTTTGGAGTTAGGATTCTTGCTTCGCAACTTGACTTTATTCTCCTCGACAGCACGTAACTCAAGTTTACGAGCCATCGTGAAGGCTTCGTCAAAAGTGCGGAAGGTCTGAACTCTCAAGGTAGAATAAATATGTCTAGCGCAGGATTGAGAGAAAAGTTCAATAAGCTCAGGCTGAGGTAAGGAAAATGAAAGTTGATTGATAAGGCCCCTCCACCGAGCGACGAAATCAGCAATGGATTCATCCTCGAACTGGCGGATAGAATAGAGGTCTGTGATGGAGACCTTCTTGGTGATATTGATGGAGAAATGATCGAGGAAGAGCTGGGCCAGCTGAGTGAACGTGAAGATGGAATGGCTGGGAAGAGAGCTGTACCAGTCAAGTGCAGCACTCGAGAGAGACATGGGAAACGTGCGTAAGAGCAACGCATCGTCGTGGGCGATAAGGTAACAGGCATGTCTGAATGCCCGTAAGTGTTGTTGTGGGTCTTCCTTGCTCTGGAAATGAGAAAACTTAGGAAGTTCCCACTGGCTGGGATATGGTATGATGGGGACAGAAGGATGGATGGGCTCGTTGCAAATTTGTTCGTACGAGAGAGTATTGCGTGAGCTGGAAACAGAGGTCTCTAGGTTGGACATTTTATCCATCAGCATCTTGATAATATCTACTGACGGATTAGCGGGTGGAATGCCTCCTAGATTGTAAGGCGCTTGAAAGAGGCTGGAAGAGGTATACGACGTAGTCCGTTGTACCAATAAGGGTGCAACGTACGGATGACTAGTCGTAGGGATAGAAGAGGTGACTAAGGATGGTTGGATAGAAGGCATGGCTAGGTTTGATGTTGTCATGGGAGGTTGGTTAGAGGTAACATGGGCCAATGGATAGGTAGCCACCCTAGTGTTGATAGGAGTAAGGGTGGGCGGAATAGAGACGACCAAGTTTTGAAAGGGGGTAGAAAGTGGTTGAGTGGGCTGAGATTGATAGGGGGCCGAAACCCCGGTGAAAGTGGGCCCAATGATGGAAGGAGAGGCCGCACTTGGATGGTTGGTAAAAGGTTGGTCATTGGTTGAGGTAACAGCCTGGGTGTCTAAGGGTTGGACTACGGATGCCGTTGATACGGCCGCAGTCTCGAGGAAAGAGGTTGGCATTCCATAAATTGGATTGCCCAAGGGGTCTCGCGTTCGGCTATTCGCGAGATAGTGTTGCAAGGCTTTTACGTTGAGGTCCAAGAATCGTGTGAAATCTTGGTCCCCTTCTGGGATAATAGGTGTTTGGGTCAGAGATGGTCTGGTAGGAGTTCTTTCAGTTTCTGAGTTGAACTCCATTATAGGGCTGGTTATAGGCGGGGTAGACGGAAGAGGATGATACCTCGCGTGATCGACTAGAGCCTTGGCTTGGCTACGAGTCAGAACCATTCAAGGCAAGGAAGAACGTCCTCACAAGCTTAAACAAGTAGATAAGAACTAGAAAAAAGATGAAGACACAAGCAAATCCTAAAACCCTAGAAGTAAATTATTAGGATTATAGTGGCTTATGCCTTAGAATGTGTGTAGAGGAAGATTGGCTTTGTGAGTCGGGTCCTAGAAGAAGCAGTCTATGGATGGTTTCGGGTTTTGTTATGGTACTCAAGAAGTCTGTGTTAGCTTCCGTACAGGTCTGGTGCTAAGGAGCAAGCTCCCCTCACTTCACGATTCCAGTGGTTAGCTGGTTTCGCTTAGCCAAAATATACTTCCACTATAGTTTAGACTCTGCCAGAGAACAGAGTTGGCTTTCCCTTTGGTGATGAAATCCAAGTAAGATCACCGGGACGGGTAAGGTATCCACTGGGGGATGAAATCCCAGTCAGGCTTTGTCTCAGGTAAGTTAAAATGTTTGTTTTGTGCAAGTGGTTCGGTCGTGTAACATCAAGTGATCTAGATTAATTCAATATGCGGTTTAATTACTATGTGTGGTCTAAGAGATGCAGGCAAACAGAAATGAATGCAAAGTGTTATAATGCCCAAGTCGAAATGTTTGTTCGTATGAAGACGAATGGAGAAAGAGTCGAAGAATATGAGTTTCAGCTAGTCTAGAAGTGCAAGAAAGAAAAGAAAAGTTCATTTTAGTCCTGCTTATGATGTCGTTTAAGAAGAGACGAAAGGAGGCGAAAAGGAAGGAACCTAATGCACCTATATGAACGAAAGAAAGAAAGAACCCAAGGAAGGCCCTAGGGTCCCACCGGGCGTGCCAGAATGTTTCTATGCAAAATTGTTTTCTATATTCAAAGAAGAAATAAGAAACTAAAAGAAATGGTCAAGGCTAGAAGATACCTGATAAAGTCGTGTGCACCGAAATCAGACGTTGGAAGATTATCCTCTTTGGCTGTGGAGGAATGACACCTGAGAAGAAAAGAGACTAAAACACGGAAAAATGTTAGTCAAAGATATGGTGGGCTGTCAGGCGAACGCCCGATCCCGGAAGTACGAAGACTTCCTAGAAGGATATCAACCCACTGATAAAAAAGCAGAATATTGGACTAAAGTAGATATAATGAAAGATAAAATGACAAAAATAAAGGACAGAAAATAAAATGCGTACCTGATAATGAAGTAAAATGTTTTGTGCAGTTGCCGATGTCGGTCTCTGTAGTGCCGACGTCGGTTATAGAAAGTGCCGACGTCGGTTAAAGTGCCGGCGTTGGTCGGGGTAATGACCGGCGTCGGTCGGGGCAAGTTCTGGACAGAGTCTGGACGAATTGCAGAAGGTCTGACAGAGTTGGGATAGGATCTAGTCAAGGTCGGGACAGGGTCTGGACAGGGTCGGGACAGGGTCTGATCAAGGTAATGTCGAGTCTGGACAGGGTCTGGGGGTTTTGGTCGAGTTTGGACGGAGTTATAGACTGGGATAGTGGGCAGAGATGTAAGGAAGGGACTCAAGGCTCAGGTCTACGCTCTAAAGATCCGAGACGATAGAAATAATAAACAAATAATAACCAAAAAGAAATAAAATAAATAGAAGAAATACTTACCTGCCAGAAGACACGATAAAAGCCATGATTGAAGTCGTTGAAGCGTTGCTGTAAGTTGATCAAAGTGAATGCAGATTGGTTGAATGCTAGAGTTGGTTGATCGCCAGAGCTGATTGATTGCCAGAGTTTTGTGAATGTCAGAGTTCGGGGGTCGATTGATTCGAATAGTTTTGCTGATGAAGGCGAGGAACGGTTCGAGAGACGGTTCGATAACCGATCGGGAAACTGAATGAGAATCGAATGATAACTTAAAACGGGTAACGGTAAGGTGACCGATGTCGGCAGAATTGCCGACGTCGGCCGATAAGTGACCGACGTCGGCGACGTCGGTCGGGTAACGACCGTCGTCAGCAGATGCACAATGGGGATAGAGTCTAGCTTTAGCTCTGTGCTCCTTTTTGCATGCTGCTAGGGTCGAGGCTAGTGGAAGAAGTGATCGGCAAAGGTTAAATAGGCGAAGAGGAAGAAAACGGGGGATGACCAGGGGAGTCGACATGATTTCAGTGTCTACATTTATCTTGGTAACCCTTTTATTCATTGTAGTTTTAGGTGAAGACTTTGGGCTTTTTTTCACTCTACTGTCACATGTGCTCTGAATCAGTGAAAGAGGCTACGGAAGACTTTGTTCTTTCATGGATTTTCTTGTGGACCTTGTTATTACTTCAGGAGATTTTCTGCTCTGCACTAGATACGACTCCTGAAAGAAGAGGAATGCTTTCGGCCATCAACCGGGACTTCTCTCTTTTGTTCCTTGTACATCATCTCTAAAAAAAGAGAGATGGATGGTGTTATACTACCCTGAGTATTATTTTCTATTTACTTATATATACATATATCATATAAGTGATTCATAGGGAACCTCCCCTTGATGAGAGGAGAGATTTATCTCATTAAGATGTGGTAAACCTACACTTTTTGTGGCATAAATCTCCTTATACTGTGGTTGATATACCCATTTTGTCATCAGTTAGTTGATGACAAAATATTCACCCAACACACCCAACAAATGGTATATGTCATACAAGTGGAATTGGAGCATAAGATTTTGACCAAAGTTGGAAAACCTTATTACATCTCAATTAGTGTCATTTATAATTTGATTAAGCTCCTTAGCTTTATGAACAATCTCTAAGGAGTTAGGGTGCTAAAAAAGGATGCTAAACCCCATTGTCTCAATTTTGTGCAGCATAGTTGTAGGTTTGAATCCATGGAGGCAAGTTGAACATTTAAGAGGATCCTCATAGGTCCAAAAAACCCTCCTACATAATTATTCATCACCATATAGCAAATGTATACACTGGGCAAACAAGAATCTCTCATGGTTATAGGTTATAATTTTGATCTCATGGTCTCAGTTCATAAATGAGACCAAAGATGTATGATAGTGGTTCTTGTGTGGTTTTTCAAATATCAACATACCTTATTAATATTTCACAAGGTCACAAAAAGTATCATCAACACTCAAATGGTCTTAGGACCTATGTATGCATGTTAATCTTTCTTGGTGCAGGTCCCCATGAGGTTGCAGGTAGATATAGGTATTTTGAGATCTTCTAAGTGTTTGTATTGAAAAAAATCAACCTTGATTCAAGTATGTAATCAAAGTAAGATGACCAATATCATTGTCAGCCTAAATGATCCTAACATCACTTGAGATTAAAAGGCTTAAAATACAAGGAATGTAGACCTACAGGTCTACACCTCATGAGAATTGGTTGAGTTTGTATATAAAAGTTTGAGTTGGAAATCCTAACAAGGAAATCAATGGCAGTGTTTTAACACTTGGAAGGGTTCATGATCAATGAAGATGTATGTTCAAAGGCCATTGCTCAAGACACACTTATATATACCTATATCCATACAAGCCATTGACACCTATAGGCTTAAATAAAGTATGAGAGAGAAATCACCCTGATATATACCTATTACCATATAGTCCATTGACACCTACATGCTTAGGCAACATATGAGAGATAAATGCATGACCTAAAAGGTGCTAATAGGTTTGCAGGAAGCTAGGTTGAAAGTGGGAAAAGCTTTCAATGAAGTTCAAGTACTCTCAAGTATCACTAGGCTAATTTGAAAGTCTAAGTTTCAAAGAATGATATTCAAGGGATTCTCAACTACCACCTATAACCAAGAAGATTGTAAGTTTGAACAATGACAAGAGAAGATGTGATATTGGCATGAGGTTTGAGATTGAGATAAGTAAGGGAAAATGTATTGAATCTTGGATACATGAGTATAAAATTGAGTAACTTCAAATATAAATAAATGACTAATGACAATACCATATTAAATCCTAGTAGGCCTAAAACTATACTCTATAGTCTTGAGCATACATGAGAGAGAGAAGGGGTGTTTGTGGATAAATGAGATGTTGATGATATTCAAAAGGTTTAAAAAGATAATTTTGGGTCCTAAAAAATATAGCAAGATTTATTGAAATCATCACATATTTTCATTGAAACCTTAAACCCCAAGATGCAACTAAAACCCAAATGCATACCTATAGGTGGATTGAGTAGTTAAGTTGCCTTTCAAACTTGTGAAGAGGGAGACATTTAGAATAAGAGTGATGTATTATTTATAAAATAGGATCAATGAGGTATTCATGAGTTCATGGAGAGTGTATTCAAGCTAGTTTGATATTTTGAAGTGAAGAAAGGAGCTGATAATCAAATTGGTATGACACAGGCCTGTATAGTGCACATGATCAAAATTGGTCACCTTTGGGTGATGGAAAAGAAAGGGAAAGCCTTGATACCATTGTGTAAACTCTCATGTAATGTGGATAAATATTTATATAATCTTACAAGAGCCAATTAGACACCAAAACTTTTAAATAAGGACAAAATTAGGCCATTAGGGCTACGCATGCCTAATTGCACTTAAACCTTCATAGTATGGAATTAAGTTACATAACTCTTATTTGGAGACTAAAATATATTATTAATCATTATTAATCATGAATGGACCATTTAAAACTTGTTTTGAGGTTCTTATGGTCATAAAATGCAATTTATGGTGTTTTGACCAAGAGACATTCTCTCATTTTGTGCACACAATCTTCTCTGTCTGAGAGATCACCTTGAGAAGCTTAGAATTCCTTAGAAGAGTTGAATGGGGGAATATGGTCATTATAAATGGTAAATTGGTTCTAATACACCAAAATAGTGGCATTAATTCTCTCATTTACCCTCACAACTCTATAAACAATCTTTAAGACTGGAGGCTACCTCAAAACCCTATTTTGCACTATGAAGAACTTGAGAGGACTCAATTTAGCGCTTAAAAATTGTAGGAGGATGTGCATGGGGTCTAAAGTTATTAACCATAGAAAGGGACCTATATGGTATAAATACTTTTGGAAATAGTTATGGTTTTGAATCCCTTACCTTTATGAACCATCATTGAGATGGTAGATGTGTTTGAACATGCCTACACCCTGTCAATGACTCGATGAGAGAGAAAATGAGTTAAATATTTTCAAATGGACTTGTTTAGCTAAAAAATTATTGTAGTGAAATTAAAAACTCTCATTTTCACTAGTACAATGGATTATTTGACACATGTGAGGTATATGATGTATGGATTAGGCCTAGAAGTGACTGTCACAGGCCTAGAAAGGATAGTTTTGGGAGTTTCCTCTTGGATTTTAATTGGGTAAGGCCTATTAAGGTCTAATTGAGCTATATAGACATGAGGATGGAAAAATATAATGTTTATAGAGCCTCAGGAGGAAGAGTTACAGTGACTCCAACATCTTTTAGTGAGTCAAGACACCTAGTGTTGAACAATCATGCGATTAAGAGCCCCAAGAGACCCAATACAATTGGGTGGTAGTCCTTGAAAGTGGTTTGAAAGTTTGAATATATAATATGAACTATAACCAGGTCTAAAATAGATTTTAAAATTGTGATAGTATTCCTTATGCAAAGAATAGACCTAGAATGAGAGAATTGACTAGTTTTTATGGCCTATTGAGCCAACTAGGCTCTTATACTCAATTTGTAGGTTTTAATTAGCTTGAAAACACTTAAATATTAGCTCTCAACTCTAACATAGTTAGATAAATGTGGAAATTTTCTATAGTGGCATTGGATAACTTTAAGAATCTTGTCGCATGTCAAGATACAAAAGTTGTAACTCTTAGAAAGAAAATAGTGACACTTTCAAATGATATTAGTGAGGTGTCTTCCTTCTATGCCAAATTCTCATGAGATATCATCTCAAATATGAAAACATGTTGGGAGATTTATTAGGACTATTTCTAACCCCTATTTTATTATAACTTGCCTCATGAACAGTGGCATGTGTCCTTGACTCCTCTCCAATGTATCTCTCTTCTCACCTTCTCTATATATATGGCCTGGTTTCACTTTGAAAGGATCCTGACTTGAGTGATGGTGAAGCCCTGCTTAGAGAAACACTAGTGTTTTTCCTTTAGACTTGAATAAGACCAAGTTTTTCTTTTTCATGGCTTATGTCTAGTAGATGTGCTTAGTTGGTTGATGAATGACTATTGATATCAAATGCTTCCTTTCATTTCTCCTTTCTTAGTTATCCCTATGCAAGTAGTAGTTATCTTTGTAGGTCACATAGTGTGAATATCAGCTTATGTGCTTGACAAGTGAATAACTCCTCCTTAGTGTCTTTGTAGACCTATTGATTAGTTTCTTAGTCTATACACTATTCACTAACGTCTATGTGAAACATTCATGCCTAGAGACCTTCTTATTTGAGTAGTGCAATTGAATTCATCTTTTAATTCATGTCTTTAGTGTATGATATACAAATGGAGGACACATATTTGGTGCATCACCCCCCATTAAAACAAGTTTCTCTCCCTTTTCCTAGTAGGTGGTAGATTAGTGTTTGAGCCTAAGTGATTCATCAAGGGGAGACAACCCTTTAACCTAGAGATTCACCTATCTAATAATTCACCCACAACCTTGAGGTGTTTCCATGTTATTCTAAATTTAGAAGGCTTTAAATGCCTTCTAAAGGGTGTGATTTTGGTTGATAATAGGGTCCACTTCAAACAAGGTTTGGGAGCTAGAATTCTGTTAATCAAACCATTAGGAAAATAACATTTTATTGCATACATGTTGTAGTTTATTTGCACTAATAACCTCACAAAGTATGAAGCTTCGATGCTAGGTTTTCAGTTTGCCTTAAAAAACAAGGCTAAATAACTACAATTATTTGGGGACTCATAGTTGGTGATCAATCAGGGCAAAGGTAAGTTTTAGTGCAAACTATCTTACTTAAATAAATATAAACAAAAATAATGGTAATTGATTGAAACATTAATTAACTTTAATGTTATACCTATTCCTTGAAATAATAATCATATTGTTGATACTTTAACAACATCAAATGCGTATTTGGCCCCTTTAAATGATTCTAAACTACACCAAGTCTTAATTGAATTAGTTTTTTGTCCCTTAGTCCTAGATAAAATTAAAAATTTCCAAGTATTTGATAATAATCAACATATTTCTAAGTTCATGAATAATTATAGAGTATTTGATACATATATTGTTGACAAAAAATAAAAGGACAACCATAGGGATGATGAATTCAACAATGATGGAGTCATGAACTTGAGAGAAAACTACATACCCAAGGTTATGGCTTCACTAGAGAGGATATGTGATATGAATAGATTAGTCAAAAGGTCTAAACAAATAGAATTCATGAACTATGAGTTTAATATTATGAACTTAGGATCGATTAGTGAACCTTGAAATGACAATATTAGTCTCGAGAGTACTGAGTCTGAGATAAGGAAATTGAAACAATTAATTCTATAATATAGAGATGCAATTGCTTAGACATAATGGTCTAAAAGTATTTAACCCAAGTAGTATAACACACACCATTCTACTTAAACAAGGACAAAATCCATTTATAAAGTGTCATAGATCATTAAATCCTATATTTGAACCTCTCATTAGCAAAGAAGTTCAGAAGTTGTTCTCATCCAAAATTATTTTTCCAATCTACCACTATACTTAGATGGCCAGCTTGGTTCCTATCTATAATAAAATTGGAGAAATCAAACTCTATATTGACTTTATAAACTTGAATAACAGATAAAAAAGGATAACTATCCTTTGCCATCTTTGGATGAGGTAGTTTGGATGGTTAACATCTTTGAGATGATGCCTGCCCTAGAGATATTCTTTGGTTATAACCAAGTCTTAGTCAACCAAGTAGATAAAGCTAAAATAATATTCACAACTAAATGGGCTAAATTTCTCTATAAGAGGATGACTTTCAATTTGATCAATGTAGGATCCACTTTCCAGTGAGCCATGGATTTTGCCTTTCAAGGCCTAATTGGTAAGTGAATAATCATTTATATGCATGACTTAATTGTCTTCTCCAAGCACACTTCAGGTCACATAATTCACCTGTAGAGAGTATTTGAGAGGTGTAAGAGGTATGGCATCTCTCTCAACCCAAATAAGAGTGTTTTTGGTGTCTCTAAAGGTAAGCTTATGGACCACATAATCATGAATTAAGGTATTTATATTGACCCTAAAAGAGCTAGTGTGATTTTTATAATATCTCTTCCTAATAGTAAAAAAGAATTGCAATCCTTATTTTAAAAAATAAATTTTATACACAAATTTATTTCTAGTTTTTTATAAATTATTACACCATTTAACACTATATTGAAATATGTTGTAAATGTGGAATGTGCATCTAAATCCAAATCAACATTTAAAGACATCAAAAATTCCATCATGCAAGCATCGGTCTTGATCAACCCAAACTTCACAAAGGATTTCCATCTTTACTATTTTGCCTAAGAGTACACCATAGCAACATTACTCACACAAATAATTAGGGATATATAGCATCCTATTGATTTCATGAGCATGAACCTAGAGGATGCAGAGTTAAAATATTCCATACTATAAAAACATGCATATGCATTGGTAAAGGATACTAAGAAATTAAAACACTATATAACTTCACAATAGGGTCCATGATATTGTGTTTGACCCTATTGTAAAACTCATGCTAGGCTAAAATGAACTTGGGGAAAGTAGAGGCATGTGGATGGCCAAGCTATAGGAGTATGACATTGAGATCAGACCAGCCAAGATGGCCATATGCTAAGGACACACTCATTTGATCAAATAAGTTGAGCCCATGATCACTATTATGTAAATAGATCATACTCAAAGAATGTTTGATCAATGGTATAACCACATTATCCATTATTTATTATATGGAACATGCCCTTCTAAAGTAAAAAGGGAACAAAAAATAGCTCTACGCTTGAGGTTATCCCATTATATTGTTGAATAAGTAAATCATGTATCAAAGAAATACAAAGGAATTTATCATATATGCATGACTAGGGCCAAAACTGATGAAATCATTTGGAATTTTCATGATAAATTAGGAAGCGATCACCCTTTTGATAATACAACATCACACAAAATATTTAGAGCTGGGTATTATTGACTTCCAATCTTTAATGATGTCCATAATCATATCAAAACGTTTCATGAATGCCAAGTGTTTTCAAATAAAGAAGCATGAGCATCTAAGCCTTTGAAACTAGTGGTAGAATGCAAACCATTCACCCAAATGAGGAATTAATTTAATTAGTGTCCTTAAACCTAATTATACCAAATGACACAAGTTTGTGCTTACAACCATTGATTACTACACTAGATAGACTAAAACAATAGAAACCAAAGGTAGCTTGACCCAACAAGTTTTTAGGTTCCTAAAATAAAATATTATCATAAGGTTTGACACCCCACTCTCTTTGGTTAGTGATATGGATCTATATTTCAATCAGTTGAATTCTTTAATGGGATTATGACATCAAGAACACCTTGATTTTTTCTTCAAATTATTACCCCCACAGGAACATAGTGGTTGAATTAAAAAATAAGAACCTTATTGATGCCATTGAGAGGTCTACCATTGATAAACTAAGAAATTGGAATTCATTCCTGAAGTATGCTTTGTGGGTTGATATAAC
Organism: Torreya grandis; assembly: GCA_037957365.1. Classification (NCBI taxonomy): domain Eukaryota; kingdom Viridiplantae; phylum Streptophyta; class Pinopsida; order Cupressales; family Taxaceae; genus Torreya; species Torreya grandis. Next base: position 2,193,307 of record JARHVA010002228.1, read on the forward strand.
TAAACACAAACAAGTTCTAAAAGCTTCTCCATTCCTCCTCTTCTATGGGTAAAAACCAATGCTTCCCATTACCTTGAATATCCCCACATATCAGTTTATGCAATAATACATGGAAGAAGGTGCCTACACAAAATCATGATCGTTGAACATTTTCTAAATGGAAGATGCACAAGATGAAACACTATAAAATTTTAGTAGGAATCATGATATAGTAAAGAGACGGTTCGATAAAATGTCTAAGTTCAACATTTTTAGACTCTCAGACCTATTTTTGTTATGGGACAATACACATAAGATTAAATGGAAATGTTCTAAGTTAGATTCTCTTTATCTTAGTCCATACCATATCTCATAAATCTTGAAACACTATGCTTTTAGGCTAAAGGAATTTTAAGGAAAAGACCTCATTTTGCCTATGAATGGATGATTCTTGAAGCACTACTTCTCAGCTCTCCCATACACATCCATCATGGAGTGATTACAAGTTTTAGTTTAGGGTTAGTGTAGGTTTAGAGTAGATTTAAAGTTGTTTCCTTTCAGTCTATGTTTTCTTTTGTTTCCCACTTTCTATTTTTTTTTGCCTTGCTCTTGTTTCCATTGTTTGGTTCCATGCTTGTCCTTTTTTTGTGGTTGTTAAAGTTTTTAATGATTCATTCCAACATAATGTTTTTATTGCCTAAGTTTGTACCTCATTAAATAACATAGCATATAGGCTAGTAAACACTTTTAGATTGGTTGAAGAAGCAATGAATCCACTAAAAATATTAGATACCCAAATGCCCTGGTAGACCAATTCACAACTTTAGGACAAAATAGGATAATTGTGTTAAGGATCAATATACAAATTATTTTAATCTTTTAAGAATTAACACGTGTAAATCCTATATTTGTTAAAGAGTTAAGTAAAATAAATTAGGGAAATAATATACAATAAATGCAACCACTGATTTGTTATAGAATTGACTAGCTTTGACTTTTCTAAAAATAGTAATAAATAGTGCAAGTAAGAACTTAGCCAGAAAACAACTGAGATAGATGATTTGGGTGTTATAAATTGAGGTGGAAGCTAGTCTAAGTATCCCAAATTAGCTCTTGGTGTCAGAACCGCTTTTGGATAGTAGCACCATAATTGGATAGTAGTACCATTATTATAAATGTGGTGGTATTGTCCTGATATTGGTGATAGTGTCCTCTGTAAAAGACTATCTTAAGCTTCTAAGTGCAGCTATGTCTGGATATCTGAGGTCTATTCTTGCATGTATGAGTTATGAAACCCTGTATTTTGACTATAGTGATTGATTTAGTGAAAAAACCCTAATCCTCCATGTAGTTAGGACATCTAATTGACATGAGCTAAAAAGTGTGTTTGTTAGTAGGGTAAGTTGGACATCCTGAACACCCCATTGTGAAGAGAGTTTCCTACATACTAATACTTTAAAGAGGGATTAATCCATTTGTAGTTATCCCCACTTAAGTATTGGTGCAAGTGCTAGTGAAGCTAGTATGATAGTGGTCTTGAGTACCTTGAATGTGTTTGAGATTGTAAATCTAGGTAATTTGAGCTTAGGACTATTGTAGATGGTAATATGAATAAGTAGGGAAAAACAGGGATTGATAACCTTAATTGTGCATAAATTAATCTAAGTTTAAATGTGAATTTTGCATCTAATTTCCATATAGTTGTTAGAGGGATAAAATTAATGTATTTATATTGTTGTGATGTTTATGTCGGTGATAAAAGTGGTCTAGGTTGACCCTAGGAAGTTTTAATTTTGAAAATATATCTATTTTAGAAACAAAGAGCTAAAGGACATTAACGCCATTTTTGGGACACTCACGCCATCTGGCACTAGTGTTCTTATTATGGCACTAATGTCTAGCTAGTAGAACACTAGGAACGAAGGGCCATGATCAGGAAATGAGGATTTGAGACTACTTTAGGGTTGACTAGGGATGCATGTAGCTTGTACAAAGGCTGTTTAAGTGTGTTAATAAGATATAAGATAGGTATAGGGCTAAGTTATGGATAGGTAGTCTCAAGTAACACTCTTAACACTCAAATACCACTTTTGGGTGATTAAATTTCCCCCTTCTTTATTCTAGAAATATAAAAAAGCGAAATGACTAGGATAAAGGAAAAAAGAAGTGTACCTAGACTTACTTGGGAGGTGAAGCCCATGAAGCTGGGTCTAAGTATGTGAAGCAAGGTTTGAGTATGTGAAGCTAGGTCTAATTATGTGAAAATTGCTCTAATGCATGTCTTGCAAGTGAAATGTGCATAAATTAGTCCTTGCTTTAAGATATATCAAAATCAAAAGACTAAACTGAGTAAATAAGTAAAATTGAGTAAAGAGATGGGAAAGAGGAAAGGAATGAATACACCTCATTGGGTACATGAACTAATGAATAAACTTGGTGACAACCTATGTGTATGCACGTATATAGTGATCAATTAGTGAATAACCTAGATTGAGTTGATGGCTTATTCAATCCTCACATGTGGGTGGTTTAATAACTCAATCTAGTTTTGACTCCATCATTGCCCGCCCCTACTTGGTGGATCATGACCTGTGAATAACTTAGATTGGACTGATGGTGTGTCTAACCTTCTTATGTAGGTGGCTCAAGAACTCAATCAGGTTATGACTCCATCATTTCCCACCCATGTGCAATAGATGCATCTAAAATTAAATTGTATGAAGTAACTATAACTATCTAACTGGGTATGTTAGCTTTGTGGCCACGCTAGCACATTAGATGGCTCCAAACAACTCAACAATGCCAACCATTACAAATGGAGTAAGGAATTAAACTAATGTGCAACCTGGAATATGATTTTGGGTGTATACAACATAGATAATGACATGGAATTTGTCATTCCATATAATCAACCGATGTGTAAGTGAGCATACAGAAATAATGTGTTGCACACATACCCCCAAATCTAATATCTAAGCATATGGATTCTAGATTGAGTTGTAATAATATGCATTTGGATATCTGAACTAAATATGGGAATGGTCATGAGATGCATGATGTCCCCATTCTAATAAAAATGGTATGAATCTGAGATAAACTAGTATGAATGATAAACAAAACTAAAAATTTTATAACTAAATCTGTGTAAACCTATAATGTACATGTTGTACTTTTCTGGCCAGTATAGGTTTTTATAAAACTAAGGCTACTAGATAGTAGTGTCATGTCTTAAATAGTAGCTTAGTGTTCTAATTTGGGTATTAGTGTCCTTTTAGTCTGATTTTTGTATAACTTTACTACTTTATAGGTCATTATTTTCCCACTATGTTTACCTAAGTCTAATTTTTTGTAATTTGAACCCGTGTGCTAAAAATGTATTGTCAATACAATGTATTACCGTGATTTCTATGACAAACTCCTATGAATGCCCCTCTTTTGAGGATATTTATTGAACATGTGCATGTAATATTCTCGAAAGAAAAAAACTCTAAAATATGTGTGTTAGCCGGAGGATATATGATATCTACATAATAATCCAATATAATGTGCATACATAACATCAAAATGTAAGATAATCTAAGCATAAGTTTTCAATATAAGATGTATGTCATGTCTAGCATTCACAAAGGTGTCAATATATATAACATCAAATCTAAGTAAATATTGGGTAGCTTTCTAGGGGATGGGGCATGATGTCCATCACGACACCCAAGTAGGAAAGGGGAGATGCATGATGTCCCTCATGGCATCTAAAATTAGTGTGTGTAACAATCAAATACAAGAGTCATGGCTATGACGCATACAAGGAGCATACATACAAAACACATGAGGCATGCAAAATAGGCCAAGGGGCCACAATATAAGGGACATGGGCACATGTCACTAAATATATGAAAATAAGACATACAAGGACATGTTCAAATGTCCACATATTCAAGTAAAAATTAAGTTAGCTTAGATCCACATAGAATGACATGCTCAAATGTTTGCATACACAATCAAGAAGGCACACACAAGGACATGGACACATGTCCAAAGCATAGATATTGTGAATAGGATTGGTGTAGATCAAAATAATAATGGCGTAATTAAATTCCCTCAAATAGAAGAAGCATAAATACATAGTCAAGTCTAAACTAAGAAAGTTAGAAATGAAAGTATGCATGACCATGTAATACAAATTTGTGTAAGAGCTAGAATGTACATATGTTGACTCTAAAGTAGTAATAGTCCACAAAAAATATGAGTAAGAGTAGCGTGATCATTATCAAGATATAACAATGTAAAATTTGGGATGTAAAGTATAGAAAGATAGAACCTGGGAATCAAAATTGTGTATAGGGTGCACCCAAGTGGGTGAATGTGTCAAGTGAAGACCCATGTATCGGTGTATATGCCCCTAGTGGGTAGATAATAGCAAGTCTAAATAAGTGTAGTGGACTTGAGTCCTATAGAAATCGGTAATAACTTGACAAGAATAAGTGAAGCATGCATGTATGATAAAATTGACTATAATAAGATAGCTAGCATATGTAGTGTCTGTAAAATAAATAAATGTAAACATAACAATGCATATAATCTATAATTTTGTGTTTTCTGAGTAATATTTGAATGTATTTGTATTTTTTGGATATATTATATTATTTTTATATTTTTTGGGTATAAGCTATGTAAAAAAACATGAAAATGAACTATATACAATGAGAAAGAGATAAGGAAAAAACATACAATAAGGGAGGAACAATACTAACCAATGAGTCTCTTGGGAGATTCACTATCAAGGTGGCTTATGTCAAATAAAGGAACTATGATCATGCATGTTATGTGAAAGGGAAATTGTGGTCCCATAATCTATTGTACCTAGTGATTTATATGTGGATCTACATGTGAAGTGATGTTATGAATCTATGGCACTAACTGTGGTGCCCTATGAATTATAGGGGTCTTAGGGACCCATCAGGTGGAAGAAGTTGTAAGTGGAATATGTACCCTATGCTGAGAACCCAAAGAACTCAATATGATTGATCTTAGTAGAAAGTGAGGAGAGGGAGGCTCTATAGAATCTATAACATATCTCTGATGTAGGGGTCTCTCTAATAATAGTATTCATGGGTGAGTATGCATATGTGGCAACACTATAGGAGTAGACCTCACTTTCATTGGTGGCTCTACTAAACTCTATGATGTACTGATAAGAACTGTGTTAGGAGCTATAACTGATAATTGCATTGTAACTAGTAATTATGTTATAACTGGTAACTAGGATGTAATTACCTATGGGATAGGTAGATGATACTCATATAGAAGACCCTCAAGTGTGACCACCTAATTTACATGTATATATTTTAGACACCTATGCACTATGTATCAGTTGGCTCAGCTATTGTATCCATGGCCTACCCAATAACATATCAAATATGTTAGCACTAGGTACTACTAAGAATTTAGTGGCCACATGTGCTGGTCCAACTTGTAGAGGAAGTATAATCTCTCTAATGGAGCTCTGAACATAACCACTAAAATCACTAATTAATATATATATAGGAGATATATCCTACTCTAAATACCCCAAATGTTGTAAAAATGTGATATTGCATATGCTAATGTTTGACCCATTATCAACCAGAACACTCTAGATAGGATGATGATCTATGTAGGCTTGTAAGAAGAGTGCATATAAATTTGTATCATCATCGACAATATCCTCCTCTAAGAAAGTGATGAGTGGTCTAGCAAGAAATATAGTATGGTACACACCAATAATATTGTGTAGTGGGTGTGTCTCCTATATAATAGCATGGTATGAAGATAGTGGTGGATGTAATTGATATGTGTTGTGAACACCTGAAGTGCTCCCTACCTCATTTAATGTGTGATTTCGAAATGGAAATGAGAATATTTTTAATGTATTAGTTTCCATTTGTTGTACTTTTGGTGCCTTTATAGGTGTGCCCACATCAATAATAATATCCTCAATCAAATCTTGTATCTTATGTTTCAGGTTGATGCATATGTTTGTTGTATAGCCTGGTGCCCTGTGATACTCATAAAATACATTAGAATCATAGTTCTTTGTAAGAGGCCATGTCATATCAACATCTTTGATAGGAGGGAGATATATGGCATTTCATTTTAAGAGCTATTGTAAAATATGTGTTGGTGATTCTGGAAGGTTGGTGAAAATTCTACGTGGAGGAGTTGATAAAACCAAGTGAGGAGATGGCTCTAAAGCTGTGTTAGCTATGGCCTTTACATCACTCTTATTTTTTGTGGCCCTTACCTTATATAGAGGCTTACTATAACTTTTAAAAAGTTGATTATGATCTAGATGTATATTTTAGTTTGCTCATTGAGAGAAGTTTGACTTCTCTTTCTTTCACTATGTGACACAAATCTATGAATGTTGGAAACTTATTAAACAAGATAGCTTTGTGTAATGCTGGTTGAAGACTTTGTGTAAAGATGTCCTGAAGCTCTTTATCTATCATGGGGCTAGTCAATTTAGCTAATATAGTATTGTATCATGAGACATATTCTGCAATAGGCTCATTTGACTTTTGTTTTAATTATGCAATTGAGAATATGAGATCTCATCATTGATATTTATGGAAAAGTGTGTTAAAAACATGTATATCGAAGGATTGAATGTAGTGTTAGAATGATTTAGTAGATCATAAAACTAATGTAAGGCATGATCCTTTAAACTATATGGAAACAACTTCGTGAGGAGCTAATCATTAGACACATAGTCTAAACATGTTATCTGAAAAGATCAGAGATGATGCTCTAGGTCACCCTCACCATCATAAAATGTAAGCTTAGGTGCCACAAATATGGATAGCAAGGGAGTTACCTCTATGCGATGTTCCAAAGCTGTATGTAAGAGAGCATTAGAATCCAAGGCATGTGATGGCTAGAGGCTCCCTACTCAAGATGTAACACCTTAGCTTACAGAGTATGAACCTTGTGCATAAGATATTATACATATAGAGTGGAGGAACTAGCCATAGGATGTGTAGTTGTCACTGAAGGTTGTTGAGTTACAATTTATTGTTATGATAATTGAGTTGGCCCCAATTTATGTGTAACAATGATATTAGCTGGGGGAGTTGAAGATTGACCATTGTTTGACTTTTGAAGTTCTTCGTGAATAATATCGATAAGGTCATATTGCATATCTAAATGTTTGAAAACAAAATTCTACAATTATCTCTTATCAATTTCATCAAATTGATTTTTGAATTCTTTCATTATATTGTGGGAATTAGGAAAATGATTTGTGTATTTTGAACCTTTAAAGAAATTTAATCTAGGAAAGATTCCAAAAAATAAATATTGAAACAAATCTGATATTTTATAACTAATATATGAGCATAGACATAAAAAGGATACAAACCCTAAGAGCATATAGGTTTAGGGTTTGAGCAATGTTTGAAGTAAGTCAAGTTCACCAAATATTTTAACCTTTTAAGACTTAACACATGTAAATCTTATGTTTGTTAAAGAGCTAAGTAGAATAAATCAAGGAAATAATATACAGTAAATACAACCACTAATTTGTTATAAAGTTGAATAGCTTTAACTTTTCTAAAAATAATAATAAATAGTGTGAGTAAGAACTTAACTAGAAAATAACTGAGACAAATGATCTAGGTGATAGAAATTAAGGTGGAAGTTGGTCTGAGTGTCATAAACTAGATCCCAATGTCAAAACCCCTTCTAAATAGTAGCACCACAATTGGACAGTAGCACCATTATTGGAAATGTCATATTAGTGTCTTGATATTGACGGTAGTGTCCTCTGTGCAGGATTATCCTAAGCTTCTAAGTGCAGATATGTCTAAATCTCTGAGGTCTGTTCTTGCATGCATGAATTTTGAAACCCTATATTTTTCTTGCAATGACTAACTTAGTGAGAAAACCCTAATCTTCCATGTATCTAGGGCATCTAGTTGATATGAGCTAAAAAGTGTGTTTGTTAGTCAAGTAAGCTGGACATCATCAACACCCTATTGTAAAGAGAGTTACCTACATACCAATATTCTGAGGAGGGATCAAGTTCATTGTATCTCTCCCCACCTAAGTGTTGGTGCAAGTGTAAGTGAATCTAGTATGATAATGGCATTGAGTGCCTTGAATGTGATTGAGACTAAAAATCTAGGTAATCTAAGCTTAGGAATATTATAGATGGTAATATGTATAAGTAGGCCAAAATAGGGATTGATAACCTTAATTATGCACAACTTATTTTGCGTTTGAATGTGCATTTTATATCGAATTTCCATCTAGTGGTTAGAGGGATAAAAGTCATGTATATATATTATATGATGCTTGTGCAGGTGATAAAAGAGGTCTAGGCTGACCCTAAGAAGTTCTAGTTTTGAAAATATATTCATTTGGGAAACAAAGAGGTAAAGGACATTAATGACATTTTTTGGGACACTAGCGGCATGTGGCATTAGTGTCCTTATTATGGCACTAGTGTCCAGCTAGTAGAAAACTAGGCACTATTGTAGTACCGATTTGCACCCTTGGAGAGGGTTCTTCAGGCTCTCTCTAATTGAGCTACATTATGGAAACAACCCCAGGTTATGGGTCACCTATGGTGGGCTTGGACCTCCAGAGAAGGCTAAATTCCTCTTGATGGATCACCTATACTAAAGTTATTACTAGGAAAAGGGTTAGAAAAGGGAAAAGGGATCCTAAGAAGGCTAAAAGGTTGATGCACCAAATTTAAATGAGAACTCACATAAGCATGAAGTAAACACTGAGGAAGCATAAGATAATTTTAGCTTACACAATCTCAAAAAACTTAGCTAGTTTTCATAAGTGTTTCATAAACTAGGTTCAGAAAGCAATGAATGAAGGCAAAGAGGATTTGTACTCACTAAGAGCTTGCATTAATGATAGAAATAACACTAATTTAGACTTACAACTAACTTGAAGACACCTATAAATGATCAAGAAAGAAGGACAATGGGCATGGAAGATTTTCAATCAGAATGCCATCATGCACAAGCTTTGTTACACATGATTTAGAGGGGAGAGATGGGCAAAGAAAGTCTTTATTACTTCAAGAGGTCTTTTATACAAATTTTGACAGGGTCTAGCCTTATCAAACGAGAATCTCTACTCTTTCATAATTGAGAGAGAATTTCTTATCAAAGGTGAGAGAGAGCTTATGAATGGGAAAGAATAGGAGATATAGAGAAAGGGCAAACAGAGAATGAAAGCATGCCTTCTAAGAGTAATAAATGAACTACCACCACCTTTCAATGAATGCTCAACCAAATTTTGATCAAATTAGGACATAATCTATCATAGACAAATTAACCTTAATTTATTCTGATATCCTTCAAGCTCTTTGAAAAACATATTAGAAGACAAAAATGTGTTTTGGATGATGAGTCATGCTCCTGACAAGAAGGAAAACCCTTATACATCTAGAAATCCACTTAAATGCTCTAACTAGTTCTTCCAACCACCAGATCTCCATCTTGGGACTTTACACCATCTTCTACTTAGCTTGCTTATAACAACAAAATCTTTATGTCCATCAACCTGACTGAACCATGACTATGTCTGCTTTACACGACTGAATGTTCCTACTAAATTATGGATGATATGACTATGTCTACTTTAGGCAGCTGAATATTCTTACTGAATTGTGGATGATATGACTATCATATTTATGCTTTGGTGTGATCTTTACTACAACCCCTAAACACATATATATTATAGATGAAACTAATCCCATTTATTGGTTTTCATAAATTCATCATATATACTAGGGTGCATTTACGTCGCTTGAACATCTTAATATCCCACCATCGATCTTTATTAGACCCAAAAGGTCGATTCTACATCCATAGAGCCTTAATAACATCATTAAAACTTGAAATATCCATTCTAGTTCATCCTAGGATCATACTCAAACTCAACTCTATGCATCTATCTACCTAGGTCTAGGTCAAAAACCACCTTATTGACCTCCATCGAAAATATCCTAACCTCAACTTTATTCAATGGTCATCGATCATTGATTCAAGACTATCAAATTTAAACACTTGGTAGCCTCTTATTAGATCTGAGATATATTAACTTATTGACCTTGATTTCATCGTTGATCTTTATCTGTATATATGAATGCAAGCCATAGATCTTCTACCATTTTAACATGCTTAAAACACTTGTCACCCACACATTTGCTCTTAGGATCTGCTAACCCTTTGATCCATCTCTCACCATTAGAAATTCTTTGTATGATTGCATGCACACCATCGATCTACTTGGACCCACTAATTTTATCTTTGCTCGCACACCATTAGATCTACTTTGTACGATTACATGTGCACCTTCAATCTGCTTGGTCCCACTAGTTTTGTCAGTCATCGCATGCCATTGGATTTACTTTGTATGATTACATGCGCACCATCAATATTGACACTTGTCAACTCTACATTCATCCTTAGGAGCTTTTGAATCTAAATAGCTATTTTAAGAGGCTTAAACTTGACGTCTGCATGCACATCCTACTCTGCAAGTTTAACTTTAAAAATTTATATCTTGAGATAGAGAACTCATCAAGATACAATATTTTTAAGGGACATTATCGACATGAAAAATATTATGTCCATGTGGTCTTTTGTCCTTGATCGATTCCCTAAGTGTATTTATCAAATGTATAACTAGAATGGCTTATTCATCCCTATCTGATGTGTTCATGACAGTCTACTTCTGGATTTGTGCAAGACACTATTATCCCTTTAGAAGGCTCCAATAAACTTCTAAGACTTTGTGCAATCCGTTTCATGCCCTTGAATGCTTGAAACACCATGAGAACCTGTTGGTCTTCTTCCCTTGCAACTCTAGACCTATTTCAAGACTTGCTTCTCAAAGATCAATAAAACACACTTTAAGCCTGTTTTAAGTGTTTTAGAAGCTTTGTAAGTGACATTTGATCTTCTTCTTCATTACTTGGTCACCCACTCAATCAATAACTCTATTCAGTGTATCACTTCATCCAGGAACTTCCATAAATTGATCTATCTAGGCAAATTTTTGTATGTAGGCCAAAATTGGCCAATAAGCACGAAGGGCCAAGAACAGTAAATGAGGGTTTGGGACTACTTTAAGGCTGACTAAAGATTCTTATGGCCTATACAAAGGCTAGATAAGTGTGATAATAGTCTCTAGGATAGGTTTAGGGCTAAGATAGGGATATGTAGTCTCAATTAGTCACTCTTAACACTCAAATACCACTTTTGGGTGATTGCACAAATTAAAAACAACTTTATTACTTAGAAAAGGTCAACACTACACTTTGATGCATGAAAGAGTTACCTTAATGTCTATAAAATAAAAAAACATAAATCCTTCATGACTAGATTTTTTTTATTTGATCCCTTTACCCTGGCTATCTTAGTTCTCAACCCTCTTGTAGTAAATAAAATCAAAAGTAAAAGGAAAAGGAAAATATGAATATCTCAATAAAATTAAAAAAAATATCCCAAGAAAGGGTGAATCGATTAATCTCTATCATGGTTATAGATGCTTCGATGATAATGGAACAAGGCCTAGAGTGGAGCTAGAGGTATCTTGACAAGGGTATAGATGCTTGGCTAGTAATAGAGCAATGCCCAAGCCTTCCACCCTTAGCCAATGAATGAATAAAATCAAACACCCTTTTAGAAGTTAAAATCATGAAGGTCACTCCCACGTTCTATCAAATAATCTCAAATCTAAAAGGTATATGAATCACTCTTCACACACGTTGACTTCTTGAAGGGATTAAAACTTAGTGTGTTGTATGTTAAAACTTACCCAAATGTCCAATTTTTCTCTTACATATGAAATTTTCTCCCATTATCTATTTAGTGCATCTAAGGTTAAACCATTAATTTTGAGTTCAAACACTTGAAGGTGTTTTCCCCATGGTCATGAGTTGTTGTGGCTAACATATGCCCAATTCCTTTTGAAATGGAAAGCAAATTTAAATTTAAATGAATGTCTATTAGTAAGTGCATACTGACTAAAATTTAAGTTTAAAGCTAATTTATCTTTCATTTTCCATTAATATTTGGAGTCAATTTATTATTCAAGCTTCTTTTCTTCTCCCTTTTCAATTTTAATATTTTGATAAAGTGATTTGAATGCAGAGCTCGGGTGCACAAATTGAAAGATGTAATGCATTGAATCGTTCTATGCTTTTGAAATAAAATAGCAAGGAGGGTCTCTTTAGGATTTTTTTAGCTATTTCATTTATTATTTTCGCTTTGGAATTTTAATCTTGGGTTTATACTAAGTCTTTTATTCTAAGTCTTTTTCATATAAGCTTGAAGACTTGTTCATAGGTTTTTACACCTATTTGTGCCCTATTATGCACAATTGCATGGCATCTAGTTTGGCTCTATGCTTTATTTTGTACATGGTTTTATTTTAATAAGTTGATTTTTAGAGTATTTCATCACTAATTCTTCGTTCTTTGCCATGCAGACTCAAATGACTTAGTTACATGTTCTCGTAACTTAGTCACATTACTTCACAACATTTTTAACTTTTGAAGGTAGGTTTGACTCAATACTTTTTCCATGTGGCACATTTTTGAGGCTTCATAGTATTAGCAACCAAAAAAAATTAAGAATCAAATTTGTAAAGGGTCCAAGTCTTCGATCTATGCCACATACCATGATTTTATGTAATCTCATATTTATGAGATATAAAAAAGGTTTGTAGTGTCAAAGACTGGTGAAATCGTGAAGTAACCATAACTTGCCAAGTGTTAACCTTGTATTCACTCAAACTTCCACACTTAGTTGTAAGTTTTTCAGAAAATAAAATACTATGAGGTTGTGAGGTAATCACATGTCACCACATGGAATGACCTTACATGTCTTTATAATGCAAATATCCATTCATAAATTAATAGGGATGTGACTCAATCAATGGACACCACTTATCATCATCATGTTGGATTACATAAAAAGGAGGTCTTGTATGCAAACATTCAATTAAGGCCAAATCTATGAGAAATGACCCCACATGGAAAGGATTTAAGGAAGAAGGACATGGAGGATCTCTACTATTAAAAGTAATGGCCTTGTCACTCCAAGAACACATAGTCATAATTTATGGCCATCACTACTTGCCAAACTGTCAAATTTGTAGGTGTTACAACAACATTTAGTCATCCACTATCAATATTTATGGTTGGATGCATTTATCAAACATGAAACAACCATGATAACCATGATATTTTGTAAGATATTGGTATGGGATTGTAATAGAATTAAATGCTTATAAGGACACATTTATTAGACATGGAGCAGCCATGCTTACATTGAATTATTTTTAAGAAGGGGGACTAATATAAAAATATTTTGGAAAACATTGTAAAGAGAGAAGGAAATTCTAATAGAAGGCAAGGAAGAGAATTTATAAATTTATAGGAATGTTCATCAATCTCTTTTTTGCTCCCTTTTGTTAAATTTATCAATTCTCCATATGGATGTGGTAGTTGTGAACTCCTTTCTGGATAATGTTATGAATTTTGATTGAATTTTTTGGATTTAGTAAGGCTAAGTGAATTACTAACCTGACTATACCTTTTTGTATTGGCTATGATAAAATTGATTATTATAGATAAATGTGTTATGCTAATAATTTTTCTATAGTGATTCATCTTATAAATCCATGCTGAGAAGATAATATCCACTAAGAACTTTCCCATAGACTCCCTATCATGTCTACCTAAGTTTAGGAATAAGATAAACTATGTAGATATAGCTAAATGTTGGTCGTATTTAGAAATTCCCATGCAAGTGTTAATATCTCCTCTAAATCTGAGAGCCTTCTTCTTTACTGTGCTACCCTTTTCTCCCCTTTTTTGTGTTTATTTGATCTAACCTTCACTTATAATTTAGGAATCATTGTGAATATTCATCCAAGAGAGTTTACAGGCTTCAAAAATACTATGGAGACTTGAATTCAGTGTTTAATTCCTATGGTGGTAATATTTATGTTTCTCACATAGTCATTCTAAGCAGGTTACATAGGGGAGAACTAAATACTACAACTCGTGCCATGTATTGTCCTTGATAATCGTAAAATGAGAGGGATTTTATCTCATTAATTTTCCCTAGGGGTGTGCATAAAATACACATTAATAACACTTAACTTAGTTCTTATAAGCCCCCTAGATGTTTGTAAAATATTGAAAATAACATTATAATAATTGCCATAATTTATCAGGAAAACAAACTATGATAATGCAATGTATTATTAACATGAACTTTAATTATTCAATGAATGTTCTAATTATTACTTGATTTATTTAAAATGCCTATAGATGTTTGTACAATATTGACAAAAACACTCCAATAATTATAATAAGTTATTAGTAAAGCAAACTCGTGCAATGAAATGTATGAACTTAAATTATTCAATGAATGGTCTAATTATTAGTTAATTTATATAAAATGTTAATAGATGCTCAATCAATTACTATGTACAATAATGGATTCTTACCAAAATACTATATGATATCTAGATTTTTTTCAAAATTCTTAATGCACTACAGAACTTGTGTACTTATAGATGCCTTGAATTTAAATTAGGACCTATTGGCATCCAACCCAACATCCAATGATCAAGAAGAAAAAAATAGAACAAGGGTACATGGGGAAAGGAGTAGAAGGACTTGAAAGAACACTGATAAGAATGTACAATGACGCTTTGGACATCTCCAAAGCATCAATGCACACATTGGACAAGGAGTCTGAAATGTGAGAAAACTTGGGGAAATGAATATGACAATTGGAGCACATTAGAAGAAGGTGCAAGGGCCACATAAAATTAATAAATGCCCCAATAATTGGTCAAATTATTTAGTAAAATTAATATTTTTTCCTCTAAAACTCGTGAATTAACTTTGAATGTGCACGTAAATCTTGCAAGAATATTCCTTCCTTTTCTACACATGCATGGGTGCGTACCAATAATAATAATAATAATAATAATCTATTAAAATATAGAAAACTAAAAATGATATACCTAATTTTACTAAATGTGTATATAATGTCTATGTTAGACCATAAGCCTTTAAACCTATGCTCAATCTAGAATACATTTATGAGAGCATTTTTTTTTGTGACAAAAATCAAACTAAACCAAAATTATAAGTAGTGTTCTAAATGAAGTTGAATACAATCCTAAATAAATATGACGTCCTATGAACATGAGGCAGAGTTAGAAACCTTTATCAAATATGGGCCTCCATATTTGAATAAAATTTGAGGCATTAGAATTTGAAGTGAAAAACTATGTTAGCTAGGGGCCTCCAAATCCATCCTACAAAATATGATAATGCACATACTTCAATAATATATATTTAAATATTATGAGTGGGATACATATCCCCCATTTTGATATTTGAGATGAAGATGTGATGCATAAATCTCAAAATAAAGGGATTAACATCATATGTAAGATTAACATTTGTAGCATATATGTCATGAATAAATTTCTCCATATGGGTTGATGATATAATCAATATAATATTAACAAAAATGTACCTAATATGGGTTCAAGATATAATAATATTAAATAATAAGTACAAGGTCATTCCCCTAATGGACACATGATACGAATCATGGAAACATATGAAAGGAGTAAAATCTTGTGCATGATATAGATCATGGCACCATTAAAAAAAATGTTTGATGAATATATCTATAATATGAGACATGGCAGATAATGGTCAAGCACAAAGCAAACACTTCAGATAATAGAATCATGCCAAGCACATAGAAAGCACAAAGAATTTGTATTTAGTGCATAAAAGATATACAAGGCATCAAAACACATATTAGGTAAATAATTCAATGAAGACACATCAAGAACCATATATGCAAGTCAAAATAACTAAATACATTTCAAGTACTATGGATGAACATCAACCACATTAAATAAAGATTAAGCATGATACCAATAAGTAAACTATATGACTAGACACAAAGTAGACACTTGATGTTTCCCCCAAGTAAACATGAGATGTTCACCCAAAGTTTCCCTTGAAAAAATGCATGATGTTCCCTGATCCTATTGTGAAGCAAAAATCATGAATCTATAATTTGGTGGGAAACAAAAACATGTCTATCTTGACAATCACACTAGTAGTATGTATGTCAATGGTGGTGAAATAAGGCATGTATCTAAAGACATAGGATATTAACATGATGTGCACCCTAACATAATCATAATATACATTCTCCTTGCAATCATTTAATGAAATATAAGGAATTCATCACAATACAAAGCATCTCACGATTATATTGCACATAATGAATTCTTATACCAATCACTACAAAAGTAATGAAATATAAAATAAATTGTGTATGAGGTCTTAAAATAAAAATTATGCAATGAATCATATAAATAAAGAGCATTTGGTTTTCGTCATAAGGAGTTGATTACAAAATATAACTAATAATACCAAGGAATTCATGATAATCACTGTGAGATATATAAGACGAGGCACTACATTTGTACAAGGTATTGAGATACCTATGATTCTAGAGATAATAAATCATCATGTGAGTAATTACTCTTATGAATAATTTATTCCATATGTTGATTCTCTTTATGCTCTTGTGATTGTTTGAAATTTATAGGATTATTGGGGTTTTTCTAGTGCTTTATTAACAACATGCATCACTAATGCATGCCCAACAGATTAATATAAACCCACTACATTTCCTTATGACTCAAGCATTATTGATTACTCACCCAATGCACAAAGAGATAGATTACCAAGGCACGTTGGGTTAGATGATAAAGCTGGTAATAATATGACAACCATTTATGAATGTGCAAATCATTCTTGATGATACTTAAGAGATAAATACACCAATTTAACAATAAGAATCACTCATGAATGTATCATCATTACACATTAAGGAAGGCTTAAATAACACATGTCTATTAATTTATTATAATTATCTGCAATACATCAACATGTAAGACTTTTATAGTTCATGCCAACTTAAAAAATGGAAACTTTATAATATGGTTTAATAATATATCCTATTAGTGTATTATTAAATTATTAATAACGACCTTCAATCCTATTACAAATGTCAAGGAAATATTTTATAGACACATTACTCACCTTTTGTCCTTTCAACTCATAGAAAACTAATTCAAACACATGTCTAACATAGTTTCCTTGAAATGGCCCTTGCTTTATATAGCTAACTTCTTGTTCGGTGCTAATTGTCCTTATCCTTGTAATCCACATTTCATGCACATAATTATTCCTATTTATATGATCCATAGATTTATAGTCACATATCTTCATCTTAACACACTTCTATGAATCTCAACAACTAGCTCTCCACCTTATATGCTCCCTATATATATATTGTCCATACCTTATTTTACTGGCACAGAGTCCTTTATTAGGGCACATTGGAAAAATTAGACAAAAACTCTCAAGACCTCATTATTATATTATCATGTGCTCTTATGTATTCACACACACCTTTACATACATAACTTCCTAAGCATGCTACTTAAAAATATTCTATATCTATGCATGACTTAACTTATCAAAACATGGTTTCTTCCACTAATGGTATCCTTGTCTAGTGATGCTTGCATGAAACCATAATTACCAAAAATTTAGGGTCAACATATTCCTATAATTCTAAGAATCCAAATAATCCATAAGGGTTTTAAAAAGAGTTCAAGATAAAAATGTATGTGATTCAGGGAAAGATATCGGATCCTAGAGACACCATTTAGTTTCTTTGGATTACACAGACTTAAGGCTAGACTCGATAATAACCAGGCTATGACTATAAGCAAATGCCTATTCTACTAAAATAAAACGAAGCATACATATCTAGTATTCTATCCATGTAACTAAAAGTAAGATGCTACAAGGAAACATGATTTTCAAATGCATATACACTAAAATATGGTATTAGAGATTTGATAATGTTAATCTTCAGCTTTCTTTTCTATACATGACTTGTGCATATATTTATAACTCTTGTACGCCCTTATCTCCTATCCAATTGCCTTATATAGGCCCAACCTTCCAAATTTTCTATTATTCACCTATATGAATTTCCTAGTATGTGTCTAATCTACTTATTATCATACTCAAGCTGTTTGTTGATAATCATATCACTATTCATGTTTTCCATACACCTTCAACCATACTTAGGTGCCTCTATATTTACATAGGTATCCACCTCTGTTGTAATTATTTACATGCCAAACAACTATCATTTTAAAAATTTATAAAATATTATGGGTTGACAAATACATTTTGCATGTTAGTGGCATGAAAAATTACTCAAAGAGTCATCTATTAATACATAATAGGTCTAAGCATATTCCCTATCCATCACTTATCAAGAGAACAAATTTACACATTTGTAAGTTAATAGGGATTTCCATAAACTTCCCAAATAAAAAAGTAGTTGTAAGTAGGCACTAACCATGTTTGAAGCACCTAAGCCAAATCAACTTTTTCCATTGTCTAGTGTCTAAAGATATATTACATGTTGTATCTATCTATAGGATCACTATCGCACACATACATTAAGGGGAAGAACTACATGTGGTTTAACTTCCCATTTCAAAGTTTAGATACATAGCCAATGCTCAACCATTCATTGAGGAGTGGTTAAGGTCAACTCAACCCATCACTTTTCCTTATTTTTATAAGTTAAGCTAGTGTTAAAAGTGGAACTAGGGTTTTTAACTGAAGGAGACAAGAAATGGATTCATCAAACATAGTGAGTGATTGATATCACAAAATGATAATTTACAAGTAGATGTTGTAACCCATGCTAAAATAATGTTGCAAAATATATAGGGATGGTTCTAAAAAAAGAATATGCTTATATTTATCGTAATTATCTATATCTTGATGAACTCATCAAGGTGAAACTAAGTATCTAGTTTCCTGATTTGAGCAATTTTAGTCCATTCTAGTCCTTTTCGACACCTACACATAGTCTCAGACCTGCACAGTCCTAAAACAAGACAAGTTTCTTAATCCCTTAGGTCATTTCTATTTATAACAAGATGAAATAGTTCAATTATATTCTATTTTAAGATTCATATCTTCTTTAATTTATAAATATTGTAAAATGTATAATTATTCAAAGTTTTATCTTGTTAGATCACATTAAATATTAAATAATGTAAAACATATTAGTGAACTTGATCCTTATATTGAGTGCATCAAAACCCTAGGTATTTCTTTAGTGTTCTATCTTGTTTAACCCTTTTTGGAATTGAAGGTTAGGGGAAGAATAAACTAATTAGATAAATGGCTAAGCTATTCTAAAATCATGCCAATTAAATAATCCAAATTCACAATATTTTAACATAGTGTTAAATTATGAAAGTTTATTAAATATAGAAAGTACATTTCCAAACAATAATTTGAATTTAGCCACATGAATAAGGAATATAAATTGGTTTATTTATTGATGTGTAGGTAGATTCGGTAAATATAAGTACATGAGAATACAGGATGATGCTTTGTAGTGATTCATCAAATTATGAGTATTTACTCTCTATCAGGTTGGACACTACTATCAAAATCTAGACACTACCATTGACATTTTTATATTGAATCTCATGCTTCTGTCTAGTATGGAATACATGTCCTTTTCTAGAATGACCAACTACATCTATTAGGGTTCACTTTTGCCTGGAATATTATCAACTCAAATTACATGCATAGGTTATGGATATTAGACTTTTACTCAAAACCTTTGGTCTTCCAACTTGGTCATGTCACCTTGAAAAATAGGGTTAGTGGCCTCAAATGAAGTTCATCTGACCTAAAACACCCCTCTATTAATGAGTGCTACCTACATATCCATATAATCTAAATATGGCCTCATACTGATGTAATTATCCCCTTATGTGGGCTTATGTGTGCTATATATGAGTTCATGTAGTGATCTAGCTCGTAAATTGAAAAAATACTAATCATAGGCTACTCTTTGAATGTTCAACCTTGCAATAAGACTGCTACTATGACTAATTTAGAATTAGGAAGAATAGGGTAGTAGATTTCAATTATGCAAATGATTAAGTGTGAGATTGATAGGTGCTTTCTTGGTAATTGATAGAGGATAATGAATGACTTTTTATTTTTTATTCATACCACACATTTTAAAATGATCTCATGGGAGGGTTAAAATATTACCATAAGCAAACCCATACATGTCAAAATATTTTTAAATTTGATCATTTGTAAGGCTCAAACACTAGCATCATATTTAGGACACTACCATCAACACTATTGTCCTCGTCTGGACAATAGTGTCTGGGAGGATAAAAAGTTATTGAAATTTTGAAATTGCTTGAGTAGGATATATATCATGTTTTATGCATATTGTGGGCTATAGGTGATTTGGGTAATCAAAATATCAGGGCCAAACTATAGGATAAGCATTTCAGCACAATGAGATGGTAAACACGATCCTTTTAGCACTGAGAAGGTCATGAACTAAAGGGTTGAGCCATTATTATATGTCAAGTGTACACGACTAGTTTATCATATATAATAATATTTTAGTATCTACATTTTCCCCTCCTTCAATCTAGTGATGCATAAGGATGAAATTACTAGTTTAAAGGAAAGAAATGCATACCTTGGTGTATACAACACACCTTGTCTTTGATTGAGCCTTGTTTGAATTTGATATTTGTATATTAAATGCAACCAAGAGCATGTTACAATGTCATTACTACTTATAATCTAAAAATTAAATAATTGAAATACTTGAAAGAAAAGAATGTAAGGAAGAAGTACATATGTATGTCATTGCAACCATGTTCCTCATTAGTAGCTTGTTTTATTAATTTTATTTATTTATTAAATAATTAGAGAGAGAGGATCACAACTAAACCATGGAGATGTGAATATAAGAATTGGAGGTTGATCATGCACATAGTCTAGTACAAGGGTGAGTTGTTCCAAGGCCATCGAGATCATCAAATATCAATTGCACAACTCAAGTATATATATAATATAGCCAATCTAGACAATATTACCCAAGTCAAATGGTGTAACCATATCAACTTGCAAAAAGGAAGTAATGCCAAGGCCATCAAGCATGCTGAGTCTCAATTGAACTACTCAAGGGAGCCAATTACTATAGAGAAATAAAGCTTAGTTAGTGCATCTTGGTAAGGTATATGTATACATGTGTATATAATATGAATATGCATTTGTGATTTGGTGCATTTTCATGGAATATACACTTATGATGTGTCTTAATCTGAAGTATATATCAAAATGTAACCTCTGATCTATAACCTATGTATAATATTTGTCATAAATTTGAAAAACTATGTCTTAAATCTGAAAAACTTTGTATCAAATATGTAAAATTGGTGATAAATGTATATGATTCTGACCCAAGTGTATATCTGAATCATGTAAATTGTATCGAGTTCTCCCAATTGTGTGTATGTGGAATCATGTCTCTATGACATACCCCTCTCTTGCGGTGAGGGGAATGCAATGTGGTAATCACCTTATCTCAGAAGGATAGGATAACCATGCCATATATGTATCAATCATGTAGTAAAGAATCATATGATGGTATCATGTCTAAGTATATATATCAATGAAGCTAGTAATATCCAAATATAATAAGCCTTGAGATGCATGATATGGATCATGTCAATATCTATGAGTAACAATCACAAACTTAAAAAATAATCAAGCACACACACAAGAACACCCAATGTCACACAAAAGGGATCTAAGGAGACCAAAAACATGAGGCATGTTTAAATCCCACACACTAAAATGAGAAGTCATGTTCAAATGTTTGCATACAAAAAAAAATAATCATAAGAACTGTGGCCAATAAATAAAGAACATGTACAAATGTTCCACAATCAAGACAAGATAGCAAATAATAATTACACTCAAGTAAGCCATGTGAGATGATAAATAAGTAAAATATAGGCAACTATCATAAGCATATCATACTAGTCACTGCATACATGCTTAGAAAAATGTCCTATATCATAGCATATATAGCACACTGTGTAAGATGTAAGCATAAGTATAGACATGTGTGAGGATTAATATATAAGTCAAACATGATAACGTAAAGTGATCATAAAATAATAACACATGTAGTAATCGTGATCAATAGAAGCATATTGCCCAACATAGTGTGTCAAGTGGGTAGATGAAAGGTCCACTATTTGCAGACACATCTATCATGGATCTAGTGTATAACTATATCACACTCAATTACCTACGAAACATATGTGTGTATAGAAAATAAAATGATATGATATATAATAGCATAAATTAAATAACATATGCAAAAGCTAATAAACATGTAATTGCTAAGTATTTTTTATTTTTGAATTATTTGAACATTTTTTTATTTTATTGATTTTTATTTTTAAAAAATTTTAGGTGTGATATTTATGCAAGTGTATAATGTTCACTAGGTTTTTTAGGGGCTTTACTTTAAGTGTATCCAGGTAGTACATGTCTTTTCCCAAGTTATCTATAACTATGAATAGACCTAACCAATTTGGTTTGAGTTTCCCTTTCTTCTCTTTTTCTGCATTAGTATTCTTTTGATTTTCTTTCAATACCAAATCACCCACATCAAATACACGTAGCCAAACCTTTTTGTTGTATGCTCGCTTAACCTAATCCAAATAAACCCTTAGATTCTAAATAGCATATGCTTATTTTGCATCCAACTATTCTAACTCATGTAATCGCTTCTCTCGATACTCATTATTGTGAAGAATGTCTTTAGAGAAACACACAAAGATGGGATTTCAAGATTAATTAGCAGAACTACCTTTCTACCATAAACCAAACTATAAGGTGTAGCTCAAATAGGTGTGCATACGCTAGTGTAATATGCCCATAAGGCAAAAACTATAATTTTTAACATTTTTTCCATGTATTTTGAGAATACTCTTGTTTGTTGCTTCTGATTGACCATTACATTGTAGGTAGTAGGGTGGAGAGAAAGTGTGTTTTATTTTGTATTTATTATAAAAATGCTTCATTGTTTTATTATTAAATGATGACCCATTATCTATAATAATAGCTAAATATAAACCAAATTGAGAAATAATATTGGTCACCAAAAACTTGCATATGTCATCTTTAGTGATAAACTCAAGTAGGATAACTTCTAACCATTTTGTGAAATATTCTGTAGTTGTGATTATGAATTTGTGGCCTTCTATTGATATCAGATTTATTTTTTCAATCAAATAAAAGCCTTCAAAGGGTGAATGGCCATGGTGAAGCAATTAGATACAATTCATGAGATAAAACATGATTTAAATTGTTATCATCTGACATTGGATACATAACATGCTCGACACATTATTATTCCATTATGGGCCAATAATAACCCTATTGTAATAATTTTTGAAATGTTGATATTCCACTGAAATGCCCCCCACACTCACTATCATACATCTCTAGAAGTGTAGTTCTTGCCTCATATTTTCTAAGACATCAGAGTAATTTTCCATCGAAGCCTCTTTTAAAAAAGGCATCTCTAATGATAACATAATGAAGTGCCTCACTTTGTAGCTTACACTTATCATTTCGAGTGAAATGATATGGTATAAAAGCTTGATCTAGGAAATTGTAAATATCACTGTACCTTTTTGTATTTCCTATAGTATGCATAATTACAATATCTACTAAAGCATCCATTTTATCTAGTGTAATTCTAGGTTGGCATAACGATTGTATTATAAAATTGATGTAATGATCATTGATATCAAGGGGTAGTAATGATGTTACACTGGTCATTGCATCAACATGATGGTTATCCTTATGTGGGATACTTTTGATAGAAAAAGTGTTGAATATTTTTTTAAATCTATGTACCATTTGTTTATATGGAAGTAAATGCTCTTCTTTGGTTTGGTAATGATTTGTAACCTGATTGACAACTAACTAAGACTCGCCATAAACTTGAATAATCTTAACATGGATTATATGAGTTATATATAACATGATGATCAAGGCTTCATATTTTTCTATATTATTGGTGCATGAGAAAGTCAGTCTATAATAAAATGACGTATATTATCATTTAGGGGTATGGAAAATGATGCATACACTCACACCTATCATACATTTGGATCAATCTAAGAACATAGTCCATGTGTTATTTGATATATGATAAGCCATTGGCTCATCATAGAAAGCCTTAGTCATTAGAAAGGTGTATGATAGTGGAGCCCCATCTAGCTAATTGATTACAACTTAGAATTTTATTGATTTTTGAGATATGAACTTAAGATCAATTTTTATGAGTTACATCACCTAATTAGCTATTTGATCTGCTAGATGTGTTTTGTTCATGATAAATTTTAATGGGTTTTCTTTGACTATAACATGGATCTTATTATAAAGCATGTAGTCTCATAATTTCTATGTAGCAAATACTAATGCCAAACATAGTTTTTCCATAAAAGTATACTTGCATTCATAACCAACCAATTGATAGGTAATGTAATAAATTTCACATTCCCTATGATCATCATCATACCATGCTAATAAGGCCCCCAATGCCTCATGAGTTGTTGAAATATAAAGAAATAATGGTCTATTTGCTATTGGAGGCATGAACACAAGTGGATTTGCTAAATATTATTTGATTGTATCAAAAATATTCTAACACACTTTGCCCAAGATAAATTGTTAGGTTGTGGAGCTAAAAGCTTCACCAGGATGCAAACAGGAGAAGTTACGGAGGATGCAGAGTTGCAGGGAGTTGCAAAATCAGTTGCAGGGAAACCGGCGTCAGTCTGATCAACCGACGTCGATCAGATGGTAGTGAGGAAGCAACCGGCATTGGTTACCAGTCGGCCGACATCGGTCATGGAAGAGCCGCCGTCGGCAGCCCGTGTGAGAACAGGCAGTTTGCATGTTGAGTCTGGAGAGTCTATTTTGAGACTGTTAATTTGCATGTTGAAGGCTAGTCTTAGTCTTGAGTTGCATGTCTAATTATTGTAATTAGGTTAGTTTAATTATTGTAAGCATGAGATCTATATATGGACTCATGGGCTATATTGTAAACTTGTAGCTAGTGAGTAAGAGAGCAATAAGCTCCTTCAGAGAGAAGAGAGAAATGGTGTGTTCCTCCTAGTGCCACAGTACCAAGGTGGGTACTGGTTTGGAGAATCAGAAGGGTTCTTCGTATGTGTATGATCTTGGTCAGCATGTGTGCATGAATTTCTATAGGAGATCTACAATGGTGAGTAAGGTCTAGTGATTTGCAGGTAGCAGTAGAGAGCAGGAGATCTACTTGGAGTACAGTTGTGTACTTGGTGAACTGGCAGCGTGTTACTGACTGGTTGGAGAGGTGAACATCAATTCTATATTGGAGTTGATTGTTGTGACCAAGAGAGAGAGGGAAGAAGGTCTTGAGGTGTGGCAAACCTTTGAGGTGGAAGAAGAAGTGGCATCTTCTTTATTGTTTATTCTTCTGAGTGATTATTAATACAATTGTGTATTGTCTTCATATTCCTGTGTTGTTTCATATTTCTAGTTACTTATTGATTCTGGTTAAATTCCGTGTTTAGTTGCTAATACAAGAAGTAATCATATGTGCTCTATTGGTAGAGCAAGATCCTGACTAAGTAGGCATCGGAGCATGTTTATTATTCTAGGTTCCTGACATGTGGTATCAGAGCTTTTGGTTGGGTTGACTAATAGGTGGTTCAGATCTGGTAGTGTTTTTGATTACAGGTCACTCACAGGGGTTTCAGATTGAGTGGGAGTATAGCAATGGCAGAAGAAAGTAAGCTACAAATGGAGAAACTGAATAGCATGAATGGTCTGATTGATGGAAAGAAAGAGCAGGTAAAAAGAGATTGTTGGTCGGTAGAAGATCAGCGCATAGAAGCATATGTTGTAGGTGATGTTGCACAAGATGTTCTGGATAAAGTGGAATCTTTGTTTACAGATTCTTTTGCCTCTTTCCATGCAGCCTGAAATAGAGCATCTTTTCATGGGTATGTCTTTGGAGACTTTGGAGAGATTTATTTAGGGGTTGGAGAGCCTTGTCAGATGATTGACAAAGGGGAAGTGAAGCTGAAATTGCAGATGGATGACACACAGTGGTTGAAGGAAGTCATGCAGGTACCAGTCTTGGAGATGATTCTAATTTCTTCAGGAAATTTGGGTGATGAGAGATGCAATGTAACTCTCACAGTGGACACACTTGAATTAGATGGTGGTAAGAAAGTAGGTATCCTTTATCTATCTACTTATATTGCTGATTCACCTTCTGTTGCAGAGATGTGGCTTCATAGGCTTGGTCACATATGTAGAAGGAGAATGCAGGTTTTGAAGCAGAAGTCAGATGTCTTTGACAAGCTAAAGAACTAGAAAGCCTTAGTGTTCATGGAGGAGATGACGGACAGAGATCAAGTGAAGGAACTGAATTATTCTAAGTAGAGCAAGGTTGATTTGATTAGGATTTTGATCCATGGAGAGCTCGTGGGTAAAAAGTTATCACTCACAGACGAACACAAGTATCGGTGTCAGTCAGACAGTAACCGATGTTGGCAGAAGGAAGACCGACGTCGGTCATGAAGGAACCGACGTCGACAAAAAGGACACTGACGTCAGCCAGGGAAATGATGTCAGCAGTCAGGGTCAGTATAGGGAGCCGACATCGGTCGGGAGCAGACTGGGAGATGGCTAAGATCGGTCACTAGTACGGATGGTGGGCAGACAGCAAGCTATTAACAAGTCTCAAATGCTCATGTTGAGGTCAGAAAGGGTAAGTGAACCTCATATTCATTGTTCACCTTCTTTATATTGCTTACTGATGGTCAAGAACCAGGAAGATGAGAAGAAGCAATGCAGGTAGAATCCAGATACAGTGGGAGCTTGGCATGGATGAGGAGTGTGAGTCCTTGGAGAAGAACCAAACAGGTATTTGTTGGTAGAGTTGTCAGCTGGAAGTAAGCACTGACAGACAAAATGGATTCCCAAGTTAAAGAAGAGAGTGGATGGACACAAGAGACAGAAGGCCAAGGTATAGGTCTTGAGGAAGCTACAAGATAGTGGTACAAGTTTGACAGGTGGATGACTAAGCATGGCTTCAGTCAACGTCAGTGTAACTATTGTGTTTGTCTTACCAGGTGGATGATGATTGCAACATTATCTAGTTACTGTATGTGGGTTATTTGCTAGCAAGTTTGTACATACAGGGATTTGTTGAGCTAAAGGTAAGGTTAGTTCAGAGGCGTGTCATGAAGAATTTAGAGCAACAAAATTCTTTGGCATAAGAGACATGGAGATTTTATCTCCAGTGGGAGCTGATGTGAAGACGGTGTTGGCGGGGTTCATGATGTAGGATGTAGAATCGAAAAGCACACCAAGGGCTGGACAGTTCAAGCTTAGCTTGAAACAGGGTTCGAAATCACATGAGGTTTAGTGTAGACCTGAGTTTTCCCAAGCAGTGGGGGTTGTCAGAAAGTATGGAGCCAATTCGGGGAAGGAGTACTGGAGGGCAGTTCAGTGGGACTCGCAGTAGGGATTCTTGTTATGCAGGGTCAAGTTCTTCACTACATGGATATGTAGGTTCGGATATGGTAGGTTACTTTGATGATAGGGATAGCATCACAGGTTGTGTGGTGGTTGGTATTTAGGATTGATCTTGAAGAGGAATACAAGCCAAAGAATAATTTAGATGGTGTACAGGTACAGGTACAGGTGCAGTTATTTATCTCCAAGTGGGAGATTGTTAGGTTGTGGAGCTAAAAGCTTCACCAAGATGCAAACAGGAGAAGTTACGGAGGATGCAGAGTTACGGGGAGTTGCAGAATCAGTTGCAGGGAAATCGGCGTCGGTCTGATCAACCGACGTCAGTCAGATGGTAGTGAAGAAGCAACCAGCGTCAGTTACCAGTCGGTCGACATCAGTCATGGAGGAGCCGACGTCAACAGCCTGTGCGAGAACAGGCAGTTTGCATGTTGAGTCCAGAGAGTCTATTTTGAGACTGTTAGTTTGCATGTTGAAGGCTAGTTTTAGTCTTGAGTTGCGTGTCTAATTATTGTAATTAGGTTAGTCTAATTATTGTAAGCATGAGATCTATATATGGACTCATGGGTTGTATTGTAAACTTGTAGCTAGTGAGTAAGAGAGCAATAAGCTCCTTCAGAGAGAAGAGAGAAATGGTGTGTTCCTCCTAGTGCCACAGTACCAAGGTGGGTACTGGTTTGGAGAATCAGAAGGGTTCTTTGTATGTGTATGATCTTGGTCAGCATGTGTGCATGACTTTCTATAGGAGATCTACAATGGTGAGTAAGGTCTAGTGATTTGC
Organism: Torreya grandis; assembly: GCA_037957365.1. Classification (NCBI taxonomy): domain Eukaryota; kingdom Viridiplantae; phylum Streptophyta; class Pinopsida; order Cupressales; family Taxaceae; genus Torreya; species Torreya grandis. Next base: position 2,221,674 of record JARHVA010002228.1, read on the forward strand.
AAGTAGCAGCAGAGAGCAGGAGATCTACTTGGAGTATGGTTGTGTACTTGGTGAACTGGCAGCGTGTTACTGACTGGTTGGAGAGGTGAACATCAATTCTGTATTGGAGTTGATTGTTGTGACCAAGAGAGAGAGGGAAGAAGGTCTTGAGGTGTGGCGAACCTTTGAGGTGGAAGAAGAAGTGGCATCTTCTTTATTGTATATTCTTCTGAGTGATTATTAATACAATTGTGTATTGTCTCTCATATTCCTGTGTTGTTTTATATTTCTAGTTACTTATTGATTCTGGTTAAATTCCGTGTTTAGTTGCTAATACAAGAAGTAATCATATGTGCTCTATTGGTAGAGCAAGATCCTGACTAAGTAGGCATCGAAGCATGTTTATTGTTCTAGGTTCCTGACATAAATTTGTATCCTTCTTTAGTAAATGTGTGAAAGGTATCGTTTTGTCAGCCAATTATGCAATAAAACATAGAATTGCTTGAATTATGCCTTGAAAAAATTATAACTGCTTTAAGTTAGTTGGTGGTGGATTCTCAATGATAGATTTTACTTTTTTTGGATCAACATCAATACCATGTTGAGAAATAATATAACCCAAAAACTTTCTCAAAGACACCCCCAAAACACATTTTTTTGGATTTAACCACACATTAAACTATCTCAAACATTCAAATATTTATTTTAGATTTGTAGTGTGAGCTTGTCAGTTCTTGGATTTTACTAATAAATCATCGACATAGTCTTTGACCATCTTATGAATGAAATCATGAAAAATATGTGTCATTGCCCTTTGATATGTAACTCCTACATTTTTTAGTCTGAAAGGCATGGCAATATAACAAAATGTTCCCCAAGATGTAGTGAATGTTGTCTTTTCTTGATCTGCTAGGTTAATTTTGATTTGATTTGACAGAGGAAAGACATCCGTGAATGGAAATGTCTCATACCTAGCTGTAAAGTCAATGATCATGTCGCTGTTAAGTAATGGAAAATAATATTTTGGATAACATTTATTTAGATCCCAATAATATGTGCAACATCGAATGTCAGCATTAGATTTGGTGACATGGAAGATAATAGAAACCCAATAGTATTATGTATTTCTATAATAAATCATACGTATAAGAATATTTGAATCTCCTCTTTTACAAGTAGGGCCACCTTGGGATACATCTTACAAATATTTTGCCTGATGGGCTTTGCATCTAGATGTGGTAGTATATTATGCATTGTCATAGATGGAATGATGTTGGGAATGTCAAAATAAACCCAAGATAATAATATGGATTATCATTTAGGACCTACTAATAATTTTTGCCTTCATCTTCTTGCATCATTTCAACTAGTAATATTGGTCAAGGATCTCAATATGTTCCATAATTATATTGCATTATTTATTTGTTATGCAAGGTGCAAATATCTATGATATATGGTGAAATAGGAATTATGTTATGCATATTATGTTCAGTATTAGTATCAATCATTCTCACCAAAGTAGGCATGAGCAGAGGTGGATGAGGAAACATATTATTAAGATAGAAGGAAAGGAAATCCTCATATGCCCCTGAGTACTCTAGTAGTGACTCAGTGTTGGAGAATTCATCCAATGTATAAATTTATAAATAAGCATTTTCATTAATCATATCAGGGTTTATCAATTGTAGATCATAAGAAGTATTAGGTACATGCATGCATTTGAAGCTAGATTTTATGAAACATGGTGATGTAGGAGCATCACTACCTCAAATTGTACATATGATCTATTTTGTAAGTTTAGAGTCTTTAGTAGGTGGTTTTAGTCATTTTAGGTCTCTAGGAAACATTTTAAGGTGTTGATTTTGTGTCAAATTTGAATCAAGGACCTTTTTGGCATTTTCCCACCAAAAGCTTGATTTGAATTTTCAAATTTCAATGAGAAGGTTTGAGATCTCCATCTTATTTCCAAGGGGTCTCAATGTTGATGTTTGATGGTTAGAGTCTCATAAAGGATTCAAAGGTGTTTCATGACCCACATGACTCACATGATGAGTCATCCTATTGAATGGGCTTGAAGATAGATAGTTGTAACGTACAAAGGAAGTTGAGAGTTAGTTATAGGAGTTTTTGAGTCTTTTATATAGAGAGTTAGTTATAGGGTGTATTGTGAAGTCTTAAACTATGGTAAACGGTATTAAAAGGATAAAATGAACATGTTTAAATCCATAGTTACTTTGTGTAAATCTGAGAAGTTTTTAACTGTGCTTTAAAGTCTATGTGTAAGCAAGAACAAGATATGGAAAAGTTATCAAATTGCTAAGAGTGTGAAGTTGATTGAGGATAACTATGTAATTGTGCATAAATAGTATCAGATAAAGATAAAGTGTTTGAAGGCTAAGCTAAATAATCTTATATAATCAAAGATCAAGAACCAAGCATGTAAATATAGAAAAGGAAGACCCTTTGGCAGAGGTAAGAGGTAAAGTTGTATAAATTTATTGTTTTCATTCATTGATGACCGATTGTAAGAAGCCCTCTACATCACATGGGTAGCTATGAGTGCTTTATTTGATAGTTACATATTTTGGGAAAAACCTAAGCCTTGTCAATTTTAATTATTTGATATGCAAATAGGTTGGGTTATACCTTGTTCATTTTTACCTAATCCTTGTCCTTTGTATCATGTTTAATTAAATATTACGAGAAAAAATAAGAATTGGATGAGTGTGTTGTGCATGTATTTGTTTTTTGAATCATTTGCACAATGTTTGAATGGATACGTATCTATTGGGCACATATAAATGAACTTGTGATTGCTAAATTTTAGACACGCATGAAAAGTGGATGGAACTACATACATCTCATGTATCCAGGGTCACCGCAAAAGGATGTTGTAATTTAAATCATTTGGCATAACTTGACATAAAGCAGGTAAGTTGTGGGGTCCCATAGAAATATGCAATGTTATCTGTCCCAAGAATTTTCATGAAATGTTATCAAATCCCTTGATACTCATACTAGATGATTCAAAATCTTTGGCTTCAATGCCCAATAAATAGAGGAAATATATGTTGAAAATGTTGAGTCTTAAAGCATTGTCCACAACTACCCTTTTAACTATTTTATTGCAAACACGTACTTGAATATATAAGGGCAAATAATAATCCATAATACGTTGGGGTGATAAATCCTCCTTTTTAAAGGAAATATTAAGCTCTATCCATTTTATAGTGTTGATAACAGAAGCCACATATAGTGGTTCCACATTGCTTGGCAAGATCGTCATGTGTAATGCTTTCAAGAGAATATCTTTATATCAAGAAGACTTCTGTAGCAAATCCAAGAGAAAAACCTTATCAATAACATCATTGGGGTGGTTTATAATAATATATGCAAATTATATTTGTTTCATGCACTCCTTTTGGCACTTGGTAGTGACAAGTAGTAACTCATGGAAAATATTATGATAATAAGGGGTATATATAAATACACTCATTTTAGTTTTACCATGTTGCTGACACCATTTTTTATATCTTTGACTATTTTAACAATGTATGAGAGATAAAAAATAATGACTACCATCATGTATTATACAAGGAAATAACTACTAGATGTATCCATATTAAACAAGAATAATTTATTTGTAATTAAAGCCAATCGATTCTAGTATTTTTTAACAAAAATTATAAATTATAAAACCCTAGGGCAAACTAGGACTTTGCATAAGAAGACTTAGAGTTTGGATTCACCAAATGTTTTACCATTTTTAGAAGCGAGGGCTAGGGGACAATAGCCTAATCAAACAAATGGATAAGTTATTCTAAAAGCAGGTGAATTATATAATCTAGAATGATATTTTGATATAATGATGAATTATGAAAGTATGCTAAATATAGAAAGTACAATGCCAAATACTAATTTACACATAGCCAATAAATAATAAACAATACTTATCTTATTTATTGATGTGCAGACATATCTAGTAGATACAAGTACAAAATAAGATGGGATGATGCTCCATAGTGATTCATTAGATTTTGAATATTTACTCTTTGTTAGCCTGGACATTACTCTTAAGATCTGGATACTACCATCGATATTTTTGTCTTGAATCTAATGCTCATATCTAGTACATAATATAATTCCTTTTTTAAAATGACTAATTGTGCCTTTTAAGGTTCAATGTCACTTTGAATACTGTCAACTCAGATCGTGCATACAAGTTCTGGATATTAGGTCTTTACTCAAAACCCTAAGTCCTCTAACTTGGGCATGCCACTTTGATAAGGGGGTTAGTGGGTTTAAGTGAAGCTGAGCTAACCTCAAAGACCCCTATATCAATGAGTGATACCTACATATCAATATACTCTTAAGAGGGCCTCAAACTGATGTAGTTCTCCCCCTTTGTGGGCTTGTATGTGAACAATTATACAATATGCTATATGTGAGTGCATGTAGTGATCTAGCTTATAAATTGACAAATAATACTCATGGGTTGATCTTTGAATGCTTCAGATATGTAAGAAGATTGTTCCTATCATTGATTTATAAATAAGAAACAATAGGGTAGTATAACTTAATTATGAAAATGATTAAGTGTGAGCTTGATAGGTGTTTTCTTGGTAGTTTCTAGATGATAATGACTGACCTTTTATTTTGTATTTATACTACACCTTTTGAAATGATCTTATGGGAGGGTTAAAATATTAAAATGGGCCAAGCCATACATGTCAAAATATTTTAAAAATTTATCATTTTTAAGGCTTAGATACTAATGTTAGATCTGATACACTAGTGTCCAAGTCTAGATGGTAGTGTCCAGGATGATAAAAAGTTGTTGAAGATTTATAACTACTAGAGTAGGATATAAATTAGGGTTTATGTAGATTATGGGCATAGGTGATTTGGGTAATCATAATATCAGTGTCAAACTATATGATAAGAATTTATGCACATTGAGATGGTGAACACGAGCCTTTTGGCAACACGAAGGTCACAAACTAAAGGGTTGAGCCATGAGTGATATGTATCAAGTGCACAAGACTAATTTATCATATATAATCATATTTTAGTATTTACACATCCTTGTTTTTGGGGTTTCATATTTTTGCATTCCAATTTGAATTTTGATGTCCCTTCTTTCACATAAAAATTTCATGGTTATAATAGATATACATTTTTTCTAGTTCTTAACTCAAACTATGGTTGTAATCATTACATGTGTTTTTCCTTTAATATGCACTATCTTTCACAACTATGTAATCTAAAATTTCAACTCATTGTGCAATAATTCTAAGGCTAAAATTAATGATGAATAATATTTATCTTTCTTTATCGATTCTTATTGTCTAAACACCAAATTTTAGATGCCTCTAGTTACTACTAGATGCCAAAGGGCATGCATGAGTCCTTTTGTTTATTATCCTCCTATACCTTAAGGTGTTGATAGCTACCATCTCACCTACATATTCATTCTATGATTATATTGGATATCATGGTCCATGTTTTCACCACGTGAATAGTTAGGGTGCTCCATCATGCAAGGAAAAATAAAGGTAGTCAACATGTTCACCTCATCCCCTTCCACCTCCCATAAGGCTAACCAATAAAATTTAAGGGTATGTTATTATTGATCATCTAATGGACACTCAAGCTAATGTTTATATCCTTAAACTACTAAAAATGCCAACCATATACAAAGATATCCTATATGAGGCATTTCATGATACAACCTTGCTAAGTGATATAGATCTTACATATTTTGCCTCAGTTAGGAACTCATTAAAGAGTGGTGAACACATGTTTTCTTTTGAAAAATAATATTTACCCATTGTAAATAGTCCTCCTCTTGCTATTACACATGTAGTAGAACATACAATGTTCACCCCTCCACCCTCTCCTTCAATGCCACCACTTAAAGATCACCAAGTAGACACTCCTCAAATACCTCAATTTGAAATGGTCCCTCTTATTTCCCAAAGGAAACTTATCTAAGTCACTAAGCTCTATACAATATAATTGGAACCAAATACCTCTACTTAATGCCCTCTAGTGACTACATTACTTGTGGTTAGCCAAGTCCATTCCATTACCCAGGCAAAATGTGCTCCTCTTCCAAGTAGTGTTGCAATAGTCTCTCCCACATTAATCAACACCTTTGTATTGAATAGACATGTCCCTCAAATAGACCCTTTAAAATTCACACTGCCCACAGTGGACCCACTAAGAATTCGACCTACCTCCAGGGTCATTGTCATGGTAGGGATTCTGAGCATCATTGCTCATTTCATTTTTAAGCGTAAATATGCCATATGGAAAGAGAAATTGACCACTCTAGTGTTTCCCAAGGCACAATTTTCTTCATTTACTACTCAACAATACACCCCTCTAATAATAACAACCACCTCTCCTCCACTATTGCTTACTTCTACTCCTCTAGTTGTCATATTTGCTCTTCCACCCCCATCACAACAACATAGGCCCCTATCTCCACCACATCCACAACTTTAGTCATGGTTGACCCTATAGTCACCATTCCCAAGCCTATCTCACTTCATCCATCACCAACTACATTAGCCACACCACCCTCATCCACTAGCACTCCCATGTCCTAAGAAAATGAGAATTGGATAGAGAACATTTAATTAGCCAATGTGAAGACAAAATAGACAATAATATTTGAATAAATTAAGGTAAAATTAAAATTTGAATAGGACACCGGGAAACTCAAGTGAGTAACCATAAAGAAAATTACCGAGGGGGAGAATTTGACACTCTAAGTGATATAAGAAGAACTATTCACTTTAACAAGGAAGAAAAAATCCAACCCAGGGGAGAGGGACAAACTTGTTGAGGACCCTAAGTCTTTGGTGGATACTATAGGGGGATTATAAAGAGGGTTATCCAAGGTATGAAACAAAAAATGTAGAGATTGGAGACCTAGACCAAGACATCAATTCTTGAAGGGATTATTGATGATGTAGAGAAAGGACTAAAATATTTCTATGAGCTTATAGTAGAGAATTTTTGAGCTAAACGGGAAAGTGCTCATTGGAAATAAAAAGTAAAATTTTATCAAGATCACATTGTTAAATTGGATGCCAACTTGGGAAACTTGACTAAGGTCTCAAAGAAGAATTTATTTCCTCATTTGAGATTGATGACATTATATAACATTAGACTATGTCACAATTTTTTAGTACACAAGGACCTCTCTATAGGAGTGAGAAGATGAAATGCATATGGCCCTCAATGCCATTGACAATGCCACAAATAAAATCTAATAATCATTTCAAGAGGCAAACAAAATCTAATTTTTATCTTCAGAGGGTAGGTTAGATTATTTTGCATAGTTTCCTATCAAATTGGCTAAGTATATGGTTTATTTAAAAGGAAAATATAGGAAGCGAACATGAGAGGTAGCATAGAGGTCATTGACCTAATCAACTATGTTAAATAAAGGATATAATGTACCACGATAATGAGGGGCACACTAAATACCCCCAGTAACCATGCAATGCTTTTGGCCAAGGAAAAGTCATTGTTTAGAGCACAATTTATAAACCTGCCCATAATAGACAAAGACTATCAAGCATATGTTATAGCCTTCCAAAATCAACAAGTTGGCACTTTTAAAGCTCCACCAAAGATGCAATCAATTAGAGATAAGTTAATTTTAGAGCTTAATACTTTTTTTTAAGTGATGTACTTTTATTTGCATGATTTGGTAGTCCTTATATATAGAAATTTGTTTTAAAAGCTTTGCATGTACTCTAATTTGAGATAAGGTAGTGCCCATCCAATAATTTAAACACTTTGTATTCACCTCTCGAGAAGAGGAAAGATTTACAATAGAAGCTCATAATTCCTTAAAAATTCTAAATGAGTTTGTAATGTGTTTATTCTCTCATTTTTTGAATATGCATGAGATATTGAATTTATTTGGTTAACAGACGAGATTTATGTGTGCTAAATTATAGATTAGTTAAATTGAGCATTAACTATTTCAATTGTTTTCATGCTAAGAATTCTTTTTATAATATCTAATGTATGAATGAATATGTTTATATTATTTATCATAATTTATAATCTAATAAGTTGATGTTATGAGAATTAGGTTTGTAATAGAATTTCCTTAGACATTATACTATATTTGTTTATATCTGAGTTGAAACTAGAGATAGGCAAACATTAATGCACATCACACATTAGATTTAAACAATTAATCAATTCAAGGAGAATTCCCTTATTGTATTAAAAAAACATTCTTTTCTACCTTCCCCTCACTTAATTTTATGTTTGCTTTGACCAAGACAATATTTGTATGATAACTTCATTATGAATCTAGGATAGCTTATTTAACTATCTTTGTAGAGCTAGTAGATAAGTAATCATGATCTTAAGTACTTATACCCATATTTCTCAAACATTATTCTACCACGTGGTTACTTATCAAACTAAATTCTTGTATCTTGTGCCTTGGGTCATCTATGTGATCCTAAAACAAGAGGGAGTTTTCTTGTCAAACCTATTAGGTGGGTATTACCCCCATCAACAGACCCTTGGCAGTGTGTAATTTGCCCAATCTTTAACTTACTTGACTTATGCTCAAATACATGACTCGTGTTTTCATCTCCTCATATCCATTTATCCATATAAGGTGTTGACCCTTACAAACTGCCATTACTGCTACAAAAGACCTTCATAGTCTCTAAATAACTTACTATCATTCCCAGACCGTCTCCTAATATCAAATCATTGATCTTGTTCTCTAGATAGGTCTGCATTTCCCAAATAGTTCTACCATAGTGGACATGTCCACTTATATTAGACTTGTCTATGTGCCCTTTAATGGCTATTTTCCAAAATTTAAATTTCTCATACGAATCAACTTGTACATTTTGCATGTGGGTTCAAAGGAAATTAATCAAAGAGTTAGCTATATAAGTAAATCAATCCCAAGTCTTTATCTATCTAACAATAATCTAACTATCACTATAAAATACATTGCACATTGAGAGCAACTTTCCTAAAGCTCCCAAATTTTAAATCCCTCAAAGGAAAAAGCCCTGAGATAAGTTTGAAGACCATTTCCAAGGTTAAGTCAGAAGTTATCAAGTGTTTAAATCTATACACATGATTGCACAACATACTACATAAGATAACACATACTCAACTAAGTGGGAGAACTATTTTTGGTTTGACTTCTTTATTCAGAGTATTAGATATGTAGGAAACACTTAGCCACGGTGGGTGGTTAATGTTAGCTCACACCCTTCCCTTTCACTCATTATCCCTATTTTACAATGATATTTCAGTGCACACTTAAGGTTTTGAATCAAAGAGAAGGATAATAGAGCTATTTGTGTGAGATCAAAGACGTGTAGAACTGTCAGAAATCGATAAAAGTACACATGATAATTTTGTACCCTATTAGACAATGCCACATCACACAGGCATCAAGGAAGTGCACACTCATCCAAGCTCATACAAACACTCTTCCAATATCGCTTAAACACTTTATTTCCAAATCCTAAATACTCATAGGCCTTGTTTTGTACACTATTGACAATTGTATCTAACCACAGACTTGCACATACATGAAACAAGGTAATTATTTAATTACTCTAGTGTTTTCCATTAATAACAAATTACTATTTTGGTTAGTTACACTCAAATTTGTTTGGTTATTGTACATCTTAAATCAATATTATTTATCACCTAATTTTATCCTATTAGGGTCATATTAATCAAAAAATAGATGAAATAATAGGAAGGTACAACACAAAACAACAAAACAACCCTGAAGAGTGTAGGTCCTTAAACCCTATGTAAGTAAGATAGACAAACTCAACATGTGAATCTAATAGTGATGAGGATGCCCAATCAAACTCGTAATAGGGGACAAGTCTACCTATGAGACTATGATTTCTCACACATGTTTTCTCTACTTTACATTACATTTATTATTTTTATACTAAATTTGAACTATTTTACTAATTTTGACACTAGAGTAGATCTAATTTATGTACCTTGTTGCGATAAACACTTAGATGTATTCACTATTGCAATTGTTTATTCTTATTTTACATAAAACTAAAACTAAAGTACCTAATATCATTTAATAATAATGTCATAAATTTCACCGATGAGATGTGGGTGAGTTAGCAAAGCAACTTGGTTGCTATAAGCACCACCCAGGTTCGAATCTCAAATGGTATTGGAGGTTGGTTGTGGATGATCATTGGTATTAGGCTAGTTGTGGCTATTGATGGTATACTCAGGCCGATTATGGCCATTCGTTGGTATTCTCAGGCCGGTTGTGGCCATTATTGATAATTTTGGTACTTATGTACTTAGGGATCTGGGCCCCTGGTTATGTCCCAGACTGGTTGTAGCTCTAGTCAAAAACATATAAGGGTAAATATCCCACCAAAATTACATCTATCTAAAAAAAATGCCACAAATTTCATTGCAATACATGATTAGATATATTCATTGGTGTAATTATTTATCCTTATTTTACATAATACCAAAATTAAAATAAATAATCTCAATTAATAGTTATAAATTTCACTTATATTTCCTCAAAATCTTGTGATGCCATAAATTTCACTTATATTTCCTTGAAATTTTATTATGCTAGAGGCATCTTATACAAGCATAAACATAACAAATATTCATCTCTACATTGCATTCATGATCGCCACATGCACACCCACACAAATACACCCTATTTACCTTTTTTTCCCATTTAGGGAATGACACATGTAGAGGTCTGCCCTTTCCATTGTTGTTTATCGTGACCAAAAAATAACGTTATGCAATTGACACACAATTGTATTAAACTGAAAGTGTCAACCACAAACAGAGATGCTCAAACACAACTGACAATGCAATGCCTATCTTGGTGAATTGATAATGAACACGCGTATCTCCCTCGAGCCGTTGAGTGTTTCATCAACAACATATGTGCATTACAGAGGGTATTTATATGGACTATTGTAAATGTCCCCAAAGTGAACATGATAGATATGAAAAGACTTAAAAGAACTTCTTCATTTCCTAAAAATTATCAATAAAGTATAGAATTAGTTAAGAGGAGATTATCATGTGATGTATGGATGGAATATCAAGGGGGGAAAAGACCTGGTAGAAATGATAAGAGTGCCTGAATGGTGCTGGGGATGTAGGGTGTGATAAAATATCCTCGCACACTTATTGGCCCAATTGTTACATCTATATTATTTTTAGCCACATAGCTTAGAGCTTGGCCAATGTTTTTAACATGAAGTAGGGCTTTTATGAAAAATAGATGTTATATTAGAAATGCACAGATAAAGCCACCTATAAATTGATTCTAATTTTCTATGTATAAAAATTTTAAGACATAAATTAAATAATTTATGCGATACCCAAATAACTATCCTCCACTTGCAACCCTTAAAAGGAGAATCAAAATGCATCTTAGCAACCTTGGTAGGGTGAATCAAAACTACCCTCCACACACGGATTTGCATTGAAAAGCTTAAATCTTTCATGGGCACCAAAGAATAGTTGTAGAAAGTGTAGGTCTCCTTCCCTGTAAATATTATAATTTAATTTTAGGAAAAATGCATTTAATATTGACAACTAAATACAAAAAATTGAATTGAATGTTAAAAAACAGTCTCTCCAAATTTGAATTTTTTTATCTATACAAAGAAATATATTTTGTATGTAGAAAAAACCCCAATTCAGATCCAAAATACATCTGGTGAAATCAACAATTGTTATCAAACTAATAAAAATCATGGCACGATGGCATGTCCCTATTTCTACCATGCATTGGAAGCTTAATAATTAAAGTTTGATTAACAATAATGATCACCCATTATATTAATGTAGTATAATATTATAATTAATTTAACAAAATATTATATTATTGATATTATATATAAATTAATATCTATTATGTTATATATAATTGCATAACCATAATATATAATTAATTAATTATATATAAAATATAATATAATATAGGGTAATATTTTTGTAATAATAAAGTATAATGTTATTATATATATATATATATATATATATATATATATATATATATATATATATATATATATATAAAATATATAGTATCAATACATTTTATATATAAAAATAGTATATACGTTATAATATATATGGTATTATAAGTATATAGTATATCCATGATAATAATAATAATATAAAACATAATATATAGTATATATATTATAATATAAAAATAATATGATATAATAAAATATAGTGGAGCATATAGACCACATAAAGACAAAGTACTTAAGTCACTTGAGATAAACATAATGGATGAAAAGAAAGTTCTTAGCAATACAAGTGTTGAAAAATGTAATTATTCATTTTGGTAGAGCGAGGTTTTATAGAGAGAAAGAGTGTAAATCAGTAGTTGTGTCTCACTCGAAACCCATGACCACTGAATCTGTCTCACCTTTTGTGCACGAAGCATTAAGCAATAAAAATCAAATATTTATTGCAAAGGGGTCCACAACTTGCATAGTGGCAGTCTCTTTGATTGTTTACTTTTTCTATTATCAAGGGTGGATGATGACATCACAAAAGATGATTTGATTGTAGTAAATGGCAGAGTCGCCGTGTTACTTTCACCTAGTTTTGCACCACACATTTTTAGTTGGAGGTTTGGATGCACTCATAGGGTGGTGTGGATATGCTCTTTTATTTTGATAGTTCGTTCCTTCATATTATAAATGTTTATGCATTTAATGATGTTGTAGAACAAGCGATGTTCTAGTGGTAGATTGCTAACTCATTTCATAAGTCCCACTAGATCCTACGTGGCAACTTCAACATGATTGAATCCATGAAGGACAAAGAAGGGATTCTTCTTATGTGTTAGTCTATTGGCCAAAATGAGGCTTGGTTTTACATGCCACATAACATTGGCTTATTTAACCATAACCATAACAAACATTTTTCCTTGACCTCGACATGGTTCACAACGTTCTAGTAGTAAATTGTTTACTCATTTCCTAACTCCCACTAAAACTAATGTGACATCTTGCTTGAATCCATGGTGTAAAAAGAAGGGCTTCTTCCTATGTAGCAGTGTCTAGTGAAAAAAATGATTGGTTTTACACGTGTCACAAGCTTGGGTTATATGAACCCAATAACCACCAATGTCACTTCTTGAAATTGGGTTGGTTCACTTGGTCCAACCACAAACAAGATAATGTTAGGGTGTTAAACAATTAGATTGAGTGTTGTTAGTAGATCAAAGTATTTTCTCCTTCGCATACACTTTTGATCAAACAATTAGTGTGGTTGTGAAAGATATTTTTGCTAATTATATCACCATTTTTATGTATTTAATGGTCTACACCTTGAGTAAAAAGGGTTAGGTCCCAATTTGGATTTAATACTATGCATTTTACCTATGAATAAATGCTAAACCATATCATGCATAAATCTGGAACTTGGTGCCACATCTCTCCAGAGAGTTCACTTGGATAAATTGGTGGTCGAATGTTATCTCATGCACCACCACTTTCCTCCAAGTCTATGGAAAATAAGCCACCAATTTTTGGAAGAGAGCCCATGAAGCATCACACCATGAAGTAGGTTTCTGCTTTCAATGAAGAGCTAAAAGAAGGCATCCAAATGGAGTCACAAGCTTAAAGTTGAAGAGGCACACATAACCCATGTTGCTCAAATTTGGGCCCCTATGAATTAGCTAGAGATTATAGACTAGATTTCCAAAGAGTTCTTCACTTTCATCTGTCTTGATAAGTAGTAGACAAGCTCTGGGCTATTCGTGAGGCCAAACCAACATTTACTAGTCCTACAAACATTTTGTAGTAATTTTTGGCTCATTAGATCCAATAGTCATGATTTCTTACCCAACCTCTTTAGCCCATGAGGATACCCTCAGGCAATACCTCCAAGTAGTTCCTTGTAAAGTTTCAAAGTTTCTGATGCAAAAAGGGTTTTTTGTGATTACCTTCTCTTTATCACACCTAATCCATGAAATCTAGCTTTTTATAACAATTGTTATTTTTAATATAAATGTATGGATATATATATTAATTAAAAAATAAAATAGAGTATATAAATGAATATTGTAAATTGGAGTTTTTTGGTAGTTACTGCTTGATATTTATATAGACAAAAATATATACAAAGTTGTAAAGTATTAGAAATTTCAATTAAATAAGACCAAATAACAAGAATATAAAAATATTGAATAACAAGAATATCAAAATATTGAATAACAAGAATATCAAAATATTGAATGTAAACGTCACATATTAACAACATATAATTTGATATTTGTTACCATCTTTTGTGAATGAAGTTTCAAACAACAATAATTTGATATTTGTGGTTGAGGTGGTAGTGAAAAACGAAGTCATGTGTTCCTTCAAACAATAATGAGTTATCTAGGGAGGAGATGTTATATTTCATAATGAGTAATGGCGAAGTGCTAGGAAGGGCAAGGCCATACAAAGCATGAAAATGATTAAATATTTCAAGGTGCACTATGCGGCGATGGTAAAGGACAATGCCATTTAAATTTATAAATTTGATATTATTGAATTTAGGCATTATATAACAATTAAATAAATTATATATAAGGTGTATTTCATTGAAAAACCTTTTTCCATTTTTCATCTAATTAATTTTAGAGTTGTCTAATTAAATTTCAAATAGTTCACCATAGAAACAAGCCAACACACCATACAAAAGAGTAGTGCATTATTGTCAAACGTTTTAAGCTGTAAGTAGAATATGGTCTCACAATAGAAAACATTAAATTTAAATTATCTGAATACAATATTGTTTGTTATATATGTAACTTAAAAATATTATGTCTCATTCATGAGAACCGATTTAATTGAAATAGGATTCTATGTCTGATGGACGTCTCGAATCAATAATACAATGTAATTAATATGGGGATAAAATATTGAGATCCCAAAATCTATCTTATTAGTCCCAGAGGGTATACTAAATAATTCAATTTGATTTAACCTCCAATTAAAATTTGCATTCTTCACTAATCAAAATTAATTATTTTTTGTTCATTGTAAAATTTACAAGTTTTCAAAAGTCAACTTACACATTTGTTAACCGAAAATATGAAAAAATCCATTTATTTGTATTTTGATTGGCTAAAATTGTGAACATGTTATTAATAGGCAGAATGCTGATATCATACATAGTACCTGTCAAAGTGTGATGCCATGAAGAGTAAGTAAAAATAAATGCCTGTGAGTGCACACTGCTCAAAAAAATTGGAGAAACATGGATTATAATTAATATATCTCAAATCCATAAAGAAATGTATGTGCACTTAACATCTGGCAGTCGAATGGTAGGTGAATGTTTTTCATACACCATTTGAAGCTATACAGGTCAACTCAATCTGACCATGGAATGATATTTCTGATGTTGAAAGCTTCCACCAACATAGAAGCTTCATTCATGAACGCCTTGAACTCCAGTCCAGTGCTGCTCAAGTCATGGTCATTGTTTTTGAAGTTTTTTTTATGCTAAAAGCTTTGTGAATTGTTTATCCTTTTGTTTGGAAAATATAAAATAGTGTTGGTTCTTTGTGTGAATTAATCTCAGTTGATCTAGACACTAGATTTAGTTCTACCATTTTTAGATTATTAGTTACAGGCGCATGCCAAGTTTATGATACTCACTTAGCCAAAATGGAATTACAACTTGTATACCAAAATGGAATTACTGTCCATTCTAAAAAAATCTAAACACTGTAAATAAAAATCAACTTAATCAGAGATGTCAAACCTTGAAGCCAAAAAAATTCGTTCCATTGCAAGGGCATCATTATCGGAAACAAATTATTCTAAAAAAATCTGAGAATATTCATCATCTTCATCAAAATTAGAAGTGTTATTGGAATTATCTTTGAAAAGCCATTCCATGTACTCATGATAGAGCTTTTGGTGACAATTCAAAGCATGAGTTTCCCCACAACTTTGTTAACAAATGGTATTTGTCACCATCTTTGAAGATTGAAGGATTTTCTTTCTTTAAGGCAAACTTCAATTGCAAATGGCTTTTGTCTATTTCTTGTATGTTTTTTTTGCAACATGTATTATTTGAATTAGGTATTATTTAATCAATGCCTTTCTACAAGACTTTGTCTACAACCAATATGGGTTTGGTGTCTTTCGAAAATGATTTTCATAGACACAATTCTTAATTTTACTTCTTGTTGTAGTCAATCTTCACTGATATGTGAATCAAGTATTTTTGAGAAAGTGACAAATGCCATAGAACAACCAAGTACTCCTTTGATTTTAGAGCATCGATCAATGGAAGAAGGCTATCAAGTGGATGTGTTATTTCCACAACAACTTAACACTAGTTCAACATATTTAGGTGTAGTTCTTTTGTTGTTATACCCTTGTTCATTTGTATTTGTCTTTATGCCACTTCTCGTAGGTTATCATGTTAAGGTATATAAATTTGATGGTGAGTCATTGAGCTGGTCTTGGTAGGCATCTAGTAAAGTTTAGTTCCATCGAATAGTGATTAGGTTATGTCAATAAAAAAATGTATTGATATTGTTTTTTTTCCCCCCATCCTAAATAACAAGTTCTTGGAATGTTGGGAAGTTAAATTTGAGTATTCATGTGATTTCTTTATAGAAACTGAGTAGGGTGTTACCCAGGCCATTCTTCATGGTGTAATTGACTTCAAAAGAGACCCATGCCCAAAATTTTCTAAGCATACTAAGAGTCTTATTCGGCAGATGCTTGAGTCTGATCCTAAGCTCAAGTTAACAGCCCAACAAGTGCCTGGTATGTAACCATTCTTTCAAGAATAAAATATTATTTTTAAAGCTTTAAGGTTGAAGTTTAGCTTGTACAATAGACCATATGTTTAAAAACAACCAAATGAGAGAATTATTTTTGCAGTCACAAATAAAATTTAATTGTATTTTACCTCAAGAAAAACCTAAAAGTAAAATAGGATACTAAATAAAGGATTGCAAAAATAAAGTATTCTCTGTCATGGTCCAACTTCCATTTTAATTAATGAACTTGCAATTTGTAAGGTGGTTCCTATTTCAAGTGGATTAATAAATCCACATTTTTCCCCTTCTATGGTACTATTTTCAGTTTTGTTTGGTTAATTTTGATTTGGTAGTGTTAGGGAACCTAAAGTTGGGCACTTCAGATATTCCAGATTGATGTCTTTTATTTGGCAGTATATAATCACCTACATTTTCTTTTGAGACTAGCTTCCACATATGCCCCTCCTTCATTCTCCACGACCCCATTTTATCTTCTCCCCACCAGCTCCGTCTTTTCTTTGCATCCTTTTCTATTATCCTACTCACCATCCTCTTCCCTCTCTCTTCTACGCATACACCATCACCATTACTTCCTTCCCACTACGCCCAACTCCTCCACTAGCACATCGTGCCTCCTCCAAGCCTGCAAGCTTGCACATATTAAGATGTTGACATGAAGTAGATGTAATATGTTATTCCACTTATATATTTGGATATCTAGGTGGAATCTATTTGGTTTGTCCTAATGTCAGGCAACAATATATGGAATTGGAGTTTGTGCTGAACATGGACATGGAAAAAATGAAACCATTGGTTGGAGGTAGTGTTATATTTTATGATATCTGTGAATGACCATGGACTCTCAACCTTATCTGGCTTAAACATATTATTAATTTGTTAGTTGTGTCCTTTGCAGAAGCACTATCAAAGTCAAATGATGTAATTAGTAATCCATAATCTTTTTTCCTGGAGAATAGAATGGCTACTGACAATGCAATCTTGGCCCTTAGCAAGGTATGCGAACATCAAAGAGACTATATAGATGCATCATAAACATATGTAATTAATTTATTTTGTTGTAATGTAATAATTCTGTGATTTTAAAGATTTGATTCTATTTGGATAAATTTCCTTTAAACTCTCTTGTTGTTTTTCTGTGACATAGGTTGTTCTAGCCTGGTTAAGTTATCTTCCTATTAAGAATGACGTAATTGAAGCAAAAATTTTACATGAGCTATTTCGCTCCATGGTAAATAGGTATACATAACAAAAATTCAAATATGATTATATTATCTAGATTATCCTGAAGGCTACACTTCAGTGGTAAATCCTAAGGTATTTAATGTCATTGGTATAGGTTTCAGTCATGGATTGACTCCCCAAGATGACACCTTTGCCCAAGTTCTCACAAATAAAAAATATAATACTCTCTAAATTATCTATTTTTTATTTCCCTTCTACTTTTGTATGAATAGTTTAAGCATGTCTTGTAGGTTTGATTCTCAACTTCTTGACCAGGGCAAATGGTATTTGCTAAAGATTATTTATGTTTTTGTTGAGGTTTGCTTTCAGAGCCTATTTATTTTTTCAATCAATAAAGTATTTTAGGAAATAATTGCATTTCTTATATATAAGATATTCTTCAAAGTGACACTCTTGATCTTGTGCAAGACTGTTAATCATTGAAAATGCCTGTGAAGATTGTATATATAAAGTTAGAGTTGATTTTTTTAATTAAACCTAAAAAGTGATCAGACTTTGGTATAAATTATCATATTGTTATTTAAATTTAAGAAAAATTAGTCATTATTGTTCAACTTTAGTGAACTATAAATGTAAATTTATACAAACCAGATACAGTAGGTTTCATGTTTGTCATATGAGTTTAGTTGCTATGTTGTGGTTCTTCTCAACTTAAATATTAAATATTTTTAATCTTAAGAAAATAAACAATAGAATTCTCATTTTGATTTTGAAATTGTTTTTTGGTATTGGTTGAAAAACACGTCAGGACTAATTTTTTTATGTGCAAATTTTTAAAAAAAAAAACATTTCTAGAATTGTACAACTTCTAAGGCGATTTCAATAAACTAGGTCACCACCTCAGCACTAAGCTACGTTGTAGTCTATTTTGTCACTATAACCTTGATAGATAATTTTGTTGGTCAGCTGCTTTTCATTATTTTTGTGATTATATCTGTAGAGAGGATTACAAAGCAAGTTAGTCAAGCATTAGTCCATAAATAATGAAACATGCATAAAGAACTAACTAACTAGGCCTATCTATTCCTATGGGAATTACAAAGGATAGCAAAAAACAAATGAAAGAAAGCAACACCATATTACCTTCCCAAATGGATTCACCATACCCATGTTGCTCAAAAACATGTTCTCCCTTGATCAAGTATCCTTGTCTTTGTCAACAATGGTGGTAAGCTCCTCCAATACCTCAAGAACACTCCATAAAACCTAGGCTCTTGATTGTAAATCACTAAACTAGCCTATCAATGAAGCTTTGTGGAAATAATCTAGCATTATAACTTTGCAATATTCAAGCTTTTGAAGATATTTGAGCATATTAACCTTGCACCAAAATAGCTTAGAAATGATGTATCCAAAAACAAATGAAAGAAAGCAACACCATATTACCTTCCCAAATGGATTCACCATACCCATGTTGCTCAAAAACATGTTCTCCCTTGATCAAGTATCCTTGTCTTTGTCAACAATGGTGGTAAGCTCCTCCAATACCTCAAGAACACTCCATAAAACCTAGGCTCTTGATTGTAAATCACTAAACTAGCATATCAATGAAGCTTTGTGGAAGTAATCTAGCATTATAACTTTGCAATATTCAAGCTTTTAAAGATATTTGAGCATAATAACTTTGCACCAAAATAGCTTAGAAATGATGTTCATGGCCTCTCTATTTATAGATTTTTGAGATTGGTCAGGATCAACCATGACCGTCCATCTCAAGATTGAGATGTGTGGCTATAGATAATCCTAATATTTGGAATTAAATACATAATTATCTTCATCATGACCTTGGAATAAGGGGCATTAAAGAGGCATGGGAGGCATTAACTAGGCATGGGTGACCCATAATCCTGATATTTTATGCACTTATGGCTTGATGGATGCCACCCCATAGATGATGTCACTAGGTGATACAGATAATAAGAATCAATTTTCAAAAATAAATATTTAACAACTCTCATGGAAAATCCACTTAAGCTCTTGATTTAGATTGATTAGCCTTAAATAAGGTTAATCAACATTTGTGTAATTATTTGAAAATCGGTCCTCAATTAATCAAAATGGTTAGAAAGTCATATTGGGTCATAATTTGACTGGAGAGGAATTAGAGGGTGACATTAGATGCATTGAAACCATATTCTTATTTAGGATGTTCCCAACAACAAATAACAAAGCACGTGATGTGTACCAATGAATTGCAAGAAAAGAGTGATCTAAAACACTAAATAGTGAAATGGTCATTTTGACTCAAAATGAATTGATCAAAGTTATCTGATCCTTAAAATGCATTATCCTATTTAGGGATACTTTGACCTGAATTGGCACTTGTAAATGACAAGTTTGAACCATTTAGGACATTTTATAGATTTTGACCTAAAATGTGTATTTGAGTGCAATTCGAGTAAGATTGACAATTTCAATGCAAATGGTGTTAGGAATTGGATGTCTACATTTTGTCCCTATTTGAGAAGGCCTAGCGAGACATTCAGGCGATGCAACATCTTTTCAAAGAAAAGAGTTGCCAAGAAGAAATTGGAACAGACCCATGATGCCCCCTCAAGAGGACATATTAGGATGGAAGAGAAGGATGGACTCTCAAAAAGAGAGAGAAAGTGAGAGATTAACCCATGGAATAGATCACATCTAGACGAGCTAATGTTTGCACACGTGATTACCATCAATGATAAAAATATAATGAGAGGAATAATAAGCACCAAAGATTGGGGGAATGGGAAAGATTTAATTCATAAATGTAAGGGACACATTGTAAATGTACCCAATTTGAGAGTACAAGCTGCATGCTTACGACATTGATCAATCTCGAGATAAGTTGCACACTAAATATTACCATCATGGGTTTTAATGTGGAGAGCTTGGAATTAGTGGAAAAGGGAGAACGTTCTGCTTCAGGAAGGGAAGCATCACTAGAACGGGATCTCCAAAGCAAAGATAATAAGTACTCCAGTAGAGCAGATTTGATCGTGATAAAATAGTTTTGCCCCAGTAGGGCAAATTTTGATCATTGATAAATAATAAATAATGATTTTCCCTTGTAGAGATAATTTGAGTCGAATGTTGTTTAGATGGTGGGCCCTAGCATGGGCAATTGGCAAACAAAATAGCTCAAAGATATAACCCAAAAAATAGGTTAAAGCAAGTGGGCACAAACATACATGTGATGGTGTAATGACTTAGAATGCCATATAAAACCAAGCATATGAGAATGCACAAAGTGATGAGAGAGATGAAAATAAGAATGGAGATAGATGAGCTAACCTCAATAGAAATTGAGCACTGCCTATATAGTTCCATGGACTCATGTTCCAACATGAACTTCAGGCCAATGTAGTTCACCCAAGTTTGGGATAGAATGGAATGAGGAATGATGAAAAATTACCAAGAATTGATTAGACTCACAATGTATGCTAAGAGATGCAGATCTAAGCATAGACAAAGAAACCTAAAATGCATGATACCTAGAAGCCTAATTCCATATCATGAGCCTAGGTTTTGTAAAGCGTTCTTGAG
Organism: Torreya grandis; assembly: GCA_037957365.1. Taxonomy (NCBI): domain Eukaryota; kingdom Viridiplantae; phylum Streptophyta; class Pinopsida; order Cupressales; family Taxaceae; genus Torreya; species Torreya grandis. Next base: position 2,243,275 of record JARHVA010002228.1, read on the forward strand.
AATCATTCATTAGAGCTGATGTTGATGTTAAGACTTTGAGACCTAAACACAAAGTGCTTGCTATAGAAAAATAAATTAGGCATCATAAGTATGAATAACTTAGAATGACATAAGATTCCAATTGTGCTAAGCTAGTTCAAATGTGAATACCTATAACTAAGGATAATGGTAAAACAATGACCAAAATCAATGTTACAATAATTTACATTTAAACAAAAAAGCAAAGACAAGAAAAAAGATAAACATAAATGAACCTGACTTGAAATCAAGATATGATCTATCAAGACTTAATTAGGAACAAAAATATTTAAAAACAAAAGGCAAGAACGTCTTAACAACATGAGACCAAGATATGAATAATCAAGATCCATGTGGACCATCATGGCATTCTTGAACACAAAAGAGAAAAGCAACATCAAACAAAAAAATAAGATACCAACAACAATCAAATAAGAAAAATGGTCCAATAACAATGGAATAACATAGGATCAAGATATAATCATTTGAGATCCATGTGAATTATCAAGATGTTTTGAAACACAAAAGAGATAAGCAAAAAAAAAAATCAAGGAAACACAAGACCAAGAATGAGACAAGCAGGAATAAAAAGAGAAAAGGATAAGAAATAAAAGGAGAGGTATGAAAGCATAAAAAATACCAATAAAACACCAAGAAACTCAAATAAACACACACAAACAAAAAACCAAGTTAGTGCAGTTTAGAGACAAATGTTCATACATGTGCGGTAGAGGCATTACTTTCCACCACATCATAACAAAGAACAATGACATGACAATTATTCCCTAATTAAATATGAACAATGACAAAAGAAATGGGAGAAGAAAAAAAGGGGGGGGGGGTTGACCGAGCTGACTCCAGATGTATAAGACAAGTAGACGCTGCCTACATAGTTCCATGGATGCATGTTCCAACATTAACTTCAGGCCAAATGTAGTTCTCCCAAGAAATAGGATAGAAGAAAAATGATGATCAGACCAGCATGATTAATGTTATAGAATAAATGGAAGATATGACAAATAAATGAGAATGGTTTGGCAAAAAGAAGTTAATGAGACAAGAAAGGATGATCTTGCAAGATGGCAAGTACATGGGACAAAATGAAATGAACTGATCTTTTTTTGCTTACAAAATGGCAAGAGCATTCAAACTTATTAGTTGCTCACAAAATAATGAGAGCGTTCAAACTTAATAGTTGCTTACAAAATGGTGAGAGCATTCAAACTTAACAGTTGCTCTCAAAATGATGAGAGCACGGGATGGTAGACCGGGAATGTGCAAATGTACAAAAGTGTGAGATAATGTTTTTGTTCTTTTATGGATCATGTTAAGATGTTTTTGATATTTTTAAATTATTTCTAATGTTTTTGGGATAAAATATGCACAAGGTGGGACCATCTAGTCAAGGAGATGCATATCCTGAGAGTAGAGGTTCCAATAAGACAATTAAGCCAGTTATAATGGCCCATGATCATAAATCGGTGAGAGCGAGGTTTAAGTTGCTCACAAAATGGTGAGAGTGTATGGAAAGGGGGACTGAGGTGATCTCAACATGAATTGAGCATGACATGCATAGTCCTAAAATGACCTCAAGTTATAGTAATTCCATCCACATAAAAGGTGAAGAAAAACCAACTAGGTCCCAACAAGTTCTCAAATCTGAAAAATAGCTAATTAAATGAAAATAGTAATGGCAAGGTGATGCAGTAATGCATGATAAACAAGTGTTTCCCCTAGTTTTCCCATAGGCGATTATAACTAAGATACAATGGCACAGGTCAATAATATTAATGTGCCCATAGGTGGTTATAATTAGTGGCAAGACTAGTGAGACACTGATTTGCCCATAGGTGGTTATAATAAGGCTCACATAAACAAATGTGGATATAGGATGAAAGATATCTTGCCAGATCAACTGTCACACTACTTTCATAGACTGCCATTATAAACACATACTTGATTGATTGTTGAAACTTCATCATAATCCCCCCACAAAAGGTGTAGGAAGAATCAAAAGAACCAAGATCAAAATAGGATTGGGTAGGATGGCTACATATAGGTTTTAGTATAGATAGGAATGGAAATGGTATAACGAAATGATCAGAAGAAAATTGGATATAGTGGTGACAAAGTTGCCCCCAAGCAATGACTAGATCAGAGTGCTCACAAAACAGTGAGAGCGTGGGAAAAGGGTGACCGAGTTGCCCTCAATAAAAATTGAGTTCTACCTACATATTCTCGAATGACCTCAAGTTAATGTAGTTCAAATGTCATGGTTCATGGATCTCAGTGGTATAATAATGCCTAAAAAGGGTCTATAGGGTTATCCCTAAGAGACGAGGCATGGTAATAGCAAATGGGTGAATGGTAGATTAAAAAAATGGTTTTGTTGCTCTTGTTGGCAAGGAAATGCATGTCCTAGTCAATATATGAGACAACAAAAAATGATCAAATATATAAGTTGCTATCCAACACCCTTTCGAAACAATTACTTTGTTAAGAACTTATTGTTGATCTGGATCTCAATAATGTGTTTGTGATTTTTAGAGATTGTCGATTCTACTTCCTTCAAACATCGAGACAAGATATCCTTATAACCTCGATAAAGGAAAGTGTTGCCAGTGATGGTAAATAATGGTAGGATAAATGAGATAAGTGGGTAATAAATAGGTGGGTGATAAAGGAATGTATAATGGGGGGAAACAAATAGAGATTGAGACTTTCAGTCACACGTAATGTTGTTGATGTCATATTTGACATAATTGTGGTTGTGGTGGGGTCGAAGACCTCTGAAGATGCTCTCAATAAGACCATCAGATTGTTCAGTTGCTTGATATTGAGAGTAACTACTATTTGATTATGTTGTAGATTGAAAGCTATTTTGATTTGATCTTTGATATTATCTTTAGTAAACAATGAAGAACTTTTGTGCTCAGCTATTGGTGCCTTAATGAGGTTTTCGCCAATGAATTTGTTTTGATCATCCCATAGCGCCTTCGAGAAGGTTTCACTAAGGAATGTAGACTTTTGACTTTGATTTTCTTCTAGCACCTTCAAAAAGGTGTCACTAAAAGATGTTGAGTTTTGATTTTGATTGTCCCTCAGTGCCTCTGAAAAGGTTTCACTAGGAGAGAGTTCTTTTGCTATATGAATGTGGTCTTGGCCTCCTTGCTCTTCTTCAACTGCTATGTCGCCATGGATGTAATTCAATAAAGTGTGATTCTATCGGTCTTGATCGACACTTATGGGAGGTAGAATGTCAATATAATGGCTATGTTGGATGGTAATAATGGGATGGTGAAAGGTAACATAATCCTCATAGAAGATACTAGGAGAACTTATGTTGATGCCGAAGTAATCATCTTAAAAAACCATAAAAAGATCATAAATATATTCAAATTGATCTACAAGGAAATTGTAACCAATGTTGTAACAACCAATACTATAATCTATTTCTAACTCTGATTCTAAAGCAAAGGACTCTAAATCTAATGTTGCAACTAATGCTGATTGTGTTTCTGATGCTAAATCCAATGTCGGTTCAAAAATGGAACCTGACTCTAATATTGATTCTTCATCTAATATGGTTGTTTTGTTAATGTTCTCTTGAATGCTAAATTTTTGACAAGTAATGCTCTGTGATGGCATAATGGGCTCAATAAAAGCTGATTCATCTTGGAAGGGTTCAACATAGACTAACTCATCTAAGTAAAGCCCCTCAAAAAGAGGGAACCGCTTAAGGGACGTCTCGACAGAATCATGTCTATCAAAGTGATACTCCTCAATGAGTGGGAAAAGATCAAGAGACAACTCTATCAAGACTGGCTTGTTAAGGAGATAAGGCTCTTTAAAAATAGGTAACATATGAATAGGTAACTTATCATAGTTTATCTTGTCAGAAATGGGTGTTTCAATAATAACATGTTGGTTTTAGTTCATAATTGGTTACAAAAGATCAATTTTAAACACATTTTGATCCTCATAAGATGGCTTTTGAAGAGGTAATGGTTCTTATTAGTCTCGAAGATCAGCACATAATTTCTAAAGTGGGGAACATTTAGTTTAGCGGGAACAATGGTTTGTGGTTCAATAATGAACTCTCCAAAGATTAGACTATTGAAGAAGGGATAAAAAAAATTGATTCATCAAATGGAGGTCCTTCAACAATAGGTTCATCAAAAACTGGTGATGGGCCAAGAATGGTAACAATTGGACGCTTCTTAGTTTGGTTGCTCATGCAAACCAAAGGAGGAGGTCCTAAAATGACAACGACTGGACACTTCTTAGTTTGGTTGCTCATGCAAACCAAAAGAAGAGGTCTTAAAATGGTAATCTTGGTAAGTTTTGGAGTTTGATTACTTACACAAGCCAAAGCATCCAAGTCTTCTTGATAGACCCAATCATTTTGATCATGAGTTGGATCATAAGTTGGATCTTGACTATGTTCCCATGATTGATTTTTGTGAGGTGGATAAAAATCTGTCTCACAAACCATATTGTCACCGCAGGGGTCTTGACTAAAGTCATAAAAGTGATTTTGTGTGACCATTCTATCATAAGTTGGTTTATCCATGACTGCACCATAAGTGTAGCTAGACATATATGCATTTAATGAACAAAGCTTCGAAAACAAAAAGACTTGAAGTTTTGTAAACCCTGAAAAATGATCCAAATGATACATGGTTCAAACTTGGTTCAACTTGGTCGAAGGGGTGGAACTGCCTCTCAAAAAGTAGTTTGTGCCAAGATTTGGCATAAAACAACCTAACATCAAAGGTTTTCGAAGAAAGGTTGCATTTTTCCAAACAAAGTCACAAAAAATGATGAGGATAAGCACTCAAACAAACAAACAATTAATAGTGTTCAAAATTGGGTAATCATCATACCGAATCTATGCAATAAAAAAGAAAAAGATCTGTGTACTAACCCCATGAATTGAGGCCTAAATAGAAATTAATCAATATTTGGATCTAAACTTGACAAGGTTAATTGAAAATGCAATGTTGAAGACTAGGATTGGACCAAACAAGCTAGACGAGATCGAACAACATGACGACAGAAGACAAAGGGCCAAATGGTATATACAAATGGTTTGAAACAAATGGTTTTTGATACAAGGTAAAACAAGTCTTAAAACAAATTGAGTAGCCTAATGGTGTAAGCATACTCAAATAGTGTGGTTAATGTTATGTTTCAAAGATTCAAAAGCAAAAAAGATTTGACATGATTTGGCCAGCATAATGCTACCCTTGTTAACTCAAATACATGATTTTGACATAGCTTATGAATAAACAAACAAGTTTTAACCACAAAGCACACCAAGCAAATAATGACTAAAATGTACTAAGTATAATCATCCAAATCCTAGCAAGGGTATGGCAATATGGGGTTAACTAAACTAGTAAGGTTTCGATCTTTTTAGGAGAATTAATTGCATAATGACTTTCACGTCAAACGATAAAAAAAACATAAAAATTAGGTGACCATGACATTGGCTAGTTTTTAAAAAGTATAGTCTTTTTTACAACCACTACATCTTGCTATTAATTTAGTGTAGTGCGATGTCCAAATGTAGATACGTCTCATGTGCAACTCCAAAGGAGTCAAATGAAGTCAATGTCAAGAGGTGAAACCTTGGGTCAAAGCTTTCCTAAAGAACTTGTGGGAGGTAATGACGTCCCCCTCGCAAGCCAAGTTTACATGAAAATAAAGAAAATATAAAATAGAAAGACTTTAGAGTTGTTTTCAAGATCACCCAAACTTTGGTGAGTTTTTGGGGAGCGCTTTAGATGACATTCTTTCTAAGCCTTGGACTAGGCTATTTGTAATAGGAATGGTGCTTTTGATTCCAAGGGTTCCCTATAGGGGACAAATGGAAGAGCATATATGCATCATTCCTCTTTTTTTCAAACAAAAATCTAACTAAACAACTATTGCAAGCAAGAATTGACAAGCATGTTCAATTTTAAACCTAAATAAAATGTTTGGTGGTGTTCATCTGACCCCTTGGTCTCAGTTGCAAAACTTTGAAAACATTCATCAAAACACCTAAATTCTTTGTTAAACATCCAAAACAAGGTTCCTAATCAAATTTTAAGCATGCAAAGGTGATTTAAACATGTTTTGAGCAAATTTTAAACTAGGCCCTGCAGCCAAATTGTTAGCATGTCCTTTAGCTTTGAAGCTCTTTTTAGCTTGAAACAATGAAATTTAAAGTAGGTCTCAGGTCTGTGTTTTTAGAAAAAACACAATGACCGATGTTGGTTATCACCACTTACATTGGTTATGGCTAACCAATGTCGGTTCTACTGATTGACGTCGATTAAGTCAATAATCGATGTCGGTATTTCTGTCGACGTCAGTTACTGTGTAAAAACTGTGACAACCAAAAATGGCAAAATAAAGTTAGAAAATTAATTTACAAGAGTTTTAAGGGTCCAAATGGATATTTTAGAGTTGCAAAGTGATTTTTTTTAGGTGTGAGATGCGTCTAGTCCCATTGGACCTGTCAAGATGTAGAGAGGATTACAAAGCATATTAGTCAAGTATTATTCCATAAACAATGAAACATGCATAAAGAACTAACTAACTAAGCCTATATATTCCTATGAGAATTACAAAGGATAACAAGAAACAAATGAAAGAAAGCAACACCATATTACTTTCCCAAATGGATTCACCATACCCATGTGGCTCAAAAACATGTTCTCCCCTGATCAAACATCCTTGTCTTTGTCAACAATGGTGGTAAGCTTCTCCAATGCCTCAAGAACACTCCATAAAACCTAGGCTCTTGATTGTAAATCACTAAAGTAGCCTATCAATGAAGCTTTGTGGAAACAATCTAGCATTATAACTTTACAATATTCAAGCTATGAAGATATTTGAGCATAATAACCTTGCATCAAAATACCCTAGAAATGATGTTCATGGTCTCTCTATTTATAGATTTTTGAGATTGGTCAGGATCAACCATGACCGTCTATATCAAGATTGAGATGTGTGGTCATAGATAATCCTAATATTTAGAATCAAATCCATAATTATCTTCATCATGAACTTGGAAGAAGGGGCATTGAAAAGGCATGGGAGGCATTAACTAAGCATGGATGACCCATAACCCTGATATTTTATGCACTTATGGCTTGATGGATGCCAACCCATAGATGATGTCACTAGGCGATGCAGATAATAAGAATCAATTTTCAAAAAGAAATATTCAACAATTCTCATGGAAAATCCACTCAAGCTCTTGATTTAGATTAATTAGCTTTAAATAAGGTTAATCAACATTTATGTAATTATTTGAAAATTGGTCATCAATTAATCAAAATGATCAAAAAGTCATATCACTGGGTCATAATTTGACTAGAGAGGGATTAGACGGTGACGTTAGATGCGTTGGAACCGTATTCCTATTTAGGATGTTTCTAACAACAAATAACAAAAGCACGTGATGTGTACCAATAAATTAGAAAAAAAAAGTGATTTAGAGCACTAAATGGCGAAATGGTTATTTTGACGCGAAATGAATTGATCAAAGTTAGTTGATCCATAAAATGCATTACCCTATTTAGGGATACTTTGACCTAAATTGACACTTGTAAATGACAAGTTCAAACCATTTAAGACATTTTATAAATTTTGACCTAAAATGTGCATTTGAGTGCAATTCGAGTAAGATTGACAATTTCAACGCAAATGGTGTTAGGAATTGGATGTCTACAACATCCAAATAAGTTATTGAAAAGCAACCTTGCCTAAAGATAAAGCTTTCAATTTGTTTATGAGATTTGTTTCAATTAATATATAGTGTGTTTGAAAAGCTTGGCTCTTGAACCGTATGTTAGATAAAGACATTATAATTATAAAGGTCATAATTCAAACAATGTCATAATTATTCTTAAATAATTTCGGTTGATAATTATTCTTAAATTAAATTGTCTGGACATTTTGCTATAATTTTTTAAAGATATGTTTCACTTTATTTGTAATATTGTTTGTTTACAACTTGAAAATATGCTTCACGTTAAATGAAACAAACATGTACAGATTTTTATCGAGAACCAATATTGTTTTGAATTATTTTAAAGTTTTCCTCGATGCATTTATGCATACTTTTTTGAAAGTTCTATTCATTCAACGCTTGGCAGTTTTGATATTACTTAGTGATTCATACTGAAAATTTATTTAATGCATATGTTAAATGCACATTTGGTTGTTAACAAAAACATAGTAAAACATTTTATCAATAAATCATATTACTAGATTTTTCCACTATTATGCATAGTCTATAATAATATCAGTAACATCACTGAACTTACCTATTTCAATTTTCGTAAAGACTTGACACATAACACCCTTGTTATGTCTATTCATCTATATTACCAATATATCACCAATTAAAAATAAAGAATTACATCCCTTCCCACGCCCTTACCCTATAGGACAACTGCTAATTTATTCTTCTACTTATATTACTTTCATCGGCCCAAAATTCAATTGAACATTCTCCAAAACATCCCATTCAAATGGCTTACTACAGAAGACAAACATGCCCTATATCCCTTGCTAACCAATTAGGATATGCCCCCAAGTGCTCTTGGAATTTGCTTATATGACCCCAAAAAAAATCCATACGACTCTTAAACCCTCACTCATTCCAACCAGCTGTAGCCAAGTAGTTCTAACATGCAGCTATAAAATAACTACGAAGCGCTTCAGTGCAAATTTCAAGTATTATATTTGAGCTCATGGAAATCAATCTCTCTTTCGGAGGCAAGAAGATCCACGTTTCTTTGAATGAGTATTCCATGCGATTCCTATAACTCCATGGAAAAAGATTGCAGAGAAGAGGAAAGAGGAGGAAGAGAGAAATGCAAGGGACGGTGTGGGAGGCCTGTTAATGTATGCATATGCAGCGCACTGCCTTCAGAAGCTTTGGACACATCCACCCACATTCTCATATTGCAGCATCCCCATGAGGCGAGACACAAACTGGCAACTGTCCCTCTTATACAGAAATGCCTGCGCAATTGTCATGTTATAGTTGGTCGTCGTTTACGCAGGGGCTCCTCCTCATCAATCCTTGACACTATTTGCCCATCAACATGTCAACTGCTTTTGCTCTTTCCAGACAATGAAGCAATCGATCTAAACAAGTGGGTATCATCATCATCATCAGGTATGTCTATGGCTGTGACTCAAAATGAAAACAGTGAAGAGAAATTGAAATGGGCAGTGTCTCAAAATGAAAACAATGAAGAGAATTTGAAATGGGTAGAGTCCCAAAACGAAAACAGTGAAGAGAAATTGAAATGGTTAATGTCTCAAACTGAAATCAATGAAGATAAATTGAAATGGGTAGTGTCTCAAACTGAAATCAATGAAGATAAATTGAAATGGGTAGTGTCCCAAAGTGAATATAATGAAAAGAAACTGAAAAGGGTAGTGTTGGTGGTAATTGATGGGACATGGCAGCATGCCAAGGAGATGGTTAGGGCAAGCATGCCTTTCCTCAGGCAGATTGGGGCTGTTCAAGTTTGCCTGCCATATAACCAGAATGCCCAAGGAAATAATAAGTGGAGTTGTGAGTTAACCCTTAGAAAAGAGCCACACGGAGGATGCCTTTCCACAATAGAGGCTGTTGCACGCTCCCTGAGGAGTCTGGAACCCACATCAATTGCTGTCGAAGTTGAGAAGAGACTTCTCTCTGTTTTGCATGCAATGGTTGCATTCCAAGTTCGCAATTTGAAGCCCACGAGATATCGCCCTAAACTGCCTAGAAAGGCTAGTTTCCCTCTCCTCTCCTCGTCATCATGATTTTCTTCTTCTGTAAAATTTAAATCAATTGTTGGGCATATGTATCGCTTAATTAAGTGGCAATTTGCTATAAAAAGCACATCATACATGCAAGTGACTCCTCAGGGAGGTGTTTTATTTGTCATGTGTACAGATCTAAAATTACAATCTAGAACATCAAAAATTAGCTAAATATGTTTATGGATTATAGCTAATTCAGTGGTGGAATTGAATAGTAACTATGTCTTTGCTTATTGCAGCTGGAGCATGTCGGTATCTTTTTTTGTGTTAGATTTTGTCAAAAGGCTAATTTTTTACAAAATGTTCTAAAATGGGGTTCGGCAATTGACCAATATCGATTTTTTTCTTGCAAAGTTTCCATATAGAATTTACACGATGATATTAAAATTGCCAAAATATACATCTATTAATAGTATTTTCTTATAATTATCCTATAACACAGATTTTTTGAGCTGGTAAAATATTTTTCTCATTTTTTCCCCTTTGAATATTGGTAGGACATATGATTGTTAGTCACATGTCAGTGTATTTTTTTTTGTTACTGGCCAATAATACTTCTGCAAGTAATATTTTTTAGCTACATTATACATATGTTGTTTTGTACCTATGGATAATTCACAATTGGAAATAGAGTATGGTTTGAAATCGTGGATATTATGGGATACAAATTGGGGCGTATAGCTGGGTAAATTTTTCAAGTTTGGAACTGCTGATCTAGAAGTCAAGAAACACAAATACTAACAGTGTGGTACAAAGATGCTCGGGCTTTTTAGATTTCAAAGTGTGTCACTGTAGCATACAGACAGGGATGTTTCAGCCTTTAAGCCTCTGAGTCATGTGTTAAAGAATGAGACTGCAATCACAGTCGGACAAAGCTGAGAGACACCAAGCTTCCTCTATTGCGAGTCTTGTAAAGTGTATGAATTGATGCCATCTCTCTGTTGTAACTTCTATTATTTACAGTTTTGCTCAACCTGTTTTCAGGTTACCTGGATGTGTTATGGTTCTTACATATGGCTAAGGTAGCTTCTGAATTTCCCTTCTGGAGAGAAGGGACTTGACTCTAGACATCTAAACCATTCAGGCTGAAAAACCACACGTAGCATGTGCTAAAGGCAGATTATGGGGCAAACATTATTCTTTTTTTTCCAACCTTCACTCTTCCTTATTTGGAATTAGAGTTATAATTTCTATTGCATTCATGATTAAACTGGATTAGGCTATGCTTAGTATTGATTATGTACCATGAATGGAGGTAACATAGGTAGATCTGCAATATTGAGCCATCACATGCAATGTGCATATGAACTGTCATGCTTTTCAAAAATAGGAAATGACTATAATAAACAAGAGCCCATTGGCCACTACACACAAGGTGAAACTACAAAGTTACACAAAAATGCATATACGAGCATACATCTAGTGTGTCAAGGCAAGATTAAAAGACAGGCTGAAATTCACACTCCAAGGTAATAAACCGGCATAAATCAGTCATAGAAAAGAACAGCTCGAACCAAGGGGTAGGTAGCCAAGAGATAAATGAGGTTTTCAATATCATTAAAAAATAGACACACCTGGGTGGCCCCGCGATCCACCACCTTTATGTCTTTCCATTGTGAAGAATTACCCAAAGGAACAAATTGATTTAGGGATTGCAACCAAGGACCATATATGTTTCCAATTGATTGAATCATCACATTCAACTACTTTCTCTAATTGGTGGTCATAATGGTTGAGATTTTTGCTTATGGCTTATAAAATAAGGTAGCATTTGTCCAGAGATACGTGCCTTGGTCTCTAATTAAGATAGGTTATGATTTATTCAAAATGGCATCTGTATTCATACTTTTTCACGGATTTGCAGATATAAGCACTCACCCAGCAGTCAGTTCTACTTTAATTTATTTTAGGTTTGGAATTGTAGGGTTCCTTATAAGAGGCTGGAAGGCAAGGCTCCTTTTTGTTGTTTCTTGTGTTATTTTTCGTGACATGTAAACATGCTACCTCTGAATAGGCTAGGGGTCATTATGTGCAATTGTTATGGTTATTCTGTACAGAATATTGTGTGCAACAGGTTTTAGCTTTATCCTTAGTGCAAGTGCATTGTATTCAAGTTCACGTTCTTTGATGTTTTCTCAAAGTGCAACTGAAGAAGATTCAAGCTTATGTTGTTTGATTTCTTGCTTGAATTTTGTTAGGAGCTGTACTTTCAAGGTCAAAACCTGTTATATTTGTCTGTAATTAAGTTTTTGGTGATCTGGAGTAATATTATAATTATGGGAAAATTCAAGCATGGACACATTTAGCTTTGATGAAAATCTCCGTCAACGTGCATGCAACAATGGTATGAATGACACAAAAGCTGCAAACACCGTGTAAATTTTACTTCAGCTCACTCAGTCCATAGATCTTAATGGGTCTACTGGAAATTTATACCTGATAGCATGACATTTATGGCCATTAGTGGAAATTGATTGACAATTCCAAGAATTTCTGCAGTATCCAGAGCTTGAGGATTGGATTAATCTCCTTGCATGTGATCAGGCATCAAGATGGACTATCCTTTTACCATTACTTTGCCAATTGAAGATATTGGGGTTTTCCACCTGGCTGATAAACTGTAAAACACACAACTTTATGTAAAAAGCCACTAATTTCACACTTTAAAATTGCAGCTAATATGGTATATTATATTTTAAAGAAGGATAAAACAAAGGCCCTCAACGAGAAATTAAAGCCTAGGTAGGAGAGAAAAGAGAAAAGGACTTTTACTATCCAAACTTGTAGGCTTATTCAAGATTTCTTGATACAAGCACTAGAGAGGGAAACCAATTGAGGTCTACCTTTATTTCTGTGTTGCTAGTGCCAGACACTTATCCATGGTTACACATTCAACACATTACTCAGACTTGACTCACTTAACGGATTTTTATTGCATTAGTCTTTTCAATAATACAGCGGAATACATTCACACTCTAAAACACACACACTCTCACACATGCCTCTACAGGGTTTTACATTACATGAAAGAGTTCTAAATTCTCATATAATTCTTTTTGAACTGATACGACTCTATTCTGCTCCTGGAGAGTTTTGCTTCTTCACAACTCGTCTCTCTCCATTTTTTTTTTCAATCCTGTATTGCTCTTGACATCCCCAACTTCATGGGGTGTCTCTTCAACTTCCCTGACCTCCACATAACGTACTTTAGTTTGGCATCTTTTTGTTTTTGCGATTAAACGACAAACTGTCAATAACAGTGCTCGGGTACATAGGTGACATTTTCAGGGCGAACACTAGTTATCAAAACTATCATAACTTTACTGCTGTTTATTCAATTGATCTGAAATTTGAAACACAACTTGTACACTACTATTACTACCATCTCACCAAATTTTGCCATTTAATTCTTACTGTAGGTAAAAAACCATTTTGCCAAGTGTCACATATTACACATGACGTTTTTAGATTGAACGACCATTATCAAAACTAACATAACCTTACCACAGTTTATCCAATTGATCTAAAATTTGAAACATGACTTGATAACTACATTTCCTATCATCCCACCAAATTTGGCAACCCAAATTCTTACTGTAGCCAAAGAACCATCTTTCCAAGTGTCGCAGACTAGACATATGACATAGTTTGACATAAATGGATGGTACATTACCGTTGTTCCAAATGGTCCGAAATTTGGCATGTAGGTTGCACGTATCATGTACTACCATCTCACTAAATTTCATCATCAAATTATTACCGTAGAAGGAGAAACAATCTTCCAAGTGTTATGACAAAATTAGACAGTACGCTTCTGTGGTGACTCCAAATGAGTTGAAATTCAGTGCAGAGGTTGTAAGTGTCAGTTGATATGACCTCACCAAATTTCATCATTTAATTTTTACTATAATGGAAGAACCATTTCTGACAATTGTCTGTCTTAACAGTCCACACAGATTGACAAAAATAGACAAAATATCTCCACACTTTTCTTGCGGCAAAGGAATACTTTTGCAACATCATTCTAGGAGAATAACAACCTCACACCAAGACCACAACCCAAAAACCCAAACAAACATATCACACTTTGTTTTTGGTTGATACAAGATTGCACGAACCCTTGGATGCTTCTGCATCAGACACCCGAGGCTTATAAAATTTGAGTTCCTGCTCACATAGATGAAATAAGAGGCAAAACCATCTTTTGACCATGAAGTATAATGGTCATGGCATTCCCTTCCAACACACCAAGTACTTCAGTTAATTGTTGCGCTTGTTCTTCCATTTCTAACTTTTTCTTGCTAGTTTTAATTCAGTTCTCTTCTTCTTACCTCTGCTCTTCTTTACTCTTTCTTTCCCACTTTTTCTTATCAAAACTAACATAACCTTACCGTAGTTTATCCAATTGATCCAAAATTTGAAACATAGCTTGATAACTACTTTTCCTATCATCCCACCAAATTTGGCAATCCAAATTCTTACTGCAGCCAAAGAACCATCTTATCAAGTGTCGTAGACTAGACAGATGACATAGTTTGACATAAATAGACGGTACATTACCATTGTTGTTCCAAATAGTCCGAAATTTGGCATGTAGGTTGCACGTATCATGACTACCATCTTACCAAATTTCATCATCAAATTATTACCGCAGAAGGAGAAACAATCTTCCAAGTGTTCTAACAAAATCAGATAGTACGCTTCTGTGGTGACTCCAAATGAGTTGAAATTCAGTGTAGAGGTTGTAAGTGTCAATTGATATGACCTCATCAGATTTCATCATATAATTTTTACTACAGTGGAAGAACAATTTATGATAATTGTCTGTCTTAACAGTCCACACAGATTGACAAAAATAGACAAAAGATCTCCACACTTTTCCTGTAGCAAAGGAATACTTTTGCAACATCATTATAGGAGGATAACAAGCTCACACCAACAAGACCACAACCCAAAAACCCAAACAAACATCTCACACTCTATTTTTGGTTGATACAAGATTGCACAAACCCTTGGATGCTCCTGCATCAGACACTCGAGGCTTATTAAATCTGAGTCCCTGCTCACATAGATGAAATAAGAGGCAAAACCACTCTTTTGACCATGAAGTATAATGGCCATGGCATTCCCTTCCAACACACCAAGTATTTTAGCTAATTGTCGCGCTTGATCTTCCATTTTTAGCTCTTTCTTGCTGGTATTAATTCAGTTATCTTCTTCTTACCTCTCCTTTTCTTTTTCTCTTCTCCACTCTTTCGTTCCCATTTTTTCTTATCAAAACTAACATAACCTTACCGCAGTTTATCCAATTGATCTAAAATTTGAAACATAGCTTGATAACTACATTTCCTATCATTCCACCAAATTTGGCAACCCAAATTCTTACCGCAGCCAAAGAACCATCTTTCCAAGTGTCGTAGACTAGACAAATGACATAGTTTGACATAAATGGATGGGTACATTACCATTGTTGTTCCAAATGGTCCAAAATTTGGCATGTGGGTTGCACGTATCATGTACTACCATCTCACCAAATTTTATCATCAAATTATTATCGCAGAAGGAGAAACAATCTTCCAAGGACAAAATCTAAATGAGTTGATATTCAGTGCAGAGGTTGTAAGTGTCAGTTGATATGACCTCACTAGATTTCATTATTTAATTTTTACTACAGTGGAAGAACCATTTCTTAACAGTTCACACAGATTGACAAAAATAGACAAAAGATCACACTTTTCCTGTGACAAAGGATTACTTTTGCAACATCATTCTAGGAGGATAACAAGCTCACACCAACAAAACCACAACCCAAATGCCCAAACAAACATATCACACTTTGTTTTTGGTTGATACAAGATTGCACGAACCCTTGGATGCTCCTGCATCAGACACCCGAGACTTATAAAATCTGAGTTCTTACTTATATAGATGAAATAAGAGGCAAAACCACTCTTTTGACCATGAAGTATAATGGTCATGGTGTTTCCTTCCAACACCAAGTACTTCAGCTAATTGTCGTCTCTGTTCTTCCATTTCTAGCTTTCTTGCTGGTTTTAATTCAGTTCTCTTCTCACCTTTGCTCTTCTTTTTCTCTTCTTTATTCTTTCTTTCCCATTTTTTCTTATCAAAACTAACATAACCTTATTGCAGTTTATCCAATTGATCTAAATTTGAAACATAGCTTGATAACTACATTTCCTATCATCTCACCAAATTTGGCAACCCAAATTCTTACTGCAACCAAAGAACTATCTTTCCAAGTGTCGCAGATTAGACAAATGACATAGTTTGACATAAATGGACGGTACATTACCGTTGTTCCAAATGGTTCGAAATTTGGCATGTACGTTGCATGTATCATGTACTACCATCTCACCAAATTTCATCATCAAATTATTACCGTAGAAGGAGAAACAATCTTCCAAGTGTTCTGACAAAATCAGAGAGTACGCTTCTGTGGTGACTTCAAATGAGTTGAAATTTAGTGTAGAGGTTGTAAGTGTCAGTTGATATGACCCCATCAGATTTCATCATTTAATTTTTACTACAGTGGAAGAACCATTTTTGACAATTGTTTGTATTAATAGTCCACACAGATTGACAAAATAGACAAAAGATATCCACACTTTTCCTACGGCAAAGGAATACTTTTGCAACACCATTCTAGGAGGATAACAAGCTCACACCAATAAGACCACAACCCAAAAACCCAAACAAACATATCACACTCTGTTTTTGGTTGAGACAAGATTGCACGAACCCTTGGTTGCTCCTGCATCAGACACTCGAGGCTTATAAAATGAGTTCTTGCTCATATAAATGAAATAAGAGGCAAAACCACTCTTTTGACCATGAAGTATAATGGTCATGGCATTCCCTTCCAACACACTAAGTACTTCAGCTAATTGTCGACCCTGTTCTGCCATTTCTAGCTCTTTCTTGCTGTTTTTAATTCAGTTTTCTTCTTCTTACCTCTGTTCTTTTTTTTCTCTTCTCGACTCTTTCTTTCCCACTTTTTCTTATCTCTCCTCACTCCTTTTGTGGGGTTAGACCCACCATAGTCCGTTCTCCTCTGCCAAAGGCTCATCCTTTCCGCTCTGCATTTTTTTGTGGGTTGAAACCCACCTTCATCTGACCACCTCCACCAAAATGATTGTTCTTGCATCTTACTCTCCCTTGTGGGCTTAAGTCCACTGTTGACTGACCACCTCCTCTTAAAGCCTTCTTGGCTTTCGCTGCTCATTATCCAAGCTGATGTTGGATTCATCCCTCTATCACCCTTCTCTATTTGCAACTTCTTCTCTCATAGATGTCATCTCCTCTTTTATCCTCAATATCATCTTAGCAGATTCAACATATATTTGGGCATCTAAATGATCACCCACAACCTCTAATACTACTTCTAAGATAGTCTTCACCTTCCCATCTCTTGCTGTTTGCATTGCTATGTCAAGCAACCTGTCCATCTCGGCTGTAACATTCTCTTCTTCTCTACATGCTATGGCTGTCATACAAATCAACAACTCCTCTTCACATTTGGTGATCTCAAGAAACTCTCTTCATCTTGAAAGGCCTTTTTGAATGCCTCATTTATCTCCATTTCTATATGTGCACACTAGCTACAGTCACAAATCAGTTTATAAACATGAGACTTAATAGTCCCCATCAACACTTCATATTCACACTATTGGCTTGATTTCCACCAAGCTTGGGCTCAAAACCTCCTACATTCTGCCGCTGTTTTTGTGACAGTTGCTCTTCACTTTTCATCTTATTATCAGCTCTAGACTGATTGCTATCTCCTTTCATCTCGATATCATATGCAAATAATCTTGAACTCTCCTTGTCCATATGAGGACAATGCACATCTTGATTCATAAGTCTCTCTTTCAACATTTATGTGGTTTGCTTTCACATATGCAACACCGCTTTGATCTTTCAGTCCTCTTTGTAGAACCATGTCCACCATCTCCATATCCATCTTTGCTATACCTGCACATTGAACAAATATATTAAGGGTATCAAGAGTTCCCACAATCACGTCTTTCATCTCTTCTTCACACTGCAAGGACATACTATCCAATTACTCTTTGCTGCTCATAGTCTTCTCAATCTTCCTCATGATGGACTCCCAAAGGCCCATTTTCAGCAACCATCATGGCTGTCCTCTCCTCATTCTTCTTTTTATTTTTGTCTCCTCCAAATGGACGGTCTGCAACCATACCCTCCTCATGAGCATTAGCTTGCACTTCTTCCACTGCAATTGTTTCCTTTATGGAAACTTGCAACTCCTCATGGTTGCTCTCTTCATTCACCTTTGTTGTATCATTTACAAAAACCTATAGCTTTCTTTGGTTGTCCTCAACCCTTCTACCCGCTAAAATAGAAAAGACAAATGCATTGGCTTTATTTACCAATGATGCTTTTGATTTTTTCTACTTATGGGATACCACAAACTCCTTTCCATTATCAAACAATGGGTCTCCCATGAGGATTCCTTCCTCTATGAATTGCTCACAACTCTATTTCACCTTATTGTTTTCGAAAACAGACTTGGGCTTCACACAAGGAAACCTCAACTCACATGGAAACTTCTCTTTCTTATTGCCTTTCTTGGCAATCTTCTTCTTTTCCTCTCTCCCAAGCCTTATCACATGAATTGTCTTCAGCGATTCTCGCTATAATTTTGTGGGTACAAAATGATCCAACTTGGAAACCATATATTCCCAATTGTTCACCTTCTTCTTACCTTTTCCTTGTGTCCTCTCTTGGAGATCTTTTCAATACACAGCTACACTTCCACATAATCTATTACATGCAACCTTTACCCTCACGGGGTCTTCAATATTCTAATCTTCAAAATAAGCTTTTAGCTCCACTATCCATTTTAAGAGCTTATCAGGGCTCTCTTTACCATATAACAAAACATCACCAGTAAACTTACGTCTTTCCTTCAACATGACCTCTGCTGGTTTTTTCCTTTTGTTGGAATAATTTTCTTCGCTTACTTGGCCTCTTTTCAAAGCATCCAATCTTGCTTGTAGGGACATCAACCCCACTATTATCTCCTCTTCATTATCTTCGCTCACAATTGCAACATCTCCACTTTGTGTAGTCATCTCCATTGTATTTAGTTTTGCTTGGAATTCTTTCAACATCTATGTCAAGTTGTCCACTTCTTGTGCTCTTCCTTTGTGTGCCATCTCTCACCACAATCAACAAGCTACTCTTTCACAACCTACAACAGACTCAAAATAGAGCCTCCCAAATTCCCTCTTAACTTGCAAGACTTCTCCCACACATGTAACAAATTTATGCATGCTTTTCTTTCACAACTTGCAACACATTCAACAGATTTCTCTTTCACAGCCTGCAACTAACTCATTTAGGAGTTTCGCACACACAACCCACGAAGAAAAAACCTTGCTCTAATACCAATTTATGCTAGTACAAGAGAGGGGGTCCACTTAAGGACTACCTTTATCTTTGTGTTGCTAGGGCTAGACACTTATCCATGGTTACACAATCTACGTATTACTTAGACTTGACTCACTTAAGAGATTTTCATTGCATTAATCCTAAAAACATTATAGGGGAATACATTCACACTCTAAAATACACACACTTTCACACATGCCTCTATAGGCTTATTACATTACATGAAATAGTTCAAGATTCTCATACTGTTCCTCTTGAACTAATACAACTCTTTGATATGCTCTTGGAGAGTTCTACTCCTTAACTCGTTTCTCTTCAAACTGCCTTTTTTTTCAATCCTGTATTCCTCTTGACATCCCCAACGTCATGGAGTGTCTCTTCAGCTACCCTGACCTCCACATAACGTATAATATTTTGGCATCTATCAGTTTTTATGACTAAACATCAAATTGTTAGTAACGGCTCCCGGGTACACGTGGCATTTTCAGGCTGAATGATAGTTATCAAAACTATCATAACTTTATTGTTGTTTATCCAATTGATTGAAATTTGAAACACAACTATTATTACCATATCACCAAATTTGGCCATCAAATTCTTATCACAGGTTACCGCAGGTAAAGAACCATCTTGCCAAGTGTCATAGACTACACAAATGACGTTTGCAGGGCAAACGACGATTATTAAAACTAACATAACTTTACCGTAGTTTATCCAATTGATCTGAAATTTGAAACATAGCTTGATAACTACATTTCCTATCATCCCACCAAATTTGGCAACCCAATTCTTACTGTAACCAAAGAACCATCTTTCCAAGTGTTGCAGACTAGATAGATGACACAGTCTGACATAAATGGATGGTACATTAGCATTGTAACTTGAAATGGTTTGAAATTTGGCACGTAGGTTGCACGTGTCATGTACTAGCTGTCTCACCAAATTTCATCATCAAATTATTACCTCAAAAGGATAAACATCCAAGTGTTTTGACAATATTAGATTGTACGTTTCCACGATGTTTCCAAATAAGCTGAAATTTGGTGTAGAGGTTGTAAGTGTCAACTGATATAACCTCACCAAATTTCATCATCTAATTCTTATTGTAGTTGAAGAACCATTTCTGATAAATATTTGTCTTAATAGTCCACACAGATTGACAAAAACAGAGAAAAGATCTCCGCATTTTTCCCACGGCAAAGGAATACTTTTGTAACATCATTCTAAAAGGTTAACAAGTTCACACCAACAAGACCACAACCCAAAAACCCAAACAAACACACCACACTTTGGTTTTGGTTGATGCAAGATTGCATGAACCTTTGGATACTTCTACATCATTTCCATTAACAAGGCCATTTTTATTGTTTTATTCTTTTTAACCTATATGTGACAATCTTCCAACATGCCATCGCTGACAAAAGATGATCTTGCCTTTTGTTCGGTCACGTGATCCAAATGAGTACTATAGTTTATTAGTATATTGTATGGGGCATGCATCTCCTAGTGAAACACCCCCTTCTTGTTATTTACCTTCCATTAACATTAGGAAGTTATAGTTAATTACCTATGCTAGTTAGTGGGTTAAATAAAAAGAATGTAAATTGGTTTGGGTAGTTGAGTCTGTAAGTAGTTGGGTTCACTTTTTAAAGACAAGCTTATATAAAGCTTGTATGTAATGTGAATGGACATTGATCAATTTACCATATTTATGAAAACTTAAAAATAAATAAATATACATGGTGCACTCACCATTTTTGCATATTGGATGGTACTCTCCAATACTGAACAGTGGTATCAGAGCCATGCTACGAGATCCATGAGGAAGACGAAGGGAGATGGAAAAGCCATGAGTGAAAATCTTACTTGAGTGTGAAAAAGTTCCCTGAAATGTTTTGCTAAAGTTTTTTAGAAGCTTTCTAATAGATATTTTTAAGAAGTTTTGCATGAATAAGTGTGAAGAAGAAGAATTTACATTTTTATTTATTTTGTATTGTTTTTCCTTTTATGGCTGTAGAATAAAATTTTGATGATTGTTTGAAGAAATTGAGAGAAAGGCTGCAAAAAAAGCACTAGGCTTCAAAAGAAGCGCTAGGCTTGCCCGAGTGGTGTTAAAATCCACATGAAATATTTGGTTGAGGACATCAAAAGCTGTTTTTAGCATTGAAACTTTGTCAATTCTGCCTGGAATGCTTGGCTTGCCTGAATGGCGTTAAAATCCACATGAAATATTTGTCCACATGAAATATTTGGTTGAGGACATCAAAAGCTGTTTTAAGCATTGAAACTTTGTCAATTGTGCCTGGAATGCTTGCCTTGCCTGAAGCACATTAAAAATGAGATAGAACATTGCTGGAGTGTAATAAATTACACCAGGGTGTGTTACTTCTGCCTGGGGGCACTCAAATTACTGAGAGAGTGTTGAAACATCATGCTGAAGCACTTCAATATTTGTTGAGGCGTTGGAAATTTGTCAGAGGTGCTTTTTTGCTTGCATATGTGGCACTAAGCACTGCTACAGACTCGTTGAGAACCTGCTGGAAGGTGTTGAACAAATAAAAAATCCATGCTGGTGCTATTTCACTTGTCTGAGAAGTTTGTTTGATGAGGAGGCCTTGCATTTTTGTGTAAAACTTGTTGAAATAATTTTAAAATCAGGTGCAGTGTGATATTCTGTCTTGGATGCCATCTGAAAAAGCGTTGAAGCGTTGGAAGAGTTCTCACAAAAGGTTTTAGTTATTTTTTTGCTTGAAACAAATGTGTGGGACCCATTTGGTTTACATAAAAGCTTGTTGGGTAAATCTATTTACTGTTGCTGCATATTTCAAACCATCGGGTAAATTGATATTGCCATCAGATATTTTTTTTTTCATTGGTCACACTGTCAAAGTAAGGATTATATATTAATTTGCTGAGTTTAAGTTTCACCTTTTAACATAGGTGAGTTGGTTTGAAAGCTGAAATTAAGACATTGATAGGCAAGAGGTTTTGTGTTCAAGTTCCACCACCTTGTACTTTTGCAGGAAGTGTTTATAAGACCACAAAAAACATAATATATAGCATGTGGTGAGATTATGTCTCCAAAGCATACATAAGAGAGTTGGTAAAAAGCATTTTGTACAAACTTTGAGAGAAGTGGAGGTCAAGAGGTCCAATCCCACTAAGCACAAGACATTTTTTTTTGAATTCTGTCATTTTTGGTGCATTCGCCTTATGTTTTATCGATTTTTTTGTCTAGTTGATACTTATGCACAACCATAGTGCTGTAACCACGCTTTCCCAAGGTTTTGAAACATCTTGAATCCACCAAAATGTCATTTTGTTGATTTGGAGTCTCCCCATATGAGTTTTTGAGAAAAATGGACTAAACAAGTGGAGAATAAGGTGTTTTAATGTACAACGGGTGCATTTTTAGTGGAATTCGGCACTTGTTTTTGCTCCAAACTTGGAAATGGGACATTCGTGCTTGAAAATCGTGAGTGTTTTCTTGCTGCCAGTGCCATTGGAGACAATCCAGTTGTATTTCGGGGTTTACAAGTCTCTTATGATTTGTCAGGTTGACAAAGTTAAGGATCTGTCCATCTTGAGTTTGTTGCTAGCTCTAAGACCGGTTTATGCTATAGTGGCGTTTTTAGATAGATGATAAGAGTTGTTATTTTTGTCTAAATTTTGGTTTTTGAGTTCTTTGATATCATTAATGAGGAGCAGACCGAGTTATTTGGTTATGTTTTTTGTTGGAAGGACTTCTCACCTCTTGTCAGATGGGGGAAGATATTGTATTAGTCTTTGATCAGTTTTTAGTGATTGCACAACAGATAGGGGTTGCTAACACCAATTGTGTTGAGCGAAGTGAGGTCAATGTTCTTGAGCATCAGGGTAGATGTGCCATACAAAGGTACTGAATAGTCATCGAGAAAAGGGTTGATGTGGTTGACCATTCTCTTTATGGTGGTTATACTTTAGTATGGGTACAAAATGGTCAGAGGGGATGAACATGCCCAATAGGATGTTCATCGTTCATGTCATGATCTCCAGATAACAGGGTTTGCAAAGCGACATAGGTTGATCAGTGTTAGGATGTACAAAGTGCCAATTTGCAAGTGTGACATAGACTGTTCGCTGGCTTCACATTCATATTGTCTAGATCATCTTTTAGACCCCTTTGTATCAAGGGGGGTTTGTGGGGTCATGCGATCCAAATGAGTGGTATAGTTTATTAATATATTGTATGGGCCCTGCATCTTCTAGTGAAACAACCCCTTGTTATTTACCTTTCAATAGTAGTAGGAGGTAATTAATGTTTGTCAGTAATTATTTAGTGGGTTAAGTAAAAGTTGGTAGTTGATTCCCATGAGCAAACGGGTTGTGTGACTTGCTCTTAGCTAGCTTATATAAATGTCATGTAACCCAATTTATAAAATTAATAAATTTTTATGTTGCAATCACCATTTTTACATATTTGATGGTACTCTCCAATACCAAACATCTTTTTTGTGGACGACATCCACCACTTTTTTCTAGCCTTCCTCTGAAAATATAAGAGGTGAGTTTGGACATACTTGCAAAACCATCAAAATTTTTGTATGCTTTGAAACCCAATTTGAGAAAGGAGGTTAGCACCCAAATATATCTATTGTCTTACAAAGAGTCTCCACCCTTAGTCCCACTTTATAGTCAGTATATGGACTAGACTAGATGGCTTTATTTGTGTCCCCTCAAATAGTTTAATCTCTGTTTAGGGGCTTAATTGTGAGCACATATGATTAGTGCTTAATCTTGAGTTTACTCTTTATTAGGTGTGTGCACATGGCTTGGACATTTCCCTATGAGGTGGTTATAACTATCTGAGTTGTCCAAGCCCTCACTCTCTCATATATATTGGGCACTCCTGTAGTGCATATGCATGAGAAGTGGAGAGAATCCGGGATTGTAATAATCTGTTTGGAGCAATAGTTATTTTGCTTTTCCCATTTGGCTCGAGTGTTGTTTCTCTTGGCATAGAAGCTTGCTTGATGTCATTCTTGTGTTCCAGATAGACCTTGCAGATCTGTGTAGCCTCCTAGCTCATAACCACGATATGGGATTAGAGCTTTGAAGTTCTTCTAGAAGCCTTTACCCGTAGCTCCCTGCCACACTCTGCTGGAAATTCCTTCCTAATCTAGCTTTCTCCAACAACTTTTGTATTTTGATGCTCTTGCAGATTTGGTTTAGAGCTGTACAAGCCAATCTATTGCATCTGGTTGGAGCATTTGCTTGCTATTTGAGCTTTGCATAGCCCACTAATTGTGTTATTTTAAATCGGCATCTATGCACAGGTTGTACCATTCTTTGGGAGATTTTTGAATTGCTTGTGCACCATTGTGATTGGCATCGAACCTGCTTCAGATTTGGAGCACTTGGATGGTCATTGAATTGTCTCAACGCTGAACGGACTCCATTGATCCAGTGTCATGAGCTCAAATCTTCTCCCACTGACTTTGCCTTGTTTTCAACATTGAAAGAATCGATATTGTATGTTTTAGACAAAATTTGCATTGGTTTTGTTTAAAGTTGTTTGTTTGAACATCACTTTGCACCGTTGGTCACTGTTTTGGTATGATCCCTGTTGCGTTCCATTTATTGACATTGTAGACTGGCAATTGTTGTTTATTGGCATTGTGCTCGGCCTTTATACCCACATAGTAGGCGCCAAGCCCTTGTTGCTCTGCTGCTCACCATTCAAAGTCTCATGGCTTGTAGTTTGGCACTCATTGTATCTCCCTTAACCTTACACACAGGGTTTGCTATAGTCCTTTGCTAGCTGCCCACCCACAACTCATCCTATCTCACTCAACGTTGTTTTGGATCCCCCCACACGACCTGTCTTACCTCGCCCAAGCGGTAAGATCTTTCCTCAGCTTGACAAAATAGAACCAGTGGATCTAAGCCTATTTTTCTCCCTCCAATTGTCCTTCCACCCTCCACGATGAAGATCCTCCTCGACCAATTGTATAACTCAGACCACATCGACATTCTAATTGACATTGCATATGTTGTTCTCGGTCCAAAGCCTTCAACAATCCTGCGGCTGTACAAACAAAGGTGTGACCTCAATTTTTTTTATTTCACAATTCACAGTGTTTACACCTTAAATATTGATTTCTTCAATTGCAATACTTAGTGCATAGCCACCCAAGCGGCTATCTGGATTTTGGTAAAGCCAATTGGTGGTGGGAGGTTTAGGGTTTGACCTCCACCACCTACAACTTGCATAAAATTTCTTTTTTGAGCATTTTTTCAAAAAAAGTGGTAGTTGTATTAAAAAGGTGACCTTTAGGTGGTGGAGGGTTTTTTTTTTTAAGAAGGTAAAATTTGTTTAAATAAGTTTTTTTGTAGTTGTGAGGGACTTTTGTTGTAAAAGTGCCATCTCGAATTATAAGAGGCGAGTTTGTATAAGGGAGGTGTGAATTTTTTGGCAAAAGACGTTAAATTGTAAAGGGGGCATTTTCTTTGTCGAAAAAAAATTAAATTGTAACGCATGATCCAATTTAGTGTGTTTTTTTGTAAAGAGTAAAAAATTATTGCTTTGGGGGGGGGGGGGTGTTATTGATCTTCGCATATCGAGTCTCTTCTACTCTTCATCTTCTTCCTCTTCTTCGACAATGGACACCCGACTCTTCAAGCCCCTCAACAACGCCAACTACGATGTTTGGAAACCCAAAATGCAACAACTCATGTTGAAAAGCTTGTGGAGAACTTTTGATGACATTGTGCCAACATTCACCTTTAAGAAGGACAAATATGGATATACTTGCAAATAGGGCGAGGCTTGTGGTCTTATCGACCTCAATGTTTCAGACATCCTCCAACTCCACATTGTAGATGCTAAAACCCCTAAAGAGGCATGTGATAAATTTCAACAGTTGTTTGGAAAAGTAAAGGAATTTAAGATGTTGCAATTAGATGCAGAATTGAGTGCTATTTCGCTCATAAACTTTCCCTCTATTGATGAATTTACGGCAAAGTTCAAGTTCCTTAGATCAAAATTGAACGCTGGTGATAAAGAAAAGAGTTATAAGGAGTTTTTTTTTTTGATTCTATCAAAAGTGAAAGGTCCTTATAGTGTCTTTGCTTCTACTTTTTATGCCATGATGGATACGTTAGGTGATGAGTCTAAATGGCCTTCTTTTGAGATTTTTTGTGAAAGAATTACTAGAGAGCAAACTAAGTTGATGTCTCTAGATGCTCTACCTAGTCCTAGTGATGCACTGGTTGCAAATTTCTCTAAAGGCAAACCTCCACCTAAGTCTAAGCTTATGTCAAAGACAATGCCTTTAAACATACCTGTACCTAAGCCTAAGCCTAAGTCAAAGACAATGTCTTCAAACAAACCTTCTAAGTCTTCTAAGCCTAAACAACAATTGAAACAAAAGAAGATGACCCATGTGGTTTTTCTGGTAGGATAAACCATTCTGAGTCTAAAAGTTTTAAAAAGATGGAAGCTTTGAAAGCAACAATCAAACGACATAAGATTTATATTTCTGCTCAGTCTTCTGCGGCACATTCATCAGGGAAGGGGAAAGCACTTTTTGCTAGGGCCACATCTGCCTCACATGATGATTGAATCTTGGATTCAAGTATTTCACACCATCTCAATTATTCTTGGGATCTTCTCTTTCTGATTCGCAATACCCCATGGATTGTTATGGGAAACTCCTTGTGAGGTGAAGTTTTGGGCTTCGACACAGTTGACATGCAAAATGGTTATATTAATAATGTATTGCTTGTCCCCAAATATCTTTTAATCTTCTTTCTGTGTATCAAATTTGTAATTTTGGTACTGGCAAAATTGTGGAGTTTACTCCAAATGATGTAATAAGAGAATGTAATGATTCTAGTGAGATAGTAGCTACACGAGTAGTAGATTGTGTTTCTAGGCTCTACGCTTTTGACAGGTTTGAGTATACTACTTCTGGTTCATTTCTTGTATCTCATGGTGATTCAGTGAGCAAATTTTGGCATGAAAGGCTAGGGCACTTGAACTATAGATACATGCATTAAATGAATGCAAAAAACTTGTAAATGGCGTTCCAAAGGTCTCTTGTATTGGAGTGTGTCTTGGATGTCTAGTTGGAAAACAACATTAGGATCCATTTCCAAATACGTAAGGCCACACGTGCACATGCACCTTTAGAGTTG
Organism: Torreya grandis; assembly: GCA_037957365.1. Classification (NCBI taxonomy): domain Eukaryota; kingdom Viridiplantae; phylum Streptophyta; class Pinopsida; order Cupressales; family Taxaceae; genus Torreya; species Torreya grandis. The sequence goes on from JARHVA010002228.1 coordinate 2,270,731, forward strand.
GTTCATAGCGATTTGATGTCTTTTCCAACTTGCTCCTTCTCGGGAGCCAAGTATGCACTCACTTTCATTGATGACTACACTAGACAAACTTGAGTATATTTTCTCAAGTTGAAAAGTGAAGTCTTTGACACCTTCAAGGCTTTTAAAGCCTTTGTGGACAAACAATCATCTCTTCTTCTTAAGAAGATACACACTGAAAATGGAGGGGGGGAGATATGATAGTATTGCCTCCCCAGATTTATGTATTGAACATGACATCCAACATTAGTTTACTGTGCCATACACTCCACAACAGAATGGTGCAGCTGATGGAAGAATATAAATTAGAAAGAGATGGCAAATTGTATGCTTCATTCTAAAAATTTGGGACCACAATATTTTGGCTAAGGCAGTTAATTTTGCTAATTACATCCAAAACCGCATGCCACACAAGGTTGTGCTGAATATGACACCCGAGGAAGCATGGTCAAGCATCCAACTTGATATTTCTTACTTTTGTGTTTTTGGAAGTATGGCATGGGCATTTGTTCCTGATGACAAACACAAATCCTTGGAGAAAAAGAGCCAATTACTCATTTTTGTTGGCTATTGTGAAGATGTAAAAGCTTATCAACTTCTTTATCATGTCACACAAGATGTCTTTTTTTGATGGCATGTACAAGTTGATGAGCAACCCACTCCACAACAATCCACATCTAGCTCTTCTTCATCTCCTCCTATAGTTGATTGTGAGGACCTACTTCCTATTTTTGATGATGATGAGGATGCTATTGCTACTGCTCCTATTCAACCACCACAACCACCTCCTTCACAATCCATGCCCAAGTGGGCACATAGCTCTCTACAGGCAACATGTTATTTGATTGGTGATCCGTTTGATATGCATCGCACTCGCTCACAGACCTCTGGGGTTGCTTTTTTGCGCCATGCCATTACATATGATATCGTGTTGTTTTCTGAGGCAATAGGTCAACCTGAGTAGGATGCTGCCATGCATGAGGAATATTCTTCAGGGAATAGATTCTTTGATTGGTGATCCATCTGATATTCGTCGCACTCGCTCATAGACCTTTGGTGTTGCTCTTTTGGGTCATGCCACTATAGACGATCCCATGTTTTTTGAGACAACAGGTCAACCCGAGTGGGATGCTGCCATGCATGAGGAATATTCTTCATTGATGAAGAATAATACATGGGAACTTGTACCTCTTCCTAAGGGAAGAAAACTTGTAAAATGTAAATGGGTCTATAAGACCATGTATGCTGCATATGGATCGGTTGATAAGTACAAAGCTCGACTAGTAGCTAAGGGATTTTCACAGGTTGAAGGGGTTGATTACTCTGAAACCTTTGCCCCTATAGCTAAGTTGGATTCAGTTAGGCTTGTACTTTCACTTGCTGCTTCACATCGATAGTTGGTTCGTCAGATGGATGTGAAGAGTGCATTCTTGCATTGTGATCTCCAAGAGGAGATCTATATGGAATAGCCTCAGAGGTTTGTGCAACATTCATTATTGGTTTGCAGACTTCATCGTTCTCTTTATGGCCTCAAACAACCTCCTGGAGCTTGGTACGAGAAGATGGATAGTTTTCTGTTGAGTTTTGGTTTCCATCATTGTGAGTCAGATCACAATGTATACATCCTGAAGCACAATGAGGATATTTTTATTTTGGTTTTGTATATTGATGACCTCATCCTCACAGGGAGTTTAGACTCCTTGATTCAGGCCATCAAGGACAAGTTGGCTTATAGGTTTGAGATGACAGATCTGGGACTCTTGCATTATTTTTTTTGGCCTATAGGTTCATCAATCTTTTGAGGGTATCTCTATTGGGCAGCATAAGTATGCTTCATATATTTTTCATCGGTTTGGCATCGTTGATAATAACCCTGCCCCCACTCCATATCAGTCAGATGTTTTGTCTGCTACTTGTAAGACTCCTCTCGTTAATTTGACATTGTATCGATAACTTGTAGGCAATCTTATTTCCGACACACACTCGTCTCGATATCACTTTAGTTGTGAACCTTGTCTCTCCTTTTTCACATGAGCCTCATTAGAGTCATTGGCAAGCAAACAAACGCATTTTGGGCTACATTCTGGGTACCCCACACTTTGGTATACAATACACACCTCAAAACTCTCCAAAATTTATGGCATATACCGATTCAGATTGGGTTGGTGATGTTGATACTTGCAAGTTCACATGCGGATTAATATTCAACCTTGGTTCTGGTCCAGTTGCATTGGCTTGCAAAAAGTAGACAACTATTGCCTTGTCCTTCATTGAGGTTGAATATGGATGTGTTGTTAAAGCTAGTAAGGAGACATGTTGGCTTCAATAGTTGCTAGGAGAGTTTGGCTTCACACAATAGAGCCCTACTATTCTTTGGTGTGACAACCAAAGTGCGATTGCTATTTCACACAATCCTGTTGAGCATCAACGAACCAAACATATTGACATACACATGCACTTCATTCGACAACTTATTCAGGATGGAATCATTTCCTTGGAGGTTGTGCCTACTGCTGACTAGGTTGTCAACGTCTTTACTAAGCCCTGTCATCACCTCGTTACTTTCAGTTGTGAGCGTTGCTTGGGGTGAAGTTGCTCTGAGGGGGGAACTCAACATGAAGTCCTTCCTTCTTTTCCTTTTGTTTGTACATGGGTACCTTAGTAGGCCTAGTAGCCGGGACCCATATTTGTTGTGTTTTCTCTCCCTAACTATCCCGTAAGGGAGGGTGTTGGAGTGTTCACATTAGTCTAGATGGCTTTATTTGTGTCCACTGAAATAGTTTAAGCTCTGTTTAGGGACTTAATTGTGAGCACAAATGATTAGTGTTTAATCTTGTGTTTACTCCTTATTAGGTGTATGGACATGGCTTGGACATTTCCCTATGAGGTTGTTGTAACCAACTATGAGTTGTCCAAGCCCTTTCTCTCTCCTATATATTGGTCACTCCTATAGTGCATATGCTTGAGAAGTGGAGAGAATCCAGGATTGTAATAAGCTATTTGGAGCAACAATTATTGTGCTTTTTCTGTTTAACTTGAATGTTGTTTCTCTTGGCATAGAAGCTTGCTTGATGTAGTTCTGGTGTTCTAGATAGATCCTGCAGATCTATGTAGCCTCTTTGCTTATAACCATGATATCTAAAACTTGGCAAGCCCTTGCAACAAAATGAACACTGCTAAAGCAAAATATACAGTGGTGAAGCACAACAATTGGTGGCATAGAGTGCAAGCCGAGTTTGTTCATAAATAGATTACACGCACTATAGCTGGCAATGCATGCAAGAATTTAAAGTTGTATTTTTTTTACCTAGAGATCCGTGACAACACATGGCCCCAATATTTAGGAGATCAACAGTAATAATGTATAATTAATAGTGACATCTCTATCGGTAAATGGGGGTTTTAAGTGTCCACCACCCATCCACACCAAATTAATACACAACAATTATATCTTGGAAAAAGGATTTTGAAAAATGTGTCAGATAGATACTGAAAGCTGAAAGGAAAATGGTAACACGGTAAAGTCATGAACCACATCTGGATATATTTTCTGGGTAATAATGTGGTGTTTACACAGACGTGAACCCTTAAGTCAAGGTGCTCAACTGCTGGGTCCTCTCACTTAATGCTCTTACCACAATAGCGATGCCATACCAACTGAGCTGTATAACACGAGCTTAACACCACTTAAATATTACTTATATTCCTCAAAATCATCATGCCAAAATGCAATTGAGCATTCATCTAATATGCATCTATAAAATAATTACAAACGACCTCAGTGCAAATCACAATTATTAAATTCAAGCCTATGAAAATTATATTATTTTTGGGAGGCAGGAAGATCCATGTTTCTTTGAGTGAACAGTGCATTAGATTACTCTTACTTCATCGAAGATGATTGCAGAGAAGAGGAAGAACAAGAAAGAAGAGATAAATGCAGGTGCGGGAGTCCTGTTAACGTATGCCTTTCCAGCACATTACCTTCACAAGCTATGGACACAGCCACTCACATTCTTATATTGCAGCATCCTCATGAGGTGAGACAAAAGCTGGAAACTATTCCTCTTCTACAGAGACGCTTGCGCAATTGTCATGTTATAATTGGTCATCGTTTACATAGGGCCTCCTTTCCAATCCTTGAAAATATACGCCAATCAACATGTCAACTTCTTTTGCTCTTTCCAGGCAGTGAAGCAGACAGTTTAAACAAGTCGGTATCATCATCATCATCATCAGGTATCTATGGGTGTGACTCAAAATGAAAACAGTGAAGAAAATTGAAATGGGTAGTGTCTGAAAGTGAAATAATGAAAGATAAATTGAAAAGGGTAGTGTCTCAAAATGAAAACAATGAAGTGAAATTGAAAATTGTAGTGTTTCAAAGTGAAAATAATCAAAATAAATTAGAAAGGTAGTGTCTCAAAGTGAAAATAATGAAGAGAAATTAAAAAGGGAGTGTTGGCAGTAATTGATGGGACGTGGCAGCATGCCAAGGAGATGGTTGGGGTAAGCATGCCTTTCATCAGGGAGATTGGGGCTGTTCAAGTTTGCCTGCCATATGACCAGAATGCCCAAGGAAATAACATGTGGAGTTGAGATTTCTGAGAAAAGAGTCACATGCTGAATGCCCTTCTATGATGGAGACTGTTGCACGCTCCCCAAGGAACTCACACCAATTGCAGTTGAAGTTGAGCAGAAACTTATCTGTTTTGCATGTGATGGTTGCATTCCAAGTTCACAATTTGAAACCCATGAGATCTTGCCCTCAATTGCCTAAAAAGGGTAGTCACCCGCCGCCCCTCTCCCTCCTCATCATCATGACTTAATTGTTCTGTAAACCAGTTTTTGGGCATATGTATTGCTTAATTAATTGCTGATATGCAATAAAAAGCGTAGCATACACGAAGTGGCTCCTCATTTAAGTGTTTAATTTTTCATGTGCACAAATATAAAAGTTACTTTTTGAACATCAAAAAATAGTTAAATTTTCTCATGGTTAATTCACTGGTGGAATTGAGTAGTTTTATTAGGGCTTTCCTTATTGCAGCTGGAGCATCTTAGGGTATTTTTATGGTTATTTTCTGTCAGTTGGCTAACTTTTCACAAAAAATTGATTTGCCGATTGGAAATATTTTGAAAACAATATTTACGAAGTTTCCATGTAAAAGAATGACATTAAAATCGCCAAAATATACATGTATTAATAGTATTTCCTTATAATTATCCTATTATACATATTTTTTTGAACTGGATTGATTTGCCAAGCCTTCTATAAATATTGGCCAACATTCTGTGCTTGTAAAGTATTTTTCATTCCTTGAATTTTTCCCAGTGAATCAGAATGATTGGTAGGGCACATGATTATAAGTTACATATTAGTTCTTCTTTGTTACTGGCCAATGCAAATAAAATTTTCTAGCTACATATGGATGCTGTTTTATATCCATGGATAATACACAATTGGAAATTGAGTATGGTTTCGATGTCACAGCATACAAATTGGGCATATCATTGGGACAAAATTTTCAAGTTTGGCACTGCTGATGTAGAAGTCAAGAAACACAAATGCTAACAGTGCAGTACAAAGCTGGCTGGGCACTTTTAGATTTCAAGTGTGTCACAGTAGCATATATACATAGGGATGTTTTGGCCTTGAAGCCTCCGAGTCATGCTGTAAATAGTGAGGCTGCAATCACACTCGGACAAAGCTGAGACACCAAGCTTCCTTTATTATGATTTTTGTATCCTATATGAATTGATGCCATCTGCATGTTGTAACTTTTGTCATTTACAGTTTTGGTCAACCTGTTTTGAGGCTTCCTGGGCATGTAGCGATTCTCACATATGGCTAATGTAGCTTCTGACTCTCACTTCTGGAGAGAAGGGTTTTGACTCTAGACATCTAAACCATTCAGGATGAAAAGCAGCATGTAGTCTCTGCTAAAGGCAGATTTTGGAGCAAACATAAATCTGGTTTTTCCGAACTTCAATTCTTATATATTTGGAATCAGAGCCCTAATATCTATTGCATTAATGATTAATCTGGATTAAGTTATGCTTACTATCAATTACGTACCATTAAAGGAGGTCAGATAGGTAGATATGGAAGACTGAGCCATCAAATGCAATGTGTATATGAACTGTCATGTTTTTTAAATAGTAAATAACTCTATTAAAAAGAAACCCATTGCTCATGACACACGTGTTGAAAAGAAAAAGTGACACAGAAATGGGTATATGATCATACATCAAGAATATCAAGGCAAGATTTAAAGACAGGCTGAAATTCAGAGTCCAAAGTAAAACGAGAGAAAACAGTATAAATCAGTCAGAGACAAGTGTAGCCAGAACGAAGGGGTAGGTTTCCAAGAGATGGTTAAGGTTTTCAAAATCTTTCAAAAAATACACGCTTGGATGGTTCCTGGATCTGCCACCTTTATGTCTTTCTGCTGTTGATGTTCCATTGTGAAGAATTACCCAGAGGAACAAATTGATTTAGGGATTGCAACAGAGGACCATATACATTTCCAATTAGTTGAGTTATTACATTCAACTACTTTCTCTAATTGGCGATCAAAATGGTTGGTTTTTTTGCTTATGGCTTATAAAATAAGGTAGCATTTGTCTGGAGATATGTGCCCAGGTCTCTAATGAAGGTAGGTTAGGATTGATTCAAAATGGCATCTGTAGTGATGCTGTTTCAAGGGTTTGCATATATAAGCACTCACATACCAGTCATTTTTAATTATTTTTTATTTATATTAGACTTGGAATTGTAGGGTTCCTTTAAAGATGCTGGAAGGAAAGATTCTCTCTGCTGTTACTTGTGTTATTTTTCATGGCATGTAAACATGCTGCCTCTGAATAGGCCAGGGGCCATCACATGTAATTATTTTGGTTATTCTGTACCCAATAATGTGTGCCAGCAGGTTTTAGTTTTGTCCTTGGTTCAAGTGCAAGATATTCAAGTTTATGTTCTTTGGTGTTTGCCCTCAATGTAGTTGAAGAATATTCAAGCTTGTGTTCTTTGATTGCTTGCTTGAATTTTGGCAGGAGCTGTACTTTTAAGGTCAAATAATGTTAAATTTGTTTGTAATTAAATTTTTGGTGGCCTGGAGCAATTTTATAATTTTGAGAAAACTCAAGCACAGACTTGGGGTTTTGTTAGTAATATCAGATTGTGTGGTCTGGACTCTGGATTAAATGGAGCAAACTATTCAAAAAATTGGCAGCTATTGCCAAGTTTGATTTCAAAGGATACAGCAGTTTTGAAAAGTTGATATTTTAGTTTAGACAGACTAGCAGATTTAAGTTGTTTTTTTAATATACTTTGCTAAACTTCTTGGCTGTTTTAAGCTTTGCATTGGACATAATTTTTGATAGACATCAGACTTGCTGTGATTTTTAAGTTAGTTGCAGCCAGGCTTGGAATTTGACACGCACCCCCCTACCAATGAAGTTAGTGTTTTGTGGCAGTTATAAATGCCGCGAGCTCTATCCAGTCTGGAAAATCATATAATCAGAATAGTTCCTAACTGCTCTTGTATCCTCTCTCAGAACTCCAAGGTGATCTAGCAAATGGTTGAGATGCTAAACATAATCCAAACACAATGAGAGACCTTGTTTCAGTAAAGTCACAGAAATGTAACTCTTTGTCTCTTCCTTGTTGAACTGTTGCAGATCAGGAAGATTTAAGGTTCTGCCCATCTTTTTCTTGTAAACTGTTAACAGAACAAACATGAGATATCATCACCCTTGCGGAAATTTGAAAATTTTGACAAACATTGTTATAAAAATGTGTCAAAAAAAATCTTACCACACCCACCCATCCCAACCACAAAAATGTTTCAAGACTGAGGAATGTCTGATAGCCACCTTGTGATTACACGAATGATATCTGCCACACATATAGTTTTTGTGATTTTGATTCATCACTCAGCAGGATGTTCATTTCCAACCTTCCTTATTTGCTGATATTCAATGCATGGTCTGGGTTTGTATGGACATGATGCGCAAGACTGAAATCTCAAGAGCGGTTTAAGATTTTGGTTATTTGATTCATTGTTCTGCTTTACTCTTTTCCCATTTTATACTGGTAAAAAAGTTTAGTGTGGCTGATGCAGAAGCAGCAAGGATGAGTGGTCTTTATAGATATTGCAGACAAAGTTTATGTCCTGCTTCTCAATTACTCCTGTGATTAGCATCACTCACAAATGCTGTAATGTACTTGAGCTTTCCGGTCAACTCTCCAAAACTCTGGTTGAAGAGGATGACAACAGTTGTCTCCGGGTCATATTTATTAGCAACATGGATGAAAATTTATCTACAATAATGTCAATGATTGTGACGATCATATTTGCTCTTTATTTCCTTCCCCTAGCTTGACTTGAATAAAACTGAGAGTACAGAGAAAGATGAGAAAATTGTGATTTTTGGACGGTCTCACAAATACAAAATTGAATAATGTGGTTTACTAGAGCAATAGGATCCTAAGCACCCACATGTCTACAAGCATTCACAGGTTCAATACGCGCCCATCCAAAGTTTCTGCGATCCAGCTTGCAACCTCACCATAATCTAGCAGTTGGGATTATTTCAATTGAGCTGTGTGCTTCTAAATAAATTAAATATTTCATTTACTTTTCAATTTGATTTGCTTTTTTAAATGTACTTTTTATCTTAAATACAAGTTTGATGATAAGACTGATGCCTTTAACGTATTGGGACGCTTCCTCACAAAGGGTGCATTTTAGTTTTGAGTGTGCTCAAGTGATATAAATCTACATGTATAGTTCTTTCAATTCATTTCTGTGCCATACTGTTAAATTATATATTGTTCTTATTCTTCTTTTAAAGAGCTCTGGTATATATATCCAAGATTTGGTTCTCTGCACATCTATAAAGTTAGGTGATGACAATTAAAATAAAGCAGCACATTAAAATAATCACATGGCTAATATCTGTGTGCCTGTCAGCAATACTGTTTTTCTATTAGTACAAAGCTTTTAAAGGAGGCTTAAGTTACCGGTAAGGCAACTTGTACATACTACAAACACATTAACATATTCATGTATATGGTTGTAAACCTATTGTAATATTTGTAAACACATCTTAATACTAATGGATATCTTGTGGTTTTTTTTAGAGTATTTGGGAAATTATATTGTATATCAATAAGGTTTATTCAAAATGGTAGCAGTTGACGAAGAATGGCTAATATCTGTGTGCCTGTCAGCAATACTGTTTTTCTATTAGTACAAAGCTTTTAAAGGAGGCTTAAGTTACCGGTAAGGCAACTTGTACATACTACAAATACATTAACATATTCATGTATATGGTTGTAAACCTATTGTAATATTTGTTAACACATCTTAATACTAATGGATATCTTGTGGTTTTTTTTAGAGTATTTGGGAAATTATATTGTATATCAATAAGGTTTATTCAAAATGGTAGCAGTTGACGAAGAATTGGTAATAGGTATATTACAAAATACCACACATCGATTGGAATGTTGTTGTTTGAGACCCTCTATACTTATATCCTTTTTGTGCTGATTGATTTTACCATTGAAGACACTTAAGTTCCAGCTGTTGCATAGAGAAGAATCGCAAGCTGGCTCAAGATAGGATGGAGTCTCAACAGTACCAGCACCGTAGTGGGAATTTGAAGTGGGACACTGGGTCTGCTTGAGATAACCACCTTTTAACCAATTTTTTTTTTAAAGATTAAGGTGTTGAGAAACTTGGGCCTATATGTTATGGGGCCTTATATAAGGCTCCAGCAAGAATGGGACAGGTTACATATATTCTCGAGCTGCCAGCAAGGTCATCAATGCATAACATCTTTCATGTCTCATGCTTGAAGAAATTGGTAGGAAAGAAAGAAAGAAATAAATTATATTAATGTCCGCGGATGACCTAAAGTAGGTCAATGGGACTTGAGGATACAACCGTTAGTAATAAAAAGTTCAAGGAAAGAGAATCCAAGAAACTAAAGTACATAAGACGAAGTAAAGCATTGTGCCACTAAAAAAGGTGGTAATGGAACCAATACAAATAACAATGAGGGGTGAAAAAGAGCCTCCAAAAGCATGTGTTGATGAAGATTGGAAGACCTCATTGGAAATCTTTCTCTGTGCCTGAAGCGGAGGGATTGTTTGACCCATCATTTATCACTGTGAGAAGATTTGATAGTGTTTATCCGGGAGTACTCAAAGTTTGAGGGGCTCGGTTGGGAGATCTTAGGGAGAAGCAAAGCACTTCCTGTAGAATCTCCCCTAGCATCCAAGGCTAAGGTACTTCCCATAGTACAAAATAAATTGGTAATGTATGTCCTTGTGGTCTGGGGGGCAGCCAATAAGTAGTAGGTCCATGTCGTCGGGAAGGGGCGGATCCACGTTGATAGGAAGAAGCAAAGCCATGGTGCCGAGGGAGAGCAGGATGGGGGATTTGAGTATGTTGAGTAGTAATGATATGTTGAGAAAAGCACCGCCTAACTGATCTACTAGCTTTGATGTGTCATGTACTGGCGTCCAAAGGGTGCTTAGTGGTGCGAATTGTCTAGAGGGGTTGGAAGAAAGAAGTGATCAACATGGGGGCTCTAGAGCCTTTGGGATTCTCTTGTAGGGATTTGCAACGGAGGAGAATGGCCTCGTGAAGATAAAGAGCTAGTCATTGGTGGTTTGGATATCTAAAGAAAGTAGATAGAGAGTTGGTTGAGTCCTTGTAGATGTAGTGATATCATCTCGGGATCTCATAGTAAACGGGGCATCTGAAAATGAAGTGTTCCTCAGTCACCAATTCTTGGAGGGAGCAATGATGACAAATGGAGAATGTGCTGATTTGTTTTAACTCGTAGCTGGTGAGAGCACACTCTCATCTGGCCAAGAGGAAACCTCAAGCCATGGGACCAATGGCGCTCGAGATAGTGAGGGCGACAAATAATACCATCCACTACTTGTAAGAAATGCTCGGCGTAGAAAGCAAGCTTGCGGTTGAGTAGCTCGAGGGGGGAGATCCAAGTGGTGTGGATAAATTGTTTGTAGATGTCCTCTTTGGCAACTCTAGTGATTATGTCCTTTGTGGGAAGGAGCCTGGGGGGTGTCCATGGAATAGATGAAAGGGGGTAGCCGATCCATAGAGATGCCAATAGAAAGGAGCAACCTAGTCTCAAAGTACCACCAATGCCAGACTCTGGTCGGGACCAATGAAGCAATCCTCTTTGAGGAGCAAAATGCTAAGTATGGATATCTCTGACGACCAGAAGCAGAGCCCCCTATGGACCCGAGTCTGTGGATGTAGAAAGTAAGCCTGAAGATAGTCTCAAGGCATAGCGGTTGGGTGGCAAATTCAACTTGGACGATGTGCTGAGGAACTGTTCGCTTGCAACAGATCACGCGTTGTAACATGAGAGTCTGAACCCACTCAATGCGGGTCCCAATCAACGACCCCCAAGTTAGGTCCCCACACCTCTAAACACATAAAACAATAGGTTTGATGATTGCATCTGAAAGACGTAACTTGGAAGGAATGTCCTAGAAGTTGATCTGAAAACATTGATGTTTTAATACATAAAGAGAAGCAAACCCCTTGTAAAGGCACGGATGAGAAGCAAACTTCATGCTAAAGCATGGACCAAAGAATTAGACCCCCAAGTAAGTGTAGGCTGATGTGATCCTTAGAAGTTCCCCTTTGTAGAAAAAATGGAATATGGAGAGAGAGAACTTGGAGATATTGAAGATCATAACCTTAGTTGTACTAAGGTCGACCACAAGCTGTCGGGGTTTGCAAAAATGAGCAAGAGAATCAAGTTTCCGTTGCAAGCCCTCGACAAAGTGTGAGAGGAGGACAACATGATTGACAAAAAGAAGGATAGCTATCTGCACCTCATGCAAAAAAACAACCATCATCTATATGAGTATGTTGCCAAAGGAACTCCTCTAACTCATCATTGTAGAAGTTGAAAAGTGTCGGTGAAAGAGGGCATCCTTGCTTGATCCCAATGGTACTCTTCACAAAGTTAGAAAAACCATGCGAAGTACGAAACTGTCCAAGAATTGTTTCATAAAGCCTCCAAATGGTAGCAATCAAAGAATAGGGAATACCGATATCTCTCAACTTCTTGAAAAGCTGTCTCGGAACCGAGCCAAAGGCTTTATTGAAGTCATCAAACAACAGAAGACTGTGGAAGACATGTGACGAACTTATTCAATAATACCCCAAAGTTTGAAAATGTGGTCGATAGTTTGACAGTTTTTTTTGAAGCCAACCTGTCCCCTAGCTTTGAGATTATTCCTTTCTAGTACTCTGACAACTGCATATTAACACTATGGCATAAAGTTCGGCAAATGTATGCCCTATCATAATAACCCTGTAGTTGCTATGGATAGTGAGATCTCCAGACTTATGAATAGGGTGAATAATGTGACAGGACCATGACTGAGGGAAACTTGAATACACCACCTTATTAAAGAGTGTGGCAAGGGAATTCACACCATATTTGAGACCTTCACAATCAGCTACTTTGTTGGTGCACAATTTCAAAATAGCTCTCTTGACAAAAGAGGTGGAGAAAATAGAGGATGGTGGCGGGGTGGGGATAGTGGCAGCAAGATGGATAAGAACGTCATAGAGGGAACTAGCATAGGATACCTATGTTTTGGGGGTGAGGTCAGAGGTTGTGGTTTTTCTCAGGAAAAGAGTACACCAAAAAGTCATAGGTGAGTGGTGGAGATCGGTAAGGAGTGTAAGTCGTCTAGATGCAAGAAACTCCTATTTCTTACATCGGAGAAGACGATGTGCTCCTTGCGGAGGTTGGGTATGGAGGGAGGGTCATGGGTGAGAGAAAATCGAAGTCTACAATTAATAGATTTACATGCATCATCATACCACTAGTTCATGGGGCAGGTTCCATGGTGGGTAGGGGATCTGTAGCAATGAATAGTGTGGGCATGAGAGTCAAGGGCAGTGTCCCAGAGGGCTTAATGTAAGAACTCATACAGGGAGTTAGTGGTGGGAACAGGGAGGGAGTAGGACCTAGACATAAGAAGGGAGAGACGAGCAACATAGTCAATGGTGCAGTCATCATCAAAGTGGATAGTGGTATGTATAGTACATGGGTGTGGTGGAAGAGGAAGGGTGTGGGTGAGGAGGGTGAGAGCTAGTATGGAGGGTGAACGTCAAGACAACATGGTTAGCAAGGGGAAGCTGGGGAGAAACAAGAAAGCCATAGATGTGGGAGATGAGGGCTCTGCTAGTAAGAACATTGCCCATGATGCTTTCACCACTGCCATGGGGAAAACAAGTGAATCTAACAGATTCGTGGATGTGAGGAAGTCCGTTGAGAATGTGGAAGCTCTAAGATTCACTCAACCGGGGAAGGTGTCTCCCATAGGTCATAACCTTAGAATACCTATCAGTAGAATCTCTTTGTAGACCAAACCCCTCAAGATCCAATTCATGAAGACATAACTCATCTTGAGCAAGGTTATGAATAGGTGTCTAGAGATTCCCTGTACGGGCATTAAAATCGCCCAAAGGAGTGATATCACCAATAATAGTACCAAGAGATCTCTGGATAGAGGTCTAGGTATGGGTCTTCATCAACGTGAATGGCGAATGGAGAAGTGGCGAGGGAGGGAAGTAGCATACAACTATGAAGACATCTTGAAAAACAGGTGGACCCCTTTGAATCTATATCCACAAGTACTTGGAGTGGACATCAAAAGCCATGAGTGAAACTCTAGACTTGAGGCAATCCCAAATGAGGCAAGTCACAACACTTGGGCCACAAACACCACCTGATATGTGGGTCTCATGATGAGAAGCTAAAATCCATGAGTACCTTGTGATTGGAGGGAGGGCCCATTAGGGCTCTAATGGATCTTAGTGAGGAAGATGAAATCCCAGGAAGCAATAACATCTTGGAAGATACTTGGAGAAGACAATAAAGCGTCATTGCAGTTCCAAGCAATGGAGATGCCATCACCACCCATCGAGACCCGAGGTTGTCGTTGCATTGACGGTCTAACGAGATGAGTTTGCCAGGTTCATGTGGGTCCGGATTAGAGGCGTTCCCCCCTTCCCTGGGATAGGGACATCGACATTGCAGTTTGTTACTTCCCTTCTGCTTCCTCATCATATGTTATCCACAATGGCCTTGATGGTGACCCTTTTATAGATTTGATGCCGGTATCACTCAGTATTCAGCAGTGGGGGAAGTCATCTTTCTAGGGGACTTCAACACCCGTACTAGAGCCCTTCAGAGCCCTCTCCATGACCATGCAACGGACGTGTTATGCACCCAAGAGATAGATCCAAAGTTAGTGGGACTTACTAGGATGTCAGATGATGATTTGGGGACTTCCATAGCCTATGGTTGGCACCTTTTATAGCTGGGCGAATCTCATGAGTTACTGATCCTAAACGGGCTCACCTGCTTCTTTGACTCTTGCTTTTTCACATGCTGGCCTTACGGTGGGGGTGCGAGCATGGTGGATTATGTCATGTCTAGTCAGAACCTACTGTCACTCATCCATCACTTCTTTGTTCCCCCAATCCCCTTGTGGACCATGCTCTTCTCTCTCTCTCCCCTGGTTGGTATCCCCCCTATCGTTATTGCTCCCTCTCATATCCTACCTCGTACTACCTTCCGGTTTGATGGAGACCTTGATACCTTCTCTTCCCACATCCGCCAGCTACTCCCATCCGAGGCCCAGTTCTTTTCACTTGATTGTGTTGCTACCAAGTACACCCACCTTTCTTCCATCATTTGGGAAGCAGCCCTATAGTCCTTTCCTAGCTCCACTTGGTCCACTTCCACCTCCCACCAACCTAATAATATCAGATCTTGTCCCATGAACAAGTGGTATGACGATGAATGCAAGACTTTTCATCGCTAGCTCCGACACGCTTTCATCCATGCCCATTCCTCCTACCCCATCTTGAAAGCCTCTAATCGGTGTCTCCTTCACTGTAAGAAATGCCTTTTTATCTCTCATAGGAGACGAATCTTATGTGCTTCCCTCATCCACTCTCCCAAACATTTTTGGTGCACCATCCTTCCTCGCCACTCTCTCCTCCCCCCAGAGCTTAATCTCAAATCCATGATCTCCCACAGTTCCACTCTCTATGATATTCCCGGACAACCCCAAACCTAGGTTTTTTCTCCGCCCTCCTCTTGCCACTTATTCACATACACAAACGTTAGAGACGCTGTTAGGGCGATGAACAGTAGCAAGGCAGCTGATGAGGAGGGTTTCCAAGCAGCTCTTCAAGCATAGATTCGGTGCACTTGGCAGTTACTTGGTTGATCTCTTCAACCACGTGGTCTTTTCAGGTTTTCCATCGGTTTGGTCACATCACACTATTCATCCGATTCACAAATTGGGCCCAGTTTAGACCCCAACAACTATAGGACGATCATAGTGGGTCACACGTTCTCAAAATTTTATGCTACAGTTCTCCATATACAGCTCTTGAGGGAGTTGGAGCAAAGACACCTCAGAGCTAGGGGACAGGCGGGGTTCTGACCCACTCATTAGACCATTGATCATATCTTTACTCTCCAGGCCATCATTGAGGAGGCACGTCATTGCTCATCGAAAGTCTACTGCTGCTTTGTAGACTTTTGTAAAGCGTTTGACTCCATTCCATGGGGGTCCCTACTCCAGAGGCTCAAAGACATTGGCATGTCTGAGACCCTTTTGACCGCCATCATGCGCCTATACGAGACAGTCCTCGATCGTCTCCGCATGGCTCATGGGACATTTGATTTCATCAGGAGTACCATTGGGGTTAAATAGGGTTGCCGCTTGTCCCCCACTTTATTTGGGATATACATTGATGAGTTAGAGACTTTTCTTCATGAGCGCATCTAAGACAGTGATGGGTGCCTCCACTAGGTTTTGATATCTATCCTCTTGTTTGCGGACAATGTGGTTCTCTTAGCTTCATCTCTGAGGGTTTACATCGATAGTTGGATGTCTTGACTCTCTTTTGTGATCTCCGGTAGTCGACGGTTAATTTGGGGAAAACCAAGGTCATGGTGTTTAATGGTTTGAAGACCTCCCACCTCCATTTCTTCTTTAGGGGAAAGGAGGTGGAGATCACCACTTCCTATACTTATTTGGGGGTGTTTGGTCCACGTTTCAGCTTGAGGTAGGCCCTTCAGCGTAGGATAAACAAAGGATATGGTTCTTTAGCCCTTCTTGAGCGACAATGTTTTCGACATCACTCTCAAGATATCTCATCCAAGATGTTCCTCATGGAAACACTTATTAGACCCATGGTTCTTTATGGATCTATAGTTTGAGGGCCTTCTTTGTTGGAGGGTGATTGGGTTGCTATCGAGAGGGTCCAGACACTTCTCCTCCACCACATTATCAAATGTAAGCAGACAGTTCCCTAGCACATTATCCTTGCAGAGTTTGGAGCCTTGCCTTTGCGATTAGAGACTATATTTGATCTGATTTCTTTCTTACATCGCATTTGGAGCTTTGCTGATTCAGTGAGTGGGCGTGACAAATATCCATACTTATCTATTGCTCTTCAGAGACTCTTGCCCTCTCGGCTCCCTCAACTTGTGCTTGATGTTGGTATATGGGGGTTTTTGATTTATTAGAGTCTATGGGAATTAGGATGGGCCGCCTTCCTCCATTCAGATACTCTTTGGATGCACTGGCTCATCTTCTACCTGCTAGACAGGAGCTGAACCAGATTATTAGGGAGGATATTTACAAACAATTTATTCATACTACTTGGGTAAACCCTCCTGGGAGACTACGACCAAAGATGGCATTTTATGCAGAACACTTTTTGGAGTTGAGTGATAGGCTTATCATTCGTCCATCGCATAGATTATGCCACTAGATGCACTCTCTTCGCCTTCCACTAAGACAGTTTCGAGTGGGTTCTCACAGGTTTAGGATCGAGACAAATCACCAGATAGATCGCATAAACAGGGTTTTTAAGTTATGCAACATCCATGAGATTGAGTTTGAGGAACACTTCATTTTCCGTTGCCCCATATACTATGAGATCAGGGGGAGATTTCATTGCCTATTAGGTGGACATAGACTCTTTTTGACTTTTTCAGATATGTGGATCAAAGATGTTTAGCTTTATATATTTAGGAAGCTCTTAAGCTTCGTGATCATTTTATTCAGAGACCCACTAGACCAAATTCCACCCAGTGGATCACTTTCTTCTTCATGGTGCCACCTTTGGGGAGAGGCTCTAAGCGACAGATTGACATTAGATCAGCCTCACATTCCATATCAGTGCGACCCAGGGAGACCATCCACAGTTCCCCGAGATTCCACCAACATATCCATTTCAGACCTGGTACTAGGAGACGGACTAGATCCACCAGATCTTAGCAGAGGGCTTTTCCTTTTGGGCAACGGAATGGAGGACAAACCAGACATCCTACTCTTCTCTAGGTTGTACTTTTCGGAGCTTCTTCTCGTCGGCCTTGGATGCTAGGAGAGTTGGTTTGAACCCTTGATGGACCCCCTCTTGGTTCTTCCTTCTTAGGGTTCATTCCTGCTTTCCTGATGTTTAGGGATTTTCGTGGGTTGCTCACTTCTACTTCTTTCTTTAGCTCTGAGCGTTGTTGCTTTTGGCTCTGTTTTGTACTATTTCTTTCAACTTTGTTCTTCTCGTTTTTGGAGACCTTTTTGGTTTCCCGCTTATTCCTAACACACTTTTGTAATCTACAGTCCCTCTGACCTACCTTTGTGATCATTCGTTGGACATTAATATATTTATCTTATCTTATCTTATCTAGCGTGTGACCACCTAGGAGGGGGAGAATCACGAATGATAGCACTACAGTCTCTGATAACAACCCACTTGTTCTCCTTCTTGGCAACTACAACTTAAATACAAGCTTTTTGAAGCTCCTCCACCTGGGGTCATGTGAGATCTGCATCAACATTGATTTTTATGCCGTATGGAAAAAAGTTTCTTTTTTGCTTTAAGAACTTGCAAACGCTAGTCTGTAGTTTGGAATTGGATAACAAGGGTGTTGTCTGAAAAAGTCTAAGCTTTGTTAAGGGAGATGTTTTTCAAGTCCAAAGATTCACGTAAGAACATGTGACCTGCTTGTAATGGATTAACTGGTTTAGGGAGACCACAAAACACGAAGGTTGAGTACCTTGGTTTGCCGTGTTTTTTCTTTTTCAAACTTTGTTTGGACAGCCATTTACGCAATTGGAGGTGTTTTCTTCCCCTTAACCACTTGTACCCATGAATTATGTTCCTCAATTTATTTTTGAATAGGTGGTTGTTGCGCTGTGGTTTCTTTTTGGAGGTGCTCGTGTTGAATGATTATCTCTGATTGCTTGTTCTGAATTTCTAAAACCATTTCATTAAGCTGTTGAAGGCATGGGGATCAATGGGGGTGGCTTGAGTTTGTTCGAGCTTAGTTATTCTTGCTTGCAAATCAACAATAAAACCATCTTGATCCTGTAACTGTGTCTGGAACAACGACAAAGGGTCTTGAAGTTCAGAACCTAGAGTCTCAATCCCAGATATCTGGCTGCAAATGTTAGCATATTTAAATTTTGGGGTCAACAGCTTGTGATAGCGAGGAGTTTTAAACATGGCTGCAAATGCTAGCATATATAAATTTTGGGGTCAACACCTTGTGATAACGAGGAGTTTTAAACACCTATGTTAGAGGGAACTCCATTCCGTTTGCTGAAAAAGCCTGCAGGTAATAATTCAATGCCGTAGTGTTGATATGAACTGCAAATCACTTCCCTAGCACTCGTTTTGAAAGCCAATCTTCACTGTCATATTACAAGCCTTGAAGATCGCGATGTGTTCTGATTTGTTTCTGTTCTGTTGTGAGTTCTGGCTGTTGGTTTTCTGCAACAGGCTTATTGTGCCAATCTCGTGGCTTACTGCATCAGATCCTTTCAAGGGAATTTTGGCTTGTTTTGTTCGTATCCTGTGCCTGATTGAATCCTTGCCCTAAGGCCCATGTTACCACAAACTATATGCTGTCAGAAGCTGCCCATGTTTCCGTTTGAAACTGCTCACGCTCAAACCTGTTTGAATCTGCCCACAGTCCCTTCTGAAAATGTGCACAATCTCATCTGAGACTGCTTGCAACCTGTCTGAAGGAGCTCACAAATTCCAGAACTGTGCCTATCGTCAATGCTTGTGCTGTCTTACCTTTGCTGTCCCAGGTGCAGTCTTCACAGATGACTTGCTCTTACAGACCTCACGAACTGCTGCCCACAAAAATCTCGTGAACTGGAGCCACGAAAATTCCATGAACTGGAGCCATGAAAATCCAACGAAAATCTCTCGAACAACAATGGAAATCTTCTGAAAATCCCATGAACAGCAACGGAAATCCCCCGAAAACCCCACTAAAATCCTACGAACAGTAACAGAAATCTCGCAGGAAGGAGTAGAGCAAGGGAAATCTCATGGGAAGGAGGAGAGCAAGGGATTCCTGTGCTGTCTAACCTTTGCAGTCCCAGGTGGAGTCTTCATGGATACCTTCACGACCTGCTCTTACAGACCTCGAGAAAAGTCGTAGGACATGTTCTCCTGAATCTCGTTGGGAAAAGGTCTAAATTTTCAAATTTATCACCTCCCCTAGATGATGGACATGTTCTCCCGACTCTTGTGTGCATTTTGACAATTTTAAATAAGTTGAGGACTGAGTATTACTGAAATATTCTGAGTAGTGGGATGGATTTACCATTGGAGGATGCTACAGGAAGGCCTTGAAAAACCACAACATTGAACTTTACAATTGCTTTGGGGCTATGTTGTTTGGGTACGGGTACGGGTACGGATACGGGGATGTCTCGGGTACGCGGGTACGTCATTTTTCAAAAACCTTGATTTGGATACGTCGTGGGTACGTTTGTGTATATATATATATATATATATATTGTATATTACTCATTTTTTTAGTAAAACACTTGAAACTACATAGTGTAAAAATATTTGTCTATAAATGATAAAACACTTAAAAATATATAATATTCATTCATTCATTACTTCAAAGACAAGATGTACATTCAAATCTAGAATAAATCTTCTCAATTGTCCACAAAATCATGAATGCCACTCCCATTATTTTTCAACTTTATCATTTACTGACACTTTCTCTCACAAGGGCTCATCGGTGCATTGAATCTCACGAGTGCATGCCTTAAGGGGTGCACAGGGAAAGGGGTGGGATCGGCTTGTGGCACTTTGCGAGAGATCTTTTCATACTATTCTATCACGCATACATCCCTTCACGCAGCGTTCATACCTCCTATGATGTCTCCTTGAAATCTTGAAACCCTGAAATATGGCTAAGTTTGAAACCTTGAAACCCTGGAATCTGACTAACTCTGAAATATGATAGGATCCTCCAAAACCTAGAATTTGCATTATAGCTCCTAGCAGTCCGAAACCCCTCTCAAACATCCTGAAAGTATACAAATAAAATATAACTTAATGTATAAGAAACTAACTTAAATGTTTATTTTATTTATATACTGTTGGGTTCGGACTGGATTTACATTTAGGGTTGCTTAGTTTTTAGGGTTTTTTTTTTAAAGGATTTTCTGAGGTTTTTTTAAAAATTTTTTTCGCCATTTTTCTGCCGGAATCCCTCGGGCACGCCCAGAGACGTTCGTGGCCGTGCCGGACGTTTTTGGTACATCCTCGGACGCCTCCGGGATACCTCCGGGAGTACTCGGGACGTCCCCGTGCCGGAGGCGTCTCCGAACAGGAGGCGCTGGGGGGGAGGGTGTACCCCTGCAACGTAGCTTTGGGGCAAATTAATTTAAGGAGGGGATTGTTAAAATGTCTGAAGATAACCTGCTTCAGCGCTAGTTATTGGTATTTTGAGTCTCATTAGGAGTTTTGATATTCATTTATATTTTCCTATTAGTTAACGATTTTTATGTTTATATCAGTCAGTTCTATTTTTCTGTTAGTTAATGGAGTTTTACGTAAATTATGGTTTTGACACATGCAAAAGACAAAAGAGCTAAAATAGGATGACGGATCATTATCTATTTTTAGGCTCTTAGGCATTATAGTGGAGCAGGTTCTGCATGGAAGTGGTTTCATGTGCAGGTCGACAGAGATTGTGTCTTCCCCATGTGCGCTGCAACATACTGCTCTTGGAGGCTTTTTGACCTTAGGTTCTACCCATACCATCTCAGGAAAGTTCTTTTTCTCCTCGATTACTCTCTGACCTAATATTTCAAACAGTTGTATTTCTTTTCCATTTTGAAGCAATTTGATTATTTGAGTATTGTTTTCTACGTTGTCTGCGTAATTAGACCTTTCATGTAAATTCTGCTTTTCCAGTATTTAGAACTGAAGAAGAGATTTATTTTTTCCGTGAGTAGTTGGCATTTAGATTTCTGTTTATTTAGTTCATATTCAGATTTTAGTTTTCAGGTTTAGAGTTTCTGGTATAGGATTTACAATTACAGCAATTATAGCATATTTACGGTTGGGCTAACATCAATTTTCATGTTCATGTTTGAGGGTATGGAGGATAATTGTTTTTGGCTTCATTTTAGCATTTTTATTTGGGAATTTAATAGCAGTGTGCTTCCTTTATGGGCTCTGGTTCAGTGGGCTTCTTAGGCCTAGAAAGGTGTGGTTTGATCAAGGCATCCTGTTGAGCAAATATGTACCAGGGTTTTCCATATTGATTTTGACGATGCTATTGATCTTGAGTATGTCCGGTGGAATGTTCCAAGGTTTCATGGCAATGGTACGTTGTTTTTGACTCATTGGAAACCCTGTTTTCTCCCTTCAACCTAGGACCCATGAAAATCCTGGCCTGGGTACAGCTTTCATAACTGCCATGTGAATTTTGTTCCTACAATTTCCTACATAACGTTGGTTTGGTCTTTGGTCATGTGTTAAAAAAAGATCTCTTCACTTTGCATGGACGGACATTGTGTAAATAGTTTGATGAAATGGATTAGGTTGGACTATTTGGCTCTTCAAGCTGGAAATTTCAAAACTGGGTTGAAGTTGATTATAAGCAATTGTCATTTTGCTTTCCGCTTCTTCTGAATGTGGTCCATGTTCCATCTTTTCCTAAGCTACCTTCACCTAGACTGGGACATTTTGATCCCTCTATTCCTCTGGAGATCCCTTCTACTGTTGCTGCTTCTGTTTATGAATCTGCATAGGTTTGGGCTCCTGTGTCCTTTGAGAAACCCATTAATGGTTCCTCTTATGGTTTACCTAGGTATGCAAAAATTGTATTCATTTTCCACTATGTAGTTCCACTCTAAAAGCCCTTTGGTCCGAGTACCATTAGCACACCTTCACACTCTCACACACCTTTGTGAATTTTTTCTTTGCATTGAAGTCGGCAACCTGGCTGGGCAAACAGTGCAAGGAAAAACAAATTGTTCTTTGGATGTGACAGTTCCTTCCAAGTTTTGCCCATATCATAAAGAGGTGGTAGAAAATTCTGTAATTAACACTATCAAGAAAATTAAACCAGGGCGTCCTGGACCTTCCATGGACAATGATGTTTTTGATTCTGAAGCTCTAGGTGATTTGTTTCCTTTTTATGTTTTCATCTTCATATCAAGATGTCTTGTTAAATCAGTTATATAAAGAGGCTACTCTACTTCAGTTTCATGCAGTGGATTTTATCTGCCTTGCACTGGAAAGCGTGTGGTTTACAAGGTTTGCAGGAGTCAGATTTTTGAAATAAGGGCTTTTATTTTCAACCTTAGCTTGGTTTTGTTTCTTACAGAATGTCCTTTTTATTAGATTCTCTTGTTCCTTTTCTGGTTAACCAGATTTAGCCTAATGCTTCCTTCATTTATGCATAATATAAGTATCTCACGTGTTCTTCATCTTTGGCATTTTCAGTTAAAATTCCTTATTGTCGTCATCATAGTGATCAATGTCAACAAAGGTACTGTGATTAAAATCATGATGTTGATTGGAGCCCTGCCATCAGACAGTCCTTGATCGTGACTTTGGGCAATGGCCTCTTCATGAGCTCTAATTGAGCCTTTTTGAAGCTTGGCTGCCTTAGCAATTACTTTCTGTCCCCGCTTTTCTGTAAGCCTCATCATGCAGAAATCTCTCTCTTGGATTGCTTCAAGAACAACCACACACTTTTGTAAGCCTCTCTAAGGGTCAATGTTGTCATCGCACACTTCCAGAAAGACAAAATTTTCCTGGATAGCGAGTGAAAATCCTCGTGAAATGTTCTTAAAACTAAACCTTTTTGTGCAATTCAGCATTGATTGCATCTCATTGAACCACTTTCCATTCTGTCAGACAATTCGTGGGCTGCTTTTTCGTTGAGGCATTTTGTCAAACTTTGCATTCTTCCCTGTTCCACATTTATATCAAGCTGGTCATCAAGAGCAGAATAGGAATTTAAATGACAGACAATTAGATAAGAGATTCATTAGGCTGTGGATTTTGGAAACGGGTTTTGGAATAGCCAAGGAAGGATCATAATATTCTCATAAACATTTTATATTGAACTGACCAGCAATAATTTTTATTAGTTGCAGTATGCTATAAGTATAAACACACCTGGCCTTGATTATTGGTATCGTTTCATTATTTTGTTACAGCAAACTGTTTTTTTTGGGAAGTGGGGTTTCCATCTGTCTCATTGGAGACAAGCCACTATCACCATTGCGTAGATACAGGGGGGATTGAACCTAGGTGTGGAGCTTTGAATGCTCTATTACAAGTTGGGCTACCAACTCGCCAATCTCCCTTCCTCAAACTCATCATTTTTTGATTGGAAACAATTGAATTACAGACATCACCATCTCTGCCCATGTGTTCGGATGACAAGTGTATTACAACATGCTGAGTAAGTGTACATCTAAATAAGAGCCTCCTTTTTCTAAGCTGCCCTTATCATAGGGAATCCAATCCGTCAGTGTCACCTAGCAACCGAGCCTCGACCAGCTGGATCACAACCCTTACGATAAACTTTACATTTTAAATTCTCACGCAGCGATTTAATTAGGCACCTTGGCTTTCTTAATCAGTGATTATGCTATCCATACAATTTAACCATAACTTGGTTTATGGTTCTATAGGATGCGTAGGACACTCATGTCTGATTAAATTTGGGCTCTTCGCTGTGCTATTAACTCACACAACCGTTTTTAATAACTGTGGTTGTGGGTTCCAGACCCTCCCAAAGCTTTTCTCTTTGGGATATGATATAATTTAATTAATATTTCCTTTATGCATTTCTAGCCAAACCTTCAAATTAAAATCTAGCATTGATAGGATGGAATTTTAGTTTTACTTTCGATCTTGCACGTGATATAGTAAACAAAATTTTAAGGAATGCTCTTCCTATAGCATGGCTTATTTTAAGCTAGCGTTAGTCCATTATTATGATAAGTAGGTCAGCAAATGAATGAAAGTACTAGTAAGGACCCTATTATATTTGTCTGTATGGCATAGGGTTATATAGAGGGAATATTTTATAGAACAAGGGCCACATCGCTGTTAATCCTTGCTTTTGTACTGATAATTGTTTGTGCTTGAGTTTGAGTGTAATTTTGCAATGTACGCTTGTTTTAATAATTTGAACTTGAAAATACAAATTTAATATTGTGTTAATTGTTATTGCAATTTGAATTTGATTAGCACTTCTGTTGCTTTCGTTTTTTAGCATCAACGGTATATAGTCGAATAACATAACATAAATTTATAAAAAAGTCTATATGCTCGAGATAATTATTAAATAAATCATAATAGATTATTGGCCATCTAAAAATTATTAAATAACAAAAAAATTCTAAGAAAGATAAATTAATCAAAGCTATAGTCATAATTTATGCAAAAATAAATGAAAATAAAAACTAACAAACTGTATAGACTATGAATCCACACAAAACGTCAACACAGATTACATGGCAGATCAAATACTCACACAATACTCTCAAATTGTAGGCATCCACAATCTATCCACAATTATACTTCGACAAATTTGCTTGAAAAAAGAAAGATGATAAGATTTCATGCAAACGTTTTGGGTTTAGGTATTGAATGATGTTGACATTGCAATTTGGCAGGGGATGACGATCCAAAAGAGGGCACGAAGCTATAAAACCATATAGAAATGCATAGGGAGCTCTAGAATTTATAGTAGATATAAATGTAGATGACATAGTGGTGCAAATTTGAATGAAATAATCCCTATTCAAGGAAGAACAATAACACGACGTGATTGAACCTTTCTAAAATACCCATGGCCCAAACAAAGTTGATGTGATGTTAAATACGTTGCAACGAAGGACATTTATTAAAGGTGCATTATTGTAGTGTTAATGTTGCAACCTAGAGGAATATTCTTCAATATCACTTAGGAAGTATGGTAAACTTTGGCAAAAGTTTATATTTGTTAACATAATATATATTTCAAACTTCGTGATTAGCTAAACAAAAAATAGATAATTGAAAAGTGATTTCATTAGTCTTGCCTTGGCAAGGATTAATAAAACTTGATTTTGTATTTTCTTTGTACATCAAAATATCAATTCGTGTTGGGGCACCAATTCCATAATACAAGCTTGAGGTTACTATTACGTCTCCCTTTAATTATTTGTAGATGCTTTATTAGACTATATTATTTCATTTATCATGGTAACATGTATTCATAAATTAAAAGCCCCTTTTGATATATCTCTATGATATATTTAAACTTGCATGATGATTGTAGCGTTTGGCACATAAGTTCACATAATTAAAGATACTTGGGATAACTTAGAAAACAATTTGTGCATCATTTCTTGATTATGTTGGGGACGTAAGGCATGGCGTAGCTCTTGGCCTAAAAGAAGAAAGCCTAGAACACTGAACCCTTTTAGATGATGATAATTTTAGATATTTAGGGGAAAATGAGATGATCAAACAATGTGCCCGCCACCCCACTCTTGAAGTGACTCTCAAGATCAAGGTTATCATAGAGGGTGATATATAAGGAGGATTATGCCATTGATCCATCCAAGAAATAACCTTCTTCATTTAGCCATGTTGATGGGGATAATTCATTCCATAAGCCAAATATGTCATTTAAAAAAAATTCCCATAATTACTAGGTCCCTAGTTATAGCTTCACCTTGCATTTGGAGACTTGATGTAGCTAATATCATTCAACCCTACAAGTTTTAGTTTGAGTCGGGTCATCTATCTTGTGTGTGTTGTTGAACCACAATATAAGATGGCATGTAATGCAAGAGAATCTAGAAGAGTGATTCCACCAAATTGTGATAAGAGTTTGTTGAGAAAGATCTGTCTAGATGAGTGTTGACACCAAAAACGCGACTTGAAGAGATTGGGTCTAATTCCTTGGTTGAAGAGTTTATAGAATTTTTGATTCAGTGGTATGAATGGTTGGACTCTAATGTCGGCTAGATAGGAAGACACTTCTAGTGATTTGTGAATGGATTCAAGAAAGGTTTGAGCATTTGGCATTGGCAGAGGAAATGTGGACCCATGTTATGGAAGCGTTAGGGAGTGGTGCATTTTACATTGATTTGTTGCATTTTTTTGTGACGAGCTATTCATGTCTTGAGGAAGCAAAATCAAAGTTTCTAGCATGAAAGCAAGGAAATTTTATATCACAAGTTCCCTTGAGTATCAAAACGTTGATGGTAGATAAGGGTATAAAACCCTTCTTGTTGGCAGGGTAAACATTTGTGCTGGAATGAGAAGATATATCGCCCATTGGAATGATTGGGGATACTCGCTTTGAGAAGGGAGGGATGCAAAATTGCTTCAAGCGATCAAATGGGAAGATTGGTGGGGTCTTCAGAAGCTCGAGAGTTAGTGTTGAGAGTTAGTTAGTTTTTTTGTTTGGGAGAAGAGAGAAGAGGGAAGTGTCGAGAGAGCTCACAGGGGAAGGGGAAGGCCAAAGAAGATTGTCCCTGCATGTGAACTGCATGATTAGTGCCAGACAAAACTAGAGTTAAGCAGTTTGGCTTGAGGATGATCAAGTACGAGATGGAATATTACAGAGGACCCTCGAGGAGATTGATGGAGTGTGCTTAGTTGCAAAGCTAGAGTCTGAGCCTTTGTCTACGACACTGCCTCACACATGCTTTGTAGATTGTGAATGAGGAAAAAAGTATTGTTGCTTCCCTAGAACAGTGGAAGCATTTATAGAAAAAGAAAGGAAGCAATGAGCGAAGTCTCTTGCTTTGAGATACTATCATAAAGACTAGCATGAAGGTAGACAATAACATCGAACATGGAAAATTTGAATCCACCTCCACCTCCATCACGCCCACCCCCTATCAATAGTTCGAGATTGTGATAGAACTCTCCTTTAGTCCACTAATTATCAAGGACATGAGAACATAGAAGAACATGTCCAAAAGTGTGAAATCATTTGGCATGTCAAAAGGACAATGACGGTTGTAAAGAAGGCAATTTAATTTACCACTGCTCTATTACCGGTCTCATTCCTAGTTTGTTAAATACGATCCAAATCGAATGTGCCAAAATTATAATGCCCTAAAAATGGTGTTCTTGAATGAGTTCCAGTACCTTAAGACGAACTAATGCCATATCGTGAAGCTCAAAGAGATCTACAGTTACATATGAAATATGTAAAATAGTGCAATTCACATGTCATAGCACTGATGTCCAAGTTACCTTTTGTTCTAAATGATGATTAACACAAGGAGTGGTTTATAGAGTTTTGAATAATCTGATCAAGAGGCAGCGGAGCTAGAATGTATATAACACTTCGCCCTAGGCACTAAAGGCTACCCTGCCTATAGAGTATAGTAGTGAACTTGGAAATAAACTGGGCATTAGTGTATGGAGGCCCAAATTGTGGAAATGGTGCAAAAGATCGAGAACCTAAACACTATATAACCAATTAAATTTAGTAAGATTACATTGTCTTGAGAAGTATGCATGACTAATAACCACGATAAGAGTCGTTGCCCCCAAGTGCAAAGGATGAAGCATTGAGTAGTGATGGGAACACCTTGACACCAAAAACTGCACCCATTTGGGGAATTTGAAAGGTGTCTAGGTTAAGAACATGCAACACACTGCCACGGTTGAACGTGGAGAAGGAATGTAGTTCAGAGGTTGTAAAGAAATTATTTCACAAATAAAGTAAAGCAACAACAATAAATCACAATATGACTGAAACAAAACATAATATATGAATAAATGACAAGCCACTTTGAGGGGGCAACATCCACAACCTTGCAATAAGAACATAATTCGTAATATGATGATCAAATATTAACCACTACCTCCAATATAGAGCCTAAATATGTTATGGACATGTCTTAGGTTGACCCTAACACCAATATGAAACTATGAGAATGATCATGACTCAATTAAGGGTTATGCTAGCCACAAGTTGACCACACATATCCCTATACATGCTAAATGTTAAGGGTGTAGAATGCCCTTCCCTTTCAAACCAATGTTGTCCCTAACATTGACAATCCCTCGATGTTGTTGCACAAACTCTTTATTCTCCCATGATGTATCTACATTGACCAGATTCTTCCACTTGATCGGATACTTAGTAATTACCCTCATCCTCAACCTCTTAAGGCATGTTTGAGTGATTTCTTCAAGTTCCAAAATTACTCTGTCCTCGTCATCAAGCTTTGGTAACTGTCTGTGTGGAAATCTTCTATTCAATGACATTTTTCAAGCAAGAAACATGGAAGATTGGATGTATTTTTGCTAATTGAGGTAACTCCAGTTTGTATGCTACACTGTTGATCTTTTGCGACTCTTGATAAGGGCCATAATATTTATTTTAAAGATTGTTATCATTTTTTTGTCGTTTCAAAGACATTTGCTTTATGGTTGAAATCACAAAAACACCCAATCTCCAACTTCAAAATGTATTTCACTATGGTGTTGGTTAGCGTGTTGCTTTATGTGGCTTTGTGCCAATGCCAAGTTTCCCATGAGACTAGAAAACACCTCTTGTTGGTGTTGAATGTGTTCAACTTCTTGAACCTTTGGTTAGACCCTTAAGAATGAGGTGATGGATGGTGGTGGTATATATACAATGCCAATAATGGAGACATTTTGGATAAGGTATAAAATAAAGTGTTATACCACCATTTTATGAGTTGTAGCCATCAAACCCCTCTCTTGTTTATTTGAACCAAAGCAACAAAGATAACCCTCCAAATACTTGTTTACCACCTTATTTTGTCCATTAGATTAGGGATGATATGATGAGCCATGAGCTAGCTAAGTACCTAAACATGAGAATAAATCAACTTAAAAATTAGTAGTAAATATGTGATCATGATCACTTAGTATAATCTTTGGTGTCCCATGTAACTTTTGAAATGTACCCATAAAAATTGTTGTTATTGTACTTGCTACAAATGGATGTGACAAGACAAAAAAATGGGCATATTTGGTGAGTCTATCCATGACTACCATGATTACATTTTCCCCATCAGATTTAGGTAGTTCTGTGATAAGACCCATGGAAACCTCCTACCTCTAGCCAGGAATAGATAGAGGTTGTAGAAGCCTTGTAATCTTAATTGTCTCACCCTTGTTTTGCTAACACACCATTCATTCTTTCACAAATTTTTGAACATTCCGTTTGAGCTCTTCCCAAAAGAAATTGTTCTTAATTCTATGATAAGTCTTCAAAAAGCCAAAATGTCCACCTACTAGAGATGCATGGAGCTCCAACAGAGCTTTATTTTGAAAGGTCAAGATTTTGCATCGGTACGACCTATTCTTGTATCGTTGAGGATCCCCCTTTCGATAATTTTTTTTTGAACATGCTCGGATCTTGTTGCAATTTTTGAATGTTATTGTGTATTTGTCATTCTTATATTCCAATCTACCGTAATATGGACATGGCACACAAATATACCTATGTGGACTTATTCTTCCTAGATAGTGCATCAACGTCAAGATTCTCTTTCCCTTTTTTGTAAATAATTTCAAAGTTATAATCCAACATCTTTGGGACCCATTTTTGTTGTTCCTCGAATGATAACTATTGCTCCAAGAAATATTTCAAATTATCATGATTTGTTTTCATGTTGTGTAAGAACCCTTTGATCATATACTAGAAAACACACACACACACACACACACATATCTTATTCATTCCATTCCTTAGTAAATAGTTACATAAACATTGGTTTATCAAGCGGTCCTTGCAGTTGGTGTGAACTTGAGTTTGCTGAATCATGGTTTCGACTAGGGCATCCAATGTGATTCCTTCTGCGATGGTGGTGTTGGAGAGGGCAAAGCCGTTCTTAACGCAAGGTTTAGAGTTGCACACTGGTGAGTTGGTGCGACAGGGGCAGAATGGGAAGTCATCGACAGTGGAAGCTTTTCGAGGGGCATAGGATTCACCCAAGGCAAATAAGGTGACGACATATTCAGTAGAATGGAAGGGTAGCTCAAGGGATTTAAGGCAATTGTCTTGCTCTAATAAATTGGCAAGCCAATCAGCGAGGGTTTCTGATGAATTTGCGGATCAGGTTAGGGTTTTTAACAAATAAATCTATTATTGCCAATTTCAAAAATAAAGCTTTGGAGGAGATTTTAGAAGGTGAAGACTGGTTTGCGGAGAGGGGTCTGGTATGCCGTTTTGATAGGTTTTGGCCATATCTTTCCCATCTCTACCAATGGTTTTCGACATCTTGGAGACCATTGCTGGAAGGCACTATGAAAATATATCCCTGTGCCAAAGGTTTTTTTATTATGACTTGATTTTTTGGAGCACTGTAAAAATATTTTTCAGAATAAAAAATGGAGCTGTGAAAATCTTCTGCTCATGAAACCTTGGACTCTAGATTTTAACACTTTGACAAAAAACTTTCTCTGCATCCAATCTGAATGAGGCTGCTGTATCTTCCTCTTCAGTTTTGGTCTGAAATGGTCTTTTTGTTATTGGCTTTGCATTGGGTGATTTATTGAAAATTGATGCTTCGTTGAAATTTTTTCGAACCACATTTGCCAGGATTCTGGTGAGTTTAGACATTTCTCAGGTCTTCTCGATGGGATTGAGCTAAAAGTGCAAGATAGGCTCTGGTTTCAAACCCTTGATTATGAGGGAGTTCCCTTTAGATGCAGGGATTGCCTTCAGATTGCTCATCTCTCTGCTTCCTGCAAAAAATCTAAGTGTAAACTTGAATCTTTGTGGGGAAACGAGGCTAATGACAAGCATCTTGCTGTTTTTGCGCTAAGTGATCCAGATCATTTGTTAGGAGCGATTTCAGAGATTATTTTGGAATTTTTTTTGGATAAGGTAGAAACACTGGGAAAACCATCATAAGGTTGAATTAGTTGGTTTTAGTGGTAAAAATGTAAATAAGAGTGAAGTATTAAGAGGCAAATCCAAAGAAGGTAGGGGTGTGTTAAACTCAGATTAAGTTAAATCAGGGAATGATGAAAAATGGAAGGTGATTAGAAGTAGGAAAAAATGTCATCCTATTCCTAGCTCTCCACCCATGACTGTTAGTTCTCATTGTAGAACTAAGAATGTTGAGATAAGTAATTTTGGGTACTCTGTTTGAATAATTTTGTCTATAACGCTGATGGTTTTTATTAAAAAATAAAAAAACTCTCATTACGTTGGTACTAAATTGGCTATATGCCTTGACGATAAGACCGTCAAGCCAGACTATTTTGTTTTCTTGAAAATTATGTTTATGGGTCAGGGCCCTATATTTCCCTAACATCTATGTTAAAAAAAAAAAGTTATCTTAAACAAGTTTGTCATAAACTAATCGTATGATATATATTTCTTACTCATTCCATTCCTTAGTAAACGGTTATGTAAACAAATTTATCATAAACCAATCGCATGCTACACACACACACACACAGAGGAATGGAGTTAGTAATATATGTGGAATTACGAATTTAGTTTGTTTTAGTTATCATGTGATTAGTTTATGACAAATTTGCTTACATAACTGTTTACCAAGGAATGCAATGAGTAAGAAATCATTCTATATATATATATATATATATATATATATATATATATATATATATAATGATTTCTTACTCATTGCATTCCTTGGTAAACAGTTATGTAAGCAAATTTGTCATAAACTAATCACATGATAACTAAAACAAACTAAATTCGTAATATATATTCGTTTTTAGTTATCATGTGATTAGTTTATGACAAACTTGCTTACTTACGTAAATGTTTACATAACTAAATATAACTTCATAACACAATTTTGCATTCATTTCTAGTAATTGAAGTGGCCATCATAACAAATGACTAAGGATACATCTTTGCAAGTACAATGTAACAATATCTAAGAATACTTTTTACCAAGTAAGTACAATGCAACACTATCTAAACATGTAAAACAACATTTATCTTTTGGAAGTTCAAAATATTAGATTTAGTATACAATCCAAAAATAAAAACTTCAAGTTTTTTTCAACGTTATTGCCAAAACAAAATTTCAATCTTTTAATATAACATTATAACATTCAATATAATCACCAATCGATCATCAGAGAAAATCTTCATAATGAAATGTTTTAGAGTTTTACAGTCCTTCACTGTTGCTGAAGACCAAAATAGAAAAACAAAAGAGAGAGAACATCATTGGAGGGTTTTTCCTCCAACCACAGATCTTTTTGGATCCTCCAGACTCCTTTCATCAACTGAGAGTGGCTCTTCCCTTCCACGAAGGCGTTAGATATAAACAATCAATAGAGTAGAGAGAATTCTAGAAGGTGGAAATAGTTTAACATACTGCTCCATGTAGTAATATAGTTTGGCATATCGCTCCACGTAGTAGAAGGGTTTAGCATACTACTCCACATAATAAATGGGTTTAACTTACTACTCCACATAATATAAGCGTTTAACATACTAATTCACATAATAAAATTGTTTAATAAACTACTTCACGTAGTAGAATTGGTTAGCATACTGCTACATGCAATAGAATGCGTGAGTATATTGTTCCACGCATTAAAAGAGGGTTGACATACCACTCCATGCAGTAAAACATGTTTGACATATTGCTCCACACAGTAAAACAAAGTTGACATACTCCACATATTAAAATATTTGACATACTGCTCCACGCAATGGAATAGCCTCCTAGGCTTCAAATTCCATTTATCTATTTTTATGTACATAGGGGAATATTACTATTGTAATAATTATGATTCCAAATTAGGATCTATCGCTACTTCCAATATCGAGGTTTATGTATGACAATCATAACCATATCGCCAATCTAAGGCATTCCCCAAGAACATGATCAAAACCATGTTTTAACAAAAGATTGACCATTTAAAGTGGTTTGATGTTCATATAAATGCTAATAAAGGATCTAACATCTATATTTAAAGTAATACCCATCTCAATGGGTGTTTAATTACTTAACATGTACTTAGTCTTTATTAGTTCAAGTCAAATTAACGTACAAGTGCGGGATAAAGGTTTCCCAATCTCAAGGGATTATCCTTCATTATGCAAGGTTATTGATTTATCAATTTCCACAGTCATTTTAAGGTTGTACTTTAACACATCCAACATTCAATTCCTCAAATGTCATATCACTATTTTCCACTTAAAGGCAAAATGTCATTTTGCCAAGGATACAGTACTTATGGATTATGCAAGGATAAGTCATGCCTAAATCCAATTTACAACTTTTAGATTTCTTCATTTACCCTTTGGCATCCTAACAAGTATCCATGAATATTAAAAACTTTCAATCAACCCATACCATGATTGGATAGTTGGTTGACATCTCAAAATTCTTGATGTGGGATTAATACCCAACAAGATCTAACAATCTATTGAATGCATTTACGATGCCCAATCCATGCATTGAATTCTTTAAGATCAAAACTAGGTTTCTCGTAGCTTGGAATTAGCTTAGATAAATAAATAAAATGGGTATCTTTTTATCAAGTGTTAACATCATGGGTAAATTGTCCACACTATTTCTGAAAGTGAGATTTTTAAGATCCTAGTACAAGGATGGGTCATACATATTAATGAGATCGCAAAAGCTTACAAGGAGCCTTAATAAATCATGCCATTATGTTTGCTCAAAAATTCATAATTCAAAAGATGGTTGTAGAACTTGTCTTTTGTCTCAAAGACCTTCAGTTCATGATTCCAATTCTACTTATAATCTTTAAATTATCGTGATCAAGGTCTAGGAGCTTCCCTAGTCCTAGTTGAAATAAATGTTTTCTATTGAGGCAAGGCTCTAAGTGATGAGGTAAACATCCTATGTAAATATCATATCTAAACCATCTAGTGAAGTATAATTCAAACATATAGTTTACATGTTTTCAACACCT
The DNA here is from genome assembly GCA_037957365.1 of Torreya grandis. Lineage (NCBI taxonomy): Eukaryota > Viridiplantae > Streptophyta > Pinopsida > Cupressales > Taxaceae > Torreya > Torreya grandis. The sequence goes on from JARHVA010002228.1 coordinate 2,305,074, forward strand.
ATGAGTGATATGTTTTTGCTTATTAGCAAAATGATTTCTGGGAGAAAACTGCATATATATTTTTGGATTGACGTGTTTAGAATCACCTTATGTGATTAATCATCAAGAAGACTTCATCAAGGTTTTTGCTTATAGGTTTTTGCTTGATCATAAGTAAATCTGCAAGGTTGCATCTTCCCAATTGGAATGCTAGAAACTCTTAGTTGTCTTACAATAGAAAAAACAAAGATATTATGACATTCATATAGGAAAAAACATTTAAAGAAAAACCCATTCATCCCGAATAATCATTTAAAACTCATTACTTTATTCCTTATTGAATAATCATGTTATTTGAAATAATGAGAAGTTAATTTTTTTTAAAGCTTTACTTCAACAAATGACGAGAGGCATATTTTAGGGTTTTGAATTCATAGGCACACTTATAGTTTAGCTATATACAGATATAAGTATAACAAAGCATAGGCAAATTAAATGTTGAACTATCAATTCTTTAAATGCTTGTGTGTACAAGAGAACTATGAGACCACCAAACTCATGTTTTAAAAATTGACCTCTAGATTCGTGTTTATCACAACTATTTTTACGGCTATGTTGAACATTTGGTTGGTTTCTTAACCAGTAAGTACATTAGACTTCATGGTACAAGGAGTGAATCTATAATTTTCAAGAAATAATTTCTTTAGTTTATTAGGGAAGTCCATTCTATTATGAACACTTCCAAAGGCGTTCAAATGTCAGGCAACAATTAAAATTTAACTACTCAATTGGTTTTAATTCTCAATTAATGCTTGCCACTTGTATTGGTCCATCTTAATATGGGTTTTAAAAATAAATTACTATGCAAATTCCAAAAACCTCAAGTTGCCACAACATGAATGCATCAAAGTGACATGAACAAAGCTTTACGTTTATTAAACATAGAGACAAATTTGACCTATTAAGTGCGATAGATAATTTTATTTTAATACATCCATAAATTCATATCCCTGATGATGGTGGTTAAAATGCGGACATCACTAGTATTCAAATTTCAACTGAGCATGTCAAAAATATGAATTTAAGCCCTTTCTTATATCCTTATGGTCAGGTGTTATTTTTGATTGTATGGTCGTATTTAAACAAGATTGCGCTGCTAAATGCATGACCAACTGCATTGAATTAAGATAAAAATTAGGATATTCAACTTTTATCATGCTCTAATCATGGATTCTAATGCAAGGTACAAGATAGGTATTAAAATCTAGTCCATATTGGTTTACACATACCTCAACAAGTATGGCATACTTATTGGGGCCAAAGGACAAATTTCAACATGGGTGTAGTCTATAAGACCAAGGCACAATCCAAAAACACAAAGTAGGATTCACAATAAATAAACTTAGTACAATCCATGATAAATAAAATATGATCCAGGTGAATGTATGGTATAAACTATATTAGATAATATACAACTTATAAAGGATAAACTCAATCCATAAATAATATAACTTAGTTTAAGAATAGTAAAACATAATTTATCAGAAACAAAGTGTATAAGAAAATATCTTGGTAAGCTGTTTGTTTCTTTCCTCAGCATATTCCCCTTGATTGTGCTCTCCTCTACTCAACTTATTCGTAAAAGGCATCCTATCCTATCCTTCCAATGCATCGTTTCAATCAACTCCTATCTTCTCTAAACATTATACTCCCTACTCAGGGCTGCTACTCCTTGTTCTGGCACTATCTCCATCCTTGGCAAATGGTGTCACAATCCTCAATGATGTTCTATCCCTTCCATGAGGCGTATTGAAATTGAGGAGGTATTTTGATGTAGAAAAAATTATAGTTGTGTGTATTTATTGAGTTTGGTTGAAAATAATTAAAGCTAGACAAAGTTCAAATAGGATGCAAATTCTTTGTATTTGCAAAACACTGCACAACCCATGTGGGCTTTGAAATTTGTTTTTATATCTTCAAAATCCAGGAGAGTTCTTGGTCAAATAAGGTGGGTGGTGGAGAAAGTAAATTGAATAATAACCACATTTCCAATGCTTCATTTAATAATCTCATGGTGCCAAAAACATGCTACAACATGTTTCAAAAAATCCAACCTTTTGTTTTACGTATTGAAAATTATAACCACATAAATTCATTATTGTTTTTAAATCTCATTTATAGTGTTATGCTATTAACATCTAGAAGACATAACTACATGGCTTGGCTTAAGGATATTAATAAGTCAAAATTGGATAGGTGCTTGATGAATATCTTGCCATAACCACCTTTAAACCAACATGGATCAACCAGGGGTAGTTGCTAAGTGGCCACAAACACGCCACAACAAGTGGATGCTAATGTTTCATTATGCACTCATTGTGACTCGACGTTTATTTAAGAAACATCATGATAGGACGATAACTTGAGACCCAAATTTAATGGCTTCGATTTATGGCTAGGTCAATAATCACATGTTGATTAATGGTCATTAAGATGACTTGTTGGGTTGCGGGGACAATGATCTACAATGTATGGAATCTCTAGTCGTAAAATGCGATGAGACATGTCGATGAGACTAGTTGACCAAATGTGTAAACCTAATAAGGATCTTAGAAGTTCTTAAATAATACATCTATAATTGCTATCTAAAATAAAAGATAAAACAATGATAAGAAAAACCAAAGAATAATCAAACCAAATGATCTCCAATTACGCCAAAATAGGTGACTTAGGAATGGTAAAGTGACTCCAACCTAGGATTCTGAAGTGTTAACAACAAAAATGTCACGTAAGGAAGCTGCAGACAAATGATATGTAAAACAAATCAAGTCAAATATTATTCAAAATGAGATGCTAGTACAATAAGAAGCCCTTGCATAAGTAAGCAAGGCAAAACAAAGAACTAGCCTAACTAACCAATGCAGGATAAATCCTCACATAGGACAAACTAACAAAAGGATGAAATAACTAGCTAATACGCTAGAAAACATGAGAAATACATACACTAACACCCCCCTCAAGTGAAGTTAGGGGCTAACAATAGCAAAAAAAAAATAGTGGCATATCTACAATATGAGTCCTAGCAACTAGATTTGATAAGGTACTCATGTACAATATGTATCCATGAAATGAAGTCGGAAGATGTCCTTATGAACACCCCCAAAGACAACTTTTGAACCTCAAATATGCCACGTAATTCAAAAAAATGAGGTGATGCAAAAGGTTTCATGAAGATGTTTTCAACCTACTGTTGAGTCGAAATGTACTCCAAACTAATAAATCCATCTTGAATGTGTTGACATATGAAGTGCATATGTAACTCAATGTGCTTGGTTTGCTAGTGCTCAACTGGGTTGTAAGATATATGAATTGCACTCTCGTTGTTACACCAAAGTATAGTGAGTGAATCCTACGTGAAGCCAAACTCTATCAATAACTGATAAAGCCAAATAATCTATTGAGTCACTGTAACTGCTGCTCTATACTCAGTCTCTCTAGATGAAAGTGTAATAACATGTTGCTTCTTTCACAACCAAGCAATAGGTGAAGAAGCAAGACAAAATATGTAGTCAAAATTTGAACCCCTGTCATCAAGAGAATCGACCAATATGAATCTGTGTACCCAACCGAGTAAAACTCTTGGTGTAGTGTATTCTAAAATGAGTATTGCTTCGCAGATATAGGAAAATTCTCTTGGCAGCCTACCAATGACTGTCATGAGGGTCATGTACAAACCTAGATACAAGTCGAACTATAAATGAAATGTCAAGGCGAGTATGGGTCAAATCATAAGACTCCCAACCATCTATCGATACAATAATGGATCACAAAGTGAAGTAGTAAAAGTGGCAGTGAGAGTCACTCTAGACTGAAAAGGAGGACTTGACTTGCAATCAACGATGCAAAAACATTGAAGAAGATCAAGGGTGTACTTCTACTGACTCAAATAAATTTTTGTATCTGAATTTGAAATCTGTAAACCAAGGAAAAAATGCAAAAGACCAAGATCTATCATGTCGAATTGTGCAAAAAGTGCCTGTTGAATAGTCTGAAGTTGGGATGAGGAGCTTCTTGTGAGAAACATAACGTCAACATACAAGCCTATTATAACAATGTCCTCCCTAATAAGTTGAATAGACACCATGGAATCAGAGTGGCCGTGAACAAATGAATCCATCTTCTCATACCAAGTTCAAGGGGCCTGTTTAAGACCATAAAGAGACCTCCTAAGTCGACAAACAAGAGAAGAATCATGAACAAACCCAATAGGTTGCTCCATATAGATTTATTCATGCAAGTCTTCATGAAAGAAGATACTCTTAACGTCCACCTGATACACTGGCCAACCTTGTGATATAATAAGAGAAAGTACAAGGTGAATATAATCCATCTTGGTAATGGTCGCAAAAGTCTCAGAGTGGCAAATACCTTCGACATGCGAGAACCTTTTTGCAACAAGCCATGCCTTATACTTATCAGTGGACCCATCAGTTGCATATTTGGTGTGGTAAATACACTTGCACCTAACCAACTTCCTGATCAAATCCCAAGTGTGATTCTTCATCAATGAAGAATACTCATATGTCATCACATCATCCCACTACTGTATCCCATGAGCTGTGAAAAAGACTGTGGATTCCTAAAAAATCCCTAACATAAAAGTCCATTACCTATAAAATGTGAAAAATGATGTCGAGTAGGTGGAAGATCCTGTATGAAAGGTGTTACCTCAAAAATTGTAGTATGAGCCCTCCTAGGCATAGTGGCAACATCAATGTGAATAGGATCTTCATCCTCTATAACCTCCTCATGAATATCTTGAACTGGCTCCTCAAAGAATGCAACCCCATGAGGAGGTGATGAATCATCAAAATAAGAAGGCATGGAAGAAGATGAAGAGTCATGAGATGTGAAGTACTCATCAAATTGTACATGTGTTTGAAAATAAACATCATGAGTATCAAAATTTAAAAGATGATAAGCTCTCATGTCCTCACAACCCTACAAAAATCAAAGGTTTTCTCTTCTTATGCAATGCTTTCCTTTTCTTCTTTGGTACAAATGCCCAAGCAAGGCTCCCAAAGACTCATAAAATGAGACATTAGGCTTGGTTCCAGACCAAGCCTCCTCCATAGTCAAATGCTCAAGTGCTCTATGTGGTGTGCAGTTCTGAATGTAGTTCACATAATTAACTGCCTCTGCCTAATAGATAAGAGGTAAATCATGTGAATGCATAATGTAGTTATCCATCTCCTTCAAAGTTCAATTATTTCATTCTTTTAAGCCATTCTGTTGTGGAGTATGTGCAATAGAATGCTAGTGAACAATACCATGAGCTATCAAAAATTGGAGAACTCTCAACTGAAGTGCTCCCCCCATTATCTGTATAAAGCTTCTTGATGTAATTAGAAGATTGTTTCTCGACCAAAGCCTTAAAGACTTTGAAGTGAACAAAGACATCACTCTTGTACTTGAGGAAATAAACCCAAGTACATCTCGAGAAATTATCAATAATGGTCAGTGCATACTTAGCTCCATTGAAAAGAGTTAGAAAGACTGTCAAATCATTATGTACAAGCTCAAGTGGTGAAAAAGCTCTCGTGGACATATCCTTAGGAAATGGATCTTGGTGATGTTTCCCTAATGCACAACTAGGAAAAACTCCATCAAGATATGAAACTATAGGAAGACTATCTACCATACTATGAGTGCTCAACTCTTTCAAATATCTGTAATTGAGGTGTCCAAATCTCTTATGCCAAATCCTACTCTCAGAATATGCATGAGAAACCAAACACATCCCTAAAGGAGGAGTATCATCAAAACTGTCAAAATAATAGAGTTGATAACTATGATCAACAACACCCTGTGCAATAAGTGTGTGTGGCTCTAACAAAGCTCGAACTTCAGCACCCTATGGTGTGAAAGTCACTGTCTTGCCTTGACTATAATGATAAATTTGATAATCTGAAAGCAAATTGGTGGTGATATTTGGAACGTATAATGCATTAACGATGTAGATGCTATATAGCTATATGTCACCCTTTCCCTTAACAAAAATAAATAAAAAATTTCCAACGTCAATGTTGGAAGTAGAACTCAAACTAAGAGATACCAAGGATTCCTTGGAAGAAGTCATATGGTGTGAAGCACCATAATCTAAAAACCAACTATCTAAAATAGGTGATTGTGATCTCTAGATAACATTAAGTGCTTTTCCATGCTCATGAGATGGGGGAGTGGAGATAAAAATCTTGTGTTTCTTAACGATATCCTTTAGAGCTTGCATTCTCTTCAAACACCTAGACTCGTCATAAACAGTTCTCCCACAAAAAGAGCAAGATATGTTAAACTTATTCTTGGATTTGGAAGATGATTTGGGTTTAGATGTGTTGGTGTTGGGCTTAGGTGCATTTTCAGATGGAGGAGGAGCATTCTTCTTCCTACTCTTTGTTTTTTCCTTGTTCTTAGGATGTGATGCTACTAATGCTTTTTAAAAGGTGGAAGACTCAAGGTGAAACAATTTGGATTCCTCTCTAGTAAATCTATCACAAAACAACTTTAGATCTAACATTTTGAATGCGGCACTTAAGGTATCCATGCTAAATAAAAAGGTAGAAGGAAAGATTTGGAATGGACCACTCAACTTAGAGAAAATCAAGTACACACACACTTCATCTTTCTTATCTCATCCACTCCCTTTTAACTGTGTCAAAAAATGCTTAAACTTAGTAAGGTAGTCTACAATAGAGGCAAAGTCATTTGGATTGAGTGAAGTAAGCTCAATTTCAATTTGCGTGGCTCTCAAATGATCTACTTTTCCAAATAAATCTTTTAGTTTAGCCCATATTTTGAATGGAGTATCACACTCATCTAATTGAAACAACAAACTATCCCTCACATAAGTCCCTATCAAACCCATACATTCTTTAAACTTACATTAGTGTCAAAAATTTTCAAACTCTCGTGTAAACTTTGGTTGAGTTTCATTCATTAAGGACCATAATCCTTTGCGTTTTATGATTGTTTCCATTTGAGGTCTCCATGTATGGTAATTGTGTGTAGTCAAAGACTCACAATGGTCAATATTACAAGTAGAAGCCATGCTAATAAATCACCAAAAAATAGAAATAATGTAAAAGGGTGTACAAAATCAGCACCAAGACAACCCCCCAAAAGATTTTATTAAGGACCTCCCCCAAATTTTGGCACTTTATAAAAGTAGTGTGTTTGTACAAAGTAATGACACTAATGGATATTGAATTGAAAACCATACATTTTTGAAAAAACTCAGACTTGTAAATTATTGAAAAAGTCCACCAGTCCACATGTAGACCTCCTTCCTCAACTCCACGCAGGTGGCCATAAAGAAATTCCAACACAGACAAAAGCAATATGACCAAAATTTCAGCCAGGCATTGTAGATTTAGATGACAACAAGCAGAAGAAGAGATGATGGAACATAGAAAGTAGATCTAAAGGAGTGATTTACAACATATAAGACAAAAAGGGAATGACAGGCACTATTGGAAAAGTTTAACGCAAGCTAGAAAAGAATACATGTTAGATCTCCACGCCACTTCCACTTCCACTTCAAATGCCTTCTCCACCTAAAAATACTCCAAGCTCATTCCACGCTGAAAACAAAGCTTTCTTCACTCCAAGTGCCTCCTCACACTTCTTCCAAAAGAGACCAACGCTCCTCTTCAATCTCTTCTCCACGCAACATACCCTCTCTCCAAAGAAAATCACTCCTTCCAGTTGGTTTAGGTCCAACGCCTCTCCCTCTTACAACACTTTGTCAAAAAATTCCAATGCAAAACTTATTCTAAGAATATGCTCTACGCTTCTAGTAAAAAATTCTCCATAACAATGAAGGGGTAGAGTGGCACTTTTACAAATGTTGAGGCAAATACACATACCTCTAAGCAACGCTTCTGCTAGATAAGGAATGATAAGCACAAACTCCAATGTTCTTAAAGCGTCATCCTCCTCTTTACAATGCTTCCTCTCTACCTTCCCTCCAAGAAGAAAACCAATTGCTTTCTTCAAAACTTCAATAAAAGTGCCGAATCTGGAAGAGGGGGAAAAAACACTGAGGATCTATGACAAGGGAATAAGCAACTATGGCAAGGGAAGTTTCTGAAAAAAATACAACAATGCAGATGGATGCAACACTTAAAGCTTTGGTACCATGATAGGAATGGTAAAGGCAATTCAACCCAAGATTCTGAAGTGTTAAAAATAAAAACATTCCATAAGGAAGCTGCAGACAAATGCTATGCAAAACAAGGCAAGTCAAATGTTATTCAGAATGGGATGCTAGTACAATAAGAAGACCTTGCATAAGTAGGCAATGGAAAATAAAGAACTAGCCTAACTAAAAAATGTGGGATAAATCCTCACATATGAAAAACTAGAAAAATGATGAAATAACTGACTAATACACTAGCAAACATGAGAAATACATATTCTAGCATATAATTCATTCTATGAGATTCTCTTTGCTATGCATAGTCTGTATCTAGTTCATCATCTCTGATGAAGTTCTCACTCGCATTGAGGGTTGTACCTACATCACAAACAAGTGAACTAATGACAACTATTGAAGTCATGATATCAAAATCACATGATTGTAAAAACATGATACAAACAATTATTCCACATAATTGTATAACAAAACATGATGACAATAATGAACTGAATCATATGAAGCAAATAAATCCTTGATTGCATAGAAACCAACCATTATTAATTATATTTTGTGGTGCTAATCAACACAAAGTGTCCTAAATATCAACATAGGTAAACAAGATGTTACACTTTTGAGTGTGTACACATTATATAAGGTTTTCATTGTTTAACTGTATGAAGGATGACCATCATTTACTTTTCATAAATGGGCTTCAATAGATTCTTACCTTTGATTTGGGGACTCTCAAATGCAATGGGATGTCCTTCTTGCATGACTATTACACCCACACTAGAATGACTTGGTATGATTGCGTTGTTCAAGAATTTCCAAAACCTAATTCACATGATGTAGGTGTTTCTCCCATGTTTTCTTATAGATTAAGATATCATCAAAGAAGACCAAGACAAACTTCCAAATAAATGACCTAAAGATAGAATTCATCAAACTCTGAAATGTGGATAGTGCATTTGTGAGGCCAAAAGGTATCACCATAAATTCATAGTTACCCTCATGTGTCCTGAATGCTATCTTATGAATATCTTCATCTCTGATTTTGATTTGATGATATATTGAATGAAGATCTAGTTTTTTAAAATAAATAGTACCACATAACTCATCTAGTAAATCATCAATTATCAAAACAAGAAACTTATCTTTGATGGTGTATTTGTTGAATTATCTATAATCTAGACACATAGGCCAAGTGTCATCCTTCTTACATACCATCACCACTAGAGAAGAATAAACACTTTGATTATAGTGAATAATATCAATTTACATCTCTTGTACGATATTCTCAATCTCACTTTTTTGCACATGCATGTACCTATAAGATCTGATGTTCAATGGTTGACTCCCTGGTCATAGTTGAATAACATGATCATGATCTTTTTTGGGAGGCAATCCTTTTAGCATATGACCAAAAACAATTGAGTGCCGATCTATAATAGCCTTGCATATTTAGAAAATTAGACACCTTTGAATATTGTGCCTCCAATGAAAATAATTGTGCCACAAATCCATTTACACCCTTGTTAAGCATTTTTTGCATCTGATGAGAGATTACCAATTGTCGAGAATTTGCACACAACCCATGCAGTTCAAAAGTCTCCCTTTAAATGAAATCACAAGGACAACTCTTATAATTTCATTAAAATATTTCCCAAGATAGTGAGCCATTAGACTTCAAATACAATGTCTGCTCCACCCATGTAAATGGCAAACCTAGGGCAATTTAACAATAGTCTCCCATGGTGAGTTTAATATTAGTACATTTCCCTGAGCAACTAACTGTACCCTTATTTACAATCAGAACCTAAAATTATGGAGTTGGATAAGTTCAAGTGCACAATAAAATATATGGTTGATGAAGTTATAAGTACTTCCCAAGTCAATCAATATTTTCATCTTATGTTTTTTTGGAAACCCACTACTTTGAGGTTTTGTGGGGTGTTCATAACCAAAAGTGCATGGCAAGAGATTGTTGGTTGAGGATCTTCTAACTCATCCTCCAGCTCATCATCAATCCTTAAGGTGCCTTATTAATCATCTTCTTCATTAGGACCCTCAATGTAGAATAACTTTTTTTGAAACATTTATGTCCTTGACTATATTTGTTATCACAATTAAAACATGATGATAATATCATACTTTCAAATACTATCCCAGTATGTTTTGACCCATTTGAATTGATATAGGTCACTCCAAATTAAATAATTTTATCCTTCACTATGGATCCTTTAGATACCACATGTTGGTGCCAAGAAGAATCTACTTCACTCAATCTACTAGTGGATATGCCTATATGTCTGTAACTTTTAGCAGGGTTGTCACTTGAATCTTGTTCAAGACACCATTTTACCTTAACCCTATTTTATACATTAGAATCACATCACAAGATCTATAATGGACTTAATGCAATGATATTATAGCTTTAAAGGTACTGCATAATCTCAAATCATTAGTTAGGTCACCAAATGTCCAAGAAACTTGACTCAGTCCTTAATAACTCCTACAAGACTGTGAGTGGCCTATTAAGTCTTAAGAAAGGTGTTTAGTTTTAGTATCCCCTCAATGACTTCTTGAGTATTTTATTGAAGTGTTATAGATCACTTAATAGGAGTGATAAACCAATCTTCCTATTGGTTTTTCAAGGAAGTAAACTCTATACAATTCTTACTCTAACATTGTGTAGGCCTAATTTTGCCTACTTGATTGGTTTTGACTCAATAAAAATAACAAATGGTTTGAAATTCCTTACAAAAGAGTGGTATACTTATCATAAATCATTGACAATTATTCATATAAGGTTTGGCACCAAGAACAAAATGAAACAATCAAATTCTTACCCTTTTTGGGGTTTCTCGATACACACCTACATGAAACTCAGAACACAGTTGATTGTATCTTGTTCTACAGGAATTATCTACACATACTAACACTTGGATTGGATCTTAAACACCTCTTATCACCTTCCCTCAAAATTTGGAGAGATTCCACTAGTTTAAAATGGAGTTATGAGTCAATTTGTGCTTGAAAACCCTATTTTAGGGTTTCTCAAAAACCTCAAAGGCCAAGAGCCTCTTAATGAATGTTCATAAAGTCTAAGAACTAACTGATATTTTTAACACTTGTATCAGGAGTCTAAAAACCTCTTACAACTTCTACAATATCAAACTTGACCTCATACAATGAATTCTACATAAATATATCACTTTATATGACTGTGTTTTTATTTTAAAAAATCGAGAGGATTTTAGGGGCTATAAATTCCACTTTGATGCTTAAAAAGCCTTGAAAATTAATAGAATAGACTCTACATCATATATCTTACTAGATGTATCATTAACTAAACTCCATGCATCAAAAAATACATTCAACTTCCTTTATCACAAACTTGTTACCACACCGACCTCTGTAATTCTTCACTCAATCATACTTCAAAAGTCTCCAAGATTCATATTAACTTAATGACCTTATGGGAAACACCTAAACACTCATTTGAGGAGTATAAAATATATTTATATCAATAAAATCATTTCTTTTTATTGATCAAAACCTTACATATATATAGATAGTCCCTACCTTCATACAGTCATATAGGCCTAAAGGCCTTATTCTCTCCACCTCTCCTCTACATTAGAAATTTATTTTATAGTTCTTCTTTTACATGCTTTGTTCATATCTCCATGTAGGAGATCTAACTTAAGCTTTGTTTTTTCCTTCTTCAAAGGAGATTGGCCAAGAATCTCTCAACACCAAGTCTTATCTTGACAACATACTAACTTTGTCTTATCCAACGTAGAATCTACCCTTTTTAATGGTTATTGATATTTATGTAAGGTAAACAAACACTTACTCACCTTATAGTACCATTCCTTTACAAGTGACCATAAGGCCTACAAACCTTACAATGGAACTTGAATATTTGAATTCCTCTTTTTGGCGGGAAAGTTCCAATAGTAGAATTCTATGTACTTTTACAGCGTTACATAATCGAGACAAACTTATTATACTTATTATATACTATCAAGTCCTTTTAAAAACATCCCAATGGACTCAACTAATGACCATTTCAATGCACAATGGAGCATGTCATGGCTTATTATTTCTTACAACATGACTCATTAGACAAATATGTACAAATTTGGTTCTTCTTAGCTGATACTCTTGCATTAGATTTCTGGGCTTGAAAATTTTATGAGATCCTACTCATAAGACATTTGATATGCCCTTCTAATTCTGAAAATTCTATACTTGAGGTCTTCTTTAGTTCATTGTCTCATATGTGTGGGCATGTTCTTTGTCCTAACACTTATATCTCTTCTTCCCTCTTACTGCCTTCATCCAAGCTATATCTGCAAACAAAATCAACTTATCAAAGAAATCATAACTTTTCTTATGCCTTTGAGGCATCTTCCATCCCTTTGTCTTGTTTGCATGTTGTTCATGTTGCCAATCATCATGATGAACTCTAAATTGTTCATCTTCCTTTGTCTTCATGCTGATTGTCTCCCCAATCAACTGCATATGGGCTTATCCATTGTTTATGTTGATTAGAAGTTCTGCCTCTCCTTCATATACAACTACTTGTTTTTGAATATCTTCTTCTAACTTCTCCATGAAAATAGGTGCCTTGTTCTCATATTTCAATGCAACTGCAAACTTGTTCTGTTATTAATATGAGGCTTCCTCATCCTCTTTATCTCTATTTTATTCTTCATTTGTTGCTTGGTCTTCAAGCCTAATGTCCTTGACATTTGTATTTAATACTTCATTATTTATAATTTGCATTTCTTGTAGCTTATTTTCTTGTCTATGTCTTCTTCTTGCTTTTGGATTTTCTCTTGCCTAATACAACATCTAACTATACCAAGAATTTATATTCTCCTTGCTCACCTGCTTTACTATCTTCTTATACAACTTGTGAGGATCAAATCCATATTCTTTTTGTTAGGTGACCCCTTATCCAACGGAAGCACAATTGATTACTTTCTTATAAGCAATTAAACACGGAATTATACCAGAATGAATAAGTAACTAGAAACTTGAGACAACAAAGAATTTGAGAGACAATACACACTCTTGTATTATATATTACTAGAAGAAAATACAATAAGGAAGATGCCACTTCTTCCTCCACCTCAAAGGCTTGCCACACCTCAAGACCTTCTTCCCTCTCTCTCTTGCTCAACACAACAACTCTATAGCCTGAGTTATTATCCCTCCTTGAATGCTTCAGCTGATCTCCTTGACCTTACACCTGTAGATCTCCTTGACCTTGCTTGCTTCAATGCTTTTACTTGCCTTCTTGATAATTACAATACATGCCTCATGGGTCTTTAAATAGAATCCCATGGTTACAAAAATAGAAATCTAACTACAATAATTAGACACGCAGCTCGTGACTATAATTAGTCCTTTAACATGCAAACACTCGCTTCACTTAACTGACTGTTCATCAACAACAGTTCTGGAACGCACAGGCGACCGACGCCGGTCCCTGCTTGTCTAGTGCTGCCGATGTCGGCCGACTAGCTGCCGTCGTCGGTTGCCTTCTGCACTGCATCTGACCGATGTCGGTCATGCTGCCGACGCCGGTTTTTTTGGTTCTTCAGCAACCTCTTCTTCGTGTCTACAAATAGTTGAAGTTTTTAGCTCCACACCCTAACACTTTTTCTTAACTGATTGCTTCATACACTCTACAATTTGCCTTCTTATCCTCATATACATTTCCTTGACTTTGTTTTGTGTCTTGTTGTTCATTATCTTCTGTTGCACCTAATTTCCTTTTATTGTTGTCATCATTGTCATCTTTTTCATCCTCTTGAGTGAGGATGCTTTCTTGTTCATCCAACACTTTATGAGATATGCACAACTATTCTCCTTGGTTCTCGTTGAATATTAAGGCCCTACATTGAGTCTTTCCTTTATCTTCATGAAGTGCTTCTTTTTCTTGATCTATGAGCCTATTCTTTGGCTCAAAAGCTTCACATCATCAACAACTTGATTAATTGCATAAAAAACATCAAAGGAAATATCAAATGTAAAAAATTGAGGCCATACGGTCCCTTGAATGTCTCCTTGCTATTGTTCATCTACTACATCAAAATATTTTAACATCCCTCCTTCAGGGTAGCATATGTTAATATCCATCTCATCTTCAAGGCACTGACCACCTTCATTTTGACTGTTAATCTGGAACTTATCCTTAAGCTCTTCATGTTTGAGCTTATCTTCATGCTTATACTACAACTTTACTTATTTCTTCATTCTTTTGAAGGCAAGTTTTAGCTTTTGCCCTCCTCTTTCTCTCTACTAGTAGCTTCATAGGTCACTGAGTCTTTTCCTTAACACTATGCCATCTTCTTGGCTTCTTGTTGTTACTATACACTCCATTAGGAAATTTACCATTATCAATCTCTCCTTTATCTTATTCATTTATTTTTGGACTTCCATCTCAGTCATCACTCTGTTTCCTTATTGTGGTTCTTATTTCTTATCTATCTCTCCATCTCTCTCTCTCTTTTGCCTCACCTAAGTCTCTCTCACCTTAGTCTTTTGGCATATTGTCCAAGTGTTTCTCCTTAGAACTATCTCTAGATATTCACTGAGCTCTTTACTTTCCTTCAAGCCTTACTAGGCTTAGGACTGCTGAACCATTTGTAATTTCTCTTTTATTTACTTTTCCTAAAACAAATACACCTCCACAATCTCATGAGCTTTCAAACATTTTCACAACTTCATATTTTTTAGCAAGAGCTTCTATGCTCTGATACCAAAAAAATTGATGATAATCTCATACTTTCAAATACTATCCTAGGATATTTTGACCCATTTGAACCGATATAGGCCACTTTTCATTCATTAATTTGTGACAATCTCATATTTTAAAATACTATCCCAGGATACTTTGACCCATTTGAACTGATATAAGTCACTTCTCATTCATTAATTTGATCCTTCACTATGGATCTTTTAGATATCAGATATTGGTTCCAAGAATAATCTACTTTAGTCAATCTCCAAGTGGATTTGCCTAGATGTCTGTAACTTTTAGCAAGATTGTCACTTGAATCTTGTTCAAGACAAATTTTTACCTTAACCCTATTTTATACATTAGAATCACATAAAAATATCTATAAGAGACTTCATGCAATGATATTAGACCTTTAAAGGCATTTCACAAGTTCAAATAATCTTTTATGTCACTAAATGTCCAAGAAATTCAACTCAGTCCTTAATAACTACTACATGAGTGTGAGTGGCCTATTAAGTCTTAATAAAGGTATTTAGATTTAGTAACACCTCAATGAATTCTTGAGTGTTTTCTTGAAGTGTTATAGATCACTTAATAGTAGTGAGAAATCAATCTTCCTATTGGTTTCTCAAGGAAGTAAACTCGATATAATTCTTGCTCCTTTAGGACTGCGTAGGCCTAATTTTTCTTAATTGATTGGTTTTGGCCTCAATACAAATAAAAAATGGTTTGAAATGTCTTACACAGGTGTGGTACAATGATCATACATCATTGACAATTCTTCATACAAGGTTTGACACCAAGAACAAAATGAAATAATCGAATTCTTACCCTTTTTGAGGTTTCTCGGTAGACACCTACAAGAAACTCAAAACGTAGTTGATTGTTTTATTTTTTATAGGACTTCTCTCCACCTACTAAAACTTGGATTGGATCTTAAACATCTCGTAGATCCTTCCCAAAAAATTTGGAGACATTTCACCAGTTCAAAATGGAGTTATGAGTCAATTTGTGATTGAAAACCCTATTTTAGGGTTTCTTAGAAACCTCATAGGCTGAGAGCCACTTAATGAAAGTTCATAGAGTCTAGGAAATAAATGATATTTTTAACACTTGTATCAAGAGTCTAACAACCTCTTCCAAATTCTACAATATCAAACTCGAGCTCACACAATGAATTATACATAAAAAAGACCACTTTATATGATTGTGTTGGACTTTGTTTTTATTTTAGGAAACCGAGCAGATTTTAAGGGCTATAAATTCCACTTTGATGCTTAAAAAACCTTAAAAATGAAGAGAATAGTCTCTGCCTCATATATCTTACCAGATTTTATCATTAACTAAACTCCATGCTTTATAAAACACATTCAACTTCCTTTATCACATACCTGTTACCACACTGACCTCTATAATTCTTCACTCAGTATACTTCAAAAGTCTCCAAGATTAATATCAACTTAATGACATTATGGGAAACACCTAAACACTCACATGAGGAGTAGAATGACTATTTATATCAAGAAAATCATTTCTTTTTATTGATCAAAACCTTACATATATACAAACAGTCCCTACCTTCATACAATCATACAGGCCTAAAGGCTTTATTCTCTCCACCTCTCCTCCTCTACATTGAAACTTCTTTTATAGATCCTATTTTACATGCTTTGTTCATATCTCCATGTAGGATATCTAAGTTAAGATTTATTTGTTCCTTCTTCAAAGGAGATTGGCCAAGAATCTCTCAACACCAAGTCTTATCTTGACAACATACTAACTTTGTCTTCTCCAATGTAGAATTTACAATAGTTGTTGACATTTACATAAGGTAAACACATATTTTCTCACCTTCTAGTACCATTCCTTTACAAGTGACCATAAAACCTAAAATCCTTACAATGGAACTTGAAATATTTGACTTCCTCTTTTTGGCAGGAAAGCGCCAATAGGAGAATTCTAAGTACTGTTACACCCTCACATAATCAAGGTAAACTTATTATACTTCCTATATCCTATCAAGTCAATTTATAAACATCTTAATGGTCCAATTAATGACTATTTCAATTCACAACGGAGCATGTCATGGCACATTATTGTTTACAACATGACTCATTGGAAAAATATGTACAAAATTGATTCTCCTTAGCTGATGCTCCTGCATTAGACTTTTGGACTTGAAAATTTTATGAGCTCCTGCTCATAAGACCTTTGATATGCCCTTATTCTTCTAAAAATTATTTACTTGAGGTCTTCTTTAGTCAATCTCTCATACATGTGGGCATGTTATTTGCTCTCACACTTATATTTCTTCTTCCCTCTTATTGCCTTCATTTAAACTATACTTGCAAACAATATCAAGTTATCAATGGAATCAAAACTTTTCTTATGCCTTTGAGATATCCTCCATAACTATCTTGTTGGCATGTTGTCCATGTTACCAATCATCATGATGAACTCTAAATTGTTCATCTTCCTTTGTCTTCATGTTGATTATCTCCCAAATCAGTTGCTTATGGACTTGTCCATTGTTCATGTTGATCAGAAGTTCTACCTCTCCTTCATATACAACTACTTGTTTTTGAATATCTTTTTCTAACTTCTAGATGGAAATAGATGCCTTGTTCTCATCTTTTAATAAAGTTACAAACTTGTTTTTTTATTAATATGAGGCTTCCCCATCCTCTTTATCTCTGTTTTCTTCTTCTTTTGTTGTTTTTCAAACCTAATGTCCTTGTCATCTGCATTTGATACTTCAAATTTTGAAATTACATTTCTTGTAGCTTATTTTCTTGTCTATGGCTTCTTATTACCTTTAGAGTTTCTCTTTCTTGAGACACCATCTGATCATACCAAGAATTTATATCCTCCTTGGTCACCTGCTTTACCATCTTCTTGTACAACTTATGAGGATCAAATCCATATTCTTTTTCTTTATTGATTGCTTCATATAGACTAAAAATGCCTTCTTGACCTCATATATCTTTCCTTTATTTTTCTTTGTGTCTCATTGTTCATTATATTCTATTGCACCTAATTTCCCTTTATTGTTGTCATCCTTGTCATCTTTTGCATCCTCTTGAGTGAGGATCCTTTCTTGTTCATCCAACACTTTATGAGTTATGCATAACTATTATCCTTGGTTTTATTTGAATATTAAGGTCCTACATTGAGTATTTCCTCCATCTTCATGAAGTGCTTCTTTTTCTTGATCTATTAGCCTAATCCTTGGCTTAAGAGCTTCACCACCATCAACAACTTATTGACTTGCATACAAAAAATCAAAGGAAATATCAGATGTAAAAAATTGAGGCCATATGGTCTCTTGAATGTCTTCTTGCTATTGTTTGTTTGTTACATCAAAATATTCTAACATCTCTCCTTTAGGGTAACATATGTTAATCTCCATCTCATCTTCAAGGTGATAACCACCTTCATTTTGCCTCTTGATCTGAAACTTATCCTTAAGATTTTCATGATTGAGCTTATCTTCATGTTTATACTACAACTTTACTTCTTTCTTCATTATTTTTAAGATAGCTTTTAGTTTTTTCCTCCTCCTTCTCTCTACTAGTAGTTTCACCTGCCACTTCACTCTTTTCCTTAACTCTATGCCAACTTCTTGGTTTCCTGTTGTTCCTATACACTCCATTAGGAACTATACCATTAATAATCTCTCCTTTATCTTATTCATTTCTTTTTGGATGTCTATCTCAATAATCACTCTATCTTTTTCCTTACTATGGTTCCTCTTTCTTAGTAGTCTCTTGATCTCTCTCTTATGCCTTACCTAAGTCTCTCTCACCTTAATCTTTTGGCATACTGTCCAAGTCGTGCTCCTTGGAACTGTCTCTAGAGCTTCACTGAGCTCTTTACTTTCTTTCAAGCCTTATTAGGCTTAGGAATATTGAACCATCTGCAAATTCTCTTTTCTTTACTTTTCCTACAATAAATACACCTCGACAATTTCATTGACTTTCAAACAATTTCACAACTTCATATTTTTTCCCAAGAGCTTCTATGCTCTGATACCAAAAAAATTGATGAAAATCTCATACTTTCAAATACTGTCCCAGGATACTTTGACCCATTTAAAATGATATATTCCACTTATAATTCATTAATTTGATACTTCACTATGGATCCTTTATATATTAGACACTGGTTCCAAGAAGAATCTACTTCACTCAATCTCCAAGTGGATCTACCTAGATGTCTGCAACTTTTAGCAGGACTGCCACTTAAATCTTGTTCAAGACACATTTTTACCTTAACTCTATTTTATACATTATAATCACATCACAAGATCTAGAAGAGACTTCATGCAATTATATTATACCTTTAAAGGTATTGCATAAGTTTAAATCATTAGTTATGTCACCAAATGTCCAAAAATCTTGACTCAGTCCTTAATACAGGATTGTGAGTGGCCTATTAAGTATTAATAAAGGTGTGTAGATTTAGTATTTCCTCAATGAATTCTTGAGTGTTTTATTGAAGTGTTATATATCACTTAATAGTAGTGAGAAACCAATCTTCCTATTGGTTTCTCAAGGAAGTAAACTCAATATAATTCTTGCTCCTTTAGGACTGTGTAGGCCTAATTCTACTTACTTGATTGGTTTTGGCTGAATACAAATAAAAAATGGTTTGAAATGACTTACACAAGTGTGGTACAATGATCATACATCATTTAAAATTATTAATACAAGGTTTGACACCAAGAAAAAAATGAAGCAATCAAATTCTTACCCTTTTTGAGGTTTCTCAATAGACACCTACAAGAAACTTAGAACATAGTCAATTGTATCTTTTTTTACAGGATTTATCTCCACCTATGAACAATTGGATTAGATCTTAAACACATCCTAGTGCATTCCCAAAAAAATTGGAGAGATTCCATTGGTTCAAAATGGAGTTATGAGTCAATTTATGCTTGAAAACCTTGGTTTAGGGTTTCTCAGAAACCTCAGAGGTTGAGCGCCTCTTAATGAAAGTTCATAGAGTCTAAGAACTAAATGGTATTTTTAAAACTTGTATCATGAGTATAACAACCTATTTCAACTACTACAATATCAAGGTCGAGCTCATACAAAGAGTTCTACGTAAAAAAGACCATTGTATATGATTATGTTGGATTGTGTTTTTATTTTAGGAAATTGAGAGGATTTTAGGGGCTATAAATTCCACTTTGATGCTTAACAAACATTAAAATTTAAGATAATAGACTCTACTTAATATATCTTACCAAATGTGATCTGGGCAACAATTCAGATGACAATTCGGGTGATGGGTCCACCCCAATTGATGATGAAACTTTCGGGAGCCATAACTTTTGCACCGTAGCTCCAATTGACTCGTCGTTTGAACTGTTGAAAAGATAATAATGAGGGGAATGTCTCAAGATGGCATGGAGCTCCACTCAATGAAGTTTGACTCCATAAAACCTAAGGAAGTGTCCCAAATTTCAATTTTAGTATTGTAGTCTTAAAATAGTAAGTTACTAAAAATAGTAATTCCTCGAATTCTGTATTGTTATAAATCATGAAAGTCAAACCAATTCATCTCCCTTGAGATTGGTGACCTCCCACATCCGCCCCACACCTTCAAAACATGTATAAATAAATTTGTAACCCAAAATGGAAATTAGACATCTCTTCTAAGAGATAAGCATATATTTGGGTCTGCAAATTTGATCAATAAAACATCTCTTCTCAGAGATTAGCATTATTTGAATTGTTTTGTTCTTGTTTCTTGAATTATCTTTCAACCAAATCTTTTGAGTTTTGGATCAGTGTATCAAAGCGGTTTGTCTTTAGAGTGTATGATCCCAAGAACGAGGTCAGATTACAGGAAGCTTGGGTGGAAAATCAAACCAACAGACTATCCACCTATTCGCTCCAAATGACTTTAAATGGTAGACAAGACCGAGACATCCGATCTTTTCAAGGAAATGGTGAATGAAGCCCTCCAACAACAGCAAGTGGAGATGCTACAAAAATTTGCACAAATTCTTCAATAAATCTCGATGGGAAATTTTGGCTCCTCATCTGCACCCACACATCCTTTCAGTGCCCTAACACCCTTCAAGGTTCAGGTGAATTTTGATATCCCTACATTTGAAAGCAAAATCAATGCTGATGCAGTTGAAAATTGGTTGGATCAATTGTCATCTTATTTTTCTATAAATAAATTCACCGATAAAGAGAAGATTACTTTTGCTCTTCTGAATGCATCATTGCCTGTCAAAAATTGGTGGGAAGTGTACAAAAAGAGATTTAGTGTAGATGATATTGGCCTTGAGATAGAACCTACTTGGGATGATTTCATAAAAGCTGTGAAAGAATAATACTACCCCATTGGAGCATATGATGATTTGTATATAGAGTGGCAACAACTTCGCCAAGGTAATGAACAATCTGTTCAAGATTACACTGATATTTTTCATTCTCTATCTGTAAGATTGGGCATCCAAGAAAGTGAGAAACACAAGGTTCTCAAATATCATGGTGGACTACAATGGTACATACTGGGAGAAATAGAACTCTTCAATTTGGAAACCCTTGGTGAGGCATACAAGTTCACAGTGAAGATTGAGTGGAAGCATGGAAGAATGAATACGAAGAGTCAGCCTTCAAAATGGAGAAGTGACAAAGAAGGTCAAACACGAGGCCAAAATTGGAAGCAAAAAGAAGGAAAGGCTAGGAAGTGGTGTGATTATCACAAATCTAGAACTCACACCAAAGAATAATGTCGACCCATCAAGTCCCTGCTTTTTGAGTCACAATCCTCAACATCTACTGCTCTACCTCATATAGACCCTGCAGTTGAAGAGGTTGAAGAAGAGATTATAGTGTTGAGCCTGAAGCCATTGTTGCTTCATCACATGCCCATGAGGAGATGCTTGATGACAAAGAAAAGTTGTTTCACTCTAAGTTATGGGTGAAAGGTAAGCCTCTGCATTTCATTCTTGATAGTGGAAGTAAAAAAAAATTAATCTCTGCTAATGTTGTGAAAAGCCTAAATCTGTCCATGAAGCCTCACCTAAAGCCATACAATATTGGATGGTTGAGTCCAGGGAGAAACCTCCGTGTCACCCACCAATGTATTCTCTCATATGTAATAAAACCCTTCCAAGATGAGGTCTTATGTGATGTGGTCAATCTAGATGTTTGTGATGTACTCTTTGGTCAGCCATTCATGTATGATAGACATGGCATATATGAATCAAGAACTCAAAGGATTAATCTCACTCTTGGAACACGACGCTATAGGGTACTAGAGGTACCACCTTCTACATTTGTCTCTTTGATTAGTGCCAAGAAATTTGTTCTCATAGTGGTCAAACCATAAGAATCTAAAAGGACTAATGGTTAGATAGAAATGGTGAACAATCAGGCCCTACACAGTTCCATAAATCACAGTCCCTTCCAAGTCTGCATCAGGAATCAAATAAAATTACAACTACCAAACTTGATGAAAAATCTTGATGCCATGGGGAACATTAATTCTCAAGGAGGGAGGAATGATTCGGGCAACAATTCAGATGACAATTCGGGTGATGGGTCTACCCCAATTGATGACAAAACTTCCAAGAGCCATAACTTTTGCACCGTAGCTCCAATTGACTCACCGTTTGAACCATTGTAAAGCTAATAATGAGGGGAACATTTTGAGATGGAATGGATCTCTATTTAATGAATTTTGGCCCCTAAAAACCAATGGAAGTGTCCCAAATTTCAATTTTAGTAGTGTAGTCTAAAAATAGTAAGTTACTAAAAATAGTAATTCCTCAAATTTTGTATTGTTATAAATCATGGAAGTCGAACCAATTCATCTCCCTCGATATTTGTGACCTTCCACATCCTCCCCAAACCTTCAAAATATTTATAAATAAATATGTAACTCGAAATGGAAATCAAACATCTCTTCTTAGAGATAAGCATATATTTGGGTCTACAAATTTGATCAATAAAACATCTCTTCTAAGAGATAACATTATTTGAATTATTTTGTTCTTGTTTCTTGAATTATATTTCAACCAAATATTTTGATTTTTGGATCAAAATGTATCATTAACTAAACTCCATGCATCATAAAATACATTCAACTTCCTTTATCACAGACTCGTTACCACATCGACCTTGTAATTCTTCACTCAATCATACTTCAAAAGTGTCTAAGATTCATATTAACTTAATGACCTTATGGGAAAAACCTAAAAACTAATTTGGGGATTATAATAACTCTTTATATCAATGAAAACATTTCTTTTTATTGATCAAAACCTTACATATGTATAAATAGTCCCTACCTTCATACAGTCATACAGGCCTAAAGGCCTTATTCCCTCCACCTCTCCTCTACATTGAAACTTTTTTTATAGCTCATATTTTACATGATTTGTTCATATATCCACATAGGAGATCTAACATAAGCTTTGATTGTTCCTTCTTCAAAGGATATTGGCCAATAATCTCTAAACACCAAGTCTTATCTTGATAAAATACTAACTTTGTCTTCTCCAACATAGAATCTACCCTTTTTAATGGTTGTTGAAATTTACATAATGTAAACATACATTTACTCACCTTATAGTACCATTCCTTTAAAAGTGATCATAAGGCTTATAAACCTTACAATGGAACTTGAATATTTGAACTCCTCTTTTTGGTGGGAAAGTGCCAAAAGTGCAATTCTAAGTACTTTTACACCCTTGCATAATCAAAACAAACTTCTTATACTTCCTATATCCTATCAAGTGATTTTACAAACCTCCTAATGGACTCAACTGATGACCATTTCAATGCACAATGGATCATGTCATGGCTCATTATTTCTTAAAACATGAATCATTAGACAAATATGCACAAAATTGGTTCTCCTTAGTTAATGCTCCTGCATCAAAATATATCCCTTTTACCCTATTTTCTTCAATTTGTTCAGGTGTCAACCTGGTAGGCTGAGGGAATGATGGTGTTGATATGCCATGATCTATGATATTAGTGAATGTCTGCCTCTTGTTGGGTAAGGATTTTTCCTATGCCTTGCATCATGATAATAGAATAAAAACATTAAGCAAATTAAACATGTGTACCTCATGTTGAATGTGATCATTTAGACCACCAAACAATAGGTAATTCAGGTTCTCATCAATGATCATCTCCACATGCTAATCCCATTGTCTTGGTCATCTTTGACCACATCACATCATTACATTTTCCATGATGAAATCAACAATTAAATATTCTAGCTACATATATGCTATTTAGGGGATAAATATTCAACTAAGCATATCAAAGAGAGTCATATACATTTGTATCAACTTTGGATTATCATGTAGTCTTTTCCTAGTCATATTATCTCATGATTTATGGGAGAATTACATTGGCCTTATGTCCATTTTGGACTATGTAGGTAGTGTTGAGATACATGATGTATCTAGGGTCATCTCAACCACTATTATTCTCATTCTTATTCATCTATTTTCATTGATTTTTCTCATTTCATTTTCTCCCATTTCTTTGGAGAACTACATTGGCCTAAGGTCCATTTAGACTATGTAGGTCATGCTCAATTATGTTTAATTTTTGGGGTCAACTCAGCTACCATTATATCATTGTTATTTAACCATCATTGTTCTCTTTCAATCAGCTCTTTCATTACCTTTGAATATTCTCATGTGCCTATTTTTTTCAACTTCTTTAATATTTAAAAATTCATTATACCATCACACCTACATTTGCGTCATTCATCTCATATTTAGTTTGTCTAACATATTCAATCCTTGAGTTATGCTTGCCAATAAATAAATCAAATCAATTAGGCTGATCAACAATCAAATCTACCTTGATGGGGCAAATCATTTTATCAATGATAAAATCTGCCCTGATGGGGCAAATCATTTGATCAATGATCAAATCTATCCTATTGGAGAAAATCATTAATTAATTCTCCCCTCTTTGGAGAAATTCAATCAATCTGTCTTTCTTGTAATTTCAAGCTCACAACTTTCATCCTTTTTGGGGCAAATCAAAGCGTGTAACTTATTTTTAGAAAGATCATTCCCTAAGCCCACAACTTTCACCTTGTTTGGGGTATGTTGAAGTATGCCACTTGTCTTGGCATGTATCCTTCCCAATTTCCCCCTCGTTGGGGCCAATCATTTATCTACTATATTTACATTGGAAATCAAAGTATGCAAGCATTAACTCATTTGGATTTATCTCATCCAAGGGTTAGTTTCACTCTTCTTGTCCATTTTCATCTTTTGAGGGCCCATCCATCAAAACTATTTTTTGGCTACTCCCTCAAGGGGGCATCATAGGCATCCCAAATGTTATTTGGGGTAGCCTTATGAACTCATTTTCAATAAATTGAATAAGAGTCAATAAAATGTGAACACACCATTCTTCAAGATTTATCAGTGCATTTTAATGACGTTTTATTTATTTGAAAAGATGTTACTTTGCCTTGTGTCTTACAACACCTTCTCAAATAGGGAAAAAATGTAGATAGTTAAAATCAAATATTTTGTGTCGATTTTAATCAGTTTTCTATTCACTATTCAATCCCCCTCGAGTCAATTAATTACATTTTCTGTTAACACTTTCAACCAAACCAAAATCATTTTTATTTTTTAGTTAACCTTTGTTAATTAACCTAATTTACTCCTAATGAAAATTTCTATAAATTTTGGAATATCCATATCTATGTAAAATAAAACATGTAATATTACCTCATCTTACTGACATCACATGTAACATTACACTTTCTTACACCTTACACACTCCTCCTTACACCCTCTTATACAACTCCAAAATGGGTTATGATTGCACTTTTCTTACAAATCTCTTCCATACTCTAAATTTCCTTAAATAGACCCTCTTACATTTCCAACTTCCAACATTGATGAGGGTGAGGTCTCATTTCTATCCATCCATTTGAAGATCAAGATGGAAGGTCCTCACTGATTTAACAAGTCTATAAATTGAAGGTCACCCTCCATTATAGACAAGATTTTTGAACCTAAAATTACCCTATCAAAATACCTAAGGAGCTTCACAATTCTCAAGCCAATTTTCAATCCAAATAAAGTGTAGACAAGGGGAGATGTTTCCCACATGTGGATTCAACATGGCCAAAGACTCTAATTCTCAAAGTTGAGCAAACACCTCTTAGGAAAACAATCAATTCTTTCAAGAAATATATAAATATTTGTGTTTTGTATTCTATTTGATTCATTATTTGCTTAGTCTTACTCAATCCTAGTTGATAGACTTTGGGTGTTAGTCTCACTTAGTTTTTTGGATGTGTATTCACTAACAATTGAATTAACCCTCTTTGGATTGCTCTCTCACACAATGCATGAGGGGAGCATGTAAATACAAACACACAAAAACATGTATTTTATTTTTAAAACACATTTAGATTATCCCTATTTTTAGATGCCTCTTAATTGTGTACAAAAAGGAGAATCTCATACCATGGAAGGAGAGCATGAAACAATGCATGTGGACTAAAAAATTGCCTAAATTCTAATGTGGATGTGTGTTGGTTTGATATTGAAGTTTTGAGAAAAAATGTTATAAATTGTGCACCAATGAGGAATAAAAAATGACTATTGAAGGAAGTTGATCATCATTGCACTAAAGAAGAAAATAAATTAACAATAATGGAGATGAAAATTATTAAATTTTACCATTAGATTCTATTTTTTTTCAACCTAGTTTAGTGGATGGGGTTGATCTAAAAGAATAAAGGATATTGAAAAATTGAATTTTATGGTCAATCAAATCCTGAGGAATATAGGCAAAAGTGCTAGTGCTGAAGAGGAAGAACAAGAGACAGTGAAGGCATTGCAAGAATTCAATGAATAGCTACAAAATTGTAAGAAACTACTTGTTGGTCTTCAAGTAAAGGTTGATCTAGTATATAAAGTGTTTCAATAGTTTGTACATCAAACTACTATGATAAATTTGATATTGATCGAGGACCAATAGAAACAAAATAGCTTGAGACAAAGGTATTTTAGACTTAGGATAAAATTAGGCATACTTTAACCCTTAAATAAATAAATTAGCTAGATGAGCCCATTTAGGAGAAATATAGGGAGTTAGAAAAGAGTCTTAAAGTTCTTCAATGTAAAGTGTTGGATCAAGAAGGCACATTGAAAAAAACATGTGAAGGAATAGCCCATGAATTACATGTCATGAAATTAAAATTATAGGAATAAACAAATCGGTTGGACATGCTAAAAAATTTAACCATTGGTATAAGTATCAAGGTACAGGTGATTCAAGTCGATTTGTCAAGATGGGAAGTTTTTGAAGAAGAGATAAAAAGGGATTGGCCTAAATTTTTAGATAAATAAAAAGTGATATAGGGATTGTTTGAGGTTGGATAATCAAGTTAGTGGGGGTGATTTTGGCCTCCAATTTTCTCCATGCATAGAAACATAAAAAAATATGAGATTAAATGGTGAAAGTGATGAGCATATTTCGAAGGAAGAACACAAATTAATGGGGTGGGATACAAGTAAAATAGAAAGCCCTACTTATTAATTTAAAAGTGATAATAGTAGAAGTGCGTGAAGATGATGTTATTTAAATATACTTGAAGACTTGGGAGCACTCAAGATGGAATATTATCCAAGTCATGAAATGCATATTGGTTAGAACAAAATAAGGACCATTAGGATTGAGAAGTAAGTTGCGTAGACCACAAGGCATAAAATAAGAAGATACATGCCATGATGTAAAAGATATTTTATTAAAAGGGATATCAAGATAAATAACTTTTGAATGGATCTAACATAACATGGTGCATATCTAGGATTCAGTCTGGTCAATACATCAAATGTAAAGCAGTTGCTAACTACTATTTATAGAGAGTGGTTGCACATAATTTGAGTCACACCATCATTGTATGTAACTGTAAGGTATTGGATTCCAGCTATAAAACCCACCCTTGTATCTAATTATAGAGAGAGAGGAGATTGATGTTATTATGTTCTTAAACTATTGAATCATTCTTACTTAGAGTATTATTGTTATTCCTTATGATAATTTGTAATGAATCTTTGAGTTACATTTTGAAGAGAACATTATTATACATGTAATTAGGGAATTAATGAAGATAGATTAAGATTTTTTTATGGTAATAATTATTTCCATGGTTTATTAGTAACAATGGTGTTTGTGTTAGCTTATTTCTAGTTAAGTGTTATATATGCTTTATTAACTATAACGTACATGTGCTAATTTAAGCTGAGTTATAAATGTTATTGAAATAAGGTTAGACTTGTGTATGCTATAATTTAACAAGTATAACTTTGTGCCCATATTATATAGGCAATTATTTTTGATGCATAACACCATCATGCAATTGACCCAATTGTAAGTCAATACTCTCTTTTCACCTTGGGTGAGCCTGTAGGTCCATTACATGATATGCTGATGTGATGAGTGTTAAGTGTTTGGAACACACATGATGTAGAATGTATGATATGTGTAAAATCACCGAAAAAAAAGTGTAATCATAGGTGTATACTTAATAATAGTAGTAGTGGTATTGTTTATGGGAGTTTATGACCCACTTTGACAACTTGATGGGTATTCACCCTCTTGTTTTAGGATCAGAAAAGTAACCTAGAGTACGAGTTTTAGGTCTGTGGGTTTATAATAACCAAGTGGTGGAAATATCATGGTTAGATAAATATGATTGTTAATTGATTAAAAAATATTTCCATGTGAACAAGTTAACCACCTCCCCATATGACTATCAAAACTAATCAACCTGGATATTCATAATGATGCAATGTTACATGTGATATGTCTAATACAAACCATGAAATAAGAGAGAATGGTAGGGTAAAAAAGCCCAATTTAATATATTTCATATTTAAGATTGTTTTTATCAAGAAAATAATATAAAAATGTTTCTTAAGTTCAATTTTCACAAAAAATTCCATAAACACACCAAAGAACACGAGGAATATTTAATTGTGAACAAATATTGACATCATCACATTGTGACATAAACTACTATTGTTAATGCAAACAACACATAGATCTACAAAAATTGATTTCATGTTGAATTAGCTATAAAGATGATCATCAAAACTAATCACTCAATCTAATTAATTCACAATAAATAAGCCAAATCTCTTGGAACGAATACCAAAGCTAAAACATCCATAGTATTAGTCTAGATAATGAGAAAGAAGAAACTTAACAAATTCATTGAACATTCCAAAAGATTTATAAAGCATGTTGAGTCATCATTAATATCACCCTCTAATTTTTTTTATAATAAATGTATTTATAACCAAAGGATGTGACCTACCACACAAAGTAAAAGAATTAGTTTGCATGTAATATAAGATTTTATTTTCTAAACTTGACCTAAAACTAAAGCATGTGAAATAAAACCATGTTGATTTAAAGCATACAACTAAAAACAACCTTTGATCTCCAAGTCATTTAGACTTATAACCAGTTTGCTTTTTTGTAGTGACCACTTGTTAACTCTTGGTGGAAATTTCTAATTATATCATTAAGACTTAGACAAAATTAGTTACTAAGTGATTGTCCTGATATTTTTTATTGTCTTATTTATAAAATAAATCAATTGGAATTGTAACTTGCCCTAAAGTCCAAGTTGCACAACCATATGGAAACTTGCACAAAAATCCAAGTTGCATACCAACATTGACTTTATGCAACCACTTGTATTTATGCAACTATTTGCATTTATGTAACTATTTACATTTATGAGGATCTTTAGGCTCTATAAAATAAAGTCTATTCTCACCGATTTGAGCAATGGTAAGTCTTATGTAAAATCTATTTTGAGATCAATATAAATCTATTATTCTATCAAAATTGATTTGCATAATATCATGTGTGGTTTAATTTAGAAGTGTGTTCTTTAAGTGTAGGAGTTTTGAGACATCTTGCGTGTTGTTTGTAATCTTTTCTTTTCTGGTATGGTATCAAAGCACCACTACTAAAGAGCCATCATGTTTGTGATTCAAGGAGAGAATAAATTAATTTTTGACATTCTTGAGATTGTTTCTTCCTTTTTTCTCATTTGAATCCACTTTCCTTCTTATCTCCTTGTTTTAAATTTGTTTTTGTTTTCTCAAAATTATTAGGTGTATTTTGTGTTAGGATCCTTTCTGCAGTAGAGTAGAAAAATAGTGAAAATACCTAAAATAATATTGTAAATAAAGATAATACTATATTATATACAAAAATGGAGTAAAATTACATTACACTATCATTGGCCTCTTCAAGGGGGTAACCTAATTTGAGCAAGCTCAATATAATTTAATCAATATAATTTGAGCAAGCTGAATACTATATTGTAAATAAAGAGAATACTATATTATATATAAAAATGGAGTAAAATTACATTACACTATCATTGGCCTCTTCAAGGGGGTAACCTAATTTGAGCAAGCTCAATATAATTTAATCCATGGATGTATTTCCACTAGTCTAGGATCTTATCTCTACTAATTCTATCCTAGTTCATGCATGTGGGATTATTACAATTAACTCAAGGGAGGAGTTACAAAGCATATGCATCCATAAATTTTATTAAAGATAATAATTATAAATAAAGAGTTAGGCTGAATGGGTCCTAACATGTCCTCCTCCAAAAGCTTTCTCTCAAAGTTGAATATGAGGAAATTTTGTTGGAGTTGAAATAGGGGTTCCCACATTGCATCTTTTGAATATATTCCATGCCACTAGACTAGAACCTCAGTGATGATTTGATTATGAATCTGACATGAGTGCCTCTCCAAAATAACTTTAGGCTTAAGAAGGAGAGAACCTTTTGCATCGCTCTCATGAAGTACTATTTGAGCTGACATTATGGCTAAGAACTTACTTCAATCATGAAAGATGAAATTCTAGATGGACACACAAAAAGGGTGGAAGTTCTAGCTTCTAGTTAACATAACCAATTTTTTAAAGAACCTTATAAGATCCATATGAATTTTTTGATATCCATTTAGTTTGAGAGAGGATTGCTTATAATGTTTTTTTAGAGGAAACCCATATCTCAATGTTGGAATGTGCATTCAAAAAGATGCTGATCCACTTACTACTTCATGTGATTTTCTTCCATGTGGAGATTATCCTTGAGAAGGTGAAGGATATTATCCCAAATGTTGAGGATATTTTACATTTGCTACACATGATTATTTTATGAAGATAATAAATGAGTGATGGTGGATTTTGATTATAGATAGCTTCATAAGGATTCATCCTAGTGGTTATGTGATAGGTGGTGTTATACCAACATTTTGTAAGTGGTAACCATTTGACCCATTGATGTTGATGATCAAAGATAAAGCAATGTATATATGATTACATGTACTTATTAACAATTTTAGCTTGGACATATGTCTATGGCTGGTAGTTCAAGCTCATTTTTAATTAAGTACTTATGCATTGGAAGAGTTCTTTCCAAAAGTGACTTGTAAAATCTGAATCAAAATTAGGTGTCATGGAAGTTGATATTTCATGAAGGTGGAAGATTTGATCAAAGAATGTTTGAGCGATGGTGGAAGCAATGTAAGGATTGGCCAAGACATAAAAATGAGCATATTTAGAGAGGCAGTTTACCATCACCAGAATGACTAACTTTTAGCTAGATTTTGGTAAGACTTCTATAATGTCAATAGATATTTTTGTCCAAATGAATTGTGGAATGGGCAGGGGTTGAAATAAGTTGGGAACTACCATTGTTTCTCCCTTGTGACGTTTATATATTTCACATTATTCAACAAATGAATTGATATCTTTCTTGATGTCTAGACAAAATAAACTACAATGAATTCTTTCAGAGGTTTTTAACAACCTAAATGACCTATGGAAGGTGAGGCATGTAACTTGTGAAAAATATTGTGTCATAACCTGGATCCAAAAATCAAGACAATACAGCCTTTGTATAGTAAGGATTGCTCATATCAAGTGTAGTTGGGTTTGGAATCTGAGTCCATACATAATTATCTGATGGTTTCTTTCATGGGACTATCTTGTTACCACTCTTATTATATGTCATGCATTCATTCAAAAACATTAGTGGATAAGGTAAAAATATGTGTCTATTCTTCCTACTGGTGGGATAGTGCATCAACGACCAAATTATCCTTGTCTTTCTTATAAGTGAAATAAAAATCATATTCCATTAATTATGGAAACCCAATTTTGTTGTACTGGGGAAGAGACATGTTTATCTAAGAATTATTTCAATTTTTGATACAAAAATGTTGACCCACTAGGTATGGTCACCACTTATTTACAACATGGAGGATAACCTTCATTTCCTTCTCATATGTTGAGAATGCCAAATTGCACCCACTAAGGGATTTTGTTGTGAAGGTGATGGGATATCCCTCTTTTATGAGGACAACACCATGAATTTTTCCACATGCATCACTTTCAATGTCAAATTTCTTAGATAAATATGGCATGGACAAAAAATGTGTAGTACAAGTAGCTTGATTGAGTACCCTAAAAGCTTGTTCAGTTGCGGAGGACCATAAAAAGGATTTATTTTTTAGCATGGAGGTTAATGGGGTGGAGTGTTTTCCATAATTTCTAAAAAAACACATTATTATTCTATGAGCCAAGAATTCCACAAAGGATTTTAAGTGTCTTGGGTTCAAGCCAATTTTTCATGGCCTCAATATTTGTCATGTTGACCCAAATGTTAGATGCCAATATAATGTCCCCTAGGTATTCCACCTCCTACTGACCAAAGAAACATTTAGACCTTTTTTCTTAGAGATGGTGGTCTATAAGAAGTTTTAAAGCATGTTGAAGTGTTATAGATGTTCTTCCCAAGTTCTATTGTAAATCAAGATATCATCAAAGAAGAACATGATGCATTTCTGCAAAAAATGTATTTTTTTTCCCATCAAACCTTGGAAGGTGGAAGGGGCATTGGTAATCGTGAAAGGCATGACCAAGAATTAATAATGTCCATTATGTGTGAATAAACTAGTTTTTGGAATATCTTCATCCCAAAGGTGGATTTGATGATAGGCAAACCATAAATCTAATCTAGAGAAGATGTGGGAACCATGAAGTTCATTAATAAGTTTATCTATAACTGGTATAGAAAATTTATTAATACTAAGCTTGCGTATCTCACAAAAAATCAATGCAGAACCACCAAGACTCTTTTTACGGATTGGTAAAACTGGAGAGGAGTATGGACTTATGCTCAAATAAATCACTCCTATCTAAAGGAGTTCTTGAACTATCTTCTCAATTTTAGCTTTCTACAAAAGTAAAAAGTGGTATGGCTAAATGTTGGGGTGTACACTATCCATAAGGATTTGAATACAATGGTCTTTGATGAGTCTTTAAAATGGATCATTATATCCAAGTAATGAACCTACTTTTTCCCTAATAATATTTCTTTTGCATGGATTTAGATGTACATTC
This sequence comes from Torreya grandis, assembly GCA_037957365.1. NCBI lineage: Eukaryota > Viridiplantae > Streptophyta > Pinopsida > Cupressales > Taxaceae > Torreya > Torreya grandis. Next base: position 2,338,477 of record JARHVA010002228.1, read on the forward strand.
TATAACTTATTACTAGTTCAAATTAGAAATGAGTACTTTTGCCTCGATTATTCTGTGTGAGTTAATGTTTCTTGTTTACACTACTTTGTTCTAACCTTTTATATAAAAAACCACCAATTTTGTATATACATGTCATAGTATCCACTGTAAAAAAGTACTATGTTTTGGACAAGTAAGAAGACTTTAGAGGATCATTTCAAGCCATCATGGACCAACTTAGACAAGCTCCGGTGATCCCCAGGCTAGCTCAAGAGTCCATCAGTCAGGATTCAGAGTCCATCAGTCTAACTCTAGAGTTGCCCAGACTAGTTCGTGTGACCTTCAGGAGCTCGACAAAGGATATTTTGATGCATGTGTATCATTGTATTAAACCATGCATGTTTGATCAAAAGCATTCAAAACTATTTTTGGGATATTTTCAATGTTAATGTATAAGGCTACTAAATATAATATTCTTATTTTTAGACAGTATTTATAGCAAGCTTTTGTAAAAATAACTATGAATATTATGAAGATTATTGGCTACTAGAATGAATATAGTTACAACTACAGAAGATGCTGTAACTTGTTGGTTGAATATTTTGTCGATCAGCATACTGATAAAAAAATAGGTCTGATCAGCCAAAGTTGGAAGATTAGTCATCCAAATGTGTAGGTTTACCACATCAGAAGGACACTGATCTCTCCTCTCATCAAGGGGAGGTTCCCTATAGATAAGCTATATATATATATATATATATATATATATATATATATATATATATAAACAAAAAATAATACTCAGGGGTAGGACAAACCATCCATCTCTCTTTTATCAGAGATGATGCATCCAGATCAAAGGAAAAAATCAAGGGAAATGATAGACATCACTCCTCTTCTTTCAAAAGTACTATTCAGCAAGCCACAAGAATACTCCAGGTAGTAACAACAAAATGTAGCAAAAGATGTAATAACTAACAAATCGAGATGCAGCACAAAGTCTTCATCTGGATTGCTCAAGAGTAAGATACGAAGGACAATGAGGGCACAAAGTCATCCCAAATTCCTTTACACAGAAATGAAAAGAAAACACACTAAAGGCAATTATGGGGGCACAAAGTCTCTCCACACTTGACTCTTCAGGACACCTTCCTGACTGCTGTCACTAATTCTGCTTGTTGAATTAAAGGAATAGAAAATATATTGAAGAAAAAGACATAAGAACAGTTTCCTCAACAACAAAGATATTACAACACAAAGTCTAAAAAATCACTTGCTTTTTTATTCCAGTAACAAAATATGATCAACAATCTGAGCTCAAAGTCTCAGTAATGCCTTACAATTTGGGCAGAGTTTCGTTCTCATTATCAAAAAATAGATCATTATTACAATAGAAGAGAGTCCCTTATATAGCCTCTTCAAGAAGGACTCGAGAACAGTAATACATCATTTTGCGTTGGAATCTGTTAAGAAGACATGCTAGAACTTAGGGACATTTTACCCATTTGATTTTATCAATGCAGGGAAACAAGTCGCGCTTATTGAAAGTTTTCAACTTTCAATGTCCACCTGGAGATCTGATCTTATCTTCATCGTTCCTCCTTTTCTAGTTAATTGAATCAGGTCCTAGATTTAGTTTGCTCTTTTGTTCTTTCCCCGCTTTCTACTGGTCTTGGCCTTAAAATCTATGAATGTATTTTGGTCTGTATGTTCAAAGGATCAACGGCTAGTTCACTGTGTTGAATTTGACTTTTTCAAGCGTATCATTTGTTTGTCCTCTTTCAACTTTTATGTTTGGCACTTTTTTGGATTGAACTTGCCCTTTTGGGCCTTAAGAAATGACCCATTTTGAGTCGAGAAGAGCCTCCCGCAAGGGTATCTACCCTTTGAGCAGTCTTTGAATGGCCTTCGGGCTTCTTCAGGCATCACTTCGGCTTCAGGAAGTGTCTTCGAATTGGCAGTCGAGAGTCCCCCGCAAGGGTACCTGCCCTTCGGGGTCCTTCGAGAAACTCTTTGAACTTTGGCGATGAACCAACTGTTGAACCGTTCCATTGAACCACGGATTTGAACCATTATGTTGAACCAAGGCTTTGAACCTCTTGTTGAACTTGCCTTTGAACCATGTGTTTGAACTAACCGTTGAACCAAGTTTTGGTTCAACGGTTCAAACAAAGCCTTGAACTGATTGACGAATTATTTGATTAAACCAAAGGATGAACCAAAGCATTGAACCGCTTGGTTGAATCGAGACATTGAACCATTCCTTTGATTGAACCCACCGTTGAACCCGAAAGCATTGAACTGATTGAACCTAGAACTCGTTGAACTTGTAGAAATGAGCCTGTTTGCAGAGTCCGTAAAAACCAAGTCCATAGTTTTCTCTAACCTTGAAAGAGTCCGTAGATTTCAACCTGTAAAAGCCCATTGAACTTGACCTACTAAGTCTATTGATTTTTGAGAAGCTTGAAAAATGAGGAATTTGAATGCCCAGGACAAATTTTGAAAAGGGAAGAGACAATTTTGGTTTGTAGGACAAAAATAGTTCAAATGTTGTCCAAAAAATAGCTAATATTTTTGGGGGACAACAACTAGCTCCAGTTGGGGAACTTTTGTCAATTGCAAAAAGAATTGAAAGGATTAGAATCCAGAATCTCCAATGCCTTGAAGTGTGCCATTGGGCTACGAAGTCATGCTACCCAAAAAGAAAGGCTCCAAAAATGAAAACAAAAAGCACAAAACAGAACTAAAGACTATACAAATATACATATGTACAGAGGATCTTATCTGATGCCTCAAGATTTGAAGTGCTTCAGATGCTGCCCACTGTGAGATAGTGAAAATGGTGTGCCATCCTGATAAACTAGCAGGAAACCATTTTTTCCCCCAGAAATGGTGACGGGCAAATGGAACTCTCCACCAGGAAACCAATTTTTTGTGTCTTCCTCTTGGCCTTTTCTTCTTCTTGTTCCAAGGCAAGATGTGGTCTTCAAATTGGAAACCATAACACCTTGCTCTCTTGGTGAAGGATTCCTTTGCTTGATTTTGATTTACAACAGCATGGTCCATTACCATAATTGGTTGTTCTTCTGATTCAGTCCAACACATGATTGGATTGTCCACATCAAACTCTTGACAAACTATCAGCTTAGCATCTCCTTTGATGTGAAGTAGTTTGACTTCTTCATCTTGAGCAATCTTCAATCTGAGCAATAGAGATTTGCATCCAATTGTGTTGAAGGTGTTGTTGACTTGCAAATTACATGAATGAAGAATATTTCCTTGAGGAGATATCAACACAGTCCCAAATTCATCATTGGTGGAAGAATTGTTGTCATCATCAAAAGCTGATCTCTTATCAGATTTCTTTTCATTAGAGATGGAAGATCCTTCCTTGTTTATACTACACCCTACTAATTCTTTTGATGCCTTATTTGGATCAAATCCTGGATTACCAGCTACAGGACTTTCATTAGCTGAGACATGAGCATCCTCTGTGGTCAAGAAGTAATTACCCCTGCCTGAAGGCTCAAACAAAATTTGAGTTGTAGGGACCGACGTTTGGGTGACCACAATTTTTACCTTAGACAGGTCCGCACCTAGTTCTCCATCAATGTCCAATTGCTTAAGATTGGTTTGCAGGGATTCAAACTCAGTCATCTAAATTTTGGATTTCTTGACATGATTAATCATGTCAAATGACTGGAATGGGCTTGGAAGAGAAGATGGGAGTTCATCCTTTTGATTTTTGGGAGGGAGATGACTAATTTGTGAAGTTGAAGTAAAAGGTGCAAAGATGTTTGATGTACTTACTTCTTTGGTAATCACCGGGTCCTTTGATTGAAAAGGAAGAGGGGTCTCTACTCAGCAATTAAAATTGTTGATTGGAGTTGCTCCTTTGTCTTCTCTTTGTCGGCCTACTGGGTTGACTAATTTTGAGACTTGGTGAATACTGCATATGATCCTTTGACTGCTTCACCTTCACTTCTGAGTTCATCTTGGTAATTTAGGAAACCAATGTAGGAGTCACCTGCTGATTCTTCTAGATCTTTTCTTAAGAGATCAGCTCCATTTTCTTACTTTAACTCAGGTTGGAAATAGGAAACATGCTCTGTTTCCAGATATCCAACTACTGAGATTGTTGGAGGTGCTTCAAGGGCAGGATTCCTCTATTGGGAAGGAAGATGATTTGGTTGCCCTTGACTTCTGGTAGTGTTGCCTTGATATGGCTAATTTGGGAATGTCCTTCTTGGTATATCTCTGTATGAAGGAACAAAAGACATACCTTGTGCCACTTGCCTTTTCAAGGCCAACAATTCATTTGCCAGCTTTTGTACCATTGGGTCAGTGGTGACTGTGGGTGAGTATTTAGAAGATGAAGAGGGTTTAGCTCTGTTAGGATCTCTCCTTATCTTTCATGCCAAGATAAGGTCATCTTCTAGCTCAGTAGCCAAGTCTTGAGCAGCCTAAAGGTCTATGTGTCTAGCCCGTCTCAATAGAAAACTCACTTTAGGCAGCTGTGAGTTGATGAAGAAACACATGAGATTCTGAGGTGTCAGCTGGGCAATCATGGGAATCCTGTGCCTCAACTTGTTAAACCTGGCAATGAAATCTCTCATAGGTTCATGGGGCTCCTTCTTCATCTGTGTGAGCTAGGCCAGCAAGGCATGCACATCTTCTGCAGGCTTGAACTTGGCTTCAAACTTGGCTTTGAGTGTATCCCAATCAGTCACTGATCCAGCTTGTAGATGGTAGAACCAGTTTGCAACAGCGCCTTGTAGTGTCTCCATGAAAAGTCTGACTGCCACGTCTTCAAATTCCACCCCTATCCCACCACAGGCTATGGTGAAGACTGCAATGTGTTCATCAAGGTGGAGTCTTCCATCACCAAAGAATTTGGGGAAATTCTTCCTTGAATTGAGTGGTAGCTCATGCATGGGTGGAGTTAGATTAAGTGGGCCAAATGAGTTATCCTAGGGGTCTCGAATTGCCATGATCAGATTATGAACAATAGGGATAACACATCTGAGTTGAGTTGCCAGATTATAAGATAAAAATGGAAAAGAAACTAGCCCTGCTTCAGCTTAAAGCTTGAGGCTTCAAATTGCGCTTTCTTTCCCAGCAGCTCTGGTTTTGCAAACTAGATAATATAATGGATATGGATGAAAATAGAGATGGATGAAAATGGTAAGGCTATAAATGGATAATGGGTAAGACATGAAACAGAGTCGCCAGAGTCTGTAATGGATAAGGGTTATAATGATAATGGGTTAAATTCCCCAGCGGAGTCACCAAAAACTGTTGGTTGAATATTTTGTCAATCAACATACTGATAAACAAAATAGGTCTGATCAGCCAAAGTTGGAAGATTAGTCATCCAAATGTGTAGGTTTACCACATTAGAAGGACACTGATCTCTCCTCTCATCAAGGGGAGTTTCCTTATAGATAAGCTATATATATATAAACAAAAAATAATACTCAGGGGTAGGACAAACCATCCATCTCTCTTTTTTCAGAGATGATGCATGTGGATCAAAGGAAAAACTCAAGGGAAATGACAAACAACACTCCTCTTCTTTCAGAAGTACTATTCAACAAGCCACAATAATACTCCGGGTAGTAACAACAAAATGTAGAAAAAGATGTAATAACTAGTAAATCGAGATGCAGCACAAAGTCTTCACCTGGATTACTCAAGAGTAAGATACGAAGGACAATGAGGGCACAAAGTCATCCCAAAGTCCTTTACATAGAAATGAAAAGAAAACACACTAAAGGCAATTATGGGGGCACAAAGTCTCTCCACACTTGACTCTTCAGGACACCTTCCTGACTGCTGTCACTAATTCTGCTTGTTGAATTAAAGGAATAGAAAATATATTGAAGAAAAAGACATAAGAACAATTTCCTCAACAACAAAGATATTACAGCACAAAGTCTAAAAAATCACTTGCTTTCTTATTCCAGTAAAAAAATATGATCAACAATATGAGCTCAAAGTCTCAGTAATGCCTTACAATTTGGGTAGAGTTTCGTTCTCATTGTCAAAAAAGAGATCATTATTACAATAGAAGAGAGTCCCTTATATAGCCCCTTCAAGAAGGACTCGGGAACAATAATACATCATTTTGCATTGGAATCTATTAATAAGACATGCTAGAACTTAGGGGTGTTTTACCCATTTGATTTTATCAATGCAGGGAAACAAGTTGCGCTTATTAAAAGTTTGCAACTTTCAATATCCACCTGGTGATTTGATCTTATCTTCATCGTTCCTCCTTTTCTAGTTAATTGAATTGGGTCCTGGATTCAGTTTGCTGTTCTGTTCCTTCCCTGCTTTTTACTGGTCTTGGCCTTGAAATCTATGAATGTATTCTGGTCTGTATGTTTAAAGGATCAACGACTAGTTCACTGTGTTGAATTTGACGTTTTCAGGCGCGTCATTCCTTTGTCCTCTTTTGGATTTTTTGTTTGGCACTTTTTCAGATTGAACTTGCCCTTTTGGGCCTTAAGAAATGACCCATTTTGAGTTGAGAAGAGCCTCCCGCAAGGGTATCTACCCTTCGGGTAGTCTTTGAATGGCCTTCGGGCTTCTTCGGGCGTCACTTCGGCTTCAAGAAGTGTCTTTGAATTGGTAGCCGAGAGTCCCCTACAAGGGTACCTGCCCTTCGGAGTCCTTTGGGAAAATCTTTGAACTTTGGCGATGAACCAACTATTGAACCGTTCCATTGAACCACGGCTTTGAACCATTCTGTTGAACCAAGGCTTTGAACCTCTTGTTGAACTTGCCTTTGAACCATGTGTTTGAACTAACTGTTGAACCAAGTTTTGGTTCAACGGTTCAAACAAAGCCTTGAACTGATTGACGAATTGTTTGATTAAACCAAAGGATGAACCAAAGTATTGAACCGCTTGGTTGAACCGAGACATTGAACCATTCCTTTGATTGAACTTGGAACTCGTTGAACTTGTAGAAATGAGCTTGTTTATAGAGTCCATAAAAACCAAGTCTGTAGTTTTCTCTAACCTTGAAAGAGTCTGTAGATTTCAACCTGTAAAAGCCCATTGAACTTGACCTGTTGAGTCCTTAGATTTTTGAAAAGCTTGAAAAATGAGGAATTTGAATGCCCAAGACAAATTTTGAAAAGGGAAGAGACAATTTTGGTCTGTAAGACAAAAATAGTTCAAATGTTGTCCCAAAAACAGCTGATATTTTTGGGGGACAACATAACTAACATCAGATAAAAATACCACATGCATACTTATGACAACACTCTTCCACTAGTTTTACTCTTGAAATGTGTAAGAAGTTTGTATCCTTTTCTATTTCAATAAACAAGATTCTAGTCAGTCATAATATTGTTAAGAGGTTACTCTATTTGAGCAACTTTGTAAAAGTGTTGTGATATATACACGTCTTCCTATTGATTTAGGAGTAGATATAACATGGATTGAATAATAATTTGTTAATAGTTATCAAACATTTTCGATTGTAAGAACTTTTGAGAGGTAATGAAAAATTGATTACATGACATTCCCAAAAATCTAGTGTTGATCCAAATCATATTCCAAGGAAGAATAAGTCCCACTCAAGTAAGAAAACATGATCTTTTATGGTGTTTCTATATTTATATTATTGTGTATTTGATCTTTCATTTTAAGCAAAGTGTTGTGTGACATAGTTTAACTTGTAGGTCTTTGGTTTAATACATGTGTGTTTTAATTTAGTTTACTTTCAACTACTTGGATTTATAAGCATTTATTTTTCATAAGTATTTCATTTCAAATCAATTCCAATTTCTGTAATTTAGATCAATTGTATATTTTATTTTAAAGCATTTAAATTATAGTAAGTGTGTTTCATTTAAAACATTTTCAATTCTAGTAGTGTGTTTCCCTTCCAAAGCATATCAATTTATAAATAATGTTTAATTTTAAAATCAATAGAATAGTTTTCAATTCAATCAAGTATATTAGATCCTTATGAGTAAATGATTTAAACTCTCCCTAAATAGACAATTGTTAGTCATTGTTCTGCATACTTTATTACTAACTGTTGTTGGACACCGACCCTGGTTTGATATGACATCAATTGAACTTAGTTGATTAAATGAGAGGATTGACAACTCCATTTCTCTTATAGTAATCAAGGTGGAAAGCTTATTGATTCATCGAACACTAATGCATGTTTGATTATAACATTTTTTAAGTCAGTACGTTGGTGGTGATCAGGTGATGTGTTTAGCTAAATAGAGGAGAGTTGAGTAAGGTTTCCACGTGAGCCTTTCTTAAAGATCTTCTCTATGTAGTGGGGAGTGATGAAATTGGTAGATCCTAGTAACAGGCCTTTTAGTGTGTATTATTGGCCATTTTAAGATAATTACATCCAAATTTTAAAAAAGTCCCACAAGATAGGGAAAAACGTGTATAACCATTGGGCTCCAATAACTGCATTAAATCAACCCAAAAATGAGGCAAACATGTCTATTTTAGGGTATAATCCCTCATACAAATATGAAAGTTGTGACATTTACCTTTACACTATAATGTTCCCCCATTGGCAATCATCACGTCAAAGTTGCATCAAGGGTGCATGAAACAATCAACTTGTTTGGCCAATGAAATTATGTGTGCTAAAAAAGCCAAAAATAATAGTGATGGGGTGTTTATCAAAATACCCTTTTAATCTTATAGTCTAAGGAGTGGTTACCCCATCCAATGCATTCATCAAAATTTTAGAGTATGACTATGTGGTGTTGGGTTCTTTGACTTTAAGATATTCATCATGGGAATCTTGAGAATCTTCCCATTCTTTATTATCTGGTGGTGACTTATCATCCAACAAATATAACTTTTGCTCACTGTATTTGTGTCCTCTAGGGAATTTTATATCAAAGTTGTAACATATCCCTTTTTCACAATGAGTGTGCATTTATAACTTCGTAAACTAATGGGGTGAATTTAGGAAGAGGGTTTGTGGCTGGCTATGGTGTTGTAGATTTTTTGATAAACCAAAATTGAAACATTGATATTGGGAGGTGATCTTATCTTTCACAAGCTTAGCCAATCCTAATGCTTCCATCATGTTCTCTAGTTTAAACATCTTAACCTTCGCATGAATTATATCTTTGAACCCAATGATGAAGCAACTCTTGAAAAAAATCATCATTTAATCGTTCAGTTTGGTTCACGAAATTTTTAAATTCAGAATGATACTCGTGAACCATTCCAATTTTTTGTAGTTTGGTCAAGGCTCCAATGAAATCATCATAACAACTGAAACCAAAGTAAACTTAAAAAAACTTAATAAAACTATCCCAATTGGATTATGTATGAGATTTTGTACCACTAGAAAATTTACTTGTCTAATTGAAATGATGTGATGGGTACCTTGTCTGCCCTCAATGTATTATGTACACTGAAATATTGTTTAACATAGTAAATCTAGTTGGTCGTTTTTGTACCTTAAAATTTTGAAAAGTCCAATTTAAGGCCACATGATGTGTTTTAGGATTAAAAATCACCATAAGAATTATTGTCATGATTGAGTCTATTGGAGAGTATGGTATTATGTGCATTGATGTTGTGTAGTCACTCGTTCAACTTAGTGATTCAGGACTCGAGATGGGATTGGAATTCAACTTGAAGTTACTCAATGTTTTAGGCCATGGCTTGGCTTACTGCACAAGTGACAATCATTAACTAAAGGGGTTCGAGGTGTTGAAAAAAGATAACTAAATTTATATGTTAAAATGATTAGCTCAATGAGAGGATCATAACAATTTTATTTTTACAATGGTGGAAAAAAGTGTTTTTGGGACTGCAAATGAAAAACAAATATGTATGGATTATTTTTTTGAAAAACTAAAATACCCATTAAAATGATCATCTCGACGAGAAAATCATAATGGTGTTGTCACTCTATGGGGGGAATGATATCGGTTAACCATTTGAAACATTTTAACCCAGTTGGCTACTGCAGTTATTGTGTTTCTATCGATTAGTAAAATATGATATTATTTTTCTCACTAGTGGTTGTTACTACATTTCTAAGAAACTAGAGTTGGATGTGTGAATATAGGAATGCAAGGGTTCGAGGGAGGGTTACTATAGTGTGTTTTTGGTTTGTGATCTTGAAAATATACTAATATCATTCAAAAAATAATGACAAATCAATACTTTAAAATTATTACTATGGTGGATAGCCATTATATAGTCCACTATCTCATCTCCAAAGTATGATGAAGGTAACTTCCTAGGAATAACTACTTACTGATGCATCATAGAAACAAATGGCCAAAGGATTTCTATGGTTAGGTTATGAAAAAACTATATGGTCTTCATATATACCTAGAGATATGTGGTAGCACAAGTTTGTATATAACTATATCTAATATCTTGCATATAGAGACATAACCCTCACTCCACATAATTAATGTAAACTAATAATTGCTTAGCCCAAAATGAGAGCTTTTTATTAGTTTTAAAATGACCAAAACATATATTATAACCTAAGAAAGGAAATAGAAGAAAATAATTTAGTCAAGAAACTTAGTGCCACCACCTTGTTACCACTTTTTGATCCCCAAGATCTCAATTGAGTGAGGTGAAAGCATACGGTGGAAAGAAGTACATAACCCTAAACCACTAAACCTATTGTAGAAAAATGAGCATAGAAAGAGCTCTGATATAAGATGTTAGGATCATTCCTAAAATAAATTAGAACAATAGTGTAAATACCTGAAATAATATTACAAATAAATAGAAAATGATAATATTACATTAAAATATGATTATAATTGTATTACAATATCATTGGCCTCTTCAGGGGGCAAACTCATTTGAACAAACTCAATATAATATAGTTTTTGGATACCTTTCTTCTAATCTAGGATCTTATTTGTACTAACTCTATCCTAGCTAACAACTGTCTCCCATGCATGTGAGATTATTACAATTAACTTAAGGGATGACTTACAAAACATACACATCTTTAAATTTTATTAAAGACAATAATTATTAAGAAAATGTTAGTCCGAAAGGGTCCTAACATTTTGTCAAATATTATTATGGGTGCCTTTGTTATTTATTTTTACCAAAATTCACTTTTTAATAAATACCCTTTAATTGTTTTTAATATTTAATATAAAAATTATAACTTTTTTTAATAAAAAGGCCAAGAACCTTATTTATTTTGTCAAAAAAATCAGACTTATTTTTTGGGGGTCGGCGGGGCACCTTGTTTAATTTGTTTTATTATTATTGTTTTTAATAATTAAAAAAAATATCAAAATAAATAAAATTTAAAAAAAGCTTAGGTTGGCTCTCTTTAATGTCTTTGCAAGTATTTTTAAAATCCAACACGAGACCCTGTGCTATTTTTTTAATTTACTATTTTTTTTAATTTTTTAATTTTTTTTTTTTCTTTTTTAAAATAGATTAAAAAATTAATCCGACTTCATTAAAGTATTGGTTTCTCAAAGGTCTATGGGTCGAATCCCATCCTTTTTCATTCACACTTAGCTTTATTTAAAAAGAAAAAAAAATGGTATTTTACGTATCAAAAGAATTGAATGTTGCATCGGTGATTACTATTTGTCTGAAATCATCTCCTTTAGGAGATCTATAATTTGAGTCCCAATCAACTTAAAATAACCACTAAATGGCAATTTTATGTAAATATATTGTGAGGATCTATTGGCTATGATAACCTTGTTAAGGCTTTAGACAAGAAGTGCATGATTCAAGTATTAAGGCACACCAAACCTTTTTTGCAATTAAGGCACAATATAGCCACATAGCTCTTTTTTTTATTGGCTTACTTGGCTTGTATTTTGCATGAAATTTCAACACATCTCTGTACAAAGAGCTTTTTTTTGTGACATTTTATTTAAAGTGCATATTTTCTGCGTAGATTCTATATATGGTCAAAATATTCTTATGTTATATAGAAATTGATATTTTTTCAGTTTCTCATTTTTTATTTCAATTATAAATAGGGATATTTGTTTTTAAACTACATAATTATAAGAATTTTTGGGGGACATTTCTTATGAATACACTAAGTGTAAAGTGTTTTTTAGGAGGTACATGTTCTTTTGACACACTTAAGTGTATATGTGAGTTTTATGCACACCGAGAAATCTTGGTAGCCTTTAACATTTTAGGATCGGTGAAAAAGATTCACTCTAAGGCACGAGTTGCAGGGTATTGGGTTTTGTAAACAACATGGTGGTGGAATAGTGGTGAGGAAAAATTGTTTACCTTGGATCATTCGAATATGACGTGAGTCTAGACATACTTGACATGAATAAATGGATGGTGAATATAACCTAAGGTGGGCATGATCAAAAGAAAAGTCTAAAAATAAAGAAGGGTAGGGCAAAAAAGAAGGTTTGTGAATCAAAGTAAGATAGAATCCTTCTAAACTGGATCTTCAACTATGGGTTGGACAAGTAATCAAAAAACCAATGCTTGTTTCAAGTCACTGTTAGCACACATGACATAAAAACATAGTTAAGAGTCTACAGAAATGAAATACAATGAACATTAGTGCACATAATCAAAGGTTATTATGTTTGTAGGATTTCAATTGCACATCTACAAAGGGATATTATGATTATTAAACACAAATAATTCAAATTAGCTATTACATAATATAGATAATTGTATCAAAATAACACTTCTACAGAATCCAAAGACCAAAATACCAGAACAATAGAACTTATTCAATGAATCATAGGGTTTGAATAAGAATGAAAGATTTCACATGTAGAGAAATTTTCAAAACAACCTATAGGATTTCTTATTTATCATAATAGCCAAAAATTCCCCTCCCCTTAGAATCAGGTGGATAAAGGTATATATAAGCTTGGGGAGGGGTTGCCTCATCCTCCAAGCTAAGCTTAAATTTATATTTCTAATTTTATAAATCATGCATAGTATGCATGTACATGATATAAATAAAATGAATGGACCAAATTACACAATTATAATATAAACACATATATTCTCAAAATAGAGTGAAGATGTGAGTCTCTGTAACAATATAATAAATGCAAATATATATATTTATATTCATCTATGGTGTCTTCTTGGTAGTACTCGAAGAAGAAGTACATTGCATGGTTGATGTAACAAATGTAGTAAGAGGCACTGAATGCCAAGAGCTGGTAGTCATTGTTGTTGATGAAGTACTAGTAGGGTGAGGAGAAGGAAACACTAGTGGATGAAATGGCACTTGATGTTGAATTATCAATGTTGGTGTTGGCTGAGCAATAGACACTATCTTGGCAACATCCTTAGTAGCCATTAATTTTTTAAATAATGCATAAGTAGCCTCAAATTCTTTATTGATAATATCAAAATTGAGCATAGGATGTTTAAATGTCTTACCAAATTCACCCATTGGCCTTGTATGCTCAACTTTAGAGGCTATGAATCCAAATATGAGTGCATCCACCTTAGTTACCTTATCCTTAAAAAAATTGATCAATTATAGGACATCTTCACTAGTTTTATCTACAGTGCCCTCAAATTCTACTTTGAAGCTATTGACAATTGCTTTGAGAAGTGCTTCAAAATTGGGCCTATTTATCAACTACCCTATGAAGGTTATCACAACTATGACCCTAATGTATTTTAAGATCTCTATGGCCTCATTTTCTTTGCCTATGAGATGTGCTATCAAAACTTTCATCTGAGTATGCCAATGGAAGGCACCATCTCTCTTTGGAATTACATAATTTAAAGCCCAAGATGCATTTTAGGAAGTCATTAAATTCAAATGATTATATGCTTTGTTCTTTATACACTGAACCAAAAAGTTGAGCCTCTTCTCAAGTACTTTTAATAGGTTCCAAATTTTTATTCCCCCATTCAGGCTGGGATTCACCCTTAAAGGTTTTGATTGTATTCAAAATATCATATAGCTTAGTGGTTGCACTTTGGACATTATCCACAATTTCTCAAGGAGCTTAAATAATGTGTTCTTGTAGAAGTCTATGTTTGTCCTGTCACTTTTATTGCCTCCCTTTTTGTATCCACAAAATAACAAAAGTTATCTTTATAATCGATGGGGTTATTCAGATTCTTCTTCAGCTTCTAGGCTAAGGGTAATATATTTTCTCTTTGTTCCAAGACTATTTATTCTCTTATGCTACTGTCTACTCCCTTCCTCTTCCTCACCCTTTGGATTGTACCACTTTTATTGTCAAAATGAGTGCTTATTATGGGAAATTATGTAAGGATTAGACCCATCCTATTCTTCTTCCTCTCTTGAGACTCCTTAACCAAGGTAGGGACAATGAGTTCTCCTTGATATTTTGGTTGAGTGGTTTCTGGAGTAGTGGAAGGTGGAATGAAAAATGGTGGTAGCATAGAGGAACTTATTTGGATAGGAAATTTAGGAAGTTCAAGAGTGGCCTTGATCCAATCTGAGATGTTCCTCTGAGGTGTAGTCTCTACCATATATTTCATCTACCCCAGAGTTCTTATGATAGTCATTTCAGAAGACTCAACTTGAGTATATTGGGTAATGGACAAGTCTAATTGCGTGGATGGTCTAGCTAGTGCTTGGGGATCAAAAATGAAGACAAACACCAAATCATTAAAATAAACCTTCTTTTTAGTAGGTTGGGGCCTAATTGTGGTGGAAGGAATTAAAGAATCAAAATAATTGAATGTTTATGGCCCAATTTGCTCAATACAAGCATGGGCATATAATGATTTTAACTAGCATATGACAAATTAACCATGTGAGAATCCATAATTGTAATGGAATAAGCGAGGGAGGACACTATCTTATTCAAAGCTTACCTTTATTCTTTAGTAAGAATACCTATGCTTGAGCTGGTAATTGGTGTATTTGTTGGAGTAGATTATATTGAAGCAGTAGATTCAAGGGAAGAAATTGGAGTTGTGGTTGTAGGCACATTAGTAAGTCCTAGAATAGGGGCTTCCTTCAACACATATTCAAATCTCACTTTAATGCCTTGTCTTCCCTTAATAATTTAGTGGATGTTGAGTCATCTTTTTCTTGTTTCGCTTCTCCTTCCTCTCCCAATATCTTTGTATCTCTAAATTCCTCTTCATCTATTTCCTCTGAGATTTTTTTTATATTATTTAGGCTATGTGTCTTCTCCATATACCCACTCTTCTTCAATTTCCTATTATTTTTCTTCATCATTATCATTCACTTGGATAATATCCATATTTTATACCTTTTCTTTTGGTTCCTCCTTTTCCTCATTTAACTCCTCATATAGAGGACCCCCTTTGGTAAGTTGGCACTCAGTAAGTGTTTCTTCTAATTACACATTTGGATGGGATACAAGAATATTGGGTTTTCTCTTGTAAGTTGTAATGGGTGGATGGGTAGAAATGGATATTTACCCTGTAGAATGTGGAGTGGAAATCAAAGGAGATATAGGAGTGGAAGGTAGATGTGAATTCACTGTGACTACATGAGTGATTAGTGAAGATGTTAGAGTTGCAAAATTTGTAACCATGGGTGGAAGAGTAACAAAATATCTCTATAAGAATGCAAGAAGACTCACATGTTAAACCGTGGTTAAGGGGGGCAAGGGTGATACAAATATTGATGTTGATTGTCCACTTGCAAGAGGTGAAGTCCTTGTAATTGTTGCAGGAAATTATTGTAACTATTTGTGGATGGGTTAGAAGTCCCTTAAGATTGTCCTTTCTGATATGAGGATCTACCTCCCCTTGAAGGACACCTTCCTCTGAGGAGCCAACTTCTGCTTGTTGTGGAGAGGTAAGATGTACATGCTATGTTGATAATTGATTGTATGATTAGGGC
The DNA here is from genome assembly GCA_037957365.1 of Torreya grandis. NCBI lineage: Eukaryota > Viridiplantae > Streptophyta > Pinopsida > Cupressales > Taxaceae > Torreya > Torreya grandis. The sequence continues at coordinate 2,354,275 of JARHVA010002228.1, forward strand.
AATTGATTACTTGTAGCTTTGTTTACCTCCCCCACTATCTTATTTGCCTACTCTCTTGTGATCAATGGACCATATTGAATTGCCTGGGCTACCACCATTGGCATATTATGCTTTATCATCTAAGTATAAACCTCAAAATCATCTACAACATTAATAATGATTGGATCGTGCTCATATCTCCTGTGTCTGTAGGGAATGTGGACTCCCTTCTTCGTAAGGTTATTGAGGTATTGATTTACTCTATTTTTGGGATCCTAATCCTAAAATTATGCTTGATTTAACCCATAATGGGTTCTGATAATCCCATTAGAAATAAGGTGCCTCCTTAGTGAATACTACATCTAGCCAATGCTCAGAGGGGTCTTATTATAGTACCCTTGGTGCTTGGCACTTAAATCATCATCCATACTATTGTATATCTAGAAATCTATCTCCTACTTTGCCACTTTTTTAGGAAAAAAATGAGGTAAATTTAGAAGAGGAGCCCTGGTTCCCTCTATCTTGATTATAATGCAATCATGATAGTTCCAATAGTCTCCCATATTCACAATACTTCTCCTTATGTTTTAAGAAAGCCTAGGAATTTAGTGTCCATAAATGGCTTGATACACTAGTGGGTATATTTCCTCTACAATCTTCTTTATTTCTGTCCTAAACCTATAAAGATAGAGTAGGGAAAAGTCATCACAGACCCTGTTGTTTACATACTTTGTATATGGATCCCAGAGTTGTTCGTAAGTTGTATGCATTGTTCCCATGGTTATATCTACTACATAAGACATCATGTAAAGATTTTCATTAGATGGCCTTTCATAAACTTTGAAATTTTTTGCCTTAAGATAGACACTGATAACCTCCCCAAGTGCCATAATTTTATCAGAAGTTAGAATTATGTCTAGTAAGGGAGCCCATGCCTCGTGTACATAGGTGATGCTATAAAACCCATACAACCTTTTCAAAAAGGCCATGGCTATCCTAATACCTATCCTAAATTTGATTATGGGTACCAAATAAATGGTTCCTCAAATATTAATTTTTTCACATTTTTCCAGCCATTGTTTGAGCTTACCCTTAATTATGTTATGGTCTAACTAGGCATTGGTTATGACCTAATTATAACTCATTTCAAACTTTGTTAGGCATAGATACTTCTCAAAAGTAACACAAAGATATAAGCAACCATATTTATATAAAGTCTAAAGTGCAAACATTCTCTAATAATGGTGTCATTAAGAAATAAATCATGAAGTAAGTCAATGCATGGTATTACCTTAGATTTCATTATTGCATTATGTAAACCCATTGTTTTAACTTGTAGCAGATCATCTACGTATATTCTCTTATCCTTGTCCAATTTATCTTGGGTTAAATATGGCTCAATGCCAACAATATCATCCCAAAGAGTAGAGTAATAGGGAAATGATATACCCCTCTGTAAAAAAATGTGTAAGTACTCAGTTGCTCATGCGATAGAATATTGAGAGGGAGGCTAGTTAGTTACTCAGGATGATGAAGCTAGCTAGATTGATTCATAAATTCTCTAGCATAAAAATTAGGTCTCTTAATAAATGGGTGGCTCAAATTAACATTTTATGACTCATTGATTATTAACAAAATGATTTGATGTTCTTAGGATTTTACATATATCACTTAAAGCTTGAGACTTGAATGCCCAGTTTGTGCAAAGTTAATGCAACAATTTTTTTTATCTTTGATTCCCATTTTGATTTGAAATTTATAATTCAACTTTGATGGGTGATTTTATGCCACATGGAAACTTTTAATTAACTCTAAGTGCTTAGTCATCACCTTAAAATAGGTGTCCGTTCCCCATTTATTAGGATTTTGCCTAGATATCAATTCTCGCACTTGTATTATAGCTATGCATCTCTGAGATTGAGACACTTGTTTTGATCTCACTTATATGGGGTTTTTAGCTTTATAATTATGATTGGTATGATCTATAGGCTATGAATTAGTGATATTTTTCCACCTGTCATGATCTCGAGGCTCTTCTATGAAGGCTCCATGTGCATGAGATAGTGCCACTTTGAGCAATCTAGAGACCCCAAGGAAATTATTGTAGTTTCATTTTTACCTTCTTCTTAATGGGTTCCAGGCTTCTGAGATGATGACACATGAATGGATCTCATAAATATAGAAAAATCAACACTCTAGATATGTACCTTCAAATGATGAGATGTGCATGATTTTTTTAACTTAGAGACTTAGAACTTTTAGCACTGTACTTTATCTTGTCATGCACCTAAATTTTGAGATGATGACATATGGATGGCTCTCATTAAAATGGGGACTTATAAATTTTACAATATATGTGTAATTGATAAGGCCCGACTAAATGGGATTATGCCACTTGTCGTGATATCTATTGCTTATCTACTTGAAAACCCTGAATATATTGGACCTACCTTGATCTTCCATATCTTGGGTCAATAATATATTTTTACACTTGGTATGATCATGATAGTCTGATAACCTTTTGAATATTAAATACATTTTCTTCCCATAGACTCTAATTGACTGGGATGTCACCATGTGGTGTGATCTTAGGACTCCAAGGACTCAAAAGATTTTGAATTTTCACTAAGACTAGTTGTGTCCTGAATGAACAATATCTCAACACGTGGATGGACTATAATGACTCAACTATTTGGAAAAATTAAATATAGTTTTGATGCCATGAGTTGTAAATGAATGAGATGCTTCCACGTGGATGACTTTTGAGAATTCAGATGCTTGGGGGAACTTGGAAATTTCACAAAGACCTTTAGTTAGCTGCGAATACATCAGATGTAGACATATGACACTATATAGGGAACTCAATGGAAATTTTAACCTCAAGAATTAAATGTTTCACATCGAAGCTTAAATATGGTAACATTTTTTCATTAGTCATGTTATTCGATTAAATCAAAACCTGATATTGAATACACATTTGAATTTAGAAAAAAGAATAAAAGGTGGTGGATAGTTTGTGAATGATGTCCAAGATTTGATTTTCTCCCTTTTGAAACTTCACAAAAAATTAGACTTTGAAAACAACCTTAGGCTTGTGCAGATTAAATTAATATTAGGATTCCTAAGGTTGATATGGACCATGAATATAGATTCCTTAATAATAACGGCTCTATATTTAAAATTTGAAAATGGGAAGTGTTGGGACACAACATTAAGGTTTATGCCAAAGCCTTTTTTGGGTTTTATCTTCTTCTTGTGTGCAAAACTATGCATAATTGTGGTTCTTGTTTTTAGTGATTATATCTCTATTATTTTAACATTATCATTCACATACTATGGATGATAATCCACCAACACTCACTCCTTACAATTTCTACACTTAGAGATTAAACATTTAACATACTAAGAAGTAAAGGTTTATATAGAGTCATAATCAACATAGAATTAGAAGCTACCCAAGATATTGAGAAGCCCAAATAAGTTAATCAGTGTGATGAGGATTTTTGTCTCATATGTTTACATTCAATCACTTGCCACTGTAAATACTGTATGGACAAAGCTAAAAGACTTATATGAAAATAATGATAAATTAGGGGTCATCAAGTAGAATTATATCTTATATTTCTTAATCCCATTGATTTTGATAATATTCAAGACTATATTTCAAAACTTAACTCCTTGAAACTACAACTTCAATATTTTAAGGTCAAAATAGTAGATGAGTAACTTATATATCAGGCTTTATCCAAATTAGATGAAGAATACTGAGTTTTTTAATCTAACTTCTACTCCAACCAAAAATATTGGGGTACTACTATTAAAATTCCCATATTTGATGGTTTTTTCAAAAGGTTTACTTGTGAGCAAGACAAACTCATTTAGATGGGCATTATTTCAAAATTTTGAAAATCACATGTTTTTTTGTAAAGAAATAAAATCCTACTAAAGCATCTCAAAATCAATAGAATGAGGTCTAAAAGGACAATCAAATAGGCACAATTATTTTTATTCATCTAATGATTTTAAGAAAAATAATTCTCATGTGATAAAATGTAACTTTTGTGAAGTGAATGGACATCTTAAATCTAGATGTTTTAGGAAATTTTCTATTCTTAGTGGGAAAATGATGAAGCAGAAACTCCATGTTCCATCGACTTCTTACTCTTCTAAAAATGGAAAGCCAAAAGCCTTCTTTGCCATTTTTATGCTTCATCATTAGATCCTGAATGGGTACTTGAATTCTGAGCCATTCACCACATGGCTCGATTTACATATTTATTTTTTTATTTTGATTTTTTATACACAAGATATTTTAGGGTGACTATTCTTTGAATATTCAGGGTCAAGGGTATCTTGAGATGACTAATTCCACTTTTACAAATGTATTTTTGTGTGCCTTCTCTCTCAATAAATTTTCTTTCTATCCATCAAATCACTCAGACAACTAAAACAATTGAGTTCAAACTTTGTTCAACTATCATTCATTTAAGAGAATAATGATATTTTTCAAATAATTACAATGAGAAAGATAAATCATCATGTAAGATTGTATACATTTTATCATTTTATTATTGATTATCCTTCCCATGTATTAATTACTCACACAAATAAATAGAGGAAGTTATGACATGAGTGGTTTGGTCATTTGAACTAATATTAATTTAAACAACTTAATCAACACAAAATGGTCATTGTTTGACCTTCTAGTACACTATTTAATGGTGTCTGCCTAGGGTGTGTCCATGGTAAACATCTAGATGATAGCTAGGTGACACGGAAATCATGGAGAACATTTGAGGTTCTTCAACTTGTTCACAATGATGTTTCATGGCCATTTATAGCACTTTCTTTTGATCAAGCCTGTTATGTGATTCATTTTATTGATGACCTTTTGAGGCATACATAAATGTGTTTCTTGAATCAAAAGAGTTAGGATTTTTCCAATTTAATTGAATCCTAGACATTTTTTGAGAAATAATCTAGGAAGTACATAAAGTGTTTGTGGATAGACAATGAAAGATAATATCTGAATTATTGCTTTATATAAATTTTTGGCACTCATGGCATCCAAATATAACATATAATTTTGTATATCCCATAACATAATGGCATTGCTAAAATTAAGAATCATACATTAAAAGAAATGATTATTTGTATAATTCAGTTTTGGGGTCTTTCTCCTTCATTTTGGGCATACATAATTAATTGTACAAACTATCTTTAGAAGCACACTCCACATAGAGCAATCAAGGTCATGACACCTAAAGAATATTGGAGTGGTAGGAAAGCTTATGTTGAGCACATGACATTATTTCTATGTGTAACATGGGAAAACATTCCTAAATCCAAACACAAGGCTCTGTAACTGTAGGGAAATCCTTACAACTTTGTGGGATATCTTGATGTTGTTAAAGTTTATAAACTACTACACCTAGATACACACAAGTTGATCATTTCTTAAATTATTTGATTGTATGAGTATCTTCCACATGCCAAATCATTTAGTCCCATTACTTATTCTATTTTTATATGGATTCTAGTTCTAGCAGCAATAGTGAGGATGACACATCTCATAATGATGAGGCTCCCCACCCCCCCCACCACCTACATTTTCTCCTTAGTCTCTTCCTCAATAGTTTTAAAATACACAAGAAGTAGTTGATTATATTTGTGGTCATCCTACCAATACTCAACATACTCGAGCAGATTATAGTAAAATTCCTCGTGTTTACATAGCCATGACATCAAATCCTAAATCCTTCATTGAGGCCAATATAATTTTAGAGTGGGACACAACTAGGGAAGAAGACTATGGTTCTATTATAAATTAAAATGCTTAGGATTTTCCAAATTAGTAGGCATTGACTATTTTTATACATTTTCCCCAATTGATAAAATGAACTATGTCCACCTTTTTCTTGCTATTTTTGCATCTCTAAGATGGATAGTGCATTAGACAAATGTGAAGAGTGATTTTTTTCATGATGAGTTTTGTGAGGAGATATACATAGAAAAACCTCATGGTTTTGTCTAATATTTCTCCCCTATATGTTGGTTAAAGAGATCTCATTATGGCCTTAAGAATTCACCATGAGTATGGTATGATAAGATGGACTCCTTCCTTCTCTCTTCAAGGTTCTCTCATTTCTAGCATGACCCCATTTTTAACGTTCAATGAAATCATGGTGAGATTATCTTCAAATTTATTTATGTGGATTACCTTATTTTCACAAGTATCTCATCTTAGCTTCTTCGATATGTGAAGTCTTCCCTTCACCATTAGTTTGAGATGTAGGGTTTGAGATTTCTACACTAATTCCTTGGTTTATAAATCACCCACACTAACTCTAGGATATTTCTTTCACAACCCAAATATGCTATAGATATTTTGGAAATATTTCACATGCTTGATTTTAAACCACATTTACGCCATTTTTATAGATTCAAGCTTGCAACCAAGTGCTCCACACCCTTTTTTGATGTTATCATGTATAGGCAACTCATTGGCAACACCATTTACTTGACTTATTGCCACTCTAATATCTCTTTTACATTGGCTTAGTTTCTCATTTAATGCAAGAACCTCATGAAATTAATTAAAAAGATGATAAGTAGATTATCTATTGTATTAGAGGCACTCATACACATAGAATTCACTATTCAACAAGTTATTCTACAAAGGTAGTAGGCTACTCTAAATCTAATTAGGTATGTGATCTTGATGATAAAAAAATGTACTTCAAGCTATGTTTTTCATCTTGGCTTAGGGCCTATTATTTGATCCATAAATAAGCAACATGATATATATTTATTTTAGAGGAAGAGTATTGAAGAGCCATTAGTAACACTATAGAGAATACTTGGATTCGTTAGATCTTATTTGAATTTAGCATCAAGCAACATCAACCTACTATTATTTGATCTGATAAATAGAGTTATATTCACATCTCTAATAATATTGAAGAGCATTAGTGGACCAAACACATAGAAGTCCACATTAACTATATCTAACAACTGATTTACAAGCACATCATTGATCTTCAATTTTGTTGCACAAATTTGAAGGTGGATGAATTTTCATTAAAACCCTCACTAAATCCAATAATGTTCATCTTTGAGTAATGTCAGGGTTGAAGGAAGTTATTTTTGGGGAGGATATTTTGATTCCTCCTTATTTATTAGAGCATATTGTACATGGGTACCTCATCAAGCCTTATTTTTTGGGACCCATGTTAGAGGTCGAGCCTCAATTTTTTTGTAGCCTCCTTAAGTTGTAATTAAGGTGGGGTGTTGGTGTAAATTTATAATTACACTATTAGGACTTAACTTACTTAATTATTAAGTAATTATCCTAAATTGTTTTATTAACTTATTTAGAAAATAAATCATTTGGAAATATAAATTAAACTAAAGTCCAAGTTCCACATTTAATTAGAAACTTTCAATAAAGTCTAAGTTACACACCAACATGGAATTTATGCATCCACTTGTATTTATGCAACCACTTGAATTTATACAACCACTTGCATTTATGAAACCACTTGAATTTATACAACCACTTGCATTTATGCAACTACTTACATTTATGAGGCTCTTCAAGGTCTGTAAAAGCAAGCCTCTCATTACCCATTTGAGAAATTGGAAGGTTGGGTCTCAAGTCTTCTTACCCTTTGCTTCATTCATTTGATATATTTTTGTGCATTCACATTTGAATATTTTTCCACAAACTCTATATACTCAACAATATCCTTATCACTACTTAAATAGTCCAAATTTATACCTACTTCTTTAGTTATTTTATCTATTATCCTTGTCAAAGAGAATAGTTGTTCTTTAGTTTCACACAAGCTATGGGTACCATTTATTTTATTTTATTTTTAGTTATTCTCTTGAGATTATCAGTGGCCTTCTCAAACTTGATCTTAATCATTGGCTTATCATGAATAATCATCTAAGGCCTTTGATCCTTTCCCACTTGTGGACTGTCAATCCATTAATTTTGATCTTCATTGTGATTTATAATTTTGGTGATGAGAGATGGAGGCAAGACCTATGACACAGTGGGAGTAATGATGAAAAATGGTGATGATGTAATAGTGGAAATGATAATGTGTGAGGTGACCATGGTAGATGTAGTAAATTTATTTTTCCATGGAGAAAGAACATGTTAAGCCATGGTTTCTGTTTCCTTCTCTTTTAGTGACATACTCCAAAAAATTGCTAGGAAATTTATTGTTTTGCAATTTTTTTGGGTACATAATAGGTAAATTTGAGGGGAACCACTAAAACACATTCAATTATAATCATAATGTAAACATGGAAATACTAGTATTCACCTATCTCCATGATTGAATTCCTCATTTATTTAAAGAGTCTCACCATCTTTGTTTCATTTATGGCCATATAGATAAGTGGATAAAATAAGATACAATTTTCTCTAATACATTCCAAATATTTATGACCATATATAATATAATACTAAAAATTAACTAGAGAGAGAGATAAGAATGTGAGCACTTGGGAAAGTCTGAATGTGAAAAACTAGTTATTGCACAACATGCATCAACCAAGTAGGACATCATATAAAATTTGCATCCTTATGACTCTCTCATTACTTGTTGTTTCAAATTATGAGAAATGATTTATCCTTGGGCCTATCTTTTCTTATCATCAATAATATTTGATAACAAAGGGACCCATAGCTTGTTTACATACTTAATGTTAGATGCCCCATTTAATTTATTCATGTGAAGCATCCAAAATTTGACTCTTGGTCTAAATAATTTAATAGGGTTGGTGTCCATGTCTACCCTATTGATCCAACATTCATAATTATTTTCCCACTCTCTGAGTACTTCCATAAGGTCATGTCTATTAATCCATTTATAGGATTCCACTTGATTATATCTAATTTTAGGGTCTAGTAAATTGTAGAATCTTTTAAATACCACCCTAGCTATGAAATATATATATATATATATATATATATATATATATATATATATATACACACACACACACAATTGGGTGAATACATTATGCCATATTTGTAGGTAAACCTAGTGAACAAATTATAAAATGTCTATGTAAGGAAACACCTTAGGATTTATATGTAAATCATGTAGTATGTCCTTATAAATACTGAGCATATCCTTGTTATAGTTTATTAAAGCTTGTGATGTAACCTCATCGTATTCTATAACTATAGCCTCATATTCTACACCAAACATGACATTATAGTGCTTCAAATGCATAACCCTGGATGTCATAATGGTATCTCTATACTCCTAAGTAGGGCCGACAAAGGAAGATGGTGTGTCCATTTTGATATATCTTTGATTAAATAACTATGAAGCAGAAACCATTAATAATGTGCCCATGAAAAATTATTTTAAATGATCTCTATGTTCTTGAATGATATGAAATGTTGATCACTTGTGAAATGAGTTGTTATATCAAATTTTAATGAAATCTTAGGGATGGCCTCGTCACATCACTACATGTGAATTAATTATGAAAAGGTGGCCTTTCATAGCACTGTTAATTATCCATGCCATTATTATTTTAGTTTTAACATTACTTATGGCTTTGTTCTCAAAATAGATATTGGTCCATCTACATGTTGGATTTCATGAGCTCAGAATCATAGAGGTCATGGAGTCCCCTTTGGATTCTTTATTAATTTTGTACTGTGTAAAGTCCATGAATTTTCTTGTTATTCAAATTGAAATCATATTTTTTGCACTCTCAACATTTGTCTGCCACCTAGCATGAATTGGTGACATGTCCTTAGTAGGTGGTGACTATTTGATCATTTCTCCTTTACCATAATTAATCCATGTTAAACACATGGAAACATTGGATTGGATAAGACTCTCAAAATTCATAGAGTTTTTGAATCCATTATGATCCAACACTATTATTTTATCAATAAAAAAATGACAAGTGGTATGCCTTGATTGGCTAAAACTCTAGTGTGTACAAAATTCATAGAGTTCAATAATACATGTTGCAAATTTTATGATTCCATCAATGTGTGAATTTATTCATGCATAAATAATAAAACACAATTCACTTATATATATGGTCATTTTGTGAAAATAAAGCAATAAGTAAAGAGTACTATAATAGTCATAAATGACATGTGGCTTTTGTTGAATAGACATAGAGTCATGAAGTCTTGGAATGTGTCCTAGATAAATAAATTTTCATGAGACTTAATAATTTATATGAATATACGGTTGCATTCATGCCATATACACAATGTACATCAGAAAATTTGTGAAAACATCTCTATATAAAATAATAAGCACAAATAAAACTTTCTAAAAAATAGACCCAAGATCTTCTTGTGTGATCCTAGAATAACAAAGTGAAAGTGTGAAAACTAAAAAATTAAAATGACTCCATGGGTACATGAAAATGAGGGAGTCTATGAAGTTACCCCTCTTTAGGTTTTAAATATAACGAGACACGTGAACTTTAGATCAATTAAGAAACACCCCAAAACAAATATTAAATATTTAAAAGAGACCACTAAGGGCATCCAGAAAACATAAAATAACCTCAAGTTTGGTGATAAAGTCAAGACTTCAAAGTAATAAGGAAACCTCATAAGGTCAATTAAAGAGATAAAATCAAGATTTATCTCTAATTGGATTCACAAATTTGTATCTAGGTTTTAGACAAATGGGGTCTCTAATTCTTAGAAATAAATGGGATGCATTGGTCATAACAAATGGTGACTTTGCAAAGGAAACATCATAAGATGTTTACAACCCATAATTATTGGTTATCCTCTTCTATAAAAATCAACTAATCATCCTTAAAATTTATATGTTTTCAATAAATCTCTTGAACATGAACCCTAGTATTGCCACATGACATACTAGGTCTTTTCATGTTTGAAGAATCAAAATGAGTGAGTAAAGTGATTTGTTTTGCTTACCTTAAGGCCTTGTGATATAACTCAGAAATAATCACTTGACCAAAAAATTTGAATGGCACATTTATTTATTTATTTATTTTTAATATGCCTAGGGAAGGTAAGGCTTTGGTATTGCTCTACTACTATCCAGGCATCTATAGCCCTGAAAGAGATACCTCTAGCTCCAATATAGGCTTGACTCCATTGTTAGACATGCATCCATAGCCCTAATGGAGATTAACTAAATCACTATTTTTGGATAGAAATTATGATTTTATTTTGAATATTTTATTTTATCCTCTTTTATTTCATAGTTATGCATATGACTTCTTAAAGGGTTGGGAACCAATTTCACCAAGGTATAAGGATGGTCAAAATTTATGTACAAGTAATCTTCCTCTACCTTTTGTATCCTTAATATAACATCATTGAAGTGTAGTTTTGACTCTTTTAAAATGTAATACTTTTATTAATCCATGTGACAATTTTGAAATACATATCTAGGTCTTTCGTGCAAACATAACTCAATCAAACATAGACAGTCAATATTTTCCCAAAAGATGAAACATTTTTATAAAAACTATACACTTTCATAATGAATTTTATTTTTATATATTTGAACATGACTGAGCTTCCCTATAGGAAGTTTAGGAAACATGGTTTTCATGAAATTTAGTAAGTTATGGGTGAGTGAAATCCAATTTTTATTTTCTCTGCTTTTGTCTTTACCAAGACTTATTAAACTACCAACTACTCAAAATAGGCTAAATCTAATAAAAATAATAATTTATAACCATGAAAAAAATTGAAAGGAAAATGAACTAGAATGAAGCTAATCTAATTATACTTTAATACTACACTACTCCTAAACTAAAACTCACATTCATTCTGAAAAAAATGATGATGACACAGTCGAGAAGTAGTGCTTCAAATTATTTCATTCATTGGGAGTGATAGATCATTTCCATGTAAATCATTTAATTCAAAAACATTATTTCCCAAGATCTATGAAATTTGATATGGACCAATTCATAATGGGTTAAACTTCACAAGATGAATTTATTCTCATGTGTTTCATCTTTAAGTAGGACCAAATTTGAAATTTCAAAATCTTTTACCTTCGTTATTTTTTAGATTGTATCTTTATGATATCTTAATGTTTACTCAAGTTTTGTAGAGATTCATCTCATGCATCTCCCATTTATAGATTATTGAACAATTTGGACTCTGTTTTTTCATCACTTTTGATATATTCTTGCATAAATTGATAAATAGGCAACTTTAATGTGATAGGAAATAGAGGTTCATGCCATATACAAGAAAAAATGGAGAAGACCTCAATGTTTGCTTATATGTAGTTCTATTATCCCATAGTGCATATTTTAACAACAGATTCCAATGTCTAATTTCTTATTAGTTGTTTTATTACTTCTATCAATGAGGTTCTTGTTTATAGATTATGTAACTCCATTCCCTTGTGGATAATAGTTTTAAGTGAATTTTAGAGTAATCTTATAATCATAGGCCCATTCAGTGAACTCTGCAGATTAGAATGTAAGATCATTATCACAAACCAGTAAATAAGGTGTGCCATATGTAGTAATGATATTTTCCTCAAGACATTTAATGCCCTCTTTAACTATGTTATTCTTCATGACAACTTCATTAGTCAATCATGTGTATTAGTTTGTGGTTGTTAACATAAATTTGTGACCTTTTATAGAATTAGGATAATGACACTAATAAATCTCAACCCCCATTTGTGAATGGTCTATTTTCAATTACTAGTTGCAATGCCATGGCTACTTTTTTTTATATTTTAAAAATTTATGGCATTCATGGCAAGCACTTACATGATTATGGATGTCCTACAAAATAGTGGGCCAGTAATAACTAGCTCTTAATATCTTATGCATTATTGTATTACTAGAGGGATTACCACTCCCTAATTTCTCATGAAAACTACTCATGATTTCATTAGCTTTAGCCTTAATCACACACTTGAGGTAAATCCCCTCATATTTTTTGTGATATTTTTGTGACACATAACTCCTTTATTTAACATGTAATGACCTAATTTTAATCTTATAACCATCCCTTGTTAGTTGTTTAGTTTTGGAGGATAACTTCCATTTATTAGGTAATGAATGATATGATGATACTATTAATCATATGAAATATAGGTTTAATCCATTTTAATTATTGTGATCCTTGGATCAAATTATATTATCATTTGTGTGAGGTCCCGATATCTCACCATTTTGGTTAGTTTGATTTCAATTTCATACTCATGTAATTTTTCCATCCATTTTCCTTTGCATTCTCCAAGCTCATTCTTTCATAGCATGAGTTTAACAATAGGGTTGGGTACCATATCAAGGAATTATTTGTAAAGGATATCATGTCTAAATTTATTCATAACTTTGACTAAGGTGTATGTTTGTTTATCTATTGTCAAATACTTTAGCCTTGATTATTTTAGATTTATGCTCATAGATGAAATAGGATGTTCCTCTTCATCAATAATTTATGTCAATACAACATCTATGGTGTAATAAAAGGCAAAATAATAGAGTTTAAAGTCCTTTATAAAGTCTATAATTATCAAAATTATCGTTTGCTTGATGGAATATTTGATAGCCTAGAATTTAAATTTTGCTTGAGGTGTACACTCCATTTTTGCATCTATCTTTGCATAATTTTAAGGGGTCTTACAATCTTATCAAAACCAAAAATAAACTTATGCACAAAATTTATTTTTCCAAAGAAATATTTTAATTCCTTCTAATTGTTAGGAATCAAGAATTTTGAGTTGAAATTATCCCTTTCAAGGTAAATAGAAATACCTTCCTTGATGGTGATATGTCCCAGTAAATTACCTTCAGTAACACCAAAGACACTCTTTTGGATTCAATAAAATGCCATACCTCCTACATTTCTAAAACATTTACTATTACATATAATGTTTGAATCTATTCACGACCTTGACTAAGGCATATGTTTATTTATCTATTGTCGAATGCTTTGCCTCTGTATCTTTCAAATTTTTACTTGTGAATGAAATAGGATGTTCCTATTCATCAATCCTTTGTGTCAATACAACATCTATGGTGTAATCAAATGTGAAATAATAGAGTTAAAAATTATTTATAAAGTATAGAATGATCAAAATTGTGGCTTGCATGATGGAATCTTTGATATCCTAGAATGCTAATTTGGCTTGAGTTGTCCACTCCATTTTCACAATTTATTTTAGCATAATTTTAAGGGGTTTGAAAATCTCATAAAAAATATAAATAAATCTATGCACAAAAAATATTTTTCCAATAAATAATTTAATTCATTATAATTGTTAGGAATTACGATTTTTGATATGGCATTATCCATTTCAAGGTCAATAGAAATACCTTCCTTAGCGATGATACGTCTCAGTAACTTACCTTTAGTAAAATCAAAGACATTTATGGATTCATGAAAATTCCATACTTCCTGCATTTTTCAAATACTTTTTGTTGATGATAAACATGTTGTGATCTATGCTAAAAAAATATAGTTAGATAATCCATGTATATAGTAATACATTTCACAATCAAACCTTAAAAATCAAAATCCATTACACATTGAAATGTTTCCCTTGCATTTATAAAACTAAACAGAATTCTCTTTTAATAAAATGTTCCCCATTTTATTATAAAATATGTTTTGATGTTATCTTCTCTATCAACCAACACCTTGTTATAGACTGAGAATCTATGCAAGAATGACATCAACTCAGAACAACTAACCATTTGGATAACCTCAAAGGATAATTTTATTTCTTTGTTGATCTCTTAAGGTTTATAAAGTCAACATAGAGTCTAATTTCTCCATTTTTCTAGAGATAGGTTCCAGGTTAGCCACCTATGTGGAATTGTAGTCTAGGACAATAATATTAGTTGAAAATAATTTTTGAACTTCCTTGTAAATAAGGGGCACAAAGATGGGGTTGACAGGATGTGGTCTCTACCAAAAAAATAATGGCATTCATTAAGTGGGATGCTATGTGTTATGACATGTGGGTTGAATATTTTAAGGTCTTCATATGTCTAGGCAATCATGTCTCTATACTACATGAGAAGTTATCTCAGTTATTATTTTTCTAATTTATTAGTCATGGCCAAATTCAAATTTTGGGGCTCCTCATATGATTCTAAATTCCAAAGGATAGATTGGTGACCAATAAAATCTTTCTTCTTATGTTACTTAGCTAACATGTCAAGGTCAAATAGTATCTCAAGTGAAACATTTCCTTTTGGTAATTTTTTTCTCCTTCAACTTCATGATTCCCTCATCATTCAAATCATCATCTATAAGGAAATATCTATTCTTTTCATCTATGACCTACACATCAAAAACAACAAAATTGTTCATGAATTCAATAATCTATTGATCATCATTAAATATTTTCAAATTCTCCACATTGTCTAAGACAAAGGGGAAAATAATCATTTCGAATGAAAACATTTGTAATTTTGTAACTAATGTTGCAAGGGAATCATTTTCTAGTTATTTTTATCTAGGGATCACTATGGTGTTAAAGGCATTGAATGACCTAATTAAATCCAAAGATCTATGTTTGTATTTCCTCAAGTATGACAATTTTCACTAGAATTTAATTTGTACTTGATTTATTACCAACTGAGAGTCTCCATACATTTTTAACACTCTCACCTTGTGATTCAAAGTGAGTCATAGGCTGAAAAACAAAGCCTCATACTCAAAAAGATTATTGGTGTAAGGGAACTATAAATAATAAGTAGCTAGGTATTGTTTTCCCAAAGGATCCACTAACAAAATCCCTACATTGGATACCTTATCGAAGTGAGATCCATAAAAATATAAGGACCAAAGTACAAACTATTTATCATATGTATTCTCTTTGTCATGTAAATAAACTCAATTATTAGCATATAGATGTTTATGTCTATAGATACCACATTCACATTTTCATTCTTTGCATTATATTCCATGATAAAATAAGTAATTTGAGGCTACGTATCAACGTGAATTCAATTATCCACACCTCTCCAAGGTAGCCACATATGAGAAATATCAATTTTCATGTATCCATTAAGGGATTTGGCCTAATCAAGGCTAAGAACCATTCCATTGGTTCTAGAATGTCTATTTGCATGTCTATGAATTGTTGGACCCTAGGTTTTGAGGCTGATTGCATGTGAACGTTTAAGATTTTGCAAATTACCTTAAATGTTGACTTGTCTAGATTGGATACTATTCAACCATATTTAATAGGTCAAATGCTAACAAGCATGGCATTTGTTGATACATCAGAATAGACCAAAACATAGAGGACTTTTTTTCCAAAAAATTATTATGGTCAATATAAAAGTAGTAATCTTGGTGTTATTTTTGTGAATCACCACATTTGCATGTGTTTTTGGCATATTCAAGGTTGATTTATTAGTTAATTATTTGATAATTAAATGTCAATGTTTTGTGATTTATGCAAGCTTATGAAATGTTATGTTTTCCTTGATTTTCTAGTATATACTCAACTATTTTATATCCACCTTTGGTGGATGTCATGTATGAATTTATTAAAGGATGCTGATCACTAATTCTTGGTGGGGGAAGATCGTTATTGGAATTTGGAATAAGAGGGATAACACTTATATTTGGTGGTGTGGAAGTAGTAAGAGGTTGTTTTTTCTACATTCTATTTCTTAATGCATATCTATTTCTCTATTTTTACTAGAAAGCATCCACCTCTTCATTTTTTCCCTTTGGTTCATTGTCTTCCTAGCTAGGGAAATAAAAAGGTATTGAGCATCATAGATATATTAGGGCAAATTGATGTGATATGAGTTATACATGTATTGGATATGTTATGGTGGTTCAAAATAGACTCACACCCTTCCATCTATTTTTGGAATATTTCAAAGGCATTACATAACTCAACGCAATCTAATTCTTCATGTTGGGCTATATTGTCAAACCTACACTAGTTAGGTAGTTCTACTTCACAAAGTTTAATTTTAGGTAGATTTTTTTGTTATGGCTTGTGATTATTGTTTGGGTAGCTTGGTGGATGGTTGTATCTATAATATATCAAGTTTCAAGTTGTGCTTTCCCCACTAGCATTCCCAACTTATTTTTTAAGGCTAAAAAAATCATTACTAATTTATTGTACCATGTGTTGGATGACATCTAGCTCATTTTTTTTAATTTTATGGCAACATTTGGGCATCGTTGATAGTTGGATCAGAGCTTAATTTTGATAATGCATTATATTTTGGATAGGTTGATCATTCAGGAAACCAAACAATTAGTGAGGTTTAGCATGCCTTACAGTAACACGTTGGTGATTGGGAATATATTGAGCATGAGAAAGTTTTGATTGGTGTTTTGAATAGGATTCAACATTGTTATGTTTCAATTGATATTTTGAATTATATATTAAAGGATTCAGTTAT
Organism: Torreya grandis; assembly: GCA_037957365.1. NCBI lineage: Eukaryota > Viridiplantae > Streptophyta > Pinopsida > Cupressales > Taxaceae > Torreya > Torreya grandis. The sequence goes on from JARHVA010002228.1 coordinate 2,371,654, forward strand.
TTGTCAATGTTAATCGCCTTAAAGTAGTTTCTAGAAGATCATTTATAAGTGTAGCATGCCTGAGGAATATAGTTGCCATTAGATTTAATGTGTTTTTATACATCTTGAGGGATAGCAAAACATCTAATCAGTATAATGGGTAGATGTGTGTGTATATAGTTTGAAATATTACATTGAAATTTATGATGGACTCATAATGTTCTCTCCTCATACTCATGTACTATTGATACAAGACACTAGGGTCTGTTACTCATCCAAATTGGTTTAAAAAAGTGGTTTCAAATGGATTCCAACTATTGATATAATTCTTAGGTAGATTAAGAAACTAGTCATATGCAACATCTTGAAATTAAAACATAAACAATATATACGTAAATCTTCATGTTCTACATTAAAAAGTTTTGGGGTAGAATTAAAATATATGACACGATCTTCTATTTTTTTTACTTCTGAAATGGGAGTAATATAGGATATATATTTCATGATTCCTTGGTGATTTTTGAACAACTCCTTGGAAATTAATTATTGTTCTCGCTGGTTAATAATCCATGGCAAAAAATTGTCTAAAGCTTGGATTGGTTGGTGACTGGGATGAGTTCTATATATTTTGGATCTACCATTATCAGACCTAGGCCTTCAAAGTACCTATAAAGTTGAAGTAAAGGTAGGCCAGACTTCAATGTGGACTTACTTAATCATTGAAAGAAATCCATATTGGTTCAACTCAATTAGGTGTAAGGTCCTCAATTAGGAGATTATGTGGCTCTAATTACTCTCAATATTGGTTATTAAGTATGGGCCTTATTTCTAGTTCCAAATAACCTATTGACATGAGTTTATGACCCACTCCAATAGGGTGATGTGTTTTCACCATCTCATTTTAGGATCACAAAAGCAACACAAAGCATAAGTTGCAGGTATGCAATTTTATAATAACCAAGTGGTGAAAATAACACGGTTATAATTCATTTAGACTTATCACTAGTTGAATTCTCTAGAGTGGCCAATTATTGACTATGAGCTACCTAAGCGCATATTTGATAGTCTTGATAAATACATGAAATATTAATGATGGGCATTTTATAAAAAATTATGCCAAGGCCATCAGTGTTGTATGATTTTTCAATGGAGTTCTAAGATACACTCTTAGTGAAAAAATACTACCAATTTTCTTAATGGTAAATGTGATTAAATCAATCACATTCTGACTTCCACCTTTTTTTCCTTGAAGCTTGTCATAAAATTATTGAGATATTGTGAGAATATTTGGGTAGAGATAAGCTTATTATTTGGGAGGAACATTGAGGGCATATGAGCATCTATGAAAATTTCCAAGACCTTTTATTTTAAATCATCAATGGGATATATTACATCTCTCATATATTGAGACCAATCTTCTAAGAAGATCTCATATGTATGTAAAAATTCTAACACAAGTTCACATCAAATATACTTTTTACTTTAATACCTGCACAAAGGCCTTTTTACCACAAAAGCAATATTGTTTAACTTATTATCCATATGTGTGATTTCACTTAGGTACTTATCGATCTTGTGCTGTAATATATAACTCTTAAATTTGGCTTCATGGACCTCAAAATGTGATCTAAATAATGAATCTAAAGCATTATCAACTATTTCAACAATATTTTAAGGAATAGAGGCTTTAGTCTAAGTCTCAAGTCTTCTTAGAATTTTCTTCATTCCTTTGATATCTTTCTTTGTAATATGGTGTTAATATTTTACCATAAACTTTCAATCCTCAATAATCTCCTTATTGCTACTTGAATAGTCTAGAGTTATATCTACACCTTTATTTTTCCTCTTTATTTTCCTTGTGTTATTAGTATGACAAGGCCATGAAATCAAAAGGTATAATTGTATGACATGTATGTGATTTGCACTATTTTGTACATTGTAAATATTATTGTATGTATTAAGCACCTAAATTCACATCAAAAATCTTTAGAATATGAAGAGTCTCTCTTTTGTTTTTAGTGAAAGGCTGGAATATGAAGCGACATAGCCTTTGTAAACTCTATATATAACACTCACTTATATTGTAAAAGGGTTCTAAAATATTGAGATTTGATAATGGTTCTTCTTTATGTTTACACTTGTTCCTTTATGCAGTTACACTTTGTTTTTCTATAATATATTAATCATTTTGAGTATTGTATGTTTTGGGTAAATTAAGGTTGTGAATCATATTAAATCATCTAAAATCCTACACTTGGTTTAACTTTAATCTATTGTAGTATTTTACTTGAGTATAATTTGTATTATGCTTCTCAAAAACAATATTAATTAGCATACTATGATGGGTTTTATATGAAATTTTGCCAACAATGGTGCAATGAGCATGGAAAATTGAAACATGTTGAGATGGTAATATGGATAGAAAGATTTGGAGCAATAGATGGATGAGATAATTTACAATTTCTTAGAAGAGGAAAAAAGGATAGGAAGCTCTATGAGAGAATTCATAATTAGGTAAATACATAGCGAGATATAATAAATATTGTAGTGCAATTTTTTTGGGTTGTTCGATGCTTGGTTATCAATAATTGAGTACTATTGCTTCAAACTAAGAGAAACATATTACTTTTTTTGGATTGAGGAAAAGATAAAATAGTTATAAAATCTAGATACCAATTAGACACGTGTGATAGATAATTGGCTAAAGACTATCATTGATAGATATATTATTGAGTTTTCTATGCAAATGTATATCACATTCAAAACTGTGTAGGATTTATTTATAAGAGGTATCTAGGGAAATTTCTATAGTAACTACCTATCATGCTTAAATTTTTGGTTGTGTAAAATGCCTTGGTGCCTATTCTAACTAACATGGAGTAATCACTTTAGGAATTATGGGGACGTGTGTGATAATGAAGTGAATGATGAATAACTATGAATATACACTTGAACCTAAACCCAAAAGATGGAGGATAGAGAGAACTAGAATGAAAGGCAAATTTTAGGACTAGAGCGAGACCTACAACAATAAATAAGATGAAACAAACATGATGATATTGATGAAGCTATGAGCAAGAGTAGAGTAGAGATTTTATAAGATAAATAAGGAATGAGGGATTAAGGAAGAGCTAGAGATTATGGAGATGATGAAGATGAGTAAATGAGAGGGATCAAAAGAAGAAAAGGCACATATGAGAGCGCAAAAATGGACAAAGATTGGAAAATGGATGTGAAAGAGATGGAAAAGAGTGGAAAGAGATAATATGAGTGATTATCTCATTTATAATCTATTTTTAGAGATTAGTTATAAGGGAAGATATTGTTTTGAGAAGAGAAGGAATAATATTTTGAATAAGTTATGTTAAGTCACATGATTAAAATAGGTTCAAGCTCAAATGAAGTAAAAATCATAGACATGGATAATTCATTTTGAAGGTACACACTCTTTGTGCCTAATTTGTCAACAAAAAGTGTAGAAGCTACCAAAGATAGTACATGGTTTGACTATTTTACAAATAAATTTGGAAAATATAGTGAAGACACCAAGAAAGTGTTGGATAAGAAAAAATTGATTTAGGCTAGATTTCAAGTCAAAACAAATCTTAAAACATTGGAAAAGTCTAGTCCAAAGTAACCACTAGTTTTAAGTGTGAACATATGAAGCATGGTTCTGATTGTAGGATTTTTTTATCACTTTGACACCGTATGATGGGTCTGCTAACCTCAAGTAGTATTTTTTAACCTATGAAATGAAATGGTAGGTTAAAAGTGTAACTATGGATGATGAGATAAAGTGTGAGCTCATAAGAGCCTTAACAAGAAGAGTTTTAGAGTTCATATACAAAAGTGATACTACTAAACTAATTTTTAAAAATGTCAAAGACCAACTAAAAAGAGAATTTAAAATGAAGAAATGTACGAGTCAAAAAATACAAGATCTAAAAGAAATTAATTAAAAATGTAGAGAGTCGATATGGGACTATGATCATAGTTCTCTGATGTAATGAACATAATATATTTTTTATTTCAAGATACAAATAGCGATGCATGATTTGTAGAGGATCTACGACCTTGAATTAGTTTTACCATTTCAAAAATGCATTTCAATAGTAATATTGATGCTAGAGTAGTTGTACTCTAGGTAGAGTAGATAGAATAATATGGGGAAAGTCCATAGTCTACTATGAAAGCTAGTGCAACTTTAGATGTTGTTTTGTTCAAGATGAATGAATTGCATGAAAGTAACATGCCCAAGCTAGGACTATGGTGTATGGAGTGTGGAAGAGAGGGTAACCACAATAATGACTACCTAAAAGTCAAAACAAAATTATGTGAGATCTTATGAGAAGTAGGACATTCGAATACATATTATCATCTCTTATAATAAAATACCCAAAAATCTTAGAGTATATATTATAATTTATACAAGTTGTACTATCATGGTGATTAAAATTATAGATCTCTCAAATAATTGAAGGAATACATCACCAAGAATGTATTCATAATAGTTAGTAGATCCATACTAGAAAACCCATGATTTCAAGCCCAGACGTAGAAGTGGCCATTATGATTCAATATCAGCCTCAAGATTTATCAAGTTGGATATTGCAATCTCTACAATACCAGATAGGATAGACTCCACCATCTCCTTAATATCAGCCATCATGGAATACTGTGTCTCTCCAACAATATTTGATTAGATGGATCATATATTTTCCCCAAGGGCCACATGGGGGATATGATAGTCAACAACAACAAAGGTGGGGTTCACCACATCAACATGGAGGATATGATGGTCACTAAAAATGAGGTTAGGATTTTAAAAAAAAGGGGAAATATAGGAGGGTTTTATGGTGGATATTAAGGGGAAATCTCAAAAAATATGAATGAGGGGCATCAACTATTTGTATGTTATTTTTGTGGAGAATACAACCACTTTGCACAAAATTTATCAACTAATCCTTAAAGGAAGATTATGATATTTTTTTCAAAGTTATGGGACAATGCCACATTAAAGATCATCTAGTGTTATAAAAAAAAAAAGACAAGCCTATGTGAAATGTGAATATGCAGAGTAAGGACTACCACCCTTAGAAATGTCATAGGATCAGATAATCAGAAAGCTCCAATTATATATATATATATATATATATATATATATATATATATATATATATATATATATATATATATATATATATATATATATATATATTGAACCTACTAAAGAAAAGGGTTTGAATTATCAAGTAACTCAGGTTCTATAGACATATAGCAACATATTGCATTAGAGGGCGATGCCACAACCATTGATGTGAATATGTATGAAAAATTATGCACATCCATGAGGTAGGAGGGAGTAGTTACAAGCATTGATTGATCTTGTGAAACTTTTAAGCACTCTAAGAAATAAAGACATATCACAAAATATCACAAATCTCTTTTACAAGATACTGGAGTGTACATAAAGGGGACAACATTGTAATAACAAAGTAGTTTGGTATTTGAAGACTAAGAAACATTAGGATGATGAATCTTACATGGATATTGAGTTGGAAAGATATGAAATACTAAACACTAGATTATATTTTTTAATCATAGCTAATATGATCCCTTGGTCCATATGAGAGGCTATTAGATGACTGACCTTTAGTTATAGTTCGGTAACTCTAAGTCTCATAGACTACAAGATGGTATAACCTATTGCTTGATTGAAGGATGTGGAAATCAAAGTTGTTGACCTAAGTTTACAAGGTGATTTTGAAGTAACTGACATGAAGATTGATGAAATACAGTACCCTATGTTGATCGGTAAGAAGTGGGCTTATGATGGTCAAATGACCATTAATACAATACACAATCAACTAGAAGCACACCAAAGGGATAAAATTATTATTATACCCCAAAAAAAAACTGACATCAAGCCATACATCATACTCAAAGAGTCAGATTCACCCTATGAATACAAATATAGTAGTTGGTTTAAGGTGGACATTGAATATAAGCATAATGCATTAGGAGCTGTAAAGCAACACTTTTTTCATCCATAAACAGAGTCTCAACAATAGCTACAAAAAATAGAATAAATTTCATCTAGATCTATGATAACAAAGTCACAAGTTCTATAGTCCCATATAGGAGAATTCTAAGTCATCTTCAATGTGATTGCCAATAAGGTCTAATGTAGATTTGATATATCAAGTAAGTACGATAGATATTGATTACACAGAACCCATTCAAGAAGGTGTTCTTATGTGGGAAGTTATATCTTATGTGAGTGGGGATTTAGGTACTCATATGTTGAATTGGGTAAGAAGAGACATTGAGGTGAGACCAATATAAATGGTTTTTACTACAAAGTGGAAATTACCTCAATATTTTGCAACCGAGGATTTGGGTCAATTTATTTCTAGAATGGAGTAACATGTTCCAAATATAGATCAATGAGATAATGCATTAAATTATGCTCTAAAGAGAATTACTGAAACATGGTGAGAAGTACATTTGTCAAATCAAGTACATTGGGAATGTACCTACAAATTTATATGAGCTCAATTTCAAATAACACTTGTAATCATGAATCAATGGCCATATTTATTTAAAGGATAGTGTTCTAGAATTCATATTCACAAATGTGTATATGTACGGTCTTCACAGGGTGTAGAACCTATATATTGGGTGCAAGTATTTAAGCATACTTTAGCACCTATTCCAACAACATGGTACATGTATCAAGAGCACATAAGGGAGAATAAGAATTAGCCCCAGGTCTAACAAAACTTTATTCAAACATGTGTCTTTGAATATTATAACCCCTTGGTATAGCAAACCCTTCAAAAATTGAAGATATTTTTATGCCATGGCCAAGCAGAGGATCCCATTAGTACACACTACTGCACTTATCAAGAGGAAGTAGCTAAATACTTGAACACAACTCTTAAAAACTAAAAGGACAATAGGTTTGAATGAAACTCTTAAAAACTACAGGGATAGTAAACATAAAGAGTAGTTTTTTATAAAAATTGTAATATAATCATCGATAATGAGGAACGGGATGAGTCTAATGATAGTTATGAGGACTTGTATCTAAAGGGATTTTTAAACTTGGGTGAGAAAAGGAGGAGCCTATAGCCAAAATTTTAGATTAAACTAAAGACCAACATCTACAAAATTTTAATATTCAAGAGCAAGAAGGACAAAGAAAAGTACAAGACTCAATTCATAGTGACAGAAAAAAAATATACTGGGAGCCATTAAATAAATTGATATGGAATATTGGGATATATTTTGAGCCAAAACTTGCAATTTTAGGTGACTACTAGATGTAGAATGAGATTTTAAGATTGCAACTATTACAATATTATAAGGATGTATTTATAACAAAGTTCATAAAAATAAAAGGTGTATACCCTTCTTGGGGGAAATTTACATAGAGATAAAGGAGGGTGTATGTCCTATTAAAAATTTCCCCTATAGATTAAGCCCTGAAATGAAATTGAAGGTAAAGGTTGAACTAGATCGGATGTAAGAAGCTAGTATTATCTATCTGATGTAAATAATAGATTGGGTTAGCCCAATGGTGGTGCAACCTAAAATGTATTGAGAAATCAGAGTATGTGAGGAATATTGTGCACTTATTTATGCTTCCATTAATAGTCCATTCCCAATCACATTTATAAAAGGAGTCAATCATCGGACATGAAGTTTATTCCTTTACATATGGGTTCAATGATTACCATCAAATCCCAATCATAGTAGAATATCAAGCTAAAACCACATTTGTAATGGAATGAGGTTCTTTTGTATGCAATGTAATTCATTTTGTCTTAAGGATTTCTATTGTCATGTTATATAAGTTTATTGTCACCGTATTTGAAGACTTCATCCATGATTTCTTGGAAGTCTATTTAGATGATTGGGCTAATTTTTATTTATTCAAAAAGCACCTATCTAAGCTAAGATTGAAGATGGAACATTGTCAAACTCTGCATATTACATTAAACCTGAAGAAGTGGTTTTTATTTACACCTTTTGGTTTCCTTTTGGGTCATATTGTATACAACAATGTGATTTGGGTTAACCAAGCCAAAGTCATAGTTATTATGGGTATGTTACCTCATACAAGCTCTATAGAGGTGAAATCATTCTTTGATCATATAAGATACTATAAGAAATTAATAAAATGTTACATAGATATATCTACTCCCATGGAGAAGCTAATGTGCAAAGATACCATGTTTGAATTGACTAATGAGTGTCAAATAGTGTTTGTGGATCTAAAGCAGAGGCTAATAACAAATCTCATATTGGTCTTTCCAAACTGTAGTGAACCATTTTATGTTCATGTTCATGTATATACTTCAAAAACAAACTATCCCATTCATTTTTCAAGCTGAAAACTATCATCTATATAAAAATTACACTACATAACAAGAAGCCTTGGTAATGGTGTTTGTACTCCAAAATTTTAGACACTACCTTCTATCAATGCCATTTGATTTTTTTTATAGATCACCAAACTTTGTGATATTTGGTAAATAAGCCCTTGTTAGGAGGGAGGATATCTAGGTGGTTCATGTTGTTTCAATAATTTCAGTTTAGAATCGATGTGAACCCTTAGAGATAAAATATGGGGCTAGATAATTTGGGTTGAGTATGTAATGGAGAGGAACCTAAAGAATTCTAAGATGAATCACTAGATGCCCACTTATTTTGAGTTTCTACAATTCTAAAAATCATGAAAGACATCCAAATTCCTTGAAAAATAAATTTATCCTACTCATTATGTGGAAATGAATAAAAACTAATTGATCACAAGAGCCATTCCATTCAACATCATTAATGAATTTTTGTACAAAATTTACAAAGATGGCATACTGTGCAAATTATAGACATCCAATTCTTAACACCATTTTGTTGAAATTATCAATCTTACTTAAAATTTATGAAAATGCATAATTTAGGCCAAAATCACTTAAATGTGCTAAATGGTTTGAGCTTGTCATATACAAGTGCCGATTTATGCTAATGTATCTCTAAATGGGGCAATACATTTTATGTGATTATTAAATTTTATCAAGTCATTTTGAGTCAAAATGATGAAAATGCATTTTGGTGCTCTATATCACTCTTTTCTTCTAATTCAGAAACACATGACATGTGCATGTGTTATTTTATGTTGACAATGTCCTAAATAAGATATTGGTCTATATGCAACTAACATCTCCTTCTTATTCCTCTCCAATCAAATTATGACCCAGTAATATGACATTCTAATCAGTTTGATTAAATAGAGTGCAACCAATTTCCAAAGAATTGCTTAAATTTTTATTAATCTCACTTAGGTAAATTAATCCAAATCAATGGATTAAGTGAAAAATCCATGGAAGTTATTAAATATATTTTAGTTGAAAATTTATTCTTATTATTTGCATCATCAAATGACATAATTTGTGGGGTGGCATCCATAAGCCATAAATGCAACAAATATCAAGTTTAAGGCCTCCCATGCCTCTTTCATGCCCCTTCCTTCTAATATTTATGAGGGTATTTATGAATTAATTCTCCAAAATTGGATTAATTCATGGCCACACATCTTGATCTCAAGGTGGATGGTCATGGTTGATTCAAATAAATTCCAAAAAATCTATAAATAAGAGGGCTAAGATCACCATTATTAAGCTTCATTTGTGTAATATTATAATATATAATTCTCTCCACAAGCCATTTGTTTGTGGTGTTTATTATGATTAATTTGAAATAGCATAACTGCATTGATAGGCATAACATTGATTTCATATCATGAGCCTAGTTTCATTGGTGCACAAGAGATGATGGAGGAGCTTTGCCTTGTATCATTGATGAAGACTTGAGCACCAAATCAAAGGGAAAATAATGTTTTGAGTTACAATTGGGTAATAGGATGCTCTTGGGAAGGTATTGTATATGCTTTCTTTCATTAAATTTTAATTATATTTTTCCAAACCTCATCGAAAGAGTTGGCTTAGCTAGTTATGTTCTTATGCGTTTTTATTGACTAATGCTTGATCTAACCATATTTGTAATTCATTTCTACATATTGGCATGCCCATTATAACCATGCATCCTATTCAAGCAAGTAAAACACTTTAGTATTCTTATAAAATCTAAAAAGTAATGAAAAATCCTTAAAAATCAAGTTTTTATCATTATTTTTCCATGTTTTCACTTTTTTTTGTTGATACATAGTTTACATAGTGATCGATATCAGTTCTTTGTAACTAGCATCAGTCTTATATAACTGGCATCTGTCTTATCTAACCAACATAAATTTTGGTGTAGGGCAAAACACAATGGAATAGCTTTCTTCAAAATTACAAGTTGTCATTTTGGATTTTTAAGTCTCTATCTGATCATTATATTCCATGATCTAGAGCTTTATTGGATATTTTATTCTAACTTGGGCTAAAAAAAATTTTTGTCAAATTTTCTTTTTGCCTAAGGGTTCACAGGTAACCAACATTGATCTTTATCGACTAGCATTGGTTCTTTTATGATCGACATTGGTCTTATTACAATTGGCATCATTCACTATTGACCAACATTAGTCTCTATGTAAGAAAAATAGATAACTTGAGAGTAAGTTTTCAAAACTTACTTATTTCATTAACAACTGTACTTCAAATTAGAAGGAAATCCTCTAACATTTTCAAGTCACATGCATGGAAAAGTGGCAAATTTGAGCATGATTAAGTCTTGAACCTTCCCTTTGGTGTTTAAAAGGAACCTAGATGTTTTTAAGTTAAGTTGTTTTGTGAAGTTTTTTAAAGTTTGCTATTAACGCCAAGGGGCCAAGAACTTCATCAAATGCTTCACTTTAGTGCATAAAACTAACACTCATTTAAATTTTAAAGTTTTCAAAAGTGTGTTGTTTTATGCAAAATCATCTATTACTTATTTGTTTTTTGTGCAAAATGAAGAGTGTGTGTATGCTCTCCTCCCATCCTTTTTAGAGAACTTGGGTGACCAAAAACACCTTTTATTTGTAATTGTGGATTTGTCTAAGGCATGAAAAGAATGTTGTTAAGGCTCTCCCCAAAAATCGTATGGTTTGAGTGATCTAAAAGCAACCTCTAAAGTCTTTTCACTTAGTTTTATTTTATGTAACTTGGCTTGTGAAGGGGAGTTCATAACTTATTCATGAGTTTTTTAGGGAAGTTTTGACCTAAGTTTTCATCTCTTGTCATTGTTTCAACCCCATTCCATGATGAGGTATATAAATTAGGGCACGTATACTATGAAATCCAAGGTTTGAGTGGCTAACTTCTCCTTTCATAACAAAAATCTGAGTCAAGTCTGGTTAACCAAGGGATTCCACTAAGTAATGCATATATGGAATCATTATTAAAATGAATAGACCCTTTCATAGTAAGTTAATTGGTATGAACTCAATTGACATGAAGCATCTCTAGTGTTAATCACACTTGGAACAATCTAGATGATCAAAAATTTAAGTTTTAAAACAACCCCACTTATTATGGATATATTTTTAATGCAGGGTGAGTAGTGAAAAGGTCCATATTGTCGTACAATATCTTGGGAGAAGGGGGGTGTAAAAACCCTACTACTTCATGTACTTTTATTTTTGGATTAACACTTAAAATCCTCCCAAGAGTACGTATATAGATGGATTTTAAAATTATGAAGTAACCTTGTTAGTTTATGGCTTAGAATGATTTACTTAGTTGTACTTGGTATTTTTATCCTTTACTTTCTTGGTCTTGATTTGAGTCTAAAACTTGTTTGAAAATAATACATCATAAACAAACACATTTATTATCCACCATCTTATTTGAACAAGGAATCATTATGCTGATCAAATCCAAATCATCTTTTGCCTTGTTCAAATCCTCATTTTAAACATTGTGTTTGTCTTTGTTTAAAAAACATTGTTATGCTATCCATTTGAGTCTAAACCATTTTACAAAAATCTTTAAGTACTTCACTTTTTAACTCAAATTCAAAATCTCACCTTTTTAAGTTTTAGGCCAATGTGTTAATTGGCTTACCATTTGCACTTGGTTTGAGTTAACTTCAATACGATTTCCTATTTAGATTGAAGGTCATTTATAGACTCATCATTATTTAATCATTGTGAACTTTGGATATCTTGAATTTCACTTATGCTCTAAGTTTTATAACACATTTTATTTTACTTCCTAATACTATGTGGCGGCATTGTGCTGCCTGTTTGGTTTTAGATTTATACTTAGTAATTCTTAGTTCACATTGTGACCTTCCTAATCCAAAGGACATTATTCTAATTTTATATTACTAACTTGTTGAATTTAAACTAGATTTTATGATATTAACGTATCTCTAAACCTATGTTTGGTGTATTAGTTTACACTATAGGTCTTTGAGTTATCATACCCTCTTCTAACTTAAGGATTTCAACCCACCAAGGTTGAGTAATTTTGTGAACCATTTCTTCTAATTGTGTGGTACTACACCACCTTCTCTTTATTATAGTCTCTTTATTACCTTGTCACTTGTTTGGATAAAGACAAAACACACCTTGTTAACGTTTTAAAAACATTTTCCAAATCTTTCCAAACGTAGAGAACAATTCCTAGACATGATGCAAAGGTACACTCATGGTGGGGTCCCTCACATCCCTAGCTATGAGGATGAGCACTTTTATGATGGATAATATAATTTCTTAGTATTTAAGGATATTCCTATGACTATAGGAAATGAAGAGGACTACTTTGAACATCAACCCCTAGAGGATAAAGACAAGACACTCCTAAGGTTGATTGAATAAGGTGCTAGATTTCCATCAAAATTTCCTATGGAACAATTACATACCTTAGTTAGGGTAGAAGAAAAATAACAAGAACAATTCCTCACTAATATTACAAAAACAAATGTTTCTTCTTCTAGTAAAGGAAAGGAAGTGCTCTTAGAGTAAAACCTAATGATCAAGATCTTATCACCGAGATAAAAAAGATAAGTCAATGATATGCAGACCAACTTATCATGGACTTGACTGACTCTTTAGTTTACATTTCTATACACAAATATGCTTCCAAGGAATAAGGAAATCTGGTTGAACCAATGTGAAAAAATTTAGTTGAGACCACACCTATGATGGATCAAGATGTCTTAATTGAACAAACTAAGTCTCAAAAGGTTCTACAATATGCTTTGCTAGACATTGACCATACATTTTTCAATCATCAAGAATCTCTTGTTCCTTTGTAGAATCAAGGACCAAAACATTCAGTGCATATTGAGGAGATTATTCAAAACAATTTGTCTAGTTCATCTCAACCAACACGTACTTTGGTGAATAGACCACATACTCCCTAATATCAATAGAATACTTATTCAAGATAGATAACTTTAGGGAATGTTAATCAACCCAAAAATCAATGGCTCACTTACGCAACTCAATGAGTGAACCAAAACAAAGATATGGATCATAGGGTGTATATCCCTCATAAACCCACCAATGCACCAAACATGCAAGAGTGGAATTCAATGAAATAAATTGTGTCATGATTGGAGATAGGAAACATAGTCAATAAATATAATTTTGATGAGATATGTCCATATCCATTTGATTTGAGTATTTTCTAAGTCCCGTTTCTACCTCATTTTGAGGCACCCAAATTTGACAAATACAAAGGAAAGGGTGATCCTCGTGAACACATCCAGGCATTTTTTAATTATGTTAAGAGTTAGCTTACATTATCATTTATTTGCTTCATTTGTTTCTACTAAGTTTAGCGGGATAGGCTTTAGACTGGATTCTTAAGTTACCTAAGGGATTAGTTATAGATTGGAATGATCTATTTGAAAATTTTTTCAACCACTTCTCTTATAATATTGAACATGAATTGACCATTTTTGACTTGTGCAAAGCTAAATAATGAGATGGAGAAAGCTTCACAGTATATCTATAGAGGTAGAGAGCATTAACTAGATGCTTTCAAAATAATTTTCTAGACAGATAGCTAACTGACATTTTTTCACATAACCTACATCTTGAGGTGACGCACAATCTATGGATTGCTTGCATAAACACATTTAAATAAATTATAGACAAGGGTGTATAGATTAAGAAGGAAATTATCACTAAAGGCCTTATGAAGATTCATTTTCAGGGTCAAACATTAAATCAGACCCAATCTCCTCGTCAAAATGTTATAACAAAGAAACCTAAGGTTTTCAATAAGAATAAGAACATGGTTGGAAATGGAGTGACTAAAGCAAGACATGTACAAATGATGCAGGACTTATCAGCTCTATATGTGCAATTAGTTCTACCTAATCCATCAAATACTTTTAAAAGAGTCCCTCCTCAGAGGGTATTCAATAACTTTTGTAGAGTCTTCAATAAACTAGGAGATCCTGTTGAGGTGGTGTTCTGAAAGCTCATAACAACTAATTTGATTGTATGGTCTATACCAAGGCCATTTCCTATGGATTAGCCCAAACCTGATTGGTATCGAGTAAATGAATTTTTCAACTTCCATCATGTTGTTGATCATGGTGCTTATCATTATGTTCAATTATGACACCTTATTAAAGATTTGATTGAGAGTGGAGAAGTTGAGATCAAACTTGCTGCACAAGACACTAATCAGGGTATGGAAATCTATAAAGATTCATTTCCTTGACATAATCAACAACCACCAAGGAACAATCAAAACCAAGGATAGAATAAACAATAGAATCAAAATCAATGTCAAAATCATAATCAACATGATTGTAACTAGGATCATAATACCCATGCTAAAAACCTAGGTTATAACAACATGCCTTATGACTACAATAATACGATGGGATAAATTTTTTCTAACCACATCACCACAATCACTGTTAATATCATGAACCATCCTGTATTCCTCACATTACTAGACCCATTTTTATAATGTCAACACCCTCTCCCTCAAGTAATGCCATGTCTAGTGCATACAATTCTATTACACCTCCGTTTGCATGGATTACCATTTTTGGACCTCATCCTTCATCTAATTGCAATAGCTCCTCATCAACTCAAAATTGCTCAAATGCAACTAGACACCCACGAGTCACCCTCTAAGGCCCTTTGCCTTCATCTTCTAATTATAATAACTCCTTGACACCTATAGTTTGCATAATCATAACTAGATGCTCGTGAGTTAACCTTCAGGGCCCTTTGCCCTTTTCTTCTAACACTAAACCCAATGTGAACATTGTGCCTTCAGATCTAAAGCCAAATATTATGCCAGCTAAGGCTAAACTGTTTCATCCCACAATTTAAAAGCCTTATAGTTTATCAAACCAACTGAGTAAAATCCCTAAGCATATTTCTATTTTAGATCTCTTGTATACATCTAAAGTCCGTAGAACTATTTTAAATGACCTTTTACAACAATCCACTATGCCTAATGATATTAATCTTGAATAATTAAAAAACACTAGTAGGTCATTTGTCTTCATTTTAATAACTCATATTTTATCAAAAAGACATGTCCACCCTTGGTCTAAGCCATAATAACCCTTTGTATATTGAGTTCATCATTGAAAACCATAAGATCAAGTGGGTTCTTATAGATAATGGTCTAGGGTTGAACATAGTGTCCCTCAAACAAGTACAAAGATTGGAATGCACTATAAAGGACATTCAACCAGAGATGATCACCATAAAGGCTTATGATAACATTGAGAGGGAATATTTGGGTATAATTTATTTGCCAATCATTGTTGGATTTATGTCCCATCACACTTTGTTACATATTATGGATATTGAATTGCCTTATAACATACTTCTTAGTCATCCTTGGATCCATGAAGTACAAGCCATTCCATCCACCTTACATTAGTGCCTTAAGTTTACCCATGATGGGATCGAGGCTACCATTCCTGTCGACCTACAACCTTATCAGTATTGCAAACATTTGGAGGTTGAATATCATAATTATAACTATTGTCCTACTTCTAAAATTATTACAAAGAAGAACAAGGAGATAGTTTCACATCCACCAAAAACCAATTCTATTAACCCTAGTGACCTTGCATCCACTTTGCTTGATCCATTTCTTGTAACTCTTGCAAAACAGGTTGTTATAGAAGATGTGGGCATTCCCATGTATCGTCTTAAGGATGCCTTCCATGTTGCTAAGTTATTGAAGTCTCCCAAAACATTTGGTAAACATAAACCTTCCAAAATACCTAATAGATAGAACTTGATTTGGCAATAGAAGAAAGAAATAAAGAAACCACCGATGGTATTTTTACCTGCTACTTTGCCAAAACAAGATTGAGAGGCTTTTACTGAAGGAGATTGGTTATATTTTGATGGCATTGTTGATTGTTTTTAGAATCCAAAATATCCTATCCCTAATCATATTATGGTTAATTTTGATTATATAGAAAGAGGACTTGGACCATGAGCACAAGGAATCTTATAATCTTTATCAATTGGTATATCTAATTTGAATCATGGTCTCATAATTATACCGCTTAGAGGTGATCTCATGACTTTTGATAATGACTATTTTGAATCAACTCACGATGAGACTCTTGAAAGTGACATAACTTCCCATTATAACCTTTTTGATGAGTTTGCTAACTTGAATTTATTTGATTAAAATGACATTATGACCATAACATACCATTATTCACTATGCCTTTGCCATTCTAAACTCATTGATTGGGATCAATAAAACTCGGTCATAAACTCTGATGAATTCTAAAATGAAGAATCTATTGTAGAGTATATGGGCCTCAGAGATGGATTTCCCATTTGTGATCATAAGCAAGGATTTCATTTTTCATTGGATCCTTCTACCTACTTTGGGGAGCAAGTAAATTTTCTTGGGCATGAAGAACATAAAACATCTAGATCTTTAGGTGAAAACCTCTTTGAGGCACTCATTAGTTAGAGAAAAAGTAAAGATAAAGATAAGCCCTTGAGTGAATACCTATTTTAGGCACTCTTGAAATGGAAAGTTTGCTCATCCCCAAAGGATGCATAAGGCCCATCAAGTCCTAGCTCTATAGCTAGTACAAGCATCATGTCAGAACAACAAAAAGTCTTTGAGCATCTTACTCTTAACTTTAATGATATTTTTGTTAGTTGACCATTACCTGATTTGGTGGATTTAGATTCATCACATTATCTAGAGCTTTGGGAGGAATAACAAGAAACTATATCAGAATAAGCTGATCATGATCACACATTGCCTACTATTCTTAAATATGGTTCTACATTTATTGTAGAAAACACTGTTGAAGTGAACCTGGGAACATAAGAGAATCCCAAAATTATTTACCTTGGAGATTCCCTTATTAAAGTAGAAAGAGAACACATTATATGCTAAGCTTAGACCCTCACTTGGTTGTACATCACCTTGTGTTCATCCATATGCCAAAAGAGTTAAAATCCAATTTGGAAAATACATCTATACATCGCTCTTTTGGTAAAATCCAATTTGGAAAAGTTATTAGGAGTAGGATTCATTAGACCACTGGATTATTTTGAATAGATATCAAACATATTTATAGTTAGTAAAAAGATACAGGATATACATCTTTATATTGATTTCAGAGATATCAACAAAGTGTGCCCTAAAGATGATTTTACTATACCCAACATTGACATGATCATCAATTTTATTGTTGGGTATGAGATGTTATCCCTTATGGATGGATTTTTTGGATCCAATCAGATCAAGATAGATTAAGAAGATCAACACAAGATTGCATTCACCACCTCGTGTGGAACATTTTATTATCAATTCATGCCATTTGGCTTAAAGAATTCTAGAACCACTTATCAACATGTTATGACTGTCATCTTCCATGACATGATGCATAATATATTGAGGACTAGGTCAATAAAATCCTATCTAAATCAAGAACATGTGATGGACATCCTGACGTTCTATGGAGAATCTTTGAGAGAATTTGTGAATATAAAGTCCATCTAAATCCTAAGAAGTGTGTCTTTGGTGACTCTAGGAAAATTACTAGGGTTTATTGTATTGTAAAGAGGGATTGAAGTTGACCCTAATAAGTTTAAGGCCATTGTTTAAATGCCTCCACCTTCAAATCTTAAACAACTCTGAATCCTACAAGAAAAGATCTAGTCTATTTACAAGTTCATTTATCAATTGGTAGGTAAGTGCCACCCATTTACACATATCTTGATAAAATGGGTCATATTTCAATGGGATCAAGAGTATTAATTATCATTTGTAAAGATCATTACATATTTGGCCAACCCAACATTTTTGAGACTGCCAACACCTGGACAACCACTGCTTCTTTACATTTTAGAAATTGAGCATGTATTGGGGGCACTTTTGGCCTAACATGATGATCAAGGTAATTAAAATGTAGTTTATTATTTAAGCCACACACTGGTGGCTTATGAATACAATTATATGCCTATTGAGAAGGCATGTTTAGCTATGGTGTTCGCTTCCTAAAAATTATGAAACTATATGCTGAACAATAAAACCATTGTTATTGCTAAGGTGGATCCTCTCAAATTTTTATTATCCAAAGAAGCTCTCATAGGACACATGGCCAAATCATGCTCTTAATCTATTTTGATGTTGAGTATCAAAACAAAAAAGCTATCAAAGGCCAGGTTATTTTTGATCAACTTGTAGAGGCCCTTATTATAAACACTCAACCACTCAAATTCAAAATTTTAGATGATTATATTATGATAGTGGAAGAAGTACAATAGGAACCTAAACAATGGAAACTATATTTTGATTATTCCTTCACTTCTAAAGGATTTGGAATTGGCATATTTTTTATTACACTGCAAGGGGAATTAATTCCCAAAACGTTTCATATCAATTTTCATTGTACCAATAATATGGCCTAGTATGAAACACTTGCTGTAGGACTTCATCTTGTAGTGCAGTGGGATATTCAACACTTAATGGTCTATGGGTATTCCCAATTGATTATCAATCAAACCACTGATTAGTATCAAACTAGAGATGACAAGATTTTACCCTACAAGCTCATTGTGGATAATCTCAAGGCTCATTTTAAATCTCTATAGTTTGAACAAATACTAAGGGCCAAAAAAAAATCTACCGATGAATTGACAATAATTTGGTCCATGATATAGATTGACAGTAGTGATAAAGAGTACCAATTTCTCATTGAAAACCTTCTACAACCTACACATGTCTTACCAGATTCAGAAAGGGTATGCACCATTGATGGTCCCAATCTCTCACCTGAAATGCCTTGGTATCAAGATTTTTATAATTATTTCCATGATCATGTTTTCCCACCTAACCTTTCTAATAATCATCAAAAACTTTTCATTCACTTCATAGACTGTTATACCCTCCTTGAAAACACACTTTATCACAAAGGCTATAATGGAACACTACTTTGTTGTTTATCTTCATGAGAATCCAAGATAGCGCTTAAAGAGGTTCATGAAGGAATGTCTGGGGCCCACATCAATGGTGTAGTCTTAGCTAAAATGCTCATTGAAATAGGTTATTATTGGCCAAAAATGGAGACAAATGATTAAAATTATGTAAGGAAGTGTGTTCCTTATCAACAACATGGAAATTTGATACACGCACCTTCCTTACGACTACAACCGATCACAACACCATGACCATTTTATACATGGGGCTTCAATCTCATTCAGAAAATAAACCCCCCATCTTTAGATGGCCATAAACATATTTGAACTCTTACCAAGTATTTTACTAAGTGAATTGAGGTCATTCCTCTCACTTATGTCACTGGTAGGTAGATTGCCAAGTTTATACATTACCATATCATTTGTCGATATGGTATCCCGGCTTGAATTATATATGATAATGGTGAATTATTTATAAACAAGGATGCTAAAGAAATTTGTGAAAAATTAAAAAACAAGCACAATAAATCCACACCATACAACCCATAAGGTAATGGACAAGCTGAGGTGTCAAACAAAACCATTATATCCATTTCAAAGAAGATTATCAATGACATTGGCCATAATTGGTACTTAAAATTTTTTCTTTCCCTTTGGACTTATCAAACTAGTCATCAAACCCCCATAGGAGCCATTCCATACTCCTTTGTTTATGGCACATAAGCTATTACCCAAATTTAGATCGAGTTGCCTTCATTACAAGTTTCTTTGTAAAATATTGAAGATGATGAAGATTATAGAGTCTCAAGGATGCAATAATTAGAACTCCTTGATGACAAGTGTTTGGCTGCCCTAGAAAAATTACAATACTATCATAATAGATTGCAAAGAAGCTACAACAAGCACATTCTCCCTCAGGAGTTTGAGATTGGTGATTTGGTCTTGAAAGAGAACCAAAAGAACATGAATGCTGAACACAAGAAAAAGGGGAAGTTTCAATCCAATTAGCTTAGAACCTATGTGATCACAATAAATTATAGATCATGGGCATATCGACTGACTAATCTAGCTAGCAAAAAAATTATAGAGCCCATGAACATTGTGCACCTCAAGTGGTTCTACACTTGACAACTTTGAAACCATTATCTACAAGACCCCTTATTTGGGGGAAACTTGTGCTGAAGTTATTTTACCATACGTTTATATCTGGGACCATCCCATGATAGACTATATTCTTTGTTTTAACCCACTGTGGACCATTCTTATGAGAACCATATTCTCTTATGACTCTATATAGTCAAACCTTTGGACCATTGGCACTTTAGATCATTTTCTAGTATTTTTTTCCACCCTGGATTGTCCTCTTTTGGACCCTATTCATTCTGGACCATTGTGTTGAGAACCAAAATATTTTAATACCCTAAGCTATTTTAACCTAGACACCTTTTATCCCTTGACCAATTATGAACCTAATTATGAATCATAAGCATTATAAACACTTTCAACACCAGTTCTACAAAGCAATTTAGCATGAACAGTATTTTGTAACTTCCTTTATAGACAAGTAACCATAGATTCATCTTCATCTCAGTATCTTTGCCTACTGGATGGTTTTTTAGAGTTATCTTATGTTGTATATTGTTCTATTATTTTGCTACTATTTGGTAGGAATTATTGCCTTAACAAGACCTCGTTCTTACTGATTTATGAGCATAGACCATTACATCTAGCTTTAGCTGTTATTAGAACTTCTACTATTGGACAAGCATCTCCTTGATTATTTAGTTCCCTGTTTTATTGTTAATATCCATGATGATCATTGCAACTGATTTAGTTGTTGTTTGAACTCTTACCTGTGGACATGCATCTCTTCAGCTAGGTAGTTCCCTGGACATATTTTTAATAGTTCATTTCTATTTTTTTTCCAAAAAATATAAAAACATTAAAAAAATGATAAAAAAAGAACAAAAACATTGTCTTTCACTTTTGTTTATTCTGATCACGTCCTAAGCACTTTCCATTTTACAAGACCATTCTCCTTTGTACGCTCTCACCATTTTGAACGATCATTGCCTTTTTTCTCTACAACATAAATCATGTTTTCTTATCATCACTTTTATTCTATCCCATTTTCTGAGAGAACTACATTTTGCTTGAACTTAATGTTGAATCTAGTGTCCATAGAACTATGTAGGTAGCATCTACTTGTCTTGTACATCTAAAGTCAACTTGGCCATGCCCTTCCTTTTCTTCTTTTTCCCCCACTTTCTTCTATGTTGTTTCCCTATTACTTGGAGGTAACTTTGTGTCCTTGTTCTTGTTATATTATTGTATAAGTAACACCTCTACTACATGTACATGAATAATCATTTTCAAACTGCACCAACATTGTGACTAAATCTTGCTTGTGTGTGTTTATTTGAATTTTATTGGTGTTTTTTTGTGCTTTCTTGTCTCTTCGTTTGTTCTTGTTTATTCCATGATCTTTTTTTAATAAGTACATCTTGATGGTATACATGGATCTTGATTAATCATATCTTGCTTCATGTTGTTTTTTGAGTTGTTCTTGCTTTGCTTTTATACATTCTTATTCCTGCTTAAATCCTGATTATTCATTTAAGTTAGGTTACATTTATGTTTTTATTTATTTATTTATTTTTATTTTTGTTTTAAATTTAAATAGTTATAACTCTGGTATTGGTAGTTCTTATCATTATCATTAGTTATAAGTATTCACATTTCAGCCGATTGATCTCAATTGAAATACAATGTCATTATAAGTTACTCATACTTATGATGCATAATTTTATTTTTCTATAGTAAGAACCAATTACTTTTGATCCAAGTCTCAAAATCAAAACATAACTAATGATTAGCTCTCAAGTGCACCAATAAAACTAGTTACCGATGATATCACACTTGACTCTATGTAAGACATCCATCTTTTAGCATACATTATGAGTCTAATCAAATAGTGGTTAGTTTTATTCATTTACTCATTCCATCTTCTCCCGCTTTTGGTTGAACTAAATTGGCTTGAGGTCCATTTGGACTACGTATGCAGTGATTAGATAAAAGATGTATCTCAAGTCAGCTCGACCACTTTTATTCTTGTATTTAGCTCTTTCATCAATTTGTGCATACTCATATGCTTGGTTTTTATGACTTTTTCAGTCATTAGACCATTGCCTCTATGTTTTCTCCCACTCACCTTTAATCTATACAATAGGTTATATCCTTGAGCTATGCTCACCAATTTTCCCTATAGGGGAATAAAATTTGAACCAATCAAAAATATAAATCAGCCCTACTGGGGAAAAATTAATCAGCCCTACCAGGGCAAAATTAATCATCCCTACTAGGGAAAAATTGCTTAATCCACCGATCAAATTTTCTCTAATGGGACACTTTATTATTTCCTATCTTTGGAGCAATGTTCACCCACTTTTTCTAATTCCAAGCTCTGTGGAATTTTGCCCTCATTTTGGTAATATTTTATTTTATAATTTATCTTGAGATTGATAATTCCCTAAGCACACAACTTGCACCCTATTTTGGGTGTGTTCAAAGTGTGTTGCTTATATTTTTGGATTATATCCTTCCCATTCCCCATATCCTTAGGGCCCATTATATTCTAATTATATTTTGATCAATGAGAATCAATGCATGCAATAATTATCTCATCTAGATTTAATTTTTCCCATGGATAAATTTCACTTTCTCTCTCTTATTGAGAGTCCATCCTTCTCTTTCATCCTAGTTTGTCCTCTCAAGGGGGCATCATGGGTCATTTCCTTCTGATTTCCTCTAGATAAATCTTTTCTTTGAAATAATGTTGTTTCACCTAAATGTCTCACAACACCTTCTCAAATGGGATAAAAATGTAGACATTCAATTCCTAACACCATTATGTTGAAATTATCAATCTTACTCGAAATTTGTGAAAATGCACAATTTGGGCCAAAATCACTTAAACATGCTAAATGGATCAGTCTTGTCATATACAAATGTCAATTTAGGCTAATTTATCCTTAAATGGATAATACATTTTATGTGATTATTAACTTTTCTCTAATCATTTTGAATCAAAATGATGAAAAAACATTTTGGTGCTCTAGATCACTCTTTTCCTCTAATTCGGAAGCACACAACATGTGCATGTGTTATTTTGTGATGATAGTGTCCTAAATAGGATATTGGTATGTACACAACTAACATCACCTTCTAATTCCTCTCCAGTCAAATTATGACCCAGTAATATGACATTTTGATCAGTTTGATTAAATAGAGTGCAACCAATTTCCAAATAATTATTTAAAATTTGATTAATCTCACTAAGGCAAATTAATCCAAATCAAGGGCTGAAGTGGAAAATCCATGGAAGTTATTGAATATCTTTTAGTTGGAAATTGATTCTTATTATCTACATCATCAAATAACATCATTTATGAGGTGGCATCCACAAGCCATATATACAATAAATATCAGGTTTTAAGCCTCCCATGCCTCTTTAATGCCCCTTATAAATATTTATGAGGGTATTAATGGATTTATTGTCCAAAATTGGATTAATTCATGGCCACACATCTTGATCTCAAGATGGATGGTCATAGTTGATTTAAATAAATTCTAAAAAATATATAAAGCCAAGACCACCATTGTTAAGCTTCATTTGTGTAAACTTATTATGCATAATTCTCTCCACAAGCCATTTATGTGTGGTGTTTATTATGATTAATTTTTAATAGGATAGATTCATTGATAGGCATAATATTTATTTCATATCATGAGCCTAGTTTCATTGGTGTACAAGAGATGATGGGGGATCTTTGCCTTGTATCATTGACTAAGACTTGAGCACCAAATCAAGGGGAAAATCATATTTTGAGCCACACTTGGGTGATGGGATGCTCTTGGGAAGGTATTGTGTATGCTTTTTTTCATTAGCTCTTAATTGTCATTTGAAAAACCCCATCGAAAGAGTTGTCTTAGCTATTTATGTTATGTATTATTCTTGACTTTTTCTTGACTAATGCTTGATCAAACCATCTTTGTAATCCATCTCTACATAAATTAGCTTTAGATAATGAGAAACCATAACTTATTTAAGAGGAACATCAAGGAATTACATGTGTAAATTACTTAGGAAAATACTGTTAGGACCCCAGCTCTTGAAGAGCACAATTGATTACCTTTGTATAAGCAACTAAACACAGAATTTAACCAGAAGTAACAAGTAACTAGAAATTCAAAAATAACACAGAATATGAGAGACAATACCTAATTGTATTAATACTCTTCCAGAAGGAAATACAAAGAAAGAAGATGCCACAATCTTCTTCTACACTCCTCTAGGGCTCCCACACCTCTAGGGCGTAAATAGTAAATCTCTTCAAGAGTTCTCTCTCTCAATCATAGTCACAATAGACAACTCAAACACGGAGTTGATGTTCACCTCCAACCAGTCAGTAGCACTACTACCAGTACCACCGACCGAGTACTTGAAGTACTGTAAGTCTGAGTACACCACGTACTCCAAATAGATCCTTGTGATCTTGCTCCTTGTTGTGTTGCTAATCTCCCTGATCCTACTACCACCTGCAGATCAACCTAGTTTTGCAACAACCTGCAAACCTAGATCTTGCACACACACACACACCTGCAAATTAATTGATCTTACTTAGCATGTATATCTCCCATGAACTTGCAACAACAAGTAAATCAAACCTAGCCTTACACACCTACCGAACGAGATCATACACACATGAAGAACCCTTCTGATTCTCCAAACTAGCACCCCTATGGATCTTCTACCAGATCTTGTAACAACCTACAGATCTACCTGATCATACACACTTGGCACTGTGGCACTAAGAGGAACAGCCCTTGCTCTCTCTATCTAGCACACTTTACAATATAGCCCATGAGTCTATTATATAGATCCCATGCCAAAAAATAATTAGACATCCAATTACAATAATTAGAAACTACAGCTCAAGACTAAAATTAGTCTTTAACATGCAAACAATCGGTTTGTTAACAAACTGTTCGTGAAACTGATAGTTCTAGAACCGCACAGGAGACCGACATCGATCGCTGTCTATCTGGAGATGACCAATGTCGGCTGATACTTGATCGATGTCAGTAGCTCTATGCACTGGATATGACCGATGTTGGTTGGCCTGACTGACATTAGTTTCTTTGCACCTTAGCAACCTCCTCCATGTCTGTATATAGTGAAGCTTTTAGCTCCACAATTTAACAATCTCCCACTTGGAGATAAATAGCTGCACCTATACCTATACTTGTACGTCATCTAATTTGTTTCCTGGCTTGTATCCCTCTTCAAGATCAATCCTGAAGACCAACCACCACACATCCTATGGTGCACCACATGTCATCCAAGTAACTTGCCACATCTGAACCTACATACCCATGTAGAGAAGTCCCTGACCCTTCATAGCATGTTAACCTGCTATTTGTCCCTCTCAGATACCTAAGAACCCACTGAACTGCTCTCCAGTGCTTCTTTCTTGGATTGGCTATGAACTTGCTAACAACACCCACTACTGGGGCAAAAACAGGTCTAGTACACATATACTTAACCTCATCATGTGAATTCTATGAACTGTCCATCCATAGGTGTGTAAACTGGTTATGCATCCTGCATCTTGAACCTTGCCACTACCTTATTCACACAATCATCTGGAGACAAAATCAACCTGTGACCTTCCATGTCTCTAGACACACTCATGCCAAAGAATTTTACTGCTCCCAAATTTTTCATGACATACCACTGAACTAACTTTACCTTTAGTTTAGCAAAACCCTACATGTGTGACCTTGCAACAAGCATACACACTACATACAGTAACAGGATAATGTTGCAATCATCATCCAACCTGGTAAAGAAAACACAATGGTTACAATGACACTGACTAAAGCCATGCTTTGTCATACACCTGTCAAACCTGTACCACTATCCTGCAGCTTCCTCAAGACCATATGACTTGGGCTTTCATCTCACGTGTCCATTCTCTCTCTTTTTTAACCAAAGAATCCATTCATCTCTTAGTGCTTTCATCCCAGCTGGTAACTCTACCAAATCTCCCGTTTGGTTCTTTTCCAAAGAATTCATGCCATGCTCCCACTATTTCCTAGATCCTACCTGCTCTGTAGTGAGCAACAAGTATAAAGAAGGGGAATAACAAATTTGAGGCTTACTTACACTTTCAGTCCTCCACATGGGCATTTGAGACTCTTTGATAGCTTGTTGTCTGCCCAAAATCCATTCCAGTGACCGATGTTGATCACCACCCAGTCTGCATCCGACCGACATTAGTTTCATGTGACTGACCTGACTACCGATGTTGGTTCCCTGACTGACGTCGATGTCCACCCTATCGACATCGGTGTCCACCTGCCCGACATTACCAACTTTGCCTGTCTGCACATGACCGATGTTAGTACCTATCTGATCGATGTCAGTTCCTCTTGACCAATGCCGGTAACTGTGTTTTTTTTTGTGAGTGATGACTTTTTACCTGCGAGCTCTCTTTGGATCAAAACCCTATCCAAATTGCCCTACTCAAAGTTATTCAGCCCCTTCCGTTGATCTCTATCCATCATCTCCTCCATGAACACCAAGGCTTTTTAGTTCTTAAGTTTGTTAAAGACATCTGACTTCCTCTTAAGAACATGCATCTCCTTCTTTCTCATGTGACCAAGCCTACAAAGCCACGTCTTTGCAACAGAAGAAGAATCAGTAATATAAGTAGATAGATAAAGAGTACCTACTTTCTTACCACCTGCTAATTCAAGTGCATCCACTATGAGAGTTTCTGTGCATCTCTCATCACCCAAATTTCATGAATCAATTAGCCTCATCTTCAAGACTGGGACCTGCATGACATCCTTCAACACCCATGTGTTGGCTGTCTGCAATTTCAGCCGCACTTCCCCTTTGCCAAAACTTTGACAAGGCACACCAACCCCTAAATAAATATTTCCAAAGTCTCCATGGACCTTAACATGGAAAAATACTCTATTTGAGGTTGCATGGAAAGAGGCAACAGAATCTATAAACCAAGATTCTAATTTATCCAAGGAACATACCAGAATAACCAATGCAACAATACCTACAACACATGCTCCTTTATTTCCTTCATGCTGATCTGCTACCAACCAATAATCTTTCTTTACTTGCTTTGTCTTTCCATAACACCGTAATTGATCATTATTGCTTTTGAATTCTTCCATACTTTCTTCTGCCATTGCTATACTCCCACTCAATTAGAAACCCCTGAGAGTGACCTATAATCAACAAACACTTAATAAGATCTGACCACCTGTTAGTTGATCCTAGCTCTGATACCACTTTGTCAAGACCCCAGCTCTTGAAGAGCACAGTTGATTACCTTTGTATAAGCAACTAAACATGGAATTTAACTAGAAGTAACAAGTAACTAGAAATTTAGAAATAACATAGAATATGAGAGACAATACCCAATTGTATTAATACTCTTCCAGAAGGAAATACAAAGAAAGAAGATGCCACAATCTTCTTCTAGACTCCTCTAGGGCTCCCACACCTCTAGGGTGTAAACAGTAAATCTCTTCAAGAGTTCTCTCTCTCAATCATAGTCACAACAGACAACTCAAACACAGAGTTTCTATTCACCTCCAACCAATCAGTATCACTACTGCCAGTACCACTGACCAAGTACTCAAAGTACTCCAAGTCTGAGTACACCACGTACTCCAAGTAGATCCCTATGATCTTGCTCCTTATTGTGTTGCTGATCTCCCTGATCCTACTGCCACCTGTAGATCAACCTGGTTTTGCAACAACCTGCAAACTTAGATCTCACACACACACACACACACTTAAAAATCAACTGATCTTAATTACCATGTAGATCTCCCATGAACTTGCAACGACCTACAAATTAAACCTGGCCTTACACACCTACCAACTGAGATCATACACACATGAAGAACCCTTCTGATTCTCCAAACCAGCACCCCTATGGATCTTCTACTAGATCTTGCAACAACCTACAGATCTACCTGTTCATACACACTTGGCACAGTGGCACTAAGAGGAGCAATCCTTGCTCTCTTCCCTCTGAAGGAGCTAACCTTGCTCTTTCTATCTAGCACACTTTACAATACAACCCATGAGTCTATTATATAGATCCCATGCCAAACAATAATTAGACATCCAATTACAATAATTAGAAATTGCAGCTCAAGACTAAAATTAGTCTTTAACATGCAAACAACCAATTCATTAACAAACTATTCATGAAACTGACAGTTCCAGAACCGCACAAGAGACCGACATTGATCGCTGTCTGTCTGGAGATGACCGACGTCGGCTGATACTTGACCGATGTCAGCAGCTCTATGCACTTGATATGATCGACATCGGTTGGCCTGATCGACGTCAGTTTATTTGCACCTTAGCAACCTCCTCCATGTCTGCATACAGTGAAGCTTTTAGCTCCACAACCTAACATCCACTACAAGGAATATATTGCAAAGTGGCCTAAGGTGACCTATTATGTTTCAAGGTGTGCTCTGAGTAGAAAAACACCATGACATATATCAACAAATGGGAAGGATTAATCATAGAGATGAAATGTCATTAAACCCCATGTTAGCTTAGCATCCATTTTAATAGTGGGGAATTGACTTTTTATGACCAATCAATTCACTTGGTAAATACAGTCATGCAAGATACAAAATTACTAAGATGGATTACTTCACCAAATGGGTAGAAGTGGTTGTGACACTAAATTAATGTATGAGAATATTATAACTATATTTGAATGTCTTTTGAAGTTGGTTAGTGACATAGGACCACACTTATTTAATAATACCATGAAGACAATAAAGGAGGAATTTATGATATTGCATCACTAAAGCACAACATATCACCCACAAGCTAAGAGGGGTAGAAGAGTAAAATAAAGTCATTATAAATATGCTCACAAAAATATGAAATGTATAAAGAGATGATTGGGAGGATCAAAATCATGTGATCTTATGGGAATATAAGACAAACTATAAGTGTACGATAGGTTTCACTTCATTTAAACTAGTTTACAAATTATAATCAGTCATGTTAATGGAATAAATAGCCCCTAGTCCATGAATTACAATGATCATGCAACTAGTAGATTAGGACTCCCTTCAGGAAAGATTGATGGATTTAACTTGGATGGAAGAAACCAGGCAAATAGTAAAATAAACATAATAAGTCATCAAAAATTCTCAAAAAATATGGCATGATCACAATCTATGATCCAAAGAATTTTACCTAGAACAAGTAGTATTATTGTATGATAGAAGATATCATGCATTTCTAGGTAAGTTTCACTCCAATGGAAAGGACCCTATATCATCCATGACGTATCATAATAAGGAACAATCATGTTAAGGAACCATTCTTATAGGGCGTGTAAGTGGCTACATGCTTAAACCTTATTATCAATAATTTCTATATGATCTAATAAAAAAATCAGAGAGGGTGTTGAATAACACCACATAGACTAAGTTTTTTATTTAATGTATTGTTTTCTTGTTTTGTTTGTAGATATGTAATGTAGCTGTATAGTGTAATAGCTATATCCTAGGACATTGAAACCAAGTTTTAAAATTTAAAGTCGTGGAGTGAGGCAAAAAAATTAACCTAGTAAAAATGAGTAATGTCATGCAAACTTAACACAGAGGTCATAAATTAAGTCTAAGAATGTGGCATTGACAAATAAAGTATGGAAGAAGGACAATTAATGGTCACTCAAAAATTCATTAATGATGGCACACTTAAAGGATTGCATCTCTTCCAAAGCGGATCGGGTGTCAGAATAATGGCATGTAGATATGGTGTATTACATCAACACACTTTTCAACCAAACCAATACATCTAGATATCAAATCACCAACATCAAATCATAGGCAACTAATTGTAATCAATTTAGCGAGCATAATGGCATGTAGTTAACTCAACACATTCAAAGCAATATGTCAGATGAATTTAAGTAGGAAAATCCATATAAACAAGGGCATGTAAAACACATTGCCATTACACACCTTTTAAAATAAGATACCACTAAAATTTATGCCTAATTCACTCATTTATGTGTGGATTGTTCACCAACACTAGTTTCAGTTGAAGCTATCATTCGAAGGGTACCATAAAAATAACCATGGATCTCTTGAAACTTTTGATTCCTCTCACTAATACACTAAAGGAAGATATGGGGATTTAAATTGAACTCATACAAATGAATTACCATGACCTAGACCTATTTGAATACATTAACGTAGCATAATCCAATCTATTCATCCCAAACCAACTAGAATCAACACAACTAGGAACCTTAGCATTGTAACATTGCCTATAAGGAATGGATTTAAAGTGAATTATCAAAATACTGACATTTTTCCATCTTGATGAGGTGATGATAACACTTCCTAGTAAATTTAATGAGGATGTTATTCATTTATCATAATATGCAACTATTTTCATCAACACAACCACCATGGCACAAGTAATAGAACTGACTATGTGGGGTAAATCATTGGCCACTTACAAGGCAAAAAACCCACCCATCAATTAAAAAATAAGGGATAAATATAGTATGATATCAAGGGGGATCCTTATAGACTTTATATAATATGATTCAATGTGCTTTCTCTCTGAATGCATTACAAAGTGCTTTTGGTAGACCACCAAAATCATGAAGTAGGCCACAAAAGGGGTAATCAACATTATTTACTGCATAATCTAAGTTAATGAATATTTTAATTAGCAATAATTTTGGTCTCTAAACTCATCACAAATATTGATATGGTCTCAACATGACATCTCAGGTTTTCCATTACCGATTCTTGGTATTACTTCTATGTTTCACTAAGTGGAAATCCCCATATGGCCCCATGAATTTAGATGTCAACTTCCAGCCTACAACCACCTTTGTAAACATTACATAGACCAAATTAGGGTAATATTATGAGTATTTGGGTAAATTCAATGCTTGGTGGGTGGAAATCTAGTCCCTTATCCTCTTGTACCATTATGTGCCCATAAATATCATGTGGTATTTTGGGAACATATTGTACTGACTAAGCTCAATGATGGCATCCAAATCAAATTCCACAAGCTCCCAAAGGCACCCATCACTTCCTTATCGTTATTCATTACTATGTTGGATACATAGGCAGAAGTTCTACAATAGAAAGCTCTTATTATTCAATTAGTACCACTATTATGAATGATGTCCCCTAGGGCACAACATCCATTACCTTAGCAATCATCAACACCACCATAAGTAGAGGTGTAGGCACCACCTGATACATATAAAACCTTGTCTTAAACTACCACATGAAAGAGTAAGGCACCAGTGCATAGATCATCACCACCTCCACTAAAGAAGAAGACACATAGTACTACATCATGGGTATCTAATAATGTTGTGCCACAAATCATTGTCAAATATGTTCTTACATAGTTTGGCATCACAAGGGAGGAAGTGTATAAGTCTATATTAGATGACATCAGCACTAAGGTCTATGAGGAAGGAGAAGAAAAAGAATTTTCTTCTATAAAGTAGTGTTCACTTGTCAAGTGTGAAATAATGTGTTGAAGATCCTTTTGGTGCATATTCCCACACATCTTGCATTAATAATTATAGACACATTTATAGAGGAGGAAGAACATAATTGCAAGATGGTTGTGATTTTTGAAGGGGAACTAGTTATAAGATCTTCAAGGGCATAACCAATTCCACATTAATCATTGATGTGCAAACCAAGGACCCATATTTTCCCCCAACTATCATCATCTATTTTAGAGTGTATGGGTTCATTTGGGAAACCTAAACCAATCAATGAAGATGATTCATATGAGGAAGAAGTATAATAACTGTAGCCACAAAATATGATTTACGCCTACAAGAAATTGAAGAATACTTTAATTCCCCCACCCAGATAAAACGAACTAGTTAACAGGTGCACCATGGTCAAGTCATCCCCTTCTCCCTCTCCTTTTTAGTCACTTCCATCTCCATATTCTTCAACTACTACACATGAATCACAAATGAGTGCATAACCACAACCTGAGTAACTAGTTGTATAAGAAAAAATCATAGCATAGGAGCAAGATGTTAAGGATCAACTCGAGTAAGAGAAGGATAAAAAGGTGATTGTAAATAAGGTCATAAAATAGGATAATAACAAGAGAAAATAATAGGTGTAAGTAAGGCTATTGAATAGGAGGATTAGAGGAAGAGACAAGAGGAATAAAAGAATAAAAAGATGAAGTTACAAGGAAAGAGACAAAATGAGTAAATCAAAAAGTGCAAGAAATACATAAGAGTAAGAATGAGGTTGATGTAGAAACCAAGGTAAAAGAAGAGAAAAATAAATAATCCCTATGTAATTGAAATCATGAGGAAGAGAGACAGAATCAGGGCCAAGATCAAGCAACCTAGCAGTAAGCAAAGGTAGCTACGAAAGTAAGGGTAGAATCAGAGCAACAAACATAGGAATAAGTCATAGCACAATAACCAACATCACCAACCAAGAATGTCATGATCATCGAATGCCAACAATGATCCACCACATCATAAAGCTTAGGGTCCACTCAAGGGGGTGTGCAAGAGGAGGCTTTCAAACATAGTCTATAATTCTATAGCCAATGGCTATGGGATGTCCTTACACCTTTGGAGAGGCTGACAACCTTCTTGTTCCCAATGGTATAAATAAATAAGTCACTTATGACCTCTATAGATTTATGTTAGCCCTTGAAATAACAATGTGATAATCATCACTCAATGTCTCCTAGTTTCCCTTTGTGAAATAAATAGAGGGAGTGACTACATTTTAAGAATCTATCACACAAATTTTTTTCATATGAGAATAGTAGGCATCATAAGTGAGAGAGGAAAACATGTAATTTCACCTCTACCTCAAAAAATCAAGGAAACTAATTGGTGACACCTACCGTACCTTGGTCACTCAAGTATTATGTGACTAAGTCATTTCGAAAGAGAAGTAATTCACAACACTCATGACTAGGTTGATAAAAGACTGGCTCATTTTACAAAAGCTCTAACAGAATCAAACACAAGGTAAAATTCTTAAAATTGAAATAAAGTCTATATATGAACTCTTAGATGAGTACGAGCAATGTATTGACACTACTATCCATTAGGATATGCAAATTACTTACACCATGCTAGGTTGGAAATAGTAGCTTAGTAATACATTAAACAAGGTATGTCTGAATCCCACTAAGGCTAAAAAATCCAAGGCAATAATGGTATATTAGCTGATTAAAACTACTTTAATGGATTTGGTGCTAAAGGAGTCTGTAGACTCAAGATATTTAATGATGGCCAATGTGACTAGATGAAATAATGACATGTTGTGAAATATATTTTTTGGAATCCAAATGCAGTGGCACGTAGATAAAATGGAGATCACATTGGAGATTCAACATAAAGTGTCACATAGTAGGGTTGCCATACTCATCTCTAAGGATGATGATTTTTAAATCCTAATTCAATATCAGTCCCCCATGTGCACTATGATTTATTTGGTAAAATAAGCTCTCGATGATTCAAATATGATCGAAAAAGACTTATCTTTTTTGGACAGTTCTATTTATGGAATCATCAAGGAGCCATATTTTGTCCCACCTAACCAGCACCTGCGAGAATTCAAAACAAGATAAGTTGTTGTAGATGCACAACTAGCTATACAACAACAAAAAACACTACCACCATCTTTGACTATAACTTCAACCTTTTTGGAAACAATTCTAACACATATTATTATCTTTTGCATCTCCATATGCTACTACTCCAAGTATAGCTTCCAAATCATTACCTCTTCTTCCTTCTTCTCAATCTATACCTCCTTCTTCACATAGGTATGGTGCACACAATTTTTTTAAAATGTTTTAAGCTACTCAATTTTGTATAAAGGGCATATTTAAAGATTAGGAGTGGGGCTAGGAAGGTTGAAAACCCATGAGGGTGACCTCCTAGTTATGCCAATCTATTGAAAACACACAAAGGTAATAGATTGCTAGGTTGCTTAGGTAAAAACCTAAAATCACAGCTAAGTAGTGAACAAGAGGTGAAAACTAGTAAATGACATATTGAGTGATTAGTGTAAGTAATATTTATAGTCTAACCCTTATCTTTAGACAACTCCACCAACTCTAGTATTTGCCACACTTCCTATGACTTTTTCTCAAGATGAGACAATGGTTTATGTTTAGGAAACTATTAGTAGTATAACATGGCTATAAAATTATAGAGTATAATTGTATGACACATGTGTGACTTGCACTATTTTATACATTTTCTATCTTTTGGTATGTATTTGTCACCTAAATGTACATCAAGAGTCTACATAATGCAAAGAGTCTCTCTTTTGTTTGTAGTGAAAGGTTGTAATATGAAGTGACAGAGCCTTTGTAAGCTCTATATATAGAGCTCACTTGTATTGTAAAAGGGTTATGAAATATAGAGATCAATATAGAGATTTGATAATGGTTCTTCTTTATGTCTACACTTGTTCTTTTATGCAGTTACACTATGTATTCCTATAATCTATTAATCATTTTAAGTACTAAATACTTTGGCTAAATTAATGTTATGAATCATGTTAGTTCCTGTACAATCATGCACTTGGTTTAACTTTAATTTTTTGAATTAGTTTCCTTGAATATATTTTTAACACGTTTCACCTAAATATTCCTAATTAGAATAGTTTTTCTTCAAATTCACATAAGGTATGGGTATCATCTTATGTGATTTTATTTGTATTTGTTTTCTTAAGCTTCCTAGTGGCCTTCTCAAACTTCATCTTAATCTTTGGCTCATTATGAATTGTCATCTCAAGTATTTTAGCCTTGGCCATTTTTAGACTATCAATTCATTCATTATGATCTTCACTTTGCCCTGTTATTTGGGTGATGAGATATGGAGGTAAGTCCTATGACATGGTGGGAGAGTTGGTGACCAATGGTGATGCTGTAATAGTGGCAAAGAGAATGTGTGAGGTGACTTGGTAGATGTAGAGAATGAGATCAGAGAATTCATAATAATCTCCAATGATGAAGTGAGAATAGCAGATAAAATACATTGAAGAAGCTTGTTTTATATAAATATGAATAAATGGTGAAATGGCACTTGGAGATTTATGTATCACAATGAATTTTGATGCCAACCTAATTTTGAATCCAATTAATAAGGTAATTGAGACAAGTGAAAATGGAGAACTCAATGTAAAACCTAAAAGGGGTAAGATTACTATAACACTAGATATAGGTTGAGTGAAAATAATCACATCATGGATTTTAGATTCCTACTCATTTAATTTTGAAAATGTACCCTTAGTTTGGGTAATAGGGCTAGTTTATGTCATAGTGATATGTGTACAATATACATGAGTGAGTCCTAGGGGCATAAATGCATCAAGAGAAGAAACAACATACCTCAATGAAGTTGTTATAATGAGAATAGAGGTACTAAAATTTAAGGACACACTTATTGGAGATGAACTAGAAGCAATGGTAGCTAGATTAGTAAATATCATAGAAATAGGGGATGTAGATGGGTATCCCATTACCCGAGTTGTTAGTGATGCTCTAAGTGAAGTTGATGGTGGTGCTAGAGGCAAACCTTGAAATGATTTTCTCTTAAGATTATGATATATCTTTGGTGAATCATGAAGAGGTAATTGGGCATAAATTCTCTTTTCTACTCCTACTAAGATTGTGCCTTAAGAACTTGAGGCTTCAATAAGCTTGTGGATTTCAATTTTTTGACCACTTCCTCATTATTCTCAAGCTTCATTTAATACTCATCATCAGGGGGAGATTTGTAATTATATACCAAATTAATCTAGTCCCTTAATACATGTACATGTATTTTAACCTTCCCTAGTGGATCCCATTGCTTCAAATAATGGTCATTGACATTAAATTATGACTGATGCATAGACAAATCTGTTATTGAAGGATACTTATCTTAAAAAATTATTCCTATATTGATAGGTATGTTAGGCCATGATTTCTATCATCATTTCTTATAACGACCTCCTACTCTATAAACATAATGGTAGGAAAATTATTGTTCTTCCAGATTATCTAAAATATAATAGGAACTTTGAGGGAAGCCACTAGAACATACTCAATTATAATCACATTCAAATAATAGTAGTACT
Source organism: Torreya grandis (assembly GCA_037957365.1). NCBI lineage: Eukaryota > Viridiplantae > Streptophyta > Pinopsida > Cupressales > Taxaceae > Torreya > Torreya grandis. Next base: position 2,408,264 of record JARHVA010002228.1, read on the forward strand.
AGTATATACCTATCTTTGTGATTGAATTAGTCATTTATTTAGAGTCTGGGAATCCTTCTTTCATTTATGGCCATATAGACAGTAGATAAAAATATACAAATTTCCCTTATACAGTCCATATATTTATGCCCATATAGTTTATAATGCTTAAAATGAATTGGAGAGATAGAATAAGGCAACCAACTGGGGAGATTTGGATGTGAAAAAATCACTTTTATACAATGTGTATCCACCAAGCAAGACATCATATAAAATTTGTGTACTTGTTGCACTCCCACTACTTACTATTATATTATGGGAAATGATTTGTCCTAGGGACATTGCTAATAGAGTGACCTATAGCTTATTTACATGCACAATGTTATATTCCACATATAATCTATTCGTGAGAAGCATCCCAACTCTGAGTCCTAGTATGAATAATTTGATACGGTATATGTCTATGTATTCTCTATTAACCCAATGTTCATAATAATGTACCCACTCTCTTAGTATTTCCATGAGCTCATTACTTTCAATCCATTACTAAGCTACTACTTGATTTTATGTAGTTATATAGTTTGGTTAATTTTATTATTTTTGGAGGCTACCCTATCTATAAAATTTATCTTTTTTTTCTAATTAATTGAATAAATTATGTCATATTTATAGGGGAACCTAGTGAACAAATCATAACAAAAATATATGCAATTAAATACCTCAAGGTTTGTTGCTACCTTGTGTACTTCATCTTTGTAGGCAGATCCAGTGAAAAAATTATAAAAAATATATATACAAGGAAACGCCTCATGCTTTACTATTGATTTATGTAGTCCAACCTTCTAAAGAAGATCATATCCTTGTGATAGTTTATCAAAGCTTATGAGGCATCCTCATCATATCCTATCACTTGAGCCTCCTCTACTATATGAAACACAACATTATATTGTTTAAAATCTATGAGCCTAGGTTTGCAAATGGTATCTCTATATTCCTATGTAAGGCCTAAAAGGGAAGAAAATGTGACCATTTTGATAGATCTATGTTTAAATAACTTTAAAATAGAAGATAATGATAATATGCCTATGGAAATTGATTTTCAGTGATCTTTGAGTTCTTGAATGTTATGTAATAGCGAGCACTTTTAAATGAGTTGCTATATCGATCCACAATCCTTATATTTTTTAATTAAAATAATATGGATGGACTCGTTACATCACTACATGGGATTTTATTATGAAAATGTTGTCTTTCATAGCTCTATTAATTATCCTTATCTTTATAATTTCAATTTTGGCATTATTTGGGGCTTTTTTCACAAAATACGTCTAGTCCTTCTCCATGTCAAGATCTCATTGGCTTATAATCATGTAGCTCACAGAGTCCCCTTTGGCTTCTTCATTGATTGTTATCTCTAAAGTCTATAAACTTTCCTACTATTCAGATTGAAATTTGAGCTTTTGCAATCTCAATATTTGTCTACCACCTATCATAAATTGGTGGCATGTCCTTAGTAGGTGTTGACCCTTTTCTCATTGTTCCTTTTCCTTGATTAATGGCAGTTAATCATGTGTAACCCTTATATTTGATCAGACTTCCATAGTGCACTAAGTTTTTGAATTCATTGTGATCCAAGACTATTGTGTTATCAACTAGAACATGATAACTGGTAGAGCCTAATGAGATCAAGCTCCCATATTGTATGAATTTCAAAGACGTTAATAATACTTCTTGTAAATTTTGTGATTGAGTGAGTACATGAAGTTACTTGTGCAAAAATAATAAAACATAAGTCACTTATATATGTGGTGATTATTTGAAAATAAAGTAACAATTAAAGAGTACTAGAATAGTCATAAAAGATGTGGCATTCATCGAATACACCTAGAGTCCCAGAATGTGTCCTGGATCGATCAATTTTTTGTGAAACTTTTTTAGTCCATAAAACTAAAAGATTTTATAAACCTATCACCTAGGGTCAAATATACAAACCACTACCACAATAAAATCCATTGATGAATTGCTCAAATAATATCTCAATATATTATACACAAATAAATTATATAATAATAAATACTCTATATCTTTAAAGCTTCATCAAATATAATTAATGAGCCTTGCATATATAGGAAAGGAAGATCAATCATAATTAAGAGGTTAAGCTAAGTGATCAATCATAACTAGGAGATCAAGCTAGAGATCAATCATACCTAAGAGATCAAGCTAGAGATCAATTCTAGGATTAAGATATAACTATCCCTAAATGATAAAAATAAATATAAATTATCCCCATGATATTCAAGAGAAAAATATGTAATATCTCATAATATCTAAAATAAGATAAATAAAATATCCACGCATAAGTGGGTCGGAATATTAAAGTACCTAGGCAAACATGAGCTAAGGTAAACAACCTACTCTAACACCCCCTCAAATGAATCTAGGGGAAAAAAAATAAAGTGGCATATCCATAGTATGAGTCTCAATAACAAATATTGATTAGGTACACATGTACAATATATAGATGAAGAAATCTCTCATAATGTGGAGAAAAGAATAAAACCCATAAAAAATAAAATGCCCCCTAAAAAAAAGAAATGAAAGAAAAAAAATAGGTCCTAACAACAAATCTTGATGAGACACCCATACAAAAAAATGATTCAGTTTGAAGACAAGTGTCTTTATGGATGCCAATCCATCTTGTCAGAATACATGAATGACGAGTCGATGTAATCGCCAAGTCAAAGTAGGAATGGTTCTGAATATAAGGATCACTAAACATCAATAATACACTCTATAATACAAGGTAGAATAATTAATCCAAGGAATAATTGCCTGAACACCCTCCCTCAATATTGAACTAGGAGAATATTGCAATGAAAGTCTCTAAAAAAGTGGAGTAAAAATGGTGAGAAATGAGCGTAAAGACTAGTGGGAATGCCACACTGTTGTCACTACACAAAAAATCACCAATAATACCAATAAAACATAACAATAATCATATAGGTTCTAAAAAACAAAATGCCTGAATAAGATACCCATGTATAAAGGAGGAATCTAAAGATATGGTCCTGGTGGTGATGGGAGAGATTGATAACTCAAATAGTAAAGGGTGCACAAACTAAGGTACACACACATAAAAGTAGACTAGGCTATAAAATAAAATTCCTCGTGGCACTTTATGATTTAGTGCAACTACAATATATCCCAAAAGCACCAAATAAAAATAAAGAAGACATTGTATACACTAGACTAACTCCAAATAAGGAGACTATCGACTTGTCAAAGAAGTCATCACAAATCATGAGAGTTACTCCAAAAACAAGGGAGTAATGTGGGATAAAAATATAAGTGGCACAAAAAAAATACTCAAACAATGCAATATGTTGGGCTCTGTCTAAAATATGTCTGTAAATGAGTATGAGTGAAATAAAGTATTTTTGTGAGGGGATCTAACCACCTATCAGATCAAAACTTAACCTGTGGTCTTCAACAAGTACAAAGCACATGAAAAATAGGATGTTAGGCTCAATCAATGCTACATCCATGATAAATTTCAATTAAGAGAGTGAAATAAATGAAGGAGAAATTTTCTTTACTTGTGATGAGGTTTGGCCACCTGCCAAACTAGGCCTCACCCTTCAATCTTCAATAAATAAGATCAATAAAAGGTACATTACCAAAAAATAAACAAATACAATATCTCCTTGTCTCCCAAATAAAAAATAATATTTTTAATAAAAAAACAATTAAAAAATCATCCAAATATATATTTTTATAATAAAAATAAATAAAAAAGTCCCTTTAAAAAATCTCCCCACAAAGATTTATTTTTTTAGTGAATAGTACTAGAGTCAGTAAAAATAAAATAACTTTTGCAATTCATAATGAAATTAAAAATTTCAAAATATTCTAAAAATCTGAAAACAAGCCACACAAAACTCATAATTATTTTTGAATGACCATTTATAGTTTTCTCACAATTAAAGAAAGAAAATTTATATTTTTTTAGAATAGTACTACTTAGTAAAACTATGATAACTTTTGTAATTATTTATGAAATTAAAATTTTAATTTTTTTTTTGGAAATTAGAAAACAAGGTGCATAAAATTCAAAAAATATTTCAAGTTATCATCTACATTTTTCTCATAATATGAAAAAGAATAGTCAATTTTAATTAAAATGGATTTGCAAAAAATTTACAGATCTTACCTATGATATTCAAATGGGAAAAATTTGGAGGTGATTATGTATTTATAAGATAATATGGATGCATTGATAATATTTTATTTACTCCTCCAATCTCCAAAATTTATCGATAATAAAACACAAAGAGGAAATCTCCCAAAAAAAAAATTTATTGCACACCTTTCTAATTCTCAGGACCATCCAAAGAGGATGCAAGAGAAGAACATACTTAATAAGGCAAGAGATTAATAGATTTTTAATTATAAATCTTCTAAGAGGCTAAGGGACTAAGTAATGGTTGTTAAAAATTATTCCTATATCTTGAAATAGTTTAGAAAACTCTCACCCAAGGTCAAATGTACAAATCATTACTATAGTAAAAACTATTGATGCATCGCTCAAATAATATCTCAGTATATTATACACAAATAGATTATATAATTAGATATACTCTATATCTTCAAAGCTTCATCAAATACAATGAATGAGCTTTGCATATATATCCAAGGCAAATCAATCATAACTAAGAGATCAAGCTAGAGATCAAACTTAGGACTAAGAGATAATTATCCCTAAAAGATAAAACAAATTAGAAATTATCCCCATAATATATAAGATATAAATATATAATATCTCATAATATCTAAAATAATATAAATTAAATACCCAGACATATGTGGGTGGGAATAATAAAGTGTCTTGGTGAATATGAGTTAAGGTAAACAACCGACTCTAATAGAAACTTGTTTAATTTGGACTCATACCAATTACATTCATACCACCTACACAATACACATAGGCAAACTCTTGAAAACACATGTAGTTAAAATAATAAGTGTAAATATATTTTTTTGAAACAAATAGAACCAAAACCTTCTTTTATGATCTTGGAGTTTTTAAGTTAGAAGTATAAAAAATCAAAAATGAAAATGACTTAATGGGTACATAAAAATGAGGGAGTATATAAAGTTACCCCTCACTAAGGTTTTAAATATAATGAGACACATGAACCTTAGATAAATAAATAAACACAAAAAATAATCATTAAACATTTAAAAGAGACTGCTAAGGGTATCTATAAACATAAAATAATCTCAAGTCTGGTGATAAATCCAGGGTTTCAAAGTAACAAACATGAAAACCTCATGAGGCAAAATTATGGGATAACTTCAAGTTGTTTATCTAATTGGGTTCACAAATTTTTATCTAGGTTTCAAACAAGTGGGGTCTTTGTTTCTTGAAAATAAATGGGATGTGTTGGTCATAATAGGTCTTATCATTGATTGTAGAGTTGATACCTCTAAAAATTTGATTAATATTATTGAAAATTTCATGTTGTTCCTCAAATGTGACAACCTTAGGATTTTGTGCATTCTGAGCCTCTAATATTAACTTTAAGACCTTATCCAAGTCATGAGGTTGTTGGTGAATTTAATGTTTGAAATTAGGTAGGGTTTAAAATTTTGTAAAATCTACCCAATTAAGGTCATTGGGATGGATTATATCTTGATATTCATTATTATCATGATTAGTATCCTTTGTGTTATGCATTTCATCATTGAAAATATGATCCTCTATTGATATGTGTTCATTAGTAAAATTTGCATTAAAGAAATAAGAGGCATGAATGTTTATCTCATTTATTTTTTCCATTTTAAATTAAAGCAAAGGAATTTGATAATGCTCAATTTGAACACCACTTAACTTGGAACTTCATCTTACAGGAACAAGGATCTAGCCTTCTTAAATGGCATAGAGTAAGCTCATGAAAACTTGAAGAAGGATAGGGCCAAAAGAAAAATATTACTGCCTTAATGTATGGGGAACTTAGAAATCAAATATGAAACCTTAAGATAAAAATTTAAAACTATAATAAAGAAGGAAAGAACCCTAAGGGAAAACCTAGGGATTTGCATGCTAAATATAATCATCTAGTTCACTAATATATTTTATCTTATTTTGGTTTAATGGTCTAAATAATTATAAAATTATGATTATTTAGATTGTATAAAATATATCTCAATTACACATATCTGAATGTAAAAGCAAGTGTTCAATTGCACCTTAATATGTATAGAAATGACCAAGAAGACTCGGGTACTTAGTTTGTTATTATTTTATTCAAATTTGACATTGTGTGCAGGTGGAAAGAAGGAATAAAATTGGATCTATAATCACTCTAATATGGAAATTAACCATCTAGACATACCTCGATAAATACATTAGTAGATAGATGTCTATGGTAATTAATGTTGTCTAATCCCCATTAAAAATGTCCCTGTGTATCATGGTGGATTGTTCCAACATGGATCTCTATGCCTACTTATAAACCATTATAATGTGTCAAAAATATCATAATATTGTGTTTGTGACAAGAACATAATTTTATCTCCTTCACCTTGAAATCCCAGCTTCACTTTTGACACTAGGTTTATTTTTAAAAAGGAGTGGGATAAGATGGGGTGAATTGAACCTAACCACCACCTAATGAGTGGTTGAGTGTTTATTATGTTCCAATACTTTTAAGATGGATCAAACCACTCATATTTCTCCCATTTATGTGTATGTGTGTGATATCCACTAGTATAGATGTAACATGTAACCTTGATTTTAACACTTGACATTATGAAAATTTGACTTGGATTTTAAGTGTTTTAGACTTGGATAGACCCTACTTCTTTAAGGGGTATATTATTTGTACTATCTATGATTATTCCTCTCAATGTGAAAATGATAAATGTCCTCTTAATAGGTCTTAGATACATGCTTCCAAGATAAGAGTAAGCTTACGCATAATGTGTTTAAAAATGTGACTCCTTGGGTAACTTATTCTTCCACCAAAATGTGAAACATATGGGTGACCCATAGGAAGATTTGAATTAACCAAAATGACTGTTAAAAGGCACATGTACAGATCTAATATAGTTCAAATAATCTGATGGTCAGATTCATCTGACTCTAAGCAAAGGCATATAACGTATATCAAATGATGATTTAGTGATCAAGAGATAACTTAATTAGGATAATAAGTAGATTAGGCATATATTAGGGAATTATTGTAATTGACTGATAGTAAATTGGGAAGGTCATACCCATGGAAACGTGAATGGATAAGAAAGAGTGTAGATAAGATTCATATTTTTATGCACAAGTCATGTATGGTAAAGATAGGTTAAGACTAATATTTTCAAGTATTTAATACCATATTATTATGTCTACATAGAGAATGGTTATTGGAATAAAACAATTTTAGAGTATCCTTTCATATCCCTTTTTTATAAACATCCTACAATCATTAAATTCTATTGGATTATACTTCTTTGAGACAATTTATTGACTGATTTTATTTCATGTGTAAGGAATATTCAAATGCTAGATTAAGACAATGTGTTTGACAACTCAATTTGAAAATCCATTTCCATCATATCCAATACTCTTTCCATTGCATGAAATTAGTTTTTCTTGTGTATTTTAATGAGGTTTTATATCAACTAACAGTTCAATAGGTAAATGAGTTTCAAAATGTCCTTTAAAAATATTTTTTTGTGTATATCTTGAAATCATTACATCTAAGATGTTATCACTCCCAATATTTGGTTTTGAGACACACCTATGAGATTATATGCCTAGAAGAGACGTAGGTGATAATAAGGTAATTGCATCCTCTCATTTTAGGATTGTTGCTAAGATAATCTAGGGTATGAGTTGTAAGTATCGAGCTCCATTAAATAACCTACCAGGAATATTTCTTAAAGAGACACATAGCTACCACTAGAGGCTCAATACCAGTTTTCTCATTCATACAAAAATGCCTATAATTTTATCCAAACCAAGTTCAATATATTAAAGTTTTGATCTCTACTTGCATCACCTCACTTCTAAAACTAGTTTTTATTTTGAGTTTTAGGCATGAAAAAAACTAGGAAAGTACCAAGGATGGGTACTAAGTTTAAAACCAATATGTGTCAATAGATTTTGAGTATCCTTTATTTACTTAACTTTGTAATTTCTAAATATGGAGACAAGGATCATTTAACAGTAAATAAAAACATAAAAAAGGGAGAGAGTAAGGAAAAAATTGGGGCTTTTAGGTAAATGACAACACCACTGCTTCAAGAGCTAAGAACGTGATCAAAATATTACATAACAATATATAGAAAAAAATAGGACCCATTTCCTAGTAGCACATATTTATACTCTAGGCCATCATGGCCTAAAATGGTTGTAACATAATTATACCAAAAATATTCCCAATCTAAGATCACATAGAACATAACTCCCAGGTCCCACTAGGTGAGAATCGAGAGGGGTTTAGAGGTGGGTCATTTCCTAATTACTTGAGACATGCCTCCTGAGTTTCTAATGTGTCTGCCACTAAGTTGAATTCTTGATCCAGCTTGTCAAGGTTCATAATCAGATCTCAAAAGATTACCTTAGCCTAGACCACCAACCGCTCATGGATTTAGAGTGGCGCCTTCAGGGAAACCTTCACCTTAGACACCTAATTGATGCTAGCTATTGATTGGGTTTCTAGCTCCAGAACTACCTTAGCCCTAGCCCTGTTGGCTTTCACCACTTTCCTTAGCATGACCTGGTTGATTTGGTCTAGGTGGGATTGAAATTCCTATTTGTCTATAGATATGTCATCTAGGTGGAATAAAATAATGATTTTGACCTCCCTAAAATAAGTCAACTTCTGATCCTTGCTCTTAACCAAAGGCTTGATCATTATTTGCACCAAAAATAACCAATCCTCAATTAAAGTACTCATGTTCTTGACATAAGTCTAGTAAAGGTTTAGGTCCACTAGATGTATGATTTTAAGCTCTAAGAACATGCCCTTATAAATAATCATATAGAGCTTCTTTCACTTATTGTCTATGCAATCAAACCTCTCTAAATATGATTGAGTGTGGTGGAGGTGTTTTTTGCTTGTAGATAGGGCTCTAGTCACATTTCCAAGAGATGTGAATAGTTATGCAAGGTCTTTAATAAATCCACCAATTAATTTCACTAATAACTACTCCTCACTTGTGATATGAGTGATCTAAATTGATCCTTCGTGCCTTTCATGAGATTCTTAGACATCGCATTGGTAGCTTAGAGCACTGAAATAGGGTCTTCAACCACTTTTTGTCCTCACTTTAGTGAGTGAAAAGAGGTCATGGTTAATTTTCCACAATACTAGGTCCCTTTCCTAAGTGAACCTCTACATGAGAACTCTCTTCATGCTCTTAGTTTATCTATCAAATTCCCATTGTACATGTGGGTCACCTTGATAAACCATTTTTGGTCTTTGTACTTTAGCACATACTAGGGACCTGACCTAACATGGGCCTAAGGTAACTCCCAATGTATTGGAAAAGGATAAAGTTGGGGTGGTAAAGGTAGAATTAGATGAAAAATTCTTGGTAGGAGGAATAATGGATGAAGAGGAAGGAAGGGAGGAGGAAAGGAGTGAAGGAGGAGGGTGCATGGGAGCGAAAGGAGGAAGGGCAAACAAGACCTCCACAAGAATAATTGGTCATGCCATTAGTTATGGGTCATGTTAACTTATGGACCAATGGCACCTAGGAGTGGGTTATTTAATAAGAATGAGGAAATTAGTTGGTTAAATCCAAATATTTGGGCACTCAAGGTGATAGAAAATAAGTAGGGAGCACTGGGAAAGATAAGATGAATAGAAGACCGAGAGAGAAATAACTTTTGCTTTTTCTTGGGTGTATTACCTTAATTAATAGGAGTTGTAATTATGGTTGAAAGAGTTATGGTGTAAATTTGAACCTAAATTGAGGGCACCATGAAATATACCTTCTTATTCCTTTTGGGAGTTATACCCCTAGAGATGAAGGCCATGCAAATGTGATTTAGGGAGACCAAAGGTAGGCTATGGGGATTCTTGTCAGTGGAATGGGCTAAGTGGAGGTGAATTATGAAGTGAGGATGTTGAACATGGTCAAATCTAGGGGTAATTTAGGAATTTAGGGAGGGGGCATAATAAAAACTAAATAAGGACTCATTTAAATACACTTTATAGGAGTAGGGAATCCTAAGGGTAGTCCCATGGGTTGTAGAGGGATAACAGTAGGGGGAAATGAATCTCTAATGGTACCTCTTATTTTTACCAATCTAGGAACACTTTGGGGATGATGTTAATGTATAAGTATATAATTTATGCCAGATGTGGTCTTGTGACCCATGGAAGTGGTAGTGGTAGATCTACAATCGAGAATGGGGGAGGTGAAACTCAAGGAGGTGAAGGCACCAGGACCCCTTATATGATTCTAATAAAAATGTGGGGTGTAGTTGTTTAAACATCTTATTCTATTTGAATTGGTGTAAACCCTAAAGCTAGCTGTAGTAGAAGTGAATGCATTAGATGATCCTATGGAGGTGGCATTGGACTTTCTTTAAGGACTGGTCCAAATTAGGCCCACTTTCCTTTAATTTTTACTACTTCTACCCATGTTAATACCTCAACATAGTTGGTTGGATAGAGATGAATATTATCATCCTTGTGAGGATCATGGTGATACATGATATTGATTTAGGTCACATAATTTGCCACATGGGCACTAATAACCTCATGGGGTCCCATTTTCTATGCTCTACTCTTCCCAAGGCATAGGAATTCCTATTCTACACCATCTTCCATTGTAAAGGCAAATTTTTGTATTCATGATGGTAAATTAAAATTTGGAAATATGGTTATGACTTATACTAATGATCTAGAATGAGTAACTGATAACACCCTAAGCCAACTAATAAATAATATCTTACTCTATAAAGTAATCCTATACTTGATAGGGTAAGAGGAGAGGGGCTTATCAGATGCCTTCAACCCATATGATGATGTGATTCCTATAATACTAGTAGGATCCTATAGGTAGGATCATCCTCTTTATCTCATATGAGATTCATGGCATGGGTCTCTCTTTAATGACCATGTTAACCATAGGTAGAAAGACTTGTAGATGTCCCAGATGTAGTTTCTATAGTGGTATACATATAGCTTATAAAATACTACATGAACCATATAATTAGAAGGGGTCCATGACAAGAACACATAAGGTTTGAATGTAAGGGTGGCATAGACTACGTCCAGACTCCATAAAATAGCTCAAAATATAGAATTTACCACCTCTTTTGGCCTCACTCATGATTTTGACCAAGTTAAAATGGATGTTTTTTTGAGGTCCAGGACTTCCTTTCCTTTAAGGATGATGCTTAGTACAGGCACCTAGAGGATGTTCACATGTATGACATTATTTACCCTGATTCATTGATTTAATAAAAGCATCCTAATGTGAAGTCCTTCTTAAAATGTGTGAATGGGGTAAGCATTAATGTCCTCTCGTTTGGTCCATTAAATCAGATTGATAACCCAATATTAGATAACCCCATATATTTCATGTGTATTGATCCATGCATCTACTATGTTTTGGTCTTAAATAAAGGTATAGTATTGGAGGTTGTAGTATTGCTTAAAAGTAGTTCTAGATATGTACACAATTTTATTTTATCACCTTACAAAGTATAATAGGTCCTAATTACTATCATTTATGCATGCAGAGTTTCAAACCATCGTGTTAAAGATGTCTGCACATGGGAATACTTTTGGTTGTTTGAAAATTTGTGCAATCCTAACTTCTCCAAAGCTACAAGCTCAACAAGGAACATGGTCTCATATTCATCATCATCCAAGGTGGGATTATCTAAATCTTCAATTTCCCTAGACACTTTGTTGTAATGCTCAAAATAGGTTAGGTTTGATGAGAAGGTGGTCTTTCTATATTCAGGATTTGCTTTGGGGTTGGAAGATGATGTGTCCATAGCTAAGAGTTGGGATATACTTATCATAAAATTATAATCCTAAGGGAAACATTAAAATCTTGATAAGGCATTCAAATCAATAATACTTGGGAGTTAGGAGTGGTAACATGAAATCATATTTTCCTAAGGAATTATAGGGATCCATAAGGATCTTTTATATTAATGACATTTGGAGGCTTACCTTGCACAAATTTAAATTTCATCTGGTGTCAAAATCCACTCAAATGTTTCCTGATCTGGGATTAACTTAGAGAGTTTTGAAAATGTGTTCCCAGTCTAGATTTGGTGATAGTGAGGGGACATTCATAAGTTGTTGAATCAAAGCTCAATTACCCAAATTGATTAATGTAAGGGCATGGTAGGCACATGCCTACTTTAAAACCTATGGTATCTTGGGTATCCCCTAGTTGGCTCAAGTGTCCTATATTGGTTGAGTATTTTCAAAGTAGACTATGTCAACTAAGTGTAACTAAGGTGTCACTCTTGTATCCTTTTATGTACTAGGGTCACCCGTTTGGGCCTGCTAAGAACACACGGTGCTCCACTATTAGATTATGGCTCAACCTGTACCTTTATTTTCCTCATCTAGGAAATTCCAAACCATTTTCCCATTTGGCATATAGAAGCCACATATGGTGATCTATGATTGGTTTTGGGCTCTAATTTTACTTCCCTTTTGGTTCAATTGAGACACTTTGAGACTTATTTATCATTTTGGTACATAAGTAACATGTGGTGGCATGTGGTTGGTTGGGCTCTCCTAAAAATTTGACAACTTTGACACCTCTATGATACCAATAAGTTTGACATGTTCCATGTGAAAACCTCTCATTCATCAAGTTCTCCCATGCATTTGAAAACTCTAATGCCCTTGAGATACTTACGAGTATGATAGGTTCCATGTGGTAGCCTCTCATTCATCATGTTCTCTTAGGGATCTGATAACTTTGACACCCCCAAGAAACTGATAGGTATGACATGTTTTATGTGGTAGCCTCTCATTAATCAAACTCTCTCAGGGCTCTGACAACTTTGATGCCCCTGAAAGACTAATAAGTCTGATAAGTTCCATATGGTAGCCTCTTATTCATCAAGATCTCCTAAGGACCTGACAACTCTGACACCCCTGAGAGATTGACAAGTTTGGTAGGTTCCATGTGGCATCCTCTCATTTTTTGGGCTCTCCTAGGGCTCTGACAACTTTGACCCCCTAGGAAACTAACAAGTTGGATAGGTTCCACATGATAGCTTCTCATTCATAGGGCTCATGTAAGATTCACAAAAACAAGTTTGGTAGGTTCCATGTGGCATCCTCTCATTTTTTGGGCTCTCCTAGGGCTCTGACAACTCTGACCCCCTAGGAAACTAACAAGTTGGACAGGTTCCACATGATAGCTTCTCAATCATAGGGCTCATGTAAGATTCACAAAAAGTGACTATGTTATAAAAAGGGCCATGCTATCAAATTAAAGTTTACCTATCTTCTAGTGAAGCTCCATGAAATTATAAGTAGGACTATCAGGTGACATCATCCCAAGAAAACCAACATAATTTTAAGCATGAAATATTGTTATCATGAGAAAACCTTCTATTTATACACATAATGTCTAGACTATTATAGATAAATGATTGTATGTATTTTCTTGACAACCATTCACTCACTATGAATATTGTGTAATACTCAACTGATCAAGGCAAAATAATGGTTAAATATTTTACACATTCTAGGATCAAGTGTGAGAAGATTTGAGATCTAGGAAACTTTTGAGTTGAGATTTTTTAGAGGGGTCTCCATTTATTCTATGAAAGGGGGTCGTGTTGGCCATAACAAATGGTGACTTTATAGTAAAAATCTTGACCCAATGTTTATAACTCAGTCTATGGACCTCCATCATTAAATTATGAGATAAGAAATAGAATATCCTTTAGATAAACCTAGATAAAGAGAGAGTACTCAATTTTTCTTCATCAAACAACATATTTAGCTTTGAATTCCTCAAAAGGTCAATTTTGTGCAAAGAGTGATTTTTTCTATTACTTTGAATCCACTAGGTAAGTTTAGACACATCTCAAGCACTTAGATCTCCTTGAAAGGTAATTATTCATATAATTTGGATAAAGAAAAGAAAGCTCAGAGATTACTCTACTGCCATTTAAGCATTTATAGCCCTGGCAGAGATGCCTTTGGTCCCACTCCAGGTCTTAATCCATTACCAGCCATGCCAAAAATCCTATGATAAAGATTTCCCAAATAACCCTTTATGGGGAAGAAACTTAGCATTTTACATGAAATTCAAACTTCCTTTGTTTTGATATTTTGATGTTTGATCCATGAGGGTTGGAGAGCAATGTATCCAAGGTGATGGATTGGTTTGAAGATCTCTTTTCACTAAGAATATCATTTACATGCTCAGTTATCTTTCCTAAATTGATATGTTCTTTTTAAGTGTTGTGAAGACCTTTGTTAAAACAAAGTTTTTCTTAGTTTACTTGCTCTATTTTGAATCTGTGACTCCTAATCCCTTTAGTGCCTCAAGGGAGGTTCCTTTAATTATCACATTGTTAAATAATGGGATCTCATCTTTTGTCTTCCAATTTTAGGACTAAATTTTTAGTGCCATGCCAAATTTAAAGTGATCAGGTTCGATAGGATGAGGACCAATGTTTGGATTTAGCTTTACTTTTCTAGAACTATTTGCCTCTTAGTCTGCATCATAGGAAAAGGGATAAACTATTGTAATATTATCAAGGGTGAATATGGGGAAAATAAGGAAAATCCCTTGAAGCAAACAACACAAGCAAAAAAAAAAGAAAGCAAGAACAAGAAACCAACAAATAAAAAAAAATAGAAGCAAATAAACAACAAAATAAAACTAACTACAATCTAATATAATATATACATCATCAACCTTTTCCCAAGGGGATATTCTATAATTTCATTGGAATTCCAGCCAAGAAGTAATGATTCAATAATAGTTCATTCATAGGTAATGGGAGATCATTCCCTTCAAGTTATTTCAACCAAAATGTGTTTTGCCCTAGTAACTTAGAGATCTAGTATAGGCTAATCCAGAGTGGGTCAAGTTTAGAATATTACCCCCTATTTTCACGTGATTTATCCCATAACAAATTTGGATCTGATATCTAAAAGTATTTGACCTTTGTTCTCTTATCAAACCATCTCTTAATAGTTGTTTGATGCCTACTAAAGTTTTATAGAGGGACTTCTCATGCATCCTCTAATTCGATGATGTCCAAGAGCCTTGAGTTTATTTTCCAAGTGTCCTCGATGTATTCTTTCCTTGTACATAGGTAATCTAAGTTTCATTGAGAAGATGGGATATATACCATACACCAATAAGAATGGAAAACTTTTGAGATAATTCTTGTATCTAGTGCAGTCAACCCAAAGGGCATATTTCAATAGTGAATGCCACTCTCAAGGTCCCTTTTCTATAAAGTTTTTGATTAATTGATCATGGTTTTATTGGTTAACCAAGGAAAAATGCTACCTTGTGGGTTGTAGTTAGATGATAACCTCAATGTAATGTCATTTTCATAAACCCTTTTTGTGAGTGTGGCTGACTAGAATGTAGGTTTGTTGTCACAAAAAAGTGAAGTCGGAGTACCAAATCATGTGGTTATGTTCTCCTCGAGAAATTTGATGACTTCTTTGGCTATGTTATTTTGGGTTGCCACTTTATCTAACCATATTATTTAGTAATCATTGGTTGTAAGTATGAATTTATAGCCATTTGATGAGTTTGGGTTGATTACTCGAATTAAGTCAAGTTTTTATTGATTAAAAGAATGCTTTTATATCATGGGATGAAGGGGCATTATTATGTGAACTTCTTTTTTGGTGAAGGTATAGAACCAATGGTAGGTGTATACATGAACATGGGCATATTTAAAGATAGTGGTATAATAATATCCTACTCGTAAGGTTTTATGTGTAGTTGCATTCCCATAAGGATGACTTCTACCTTATTTCTCATGAAAATTGGTCATAACCTCCTTGGACTCTTCTTCTAACAGGCACCTAAGGTAGATTAATTCATAGTTATTCCTATATAGAACCCATTTATTTAGCATGTAAATATATGCCTTGATCATGATGGTTCTCTTTTATTTTTTTATTCAACTTGGAAGGAGGTCTCCTAAAGAGAAGGCAATATATGATCAAGGTATACCAGTCATGATGAAGCACTTCTAATTGGTCAACCTGAACCATAATAATCCTTGGGTTGATCTCAATGATAAATAATGTGAGGTCTTAACCTTAGAACATCTTAGTATGTTTTATCTCGATATCATAGTCATGTAACTTGGTCATCCATTGCTCCATGCATTCTCCCAACTCATTTTCCCCTACAACGAGCTTTATGACTATGTCTGGGACAATAGTGTGCACCTTGTTCCTAAGGATGTAGTGCATAAATTTTTTTACAAATTTTAGCAAGGTGTAGGCATGTTTATCCAAATTGGAATATTTAGCTCAAAATATTTCAATTTCATTCTCATGAAAGTGATTGGGCGTTCATTTTCATCTTGATTTTGGGTGACCACCGCAGTGATGGTGTGTTCAGAAATAAAAGAGTAGAGGTAGAAATATATGGTGTAGTTTGAAATTATTAATAATATTGATTGCATGATGGCCTCCTTGATTTATTAGAAGGATTTCCTAGCTATAGGATTCCGTTCCACCTTTAATTCATGTTTCAACATTGCATTCAGAGGTTTAACAATCTCAGCAAAACCTAATATGAATTTGCATACAAAGTTAATATTAATAAAGAATGACTTAATCTCATTTTTATTCTTAGGTAAATGTATTATATAAATCACACAAGCAAGATCAAGGCTAATACAAATACTTCCCTTGGTGATGACATGTCTAAGGAGCTTACATTCCATCACACTGAATATAATCTTATTTGGCTTGAGAGAAATACCATACCTCTTGCACCTTTCAAACACTGTCTAGGGATGGAAAACATGATCAAACCTATGTTTTGAAAAAATGGTTAAGTCATTCATATAAATAATTATGTATTTACCAATTAGAACTTCAAAATTAACATTCATGGTTCCCACATTCATGAGGCCAAATTTCATTCATTTGTAAGTAAAGGTGCACCACTTAGTTATAAATTCAATCTTGGCTCGGTCTTCTAGGTTAACCAGAACTTGATTTTATCCTAAGAATCTATCCAAGAAGGACATCATCTGAGATCCAATTACCATCTGAATTACTTCATCAAGGGAGTACAAAGGGTATTTATCTTTATTAGAAGCTCAGTTTAGATTTCTAAAATCCACACATAGTTTAATCTCCCTAGTCTTTTGTAAAGTGGTTACTAAGTTAGCTACCCAAATAGAGTGGTAGATTAAAAAGATGATCCTAATTGAAAGGATATTTCGAACTTCCTTGTGAATAAGTGGCTCTAGGATTGGGTTCACCAATCATTGCTTTTGTCTGAAAGGTTTTTGGTATTGCTTGAATGGGATAGTTTGAGTGATCACATTTGGGTCAAATACCTTAATGTTCTCATAGGCCTAGGCAATGGCATCTTATGATTGTAGCATCAACTTTTTGAGTTGTTTTATCTCAATGGGGCTGTAATTTAGGCCAATATGAACATCTTGGGGCTAGTCTGATGATCTCAAATTGATGGTTTTGGACCTTTGATCTAGGTATATTAGTCTCTCTAATTTGTGTGTAGCCCTGATAAGATCAAATATCCTTTCAAGGGATATCATTCCCTTTGGAATTCAATTCTATTTTAGGTTCATAATATCATCTAGGTCATAGTCTACATCTCCTAGGTTATTTATTTTAGCCTCATCTATGACTTGGGTTTCAAAAACTCCAATATTATTAAGGAATTCCAAAATATGTTGGTCATCCATGAAGGCCTGGGAGTTTTTTGATGTTGTCTAGGATTGAAGAACATCGAATTAGCTCAAATTAAAATTCTTGCATTTTTGTGTCATCCAAGGGTGTTAGGTTTATGACATTAGTTGCTAATGAATCAACTACCTAGTTTTCTTCTCTAGGAATAAGGATGATGTTGAAAGTGTTAAATTTTTATTTTAGATCCCATTCCCTATGTTTATAATTCCTCAAATAAGATAACTTGCATTATAATTTTCTACTGACTTGGTTCACTACTAGTTTAAAATACCCAAATACCTTTATTTCTTTAACACTATGTTTCAACACAAATTGCAGTCCTAAGATCTAGGCTTCATACTCTGCCAAGTTATTGGTGCAAGGGAACTACAACCTATAATCAACTAAGCATTACTTTCCTTATGGTTTAATCATAAAAATTACTACTAATTAACCTTATATCGAATGATCCCCATCAAATTAGTAGGACCACAGACTTATAAATTTAGGGTCTTTATCAGCTTGGTCTTTAACAGGCCTAGTGGACAAGGTATAGATGCATGTGTTAGAGGAAACTATATTTATATTTTCATTAATTGTGTTGTACTCATTGATCATATGTTTCATTCTAGGTTCCCTATCCATTTAGATATGATTAGCACACCTCTCAAAGGCAACCACATATGTGAAAAGTAGGTAGTCATGTATCCATTTAGGGTTTTGGACTAGTCTCTACTAAGGAACATTTTATAGGCTTAAAGAATTTATACCACTTGGATATTTTTGAACTATTAGACATTGGGTTTGACTTCTAGTTATATATGCACATTTATAATTTCACTAACTTATCCTCATGTTTATCTAGTTGGACTACCACCTTATTTGACTTAATAGGGACTAACCCTAATTTTTCACAAATTCCTATGAGCATGACATTTACAAAAGCTATCGATTCAACTAAAAATTTATGAATGTTCTTCCTAAATAACTTAATGATGAGGAGGAAAGGCAAAATATCAACCTTATTCTTATGTATCATCACATTGGTGTGCATAGACTTGAGTTTGGGTTGGGATGGTTTATCTATGAGGGAATTTAGGAGTAGATCTCTTTACCCAATGATCTAGGTAAGTTCATGAAAATTGATGTTTGTCTTGATCTTATTCATGTCCTCTACTATGTTAAACCCAGTCTTACTAGTGATAGACTAGATCTCTTCATGTGGTTTAGGATTATTTGCCTAAGAGGGTGGTAGATCATTTTAGGCTCTAATATTAGGAGGGGTTGAACCATTTTTAGGAGGAGTGGATGTGGTAAGAGGTTGTTGTTGATTCTAGTTCCTAAGAGTGTAATTATTCCTCTAGAACTACTATAAATCATGAACCTCACTAGTGGCATATTTTGGCTTGTTATCCTCTTGGCTAAGAAACTTCAAGGTCTCTAACACCATGGAAGTATTCAAGGGTATTGAGGACCATAAATAATTGGCTTAACTATTAGCATTAGGGTGGTTGTTATTATCTCATACTCTTCCATTTATCTTTAGAATATGTCAAATGCATTACATAACTCAATACATTATAACTCTCCATGTTGGGTTGTGTTATGCACACAAAACCAACATAACAAGGCCAACTCATAGATGTTTATCTTGAGTAAATTATTAGGTGATGGATCCAATTAGTTATTTGAGTGTTTATGTGGATGATTGTTCATCTAATAGGTGAATTTACTGGTTGAACTCTCACCACTAGTATTTCTAACTTGTCTTTGGATCCCCAAGAATTCATTGTTTAGCTTATATACCATGTGGTGTATAATGTCTATATCAATCTTAGTGGATTCATAGGGCACACATTAAACATTGTTCATGTGGATACCAATGCTTGATTATGATCTTGAGGTGTTAATTCATTATTAATTGGGATAAGAAATCACAAATGCTAGTTAGGAGTAATATACCTCAAAAGAAACTAGTTTTACAATAGTATGGGCTATGGCATGGGTGCATTATGGCTACTAGAAAAGAGGGGATTCGAGGTGGGTAGGTTTGGAAACACATTTATGATGGTTGGTGTCAAAAAAATTTGAGGTTTGAGTTATTGATCTACTTTAATGGCCTCATCATAAGTTATTTTAAAATCTACCACTAAAGGATCTCCACATAGGAACATAATAGTCCAGGGGTCTAGCACATTATTGTAAATTTTAAGGGTTAATTGGGCATCTAGTGTATGTAACACCATGATCCAACTATAGATCTTATGGAACCTAGCATTTAAATTCCTTATGGGCTCATTTGGTTCTCTCTTAATGCATGAAAACTATTGGTATACCACAATTAGGTCAATAACTTGCCCAAACTCGATGAGGAACATATTTCCAAATTGGTCTCAACTCGTAATGGAACCTTCAAAAAAATTTAAGAACCAATCATATATTTCCTCCATCAAATTGAATTTTAAAATCCCATAGGAACATCCTCATGTTCTACATTCAAAAACTTGAAATCGGTCTTATATAATGTCATGTGTTCTTAAACGATACACTCTACACCTAGTATGAATCTATGGAAATACCTTTCAAGGTTCCTAGGTAGGTCATGGAAAACTTTAGGGATGTAAATAGTAGACTTGATAAGCCATGCCATAGGTGCAACCATGGGTAAGGGTCAGTTAGGGGAAAACTAAGAGGATGAGATAGTAGGTGTGACCAAAGGTCTTGATATCCCTCTAATAGTTTTATTCATGTTATGGATTTGTAAAGGAGATATTATCAGTCACTAATGACCAATTTAAGATCTAATGATCTACACAGTAGGATCCAGGTTAGTATATTTAAGCTTGTTAATTGGTGAGAATGGGGGCCTTCCTTCTCATGTCAGTTGTTTTCACTCCCAAAATCTAGTCCTAGGACATCTATGAGATTATATGCCTAGAAGAGACTTAGGTGATAGTAAGGGACTTGCATCCTCTCATTTTAGGATTATTTATAATACAATTGAAGGCATAAATTAAAATTATTGGGATCCATTAAACATTATGCTTGGAAAAAATATCCAAGAGACACAACACTACCTCTAGAGCCTCAATACTAGTTTTATCACTAATACACAAAACTCATATTATTTTATCTAAACCAATTTTAACATATTAAATTTTTAAGCTCTAATTGCATCACTTCACTTTTAACACTAGTTATTGTTCTAATATATAGGCATGCAATAAGCTAGGAAAACACTAGGGATGGGCCAAAAGTTTAAAACCAATGACGGTTCAATAGATTCCCAATAGCATTTTTTTATTTCACTTTGTAATTTATAAATATGGGGACAAAAATCACTTGAAAATAAACAAAAACACAAAAAATAGAGAGATTAAGGTAGAAAAGGGAGCTTTATGGGCAAATGGCAACACCACTACTCCAAAAACTAAGAACATGCTCCACTACAGTTGTACCACTCTATGTCAAGTTTCACAATGGATCAATATCTAGTCACCAAAGAGAGATTCTAATGAGGAAGGGTGAATGTTTGATTCAATGATGCCTTTTACGAATAACTATGAACATGCCTATAATAACTCACACACAAAACCTAACAAATTTTTAAAAATGAAGAACATCAAAGAACACAATAATAATATCTAAAGCTCATCCTAATTAATGCATAAACCTTGTAGAGAATGACAACTAACAATTCTCTAGCATTAGAGTTAATCCATTTAAAGTAGAATAAAATCAGAAGACATCCATGAAAACTAGATACATTTACATAGAAAAACTAATGTCAAATTAATCTAATAATGTTTATTTACAATAGATTTGACCCTCTCAAAATATTACATAGCACTATATATAGAAGATAAATGGGACCGATATCCTAGTATTGATTTAACTTATTTGGAAACAATAGAGTTTTATTCCTATTTTAGTTAAGGGTATGGATTACTAAATTAGTATAGAATATAAAAATAATTACTGTCCTAATTTGTGCAATTGTTTATCTTTTTCACCTTTCTAAAAATAGAAATAAATAGGAATAAATATAACTTAGCTGGAAATAGATTGAGATGGCTGATACAGAGGCAAAAAATGGTTATGTAGGACTGGAAAGGTGTCATAAATTTAAATCTGACTTTCATTTGACAAAAAGATGAAAGTGCCAAAAAGTGGATGCTTTGGTGTCTAATGTTGCTATCTGTTCCTACCACTATTATCCCAACTAATCACAAAGACCCAAATTTTTTTGGGTAGTTGTGTTATGCCTGTGTGAGCATGTCTGTGAAAAATCAAGCACTGGTTATTGATGGAACTCACTGTAGATCTGATTTTGTCTTCAAGCCCTAACCCTCCATCATGCTTGATATAATGATACTTGAGTCACTTGAGAAAGAGGGGGGTTAGTGTGTAAGATATACTAAACGTGTAATCCACACCCCTTGTGTGGGCATACTGCCTACATACCAATACTTTGAAGAGGGATCAAGCCATATGTAGTTCTTTCAACTAGTGTGTTTTTTGCAATAGTGTTATGCAGATGCAAATGCTAATTTGATAGTGTTTGAGGTGGTTAGGGACTGGTATGAGGATTTGAGTATGTTTACAGTTATGTAGGTGATTATGTGCAAAGAATATGGAAGTTTGCCTTAGTACATTGTTTGTATTCTTGTTTGCTTTGTAATTTTGGTCACCTTCCTTGTAAATGAGCTTTGGGTGGGATTTTATAGGGAACAATTAGTCATGGGTCAAATGTATTCACGCTAGGCTAACCTAATTAGGGATAAAAACTGGATGAAAATGATTGTTGGGGCTCAAAGTGTAAAAGGATAGGAGCACAAAAAATGGGTAACTTTGGTGCCCAATGCTATAGTCCAAATGGGGTGCTCCTGTCCTATAGGCTTGGGACCTGGGAAACATGATTGACATGGGGAATATTGTCTAGCTAAGGTGAAACCAAGGGTTATAAGGTTTTAGATGACTGGTAAGGAGCAAAAAGGTTCCTAGAAGGATTGATAGAGCATGAAAAAAGGAACTATGGATGGGGTGTCATAAGCCACACTCAAACTACCAATTTAGAAATTTTATATGACTATAAGTATCATGAGTTACTACATTGGGCCATCATGGCATGAAATGGTTGTAACAAAATTATACCAAAAATATTCCCAATCCTAGAACACATGTAACAAAATTCCTAGGGCCCATTGGGTGAGAATCAAGAGGAGGTTAAAGGTGGGCCACTTCCAAATTTATTTAGACATGTTTCCTTAGCTGCTAGCATGACCACCACTAATTCAAATTCTTGATCCAACTTTTCAAGGTTCATATGGCTCTCAAAATATTACCTCAGCCTAGACCTATAACCACTCATGAAATTGGAGTGGAGACTCTAGGTAAACCTTCACCTTGGACACTAGCTAATGTTAATTATTGATTGGGTATCAAGATCCAAAATTTTTTGGACCCTAGCCCTATCAGCTTTCACCATTTTTCTCTACATGACCTGGTCAAATTAGGCCAGCTAGACTTTTAATTCCTCTTTATCTAATAAGGTGTCATCTAGGTGGAACAAAATAGTGATGTTAACCTCCTTGAAATAGGTCAGAATCTACTCCTTGCTTTTCTCCAAAGGCTCAATCATTATTTACACTATATCCAACCAATCCTCAATTAAAGTCCTCATGGTATCATCATAAGTCTAATAGAGGTTTAGGTTCACTAGAGGCATAAACTTAAGTTATAGGAACATGACCTTAAGAATAATCATAGTGATCTTATTTCACTTACTATCCATATGGGCAATGCTCTTCCAATATACTTGAGTGTAATGGAGGTGCTCTTTACTTTTAGATAGGGTTGTATTCACCTTTCTAAGATTTGTGAATAGTTGTACAATGGCTTCCACAACTCAACCAATTAGCTATGTTGGGAAAGTGATCCTGACATGTGATATGAGTTCTCTAACTTGTTCCTTCATGCATTCCATGAGTTTTTCAAACCATTAATTTTTAGCTTAGAGCATTGATACAAGGTTTTTGTCCACTTTCTCCTCCCCACTAGGTGTCCTCAATTTGGTGAGGGAGAAGAAGTCATGCACAATTTGCCACACTGTTGGATCCCCTTCCTAAGTGAACCTCTGCATGAGAACTCTCTTCATGCTCCTAATCTCTATCAAATTATAAATGGACTTTTGTGTCAACTTGATAGATCATTCATGCTTTGGTATGTGCCAAGGACCTGGCCTAACTGAGGCTTGAGATAAGTCCCAAGGTAGTGGAAGGGGATTGTGGTTGAAGGAGCTATGATTGTGGTTAAAGGAGATATAATTATAGTTTAAGGATTTATGGTGTAAAATTGATCCTAAACCAAGAGAAAGACAAAATTTGCATTCTTCTTTCTTTTGGGTGTGTTGCTCAGATCAATGTATGCCATAGCGATCA
The DNA here is from genome assembly GCA_037957365.1 of Torreya grandis. Lineage (NCBI taxonomy): Eukaryota > Viridiplantae > Streptophyta > Pinopsida > Cupressales > Taxaceae > Torreya > Torreya grandis. The sequence goes on from JARHVA010002228.1 coordinate 2,432,601, forward strand.
AAGCAGTCATGGTGGCAATTATTTTTAGAATAACCTATGGAGCTAGAAAATCAATTGCATGCATTGTGAATCTAGGAGCCACTAGGTTTGAGCTCTCTTCATATTTATAAAAGTTGCTTTAAATGAATCAAATACCCATATAAATGAGGGCCATGTAGATGACACTCTTGGAGACCAAAATCAGGCTATGGGTGGAATGTGTTGAGTGAAGGGGAATTAATAAGTGAGGATGTTGAACATGGTTGGATCTAGGGGTACTAGTGGGAATTAGGGAGTGGGTGAAATAGGAACCAGGGAAGGCTTCATTGGAATAGGCCTAATAGGATTAGGGAATATTTGGGATGGTCCCATGGGTTAGAGAGAGATGAAAAAAGTGGGGAAAGGAATCTCTAATGGCACCACTTTTTGGTCTTGCTTTGAGATCACTTTGGGGTTGATGTCAATGTCAAAGTATAGCACTTTCATTTCCTATAGTTGAGTGACACATGGAAGTAGTGGTGGCAAAGTTGAAGTTGAGACTAGGGGAGTGAAACCTAAGGAGGTAAAGGTGTTAGGACCATTTGTAAGATTTTCCTAAAAATGTGGGTGTATAATTTACTAAAATTATTCTCTCAGCTAAATTGGCATGGGCCCCTGGGCTCTTGTAATGAAGGTGACTACATTGGATGAGCCTATAGAGGTTGCACTAACATTTCTTTAGGGAGTGGTCTATATTAGGCCCACTTTAATTGATTTTTAACTACTTCCACCTGTACTAGTACCTTAACATCACTATATGGATCCAAATGAATATAATCATCCTTGTGAGGCTCATAGTTATGTGTGATATTGACTTGGCTTCCATGATTTTCCACATGGGTGTTTATAACCCCATGGGGTCCCATTATTTATGCTCTATTATTCTTGAGGCATAAGAAAACCTATTTTGTGCCATCTTATATAGCAAAGGCATGTTTTTGTATTCATGATGGTGAATGAAAATTTATAAATCTATATATGCCTTTTGTTGGTGATCTAATGAGTAACCCATGACACCCTCGGCCAATTGATAAGTAATTTCTCACTCTGCAAGGTGATCTAAGACTTGATAGGATAATAAGAGAGGATCTTATCAGATACCTTCAACTTGGGAGATAATGCGATCCCTATAATACCCAATAAGATCTTATGGGTAGGATTATCCTCCTTATCTTGTTAGAGAGCCATAACATGGGTATCTCATTAATGGCCATGTAAACCATAGGGCAAAAATACTTGTATATGTCCCATATATGATTATATAGTGGTGTGTATACATATTATAAAATAATATGTGAATCATAGAGATGAAATGGGTCCATGGTGGGAACATAGGAGGTTTGAATGAGAGGGTGACACAGACTATGTTTAAAAGATAACTTAGCATATATAAATTTTCACCTCCTTTGACCTCGCTAACACCTTCAATCAAGTTGAAATTGATGATGCTTTTGAACTCTAGGACTTCCTTTCCTTTAAGGATGATGCTCATTAGGGCCATTCAGAGGATGTTCACATGTATGACATCCAATTCCCCAAATGATTTATGTACCAAGAGCATCACAAAGTAAACTCCTTCTCAAAAGGTGTGAATGGGGTAAGTATTGATGTCCTCCTTTTTGGTTCATCAATCTAAATTGATGACCCAATCTTTGAAAACCCCATATATTTCATACATATCAGTCCATGCATCTAATTCATTCTATTCATAAACCAAGGTGTGCTTTGGGAGGTTGTAGTACTGCTTAAAAGTAGTTCCATAGATGTTCACAATTTTATTCCAGGACCTCGTAGAGTATAGTAGGTCCTGAGTAATGTTGTGTATGCTCATAAAGTTTTGATAGCATGTTATTGAAGAGTTCTACACATGGGAATACTTATGGATTAGTTACATATTTGTGTAATCTTGACTTCTCCAGAGTTGTAAGCTCATCATTGAACTCAGTCTCATCCTCATCATCATCTGAGGTGGGATTCTCTACGTCTTTAATTTCCATAAACACTTTATTATATGGCTCAAAATAGATCAGGGCTGATGAAAAGGTGGTATCTTTATATTTGGGCTCAGTTCTAGGGTTAAAAGATGATGTGGCCATGGTTGAGAGTTTGGATCTACTTAGAATGGAACTTTGAGTTTGAAGGAAGCATTCAAAGCTTGAGAAGGTATTAAAAGGAAGGATACTTGGGAGTTGGGAATAGTAATGGTAAATCAAATTGCCTTAATGACTTATAGGGATCCATAAAGATATATTATATTAATGGTTTTTGGAGGCTCACTTGTACCAATTCAAATTTGAGTAGGTAGCACAATCAACTTGAATGTTTTTTGATCTAGTATTAACTCAGAGAATTTTGAAAACGTACTCCCAATCAAGATTTGGTGACAGTGAGGGGACACTTATAATTTTTTAAATCAAAGATCAATTACCCAAATTTATTAATTCAAGGGCATGATAGGAACATTCCTACTTTCACCCCTATGGCATCTCAGGTATCCCCTAGTTGGGCCAAGTATCCTCTACTAGTTATGTATTTTCTCTACAGGCTATACCAATTACGCATAGCTAGGGTGTCACTCTTTTACCCTTTCATGTACTAGGGTTGGATGCTTGGACTTTCCAATTACACACAATACTCCATTATCAGCTTATGGTTTAACTTGTACCTTTCTTTTCTTCATCTAGGCCATTCCAAATCATTTTTCCATTTGGCATTTAGAAGCAACATGTGTCACTCTATTATTAATTTTGGGCTCTAATTGTACTTCCCTTTTGGATCAATTGGGATGCTCCAAGCCCTGTCTATCATTTTATTATAGAAGTGACATGTTCCAGTCTATGGTTAGTAAGGATCTCCTAGGGCTCTAATAACTTTGATGCCACCAACAGATTGATAATTTTGATAGGTTCCATGTGGTAGCCTCTCATTCATTAGGCTCTCTCAGAGATATGACAACTCTAACACCATTGGGATACTAACAAGTCTAACAAGTTCCATGTGGTAGCCTCTCATTTAGCAGGCTCCCCTAAGGCTCTAAAAACTCTAATTCCCCTAAGAGACTACAAATTTTGATAGGTTCCATGTGTCCATTCATTCATTAGGATCTCTCAGGGCTCTTACAACTCTAACACCACTAAGAGACTAAAAAGTCATACAAGTTCCATGTGAGAACCTCTCATTCATTGGCTCTCCTAGGGTTCTAAAAACTGACACCCCTAGGAGACTGATAAGTTTGATAGGTTCCATATGGTATCCTCTCATTCATCAGGCTCTCCTAGGGCTCTAACAACTCTCATGCCCTTAGGAAACTGATAAGGTTGATATGTTCCACATGGTATCTTTTTATTCATAGGGCTCCTAAAAGATTTATTAAAAGAGACTAAGTTATATAAAGGGTTATGCTATCAAATGAAAGGTTACATGTTTTCTAGAGACACTCCATGAAATTATAAGTAGAACTCTGAGGTGACATCATCCTAAGAAAACCTACATAATTTTAACTCTGTGAAATAACATAGCACAAAATATTCTAAGTATGGGAAAACCTTCATATTGATACACAAAAGTGCTAGATTGTTATAGATATTAGAAACTAGAGGGATTTCCATGACAACCATTCACTTGCTATGAATGTTGTAAAATACTCAGTTGATCAAGGTGAAGAAAGGTTAAAGATTTTCCATGGTTGGGGATCAAGTGTGAGGAGATTTGAGCTTTGGGAAACTTCTGAGTTGAGAGTTTTTAGAAGGGTCCTATTTTCTTTTGTGAAAAGGGGATCATGTCCACAATAGATGTCACTTATTTTTATGGGTGTTTATTTTTTCCCCCATTTTATTTTTATATTTATGTCAATAGGCATTACCAAATTGAAAAAACCTAACATCTTTGTATCGTTAAAATTATAGGGGGAAAAACTCATAAAGAAAGGGACCAACAATTTTTCATCATAAGAAATAGAACAAAATAGACATGTAAAAGAAACTTACCAATGAACTTAAATCTTTTGGTGCATTGTCAATGCCACATTAACTTTTCTCTCATAGATTAAATCCAACCTCATTTTCTCACATAGTAACCAATGTAGGACGTTCTTCTATGCACAAGCAATTTCCCACCAAACTAAATATGTTGCCCACAATATTTTCCTATATAAGGCATTCAAACTAGCATTAAATTTTTTCTCAAAAAATTAAAAAACAAAGAAGAGAAAAAAAAATCATATTCATGAATCAGGGGATAATATTTGTATTCACAAACAATACAAAGAATGTTTATTTGTTTTGTTTTATTTTAGGAATAAATATGAAAATAGGCATGAATCAAGGGAACATCATGAATTTCATTTTAAATTTTCTCTCGTATATTGAAACCAAGCTGATTTGATTTCACATACATCCATGCAAAACATTATTCTAAGAAAAAAAAAGTCTCCTGACAAAGTGAACCTACCATCTGCACCATTAAACTTCTTTTTAGAAAATAAAATTACAAAGAAAACTAATAAAATTCTTTTAATACTCGCGAATTAAGGTATAAACTCAATATTCATAGACATAATCCCCAAAAAAAATCATGCAAAAAAAATCAACAAGCCTATCAAAATGATTTCTCTACATACAAAGGAATTGAATATACTCTTCTACACTCCAACATATTTTTCCATCAAGCAAAGGAAATAAAAGGAAGAAAATGAAACATCACTTTTATATCACAAGAAAAGAAAATAAAAAACACCCATGAAGAAAAAACAACATGGAAACATTGCTTGGTGATGCAAAGCAATACTCATTGATGATCCATTCTCCACTAAATCATTAATTACACTGATATAAGTGCACTTATTGGACTAAGCCTTGCCTTCCTAACCTGATTGAATATCCACATTCAATTTTAAAGGATGAATATGATTGACTTCTCTTGAATCTAATATGTGTCATGTATTATTGTCATCATGTCATAGTACCAAAGTGTGGTCATCAGAGATGTGTTAACTACCTATGATGCAGTGGAAGATATAGAAGAGTGAGAGGTCAATAAATTGAATTGATGACATTATAAACTTTTCTACTAATGGTAAGTCCATTTTGTTGTGGGGTGGTTGACGATGATGTGAATTTAATGCATGCCTTTTATTTTAATTTGGAAAGGATTGCTTGGTTTTTTTTATTTTTGTATTGTATATAGTTGTGTGTGTTATTTTCCATTTTTTTTTTGTGGGGGTGGGGTGGGAGGCATGCGGTAAATAGCATAGAGAATTGACAAAACAAAAATAATGAGACCTTCCACTCTATGTTGCATTTGGTTTTCATGGACTAGTGGTTGTGTATTATGCAAGGTATTTGTTTTTGGCTCCACATTTGCCATGTTGTAAAATTTTAGTCATTTGTGATTTTTTATTTATTGAATATAATAGTTTGCTATTTTTTAAGGGAATCCAACATAGATTAGTTGTTCAACCATAGCACATGGTCAGTGCCTATTAGAATAGTGTGTATGGTAGTGATTGCATTATATAAAATCATGTTTGTTTGAGGCATTTTATTAACTAATGGAGAATGTAGGGGAATCATTTTATTGAGGTGGTTGCCTTGTCTTCCATTCTTTCCTTTTTTTTGGATTATATCTCCAAATAGTGAGTTTGTGTTTTGATCCATTCTATGCTAGTTTTGGGGGTTCATGGACCAACAGTTACGTATTATGCAAGATATTCCCCCTATAATTTCCATGTCATAAATTTTTAGTAATTTTTGCTAATTTTTTTTAATTCTCTTCGATATAATAGTTTGTAGCTTTCTTAAGGTGGCCAACCTAGGTTAGTTGTTTATCCATAATACATAGTTAACATCTATTAGGGGCGTGTATGATAATGATTGTATTGTATAAAATCATGCTTTTTGAGGCATTTTTTCAATTACATTCCTTATTATTTTGTTATTGAATGTATTTTTTTTATATTGAAGATCGATTACTAATATATGCATCCAAGATGCCAAAATTATATATAGTATCAAGTAGAACAAAAAACATAGGTGGGGCATCCCCCACCCACAGTCCTAATAATCAACAATTCAATATAAAAGCAGCTCCAAAGAGGCAGCCCAAAACACCAGAAAATGGAATAGTATCAAATGAAAAAGGCACCAACCAAAAAGAGCCATCAATTTTTTAAACACCATCACCAAACAGGCATCTAAAATAAACATAGTCACAACATTATAGCAAGAACAAATATAAGGTAGTAAAAGGCCACCCAAAGGTGGCAAAGTCATAGCTATAGGTCCATCACCCTGCTATAAGTAGTGCCTTCCCCATCATGGCTACCATCTAAAGAAAATGAGGCATTACCCTTTGAGGAGAATTTATCACTAGTATTTATATTCAGTTGATGTCTAGGAAGTAACTTAGTTAGGTAATGATCAACTTGGTCCAAGAGGCCTTTCATGTAGTTTTACCTTGCATACTTAAGTACATCTTCCACATCTATTAAATTGTCACCCTCAATCAACTTCTCTTGTTTACTGGAGAAGGTATTTATGTTCTCATCAATCTATTACCAAATTTTTGCTTATGCTCCTTGGATAGAAGCATCATGAAAGGGAGTCCAAGATGAGAGACCAACCAATGCAATCTCATCACCTAATTCTAGACAAAGGTTCAAGTTAAATAGTCTAAAGGTTTCCTTGGTCTCTTTGATGATGTACCTACCATGTTCTTCATTTTAGAGATCTTGAAAGGCATTTTCATTCACCACCACCCACACACTAATATCATTATTATCTGATTCAGAAGGGGTGATCCACTCCTGCACTTGATTGTCAGCCTGGTCAAAGTAGGCATCCTTAATGTATTCCCACTTGAACTCAAAAATGTATACCTCCATAGTTGTTAGGTGAGACACAACCCAATCTGGGTGAGGGTTCAATCTAGGGTATCCTCTTGAGTCTAATAGGTAATCTGAAGTCACCTTGAGTAGCCCTATTCTTAGAAATCTTTCAAGCTGGTCATATGAAATCTTAAACTAAAGGAGAATTTGTAATGACAAAAAATAAATAATGACTTCAATCATGAAGTTAGTAAGAACTCTAGCCTTACCTTGAAATACCTTCAGGTTCTTTTGTTTCCACAAAAACCAAAGAATTTTAATAGAAAAAATAATCCAAAATTTATGGAAAAAGGATGAACTTCAATTTTAGGACAAGCATATCCAAAAGCAATATTTAGCCATCCAAGCTCATATCCAAAAATAATATTAAGGTTTAAGACATTTTTTCCATGTGTTAGTAGAAAATAGATAGGAGTAAGCACATGCTCAACTGATTCAACATCACTACAAAAGGCACAAAGAGGGTTAGCAAAACAAAAATTATTCAAAACAACACCTATAGCCAAATTTTTGTACATAAGTAGCCAACAAAAACATGACTTCTTAGGTTCAAGACAAGAGGACCTAATTACCACAAATCTGAAATACTAAGCATGCAAAGGATCAAGCATAGACCAAATACAAGTGAGGGGAAGGTGTGGGACATTGGATAAGGAAAGTTTATTCTAGAGCATCTATGCTAAATACACAAGTAGAGGTGGGCCTTTTTTCCACCTTCACACTGTCCCAAAACTCATCTTCATCCTCTATAAAAGCCACCTTGTTATTTCCTTTGAGAGCTACTTATAGCAAGGTGAATGTTCTTCATTTAGAATCCAAGAACTTAAATCTATCTTTAAGCTCTGACTATAAAGCCCATCACCCATGGATGAAGAGATCCTTAAAGCTTCTTAATCCTTTAGTGTACCAGTCAAAGGTAGAACATCCCCTAGTGAGGGCCAGTGGAGTCCTATTGACACTTAAGTTACACTAAATAAATCTATATCCTTGACACGTAGTCCCATGCTAATTGAAGACCTATTTTAAAGCAATGAAAGGCTTGGTAGAATCCCAATATAGGGGAACCAAAAACTTTGGCAAAGAAAGGTCCAACGAGTAGATCAACAATATACAATCCTTTCTAATTTGGCTTTCCTTTAAGAAAGCCTCGTATGATATTATGCCTTACCAAAACTTTTTAGGGCTCATTCCCAATCGAATCTCTGACAATATATTTAACAACCAAGGTCATCCCTTATAACTGAAGGTCCTTTAACCCCAGTCCACTAATGTTCTTAGGTTTTGAGTACAATTACCATGAGACTACATGCCTTTTCTTGCCCGTTTTACCATCTGACCAAAGGAAATCTCCTATAATTTTTTGAAGCATGTTGACTTGTGTCTTTCCAAATAATGAGCATGAGGCATAGTATATGTTGTATGAAAACAAAACTTTCTAAAAATTTTGGATTATGCCTAGTAGAGATAGCAGGTGGCCCTACCATTTTTCAATTTTATTATTGATTTTATCATAAACCCAATCCCACAAGTTTTTGAAGGAAGGGGTCAAGGCAAATGGAATCCCCAAATATATAACCATCTCATTTTTCCCTTTCTAATTCCAACCAAAAGTTGTCAACCAATCCGGTGGATGATCTTTCCACCCTAGAATGAATGATTTATGCATTAAAAATTTAGACCCTGAGGTAGAGTAGTAGATATTAAGCCTTTTTGCAACCTGATCTAGGTTATTTTGGTTTAGGGTAAAAAATATAGAAGTATCATCAACAAATAAAACATCAATAAGAGATTCATTATTCAAGAGTGATATACTTTTAACCATAGGTCCAACATCTAAGAACCTAAGGAGGTAATGCAGTGCCTCAGTAGCCAATACAAAGAGCAATGGGGCAAGCGGGCAACCTTGTCTTATGGAATGTTAAAGCATAAGGGAGTCTATCAAATCACCATTAACTTCAATGACTATAGAATCATCCTTGAAAAGTAAATTAACCATTCTACAAAATCTATCTTGAAACCCAAAAGGTCAATACATTCTCTCAATGAATGGCCAGTCGATTCTATCATAAGCTTTCTCAAAATCAAGCAAGATTATTCCAACCTCTTGGTTTGAATCTTTTTCCCAATACATACCTTCCCAACTGGTGATGAGATTATCTATAATGTATCTTCTTTTAACAAATATAGTTAAAGTTTTTGAGACAATAGAGGGTAGGATTGAGGACACTCTCCATGCCATGATTTTTGATAATATTTTATAGGAGACATTAAGAAGGGTAATTGGCCTCCAATTCTTAACTGATGACAAATTTCCATCCTTTGGTATAAGCTTGATCAGCCCTCTATTTGTGTCTGGGCCAAGAGTACTAGACACAATTGCCTAATTAAAAACCTCTAGACATTCCTTGGTAATCCATTCCTTGTTGAATTTCTAGAATTTCATAGGGAATCCATCTAGCCTCGGAGTCTTATCATCTTTTAGTAGGTCAATAGTGCTTCTGACCTCATCAAGTGAGATGAAAGCCTCGAAAAAAGAGGCTTGAGTTTGTGAGACCTTTCTAGGAATGCATGCCTTGCATAAGGCTCTATTCTAATCAATACAATCACTAAATCCATCAAACTGGAAAATATTAGAGTAGAATTCAAAGAAGGTCCTTTAATACTAGTAGCATCCTGAACATTCTATCCATTGACTTTAATTTCCTTAATCTTTCTTTTAGTATGTTTAATTCACAAGAATTTTAAAAATAATTTGGAACCTCTGTCACCAAGCTTAAGCCAAGTAAGCATGAATTGGACCTGTGCCCCGTTAGCAATGTGTTGTTGAGCTTAAAGAAATTGGTGCTTCAAAAAATTGAGTTCTTCAAGAAGAACCCCATTTGTCAAGTCAAGCTAAAGCAAGCCTTTTACATGGATAAGCTTTTTTTTAGTATCTCTTATGATTTTTCTATGCTTCCTAGCTTTAATCTATACATAGGTTTTTGCAAAAAAATTAGTAATTTTCATACTAAAGTTCCAATGGTCAGTTTTAGAACTAGAATTTCAGATAACTTTGCCAATATTCCATGATGCTTACATTCCCTCGATACATACCTTGTTAGTAATGTGTGAGACATTAAATTTATATAACCCTTTGATCACTAAAGAGTCTTTTTCATCCCTGACCAATGAGAAAGTCATTTCAATAGGGTAGTGATTTGACATAGTATAGGGTAACACAGTCACAATATTACCACTCATGATCGCATCAATCGCCAAAGACTCAATGTTCAAATAGAATATATCCAGCTTTGAGTACTGCCTCCTATTACTGCTCTAATTATTGCACCAAGTATACCATATTCCCCTGCTAATGCTCTTCCCCTTCAAGAGAGTATTTTAAATTTTTTGAATTCGTTTGAACTTGAACTAGAAGAACAACTCATTACCCTTTCATGCAAGGTGGTCCCCTCTAATTTTGTCCTCTTTATCCTCCACCATGTTGAAGTCATCACCAAAAATCCAAGGAACATTTTTAATATTAGTGTCTAGCCAATTTCACAAGTTAGAACACTCCCTGTAGTCATTGGGGGCATATATGTTACACAAACCTATGGTCTAATTTTGATATTCTATCAAACCCCAAATAACCTTGTTATAAGAAGAACTAATATGGTTGACAATACAATCCTTCTACAAGGGGTTAATCAATATGGAGGCCCCCCCTTTACCTCTATGATGATTAGTATAAAAATGAGGAGCATTGGGCCAAATAAAATTCAAGATCATGGAAAGTTGAGTGCCAATAGCCTTTACTTCTTATAAGAAGATAAAGTCAAGATTATCTCTCAAGAATCTGAACTGTCTTAGAACTAGTTTTCTATCTAGAGATTCCAACCCTCTTACATTCCAATTGACAATCTACATGAAAAATAAGGGGGAGTAAACTGGGGTCAATTCAATTGACCATGGGGCTTATCCCCACCATTGTAAAACCTAGTAAAGAAATCTGGGACTTTATTTTTCTTTCCTTTCTTTATAGAGGGGGGTTCCTGCACATTATGTTGTCCTTCCTTATTTTCCTTCTTTTTCTCCTTGAGTGTGTTGTGATCACTCCAAGCTAGACTCAAGTCATTTTTTAGAAATTTTCCACCCCCTTTGGACATCCAATTGTCCACCCCTACAAGGTTCTTGTTTTCCATTGGAACTCTATCCAAAAGCTCCATCACATTGATAGGGGGCCTTGCAACTTCTTTCTCTAGGGAAATAACCATCATAATAATGTCATTGGAAGACTTATCAAGAGTGCTTCCAGTCAAAGTAGTAGGTGGAACATTATGCAATTCAGGGGCCTCAATAAGGATTACCACATATTCCTCAGAGGAATGATCCTTGAAGGGTTTCTATTTCAGGAAGGCATCATCCAGGTTATCAGGGAGGCAATCATCTAGGTTAGGTAAGGGGTTGTCACCATTAGGCTACAAAAATTCCTCAGCTTGAGAATCAATGGGAGGGCCTTTCATACCACACTCACCTTGAGCATCAGGCCCAAGCATGTCTACAGCCTCACCAGTGGAGGCACTATCTTTCAATGGTACACTTGAAAACATAGGATTCTCAAACACCTGTAAGTTATTCAACATATTCTCATATTTTTTGGTGACCCTTTCTTGTTATTTATGTAGGATAATGATTTTATTGGTTAACAGAGGATATTTTTCCTAAGGTGACCATCCCTTTTACAAAAAAAATAGGCATTCAACCCACCCAGACCTCTGAGAGCACAAGTGTGAGATTTTCTTTTGATTTTGAAGTTGAGTGCTTCTAGGAAAAAATCCAAGGGTTTTAGTGATATTAAAACCCTAGCATTCATATGAGTGAGGGGTATTTTGGTATCTTCAATTTTCAAAACTTCACTAAGGGGTTTCAGTGCTTGTGGAAGAAAATTCCAGAGCTGAATCATCACCTCCTCTATGTCAACCTAGCTGGGGGAAGTTTTGAAGACAAGGTCATTACAAGGAGACTAAGGGATGGCATTGAATATTTATTGATTGACATTCCACAAGGGCTTATTGATGGCCCTATGTTGCATTTTGGAGTTCTTAAACAAAATCATGAAAACCCCTATCTGTAACATCCTACAAAGACTAATATACAATTTAACCAATTATCAAATAAATTCCTAGAAGGGAGTGCATTTTTGTTTAAACAAACAAAGAAAATCCCAACATTTTTAATTTTGGTTTCCTCTTTCTGAAGGTCAAATTCTAAGGAAACATTCAAAGTGATGGTCAGGGTTGGTTTTCCCTGCACTGGTGCTCATCATTATCTTTCCATCTTTCCACAAACTCCACTTCTTCCAAATACCTAGCCACTACCTCTAGATGTAGGACTTTGCTGAAGAGTCATTTTGGAGGTCTAGTCACTTTAGTTTCCACCTGAGCTGAGCTAGGGCCACTGCTTGAAATATCACCACCTTTATCACCCCTCATCACATTATTTGTTTCATTAAAACCACCATGCTTTTCCATCTCCACACACTCTCGACCATAAATATGAGGGTTTCCATATCCTTCAATTAATACATGCATACCCTTTAGCAATTCCAAAGGTAGATGGAACAAATACCAAGGAAAGGATGTGTGTATCAATTATATGCTCTAGCTAAGGCAACACAGATAGCCCCAATGATAACACAATATAAAGAAAATAAAACACAAAACAAAAACAAATGAAAAAGAACACAAAATTAAAGACCACCTCTATCACAAAGAAAGATAGAAACAATAGGAACCAAGGAGGCAAAAGTGACCAAGGCGAGCCATAAGGAGAATGCTTAAAGAACCATTAATGGAGGATGACTCTTCGTCTCCCCATTACAAAGCTCCAAGCTTCCCTCTTTTTTGATATATTTTGTTTTGTAAGTAAACATATTTTATATGACAATTTTTTTGCTATTTTTCACAATATTCCTCATACAAAATACCTCAAACAAATGTAATTTTATCCAATACAATGATTACCAAATATTATGGAAATATTTCCTTGAAAAAATTATGGCCTCATATAATACAATGATTGGAAGGCATACATAAAAAATAGGTTTGAAAATGATGCTCATATAATGTTTGACCTAGCTAAACATTATGAAATATACACTAAACCATATACTATGTTTGAATGTCTAAATTTTGATACCTAGCTTTGAAAAACTCTATACTATTCTATTGAATCATTATTACCAACAAGTCATTTTAAAAACCATAAGCAACTTTACAATATTGGATTTTTCCTTTGTTCCCTATTTTTTAAAAATATTTTATAATTTAAATTCTAACATACTTTAGTACAGTAATACAGCTTAAACCTATTATTACATTCCTTTAACCATTTTCATTTCATTTAGTATCTTATGCTTTATAGTTTTACCAAATTTGTAATCAAACAACAAAATAAATATGAATTTTTTTTTTAACAATATACTTTAATAAGATTTATTCTTTGTCATTTATTGCAGTTTTTTACTATCATGCAGCATTTGATTTCTTCTTTTGAACCCTTCTTTTTTTCTAATTCCAAATAGCTAAAACCTAAATTAATTCCTTAACTTTTTATACACCTTTATTTTTTATTTTTTACTTAAATATTTCATTTTTAGATTAATATTATTTATATTTTTAAAATATTTTATTCCCAACTTTAATATAATATTTTATATTAATGTGTTTTCTTGTAACACCTTCATGTACTCTACATTCAACAACCTCTTTCATTGCACTTATTTCATATAATTGCTAGTGATTAGGAAACATTACAAAATATTTATGAATGGTAAGTAATATGGACCCATCAAATCTAGACTTAACTAAAAAATTCCCAAATTTTCACAAGATTTATTGGTTAGTGGAGTCCAAATTCACATCCTAGAGTAGTTATATATAAAAAAATTAAATATAAAAATATGTTCGAATTATGATTTTTATTTTAAATGAAATGTAATATATTAGTTTTTTTTCACACAGTAATTTGAGAAAGATTTTTTTGGAGATTGAAAAGTATTTTCTATTAATAAAATATAAAAATATATATCATTAATTTTCCATTTTATTCAAAAATAATAATATTGATAATGATGATTTTTAGTATTTTTTTTAAAATAAATTGATTTGAAAGACTTAACAATGTGTATAACAAATACAAATTTTCTTTTAATCTAACATACAAAAACTGATTAGCACATATAATCTTTAAACTTTTTAAAAAAAATACTAATCTTTAGACCATTCTCACTTGAAATGTAATTATTTTTTACTCTATTTTGTAAAATATGATTTTTTAACTTTTCCTTGATGATTCCAATCATCATAATCATTTTGAGCTTTTTCTAATTAAAATACCTTTATAATCTTAGAACTCTTTTAAGCTAAAATAATTTTGTAATCCTTAAACCCTTATTTAAAAATTAATTAAAAAGAAAAAAATAATTTAAAAATATATTAAAATATTAATTTATTAAATATATTTTAAAAATAAAATAAACTTTTAAAAAATCAACTGTTGCATTTTTGAAAGGGAGTTTGATAAAAACATAATATGGTTGTCCCAAGTTATAACTTAATTAAAATAAAATAAATTTAAATTATTTTATATTGTAAATTTTTACCTTTATAGATAATCATTACTTTAATATTATATAAGGTAAGGAAGTTCACTTAGAATACAAACTTCTTATTAGTGTGACTATAGAGGAGAGGAACTAATAACTAGATGAGGTTCAATAGTTGTGTAAAACGTGTATAAAAGGATAATTTTTTAAAATAAAAAGGGATTAATAATTATTATCGAAGCATTAAATTGTAGTAAAATTTGTACCTAATAATAGTTTGTAAGATCCAATTCCAATATGTCACATAAGATGCACAATAATTGGTCACATGTTCACAACTACTTATCTAAATCTTTTTATAATAAATAAATTCCAAATTTAATCTTCTCTCTAATTAAACATACCAAATAAAAATGGTGGTTTGGAAGAATCATGTGCTACATAATTGAGTAAGTTTTATGTGCCAATGAGGTACCTTCATAATTTTATGTACCTATGAAGTTAGAGTGTACAATTACTAGTCCCTCTCCCCTAAAACATACCATTTAAAGTTATGTGAGGATTTAAGTAATATAAAGGGTAAGCCTACTTTAATATAAACTATATGTTGTCTTATCAAAATTATGCATATTTTAAATGGCCTACATGTTTTTCAAAATGTTTGTGATTGATTTACCTCGGCCCTTCACGTTTATATCTTACCATTATGTTATGTGTAGTTTATGTGAATTTTAATACTCTATATGAAAAAAAGAAAAGAAACAAATAAATTATAATATATGAGACCACTTAAAATACGAAATATACTTAAGATTTGAAATGTGTTCAATGATATATAAAGTGACACACACTTTTTTTATAAAGGCCATCCTATTAAATTAATTGAGATTGGCCCTTCTACAATAGATAAAATTACAATGTAAACTTTTCCAATTTCACCATAAAGATTTTTTCATCAAAATTTATTTTGAGAAAGATAATAATTTAACACAATGGTATTTTATCATTACCATGCTTTAGGCATTAAGGTTTGGCACCAGTTTTTTAAAAAATAATTATTTTTTTTAAGATTTTGGTGCTTGTATCACCATTAATGAGATTCAGTCAAAGCAAATTGAGTTGTTTAGATTTATCAAGGAAGGTGTCCTACTCCTTTATCTCTTTACCTATATATCTTCATGACTAAAAGTTTTAATTATCTTCTAATCAATGACACTTCCATAGTCTCAATTAAAGGTATTTTTCTCTCTCAACCTCATAGGTAGATGATAAATGAACATTTTTATATGATCACTCCATCATTCTTGTTGAAAAAGAAGCATTTGTATCATTGGAGAGTGTTTGGATATCTTTTACCTAGCCTTTGGGTCTTTTATATAGTGTAAGAAAACACAATTATATAGGTAGTTTGACACCTCCTTACCTCCTTGGTTGGAGGGTTTCAAATGGCATTAGATTCAACTTGGAGAGAGGCTCAAATTCTTAGGCATTCATTTTTCCTTTTAGTTTTATCCTTATGATTTATGTAACTATGTGGTTTAGAGGTTTGACTTGCTTATTAGGTCACAAAACCTCAATCCCTAGCTAGTAAGTTCCAAGTTTACTCTAATGCCCTTACAAAAATCCATGCATATTACTCCTCCTATTAGGCACCTTCAAATGTTACTTATGCTAAGTTAGAATATCTTCTAATGGATTTCCTTTAGGTTAATTTAGAAGGCTCTATTAATTTACATGTAATTCCCTAGGATATATGTTGTATACCTTAAAAATTAGGAGGTCTTACCTTCTTAATATCAATATCTAAGCTTTTCCCTTTGTGTCAAATGGATTATTCACTCCCTTAGAGGAGACGAGTCTAAGAATATCTTACTTTATCATTGCATCTCTTAGGGCAGTTCCTATGGAAGGAAGACTTGGAAAGGTCTTAGTATTTAATCTCTTCTATTCACTTAGGTTGCATTCAAAATTGTGGGAACCTTTGTTGTATAGTAAGTATGGAAACCTTGGCAGTTGATCAAGCCTCATTTAATTTGGAATGGAGATGGTTTAGATTTGGGATTTCTTTGAACTCTCATTGTTAATGGTGGTCTTAGTTCTATCAAATATGGTGTTTCATTTTCCATGCTCCCTTAGATCAAGAGTCTTAGATTTTTCAAAAAATGAATTAAGGTTATCTCTAACATTTTTTACAAATGGTCCCACTATTGGTTCCTCTGGCCTATCATCCATGATAAATTTTAGATTAATAATAATAATGATCCTTCCTCATTCACTAAGATACAAAAGGTTATTCTAGATGAACATCTATATAAAATTGGAGTTTAATTACCCTCCAAGTGGTGGATAGACTGGAAGTGGATTGTAAAGACTTCATTGCACTGGTATAAACCCTTTCTTGGTTATCAATTACTTTCTCCTCATCACATCCAAGTGGATTCTATGAATGTTCCTTCGAAGGTTAACTCTTATATATATAGTTGGGGTCGAAGGCATAATTTTTTTTATAAAGTTGTCATTAAACCTAAGAAGGCAAATTTGCTATGGTGAATTTTATAGCAAGTCTTCCTTGTAGGAAACATATTTATTCATTTAGGGTTTGTTAATCCTTTATGACCTCTGTGCCAACAACCTAGTTTTCTTAAGCGTTTATTTTGGTTTTGAAAGCATACTCAATCAACCTAGGAGTGAATTAATACCTGTATTAAACCATTTTAAAAATAATTCTTATTATAAAATGTTCTTAAGGGTTTCTATAATGTTAGCTACAAAATACCCAAAAAATGTCATTTTTTCATTTTGAAATTATTTTTTGATTATTGAAAGAAATGACTAATGAAAAATTTTAATCAATTTTATCTTAGTTATTTTTTTGTTAATAATAAATTTTAAGTGATATTTAATGTAATGTTTCAAATAAAATTTCAAGCTGAGAAGATATGTCTAGAGGTTCAGGACCTCCAGTCTTTGTTAGACCATTGGGAAAGTGTTTCATGTACAGTAAGTGGGGTCCTTCTAAATTATCCCTATCAATAGTATCCTTCACAGAGATGTTTCTATGGATCTCATTTTAGGCATGGTTCATGATGTCCTTCATTTGGCCACATCTCCTATGATGGTGAGTCTATGTTTGAAGACATTGATGAATGGATGGCTATAATCAAGGTAAATTCTCTTGTCTTGACTTAACAATTTCCCTTTCCAGATAGGGTCTAGAGGAAGATGAAAACAATGAAAAAGTTAATGATGGGTGGGAGTTGATACTTGATATGGAAGATCTATCGATTAGTAAGACAAATGATCATCCACTTATGAGTGCTCTCATGGCCTAATATTCTTCTACCTTAGCATTTGGCTCAACATGGACTATTTATCTTGTTTTAAATTACGTTAGGTTAAATATGATCAAAATGATATGATGTTATTTTTAGAAATGTTAGGTTAGGTTAAATATGATTAAAATGATATGATATTGTCTTTATGAATGTGATTGTATTATTCTCACTTTTATATTACGAGTATGCTCTTAAATTAATTATGTCAGAGGCATTTTCATTGTGAAGCTACAATCAAAGATTTGTCTTACAAAAAAATATACCCTTTTATCCAACATGCCTATTTCATATGATGATTGACATAATCAATTACTCTTATCAATTGTGGAAATATTTTTGGAAAATTCTTGATGATGATGAGCATCAGAATGTTGCCACATAAGATGGTTGTCATCATGGACATAAGGAGCGATTTCATCTAGACCTAGTGTAAACCCTATACCAACTGCTATACTCAGTTAGAACCCATATTTGACCCTCCAAATCCACCATCGAAAACAAACTCCCATTTTTCACTTCCATCTACTCTTCCCTTCCCAAAACATCATGCAAATTGTTGGTATACTTACTATTATGATAGCAGTTTAAAAATGACTAGCGTGTTATAGGTAACATTAAAGAATCTATAAATGCATTGTTTCACTATTTATGTATTCATTTAGATTCCCCATAAATTATAATAGAGGAATATTTATCCAACCATTATATGAGGGCAATGATTGGCAGCCCTAAAAAATTTACTATCGTGATTTTTTATTTTATTCTGAAAGTTTGATCAGGTCGTTCATTTTTAGTGATTGACGGATGAGATGAAATTTACATCCAAATATAGATTAGTAGATAATTTGGAGCTATCTCCATTTTTCATTTAATTTGTTATTTTACTTTATTTTTTTTAATTTTATAAATGACTAATATAATTAGTGGGTGAAATTAGCTTCACTTTGCTCCTCTAAAAGTTAATATTTTTACATGTCTAGAGAGAAGTACATGATTGATATAATATTATAGATTATTTTATCATCATCATCATCATCATTATAATATAGTTTATATAAATTACAATATATATATATATATATATATATATATATATATATATATGAAAGACTATGAAGATGCTTTTAGACAAGAGCTCTTTATTCTTCCTCATCACACCTATGATTAGGCAGCACAAAATCTATGAAATCTTCCACTGTCAAATCAAGGAGTTCCCTTGTAATTATCTTGGAGTGCCACTCGTCTATGGTAATATGCTATCTAATACATGGAACTCTTTATTAGATAGATTCTAGTGTAAATTGGTTGGATGAAAAGGATGTTCGCTCAACCAGTAGATAAGTGTATGCACCTAAATTTGCTCACCTTAATTATTCTAATTAATCCCACTAATTTTTCCTCATTAGCCTCATCCTAACCATTTATCTAATATCCCCCTTCATTATTCTTCATTCACTAACCTTATTTATCCCCACCAATCAATTAATTCACCTAATCATGTTTTATTCTTATCCTAATCTATCTTATTCATTATTTGGGAATTTTAAATTCCCATGCCCAAGTACCCACCTACTAAGCCTATTTTTAAGCTCTCTTATACCCCTAATCCCTAATTACCCATCTAATCCCTATCTAATCTATCCCTAATCATGCTTAACCCTCCTAAATCTATTCTAGAGTTTTCTACCTCTAAAACCTTTTTTCCTCTAGAACCCTCCAAGGAATTTAAAATTACTTGGATAATCCTCCACCATAGATCTCCACAATCTAACTTTGAATTATAACCATTGATTCTTCCCACCATATTTTGTATAAGTAGGTCACTCCTCCATAGAAACCAATAGAGAAATCTATAACATCTCCCTGCCAATCTAATCTCTTGAATCCATCATCAATATCCATGATCAAGTAATCATAATGTCAAAAATCTGAGTCTAAGGTAATTTCAATCCAATCTTCTTATTTTTCATATCTGTTTGATCTTGGTTTGGAGCAATTGGCTTTAGGAGTAAAGTATTGTTTTAAATGATTTCTTCATCTAGTTACATTTTATCCTAATATCTATATATCTTACCTAATTAGTTTGTTATTTTGGGTTTTAAATTGCATGCTTATGGTGATTTAATACAGTGTGATCAAAATTCTTACTACATTTTGGCAACCACGGTGGGACATGCACTCCAAATTTAATCATTGTGCTTGTTAGAAGTTTTTTTGGAAACTTGCAAGTTTGACTAGAAGAAAAGTGCCAGATTTTGAAGCAATTTTCATGTACAAGTGAAATCCACAATATTGCTCTATAAGTAACGAAATTGTAGTGGAAATTTTGCCCTGAGAGTTGTGATTTTGTGTTAACCATCTAACTTAACTGCTAAAGGTCTCTTTTTAGTAAGTTGTTACTCATCCTCAATACCATGACTTCATGAATCATGATAATGCACTGGTACTAGCAGTTTTGGATTATAATCAGTGATTTTATGCTAATAGTGTTTGGTTGACCCTAGCAGGTTCTTGACCATCTATAAAACTATGACTTTGAGACTCACAGTATTGACCTGCAAGTTATAGTAATGCAACTACAGTCATGACATTGTAATTTCTCCTAAATTTTCCAATGATTACCCATTGATCTCTAACTTGCAAGTTTAATTTTATCATTTTCTATCTTGTAGGAAAACTAGTGATCATATAAACCCCTTAAGAATCTTATTTAAGTGGTTTTGGGTCTTACTGTGTGTGTGTCTCTGTGTGTGTGTGTGTGTATGTGTTGATTAACCACATTCTATAAAAGGGTTTTATTTGTGAAAAAATTGTCATGTGTTGATTGATAGGGTCAACAGAACATCAAAGGTAGATTTTAGGACAATCCTGATCAAGAAAATATCTCTTTTGTTATAAATATTGTGTTTGATTTGCTCATTTTAACAAAAATATTATCTTATCCTCTTTTTATAAAATTTTGGATGCATAGCTAAATATTTTTTAAATTTGCCATAGTCACCTGTAAATATTTCTTAGGCATTTAAATAATCTGAGTTAATCCAACCATCTAAACATCTGCATCTTTAAGTCAAAATAAAAAAATTTGAAGTTTTGAAGTTTCCTATAATATCACTAATCTATTAGTCACAATATTGCTTTATGAGTCACGATATTGCACTGACAGTCACAATTTTATAGACTGACCATCATGGTCATCTCCCTGTAGTAAAATCGTAACTTGTAAATTATGATATTTCACTAGTAGTTATAATATTGTAGTTTGAATTTATGATTTTACACTCATTTTAACATCAAAATTATGCTTTTTTAGTGTGTTTTTAGAGTCATTTTTGGTAAATTTTGAGTTATTTTGAGTATCTTGCAAGGCCCAAATTGACATTGGCATCGGTGCTTCTCCCCTCGACACCACCATGTACCATGATAGGGACCATGCCTAGGGCACTACCATTAGACTCCACAAGGGGATTTGCCCCTTGACCCTATAAGGGCATTACCATATGACCCTATTGGGGGTTGCTACCCCCAGACCGTTGCATCATGTCCTACTCACCCCAAAGAAGTTATAGAGCCAAATTATGATATTTTAAAGGTGTTTTTCTAAGACTTATTAGACTAACATTTTGTTTCTTGTAGGGGTGAACCTATAAGCTATTTTATTTTGTCTAACACCTTCTTTGGCAAGTCATTACTTTAGTCTAACATTGTGTCTTGCAGGTTTCCCCTCAAGATTATCAATCAAACTACTAATCATTTGTCTTATAGGTTGCCTCTTTAAAAGTGCCAATCAAATTACTAATTGTTTTCTTACAGGCTTCTTATCAAAGAACCATTTTGGCATTTTGAAAATAATTTTAATCTTTTTGTCCTGCATATTATGTGTGTGTGTGTGTGTGTGTGTGTGCGTGTGTGTGTGCGCGCGTGCCTATGTATATATGTATGTATATGTATGTGTGTGTGTGTGTGTGTGTGTGTGTGTGTGTGTGTGTGTGTGTGTGTGTGTGTGTGTGTGTGTGTGTGTGTGTGTATAATCATTTTAATCATTTTGTCTTGTATATTCTAGCATCTTGTATATATTTCACATCTTAGATAATCGGTTAATTAATATTTTTTGGTCTACCTATTTGTCACCTGAGGGCTACAGTGGTGTATGCTCTCGTCCTTACATCCTTGTAATGATTCTTGGAGGATCAAAAACCACCTAAAAATACACTCATTTTATTATCTAGGGGTAACGTGACATGGAATTGACACCCATGAACTTGCCATAGTCTTAGGGGGATAGTGATTGTGGATTTCACCACCATGCACTAATCCACACTTTGTGTTCTCATAGAGTATAAATATCAAGGATAGTTATCATTAAGTTAAGCGGTTGACCCCATATAGGTCATTTATGAAGGGGAAGAGTTAATTATCTAAACCAAGCATCAGATATCACCCTATATAGACTTGGGCCACATCGTACCTAGCATATATCGAGAATGCCCCTAGAGAGCCCATTCAGCCTAGCATAGGACCTTTAAGCTATAATAGGTGATCCATTTCTAGACTCAGTGTCAGCTCCCAAGTGACCATCATGTGCAAATAGGGTTGAGAGGGTTCATGAGATTATGTAATGGGTCATCAGCCTACAACCTCACCCATGAATCCATTAGATGGTATAGTCATTAGCTTACACACCATTGAGTTTACTAATCATAGTTTTGTGGTCTACCTGATTTAGATGCGTGTTGTGCTAGACTCATGTTATTTTCGAACTAAGTCAGCATTTCACCCAAACATATACACTCCTATCTAGGTTCTTTGCACTTATCATTATCTTGTATATCCTAGTCTTATCACCATATCATCCTCTTGTACATCCTTTTGAATACTATCTGTTGGGTGAATATTTTGTCAGCCAGCTAACTGGTGACCAAAATATTTCCTATCACCACAGCATAGGGAGATTGGTCATCCAATGTTGTAGGTTTACCACATCCAAAGGGAATAAATCTCTCCTCTCATCAAGGGGATGTTCCCTATTAAATAAGCAGAGGCTATATACTATATATATAAGCAGAAAGTAAGACACGGGGGTAGAATACATCATCCATCTCTCTTATTTCAAATATGATGCTCACAGACAGAGGAAAAATCTTGGGTGATTGGTGAAGGTACTTCTCTTCTTTCAAAAGTAACATTCAGCCAAGAGCCAAATCCCTTCCTGGATAGTAGAAATCCTGGTGAAGCGACAGAAGGCACTTCTCTTCTCTCAAAAGTGCTTGTTCTTGCAGGCAACAAGAATCTTCCTGGTAATAGGTGACAAAAGGGCGCAGAGTAACCAACAGCCTGAAATGTAGTGCAAAGTCTCCACCTCAACTACCCAAGAGTGAAATATGAATAATAATGGGGGCACAAAGTCATCCCAAGGTCCTTTACACAAAAATAGAAAATAAACACACACTGAAGACAACTATGACAGCACAAAGTTTGAAAGTAGTTGGCTTCAAGACACCTTCCTTATCACCTCCACTAGTCCTGCTTGTTAAATCAAATAAATAAGAATGCTTTCAGAAGACAGACATAAGAACAATCTCCTAAATTAGCACAAGCTATAACAGCACAAAGTCTGCAAGTAACTTGTTTTCTCATTCAATCAAAGAAATATGAATTACAATCTGATCTCAAAGTCTCAGTAATGCCTTTCAATTTGGGTAGAGTTTCACTTCTGATAAGGGGAAGATCTCCTTTACAAATGAGAGAAAATACAAACTTATATCAACTACCCAAGGATTGACACCTTTTTCCATGGGATGGCCCATGCTACAATCAACGTCTTCAATGCATCTCCAATTTTGTCTAGAGAGACCATGTTGAGAACAGTGCACTACCATAACTATGGCGTGTCCCTTCATCTGATATGTCTCCTCCTTAATATGGACCATCTTGTCCTTTGCATATTTGTCTTTACTTCATGGAAGAAAAGAGGCCGTGTCCTTGGTTTGGTGCGCTTAGAGTCTACTCAATCCACTGTTTCACCTACTAGAAATAACTCTTTCAAAGATATTTTTGATCCTTTGGTCTCGCTCCTCTCTTCACTAATTAAGCGCTTCTTTGCTCTTTATAGCCCTTCTTGCCTAAGTCTTTGGGGGGTCCTTTCTGTGTCTTTGACAAGTGGCAAGTTCCACTGTTATGAAACTCATTAGAAACTTATGAAAAATGGGGTCCACGACATGTTTTGCCCGAGCAACTCCAAAAATGGAACATGGATGCAAACACTTGTCACATTCTGCTGAGTCATAATAGGACACGTGATGTATTTCACTTAACTTATAGAAGCTTTAGAAACCTTTGGGGGTCCTGCAGAAGATGACACGTGGTGGCTTCCGCTCTGCTTTATAATGGACATGTGGCAGCTTTCGCTGCACTTTGTCTTTTTCCATTGGGATTTTTTTTGCGGGCTTTTCTCCTCAGTTAGGATTTTCCTTTGGACAAAATTCTGAAGGAATTCCTTCGGGCTCTACCTTAGTCATTTTCCCACAAAAAATACCTCTGAAAGAATTCTAACGGCTCTTTCTCTTAATAATTTCCTTCAGACAAAAAGTCATTTTCTCTTGCTCTGTCTCTGTCGGCCTTTGAACAAATCCGAAGGAATTTTATCTTTTCAATTAGTCGCTTGGTTCTTCCTTTGAGTTTTGCACTTTATTTGAATTTCAACGGATATTCCCTTACTTTAAATTTGACGTCTGTGGGGCTGTCAATAGTCGATAGCCACTTGAACCATGTTGAACCTTAAACCTTTGAACCTGCTAAAAGTACATAGGTTCGTTGGTTCAACATTTCATTCTATCTCTTTTGTTCCATCACTTCCTAGTTTAATCACTTTCACACTCCTTGGTTGAACCATCTGTTGAACCACCTATTTTTTGCTTCTCTTTTTGACAGAGGCTGCCTTTGAACCTTTGAACCCATGAACCATTGAACTTTGAACTCTTTTGGTTCAAGGTTCAATCGGTTCATCCTTTTGATTTCACTGAATCTCTTTGATACCTTTGAACCAAGCACATTGAACCAATTGGTCATTGAACTCGTTAAATCGATGAACCAAAATGGTTCAAGGTTCAATGGTTCAACAGTTCAAGCTTTTGTTTTGATGCTTGCTAACAAACCCTTTGATGAACCGATTGAACCTGCTAATCCTTTTACCAAAAAGTTGAGAAAATGACAAAATTGAATGTTTAGAATAATTTTTTGGAAAGGGGAGGGACAATTTTGGCCATGTAGGACCAAAATAGTCATATGTTGTCTTAAAAAATGAGGAGTTATTTTTCAGGGACAATAGCTGGCTCCTGTTGGGGAACTTCTTTCAAATAACAACTCAAAATAGCTAAAAGGAGTAGAAACCAGAATCTCCAGTGCCTTGAAGTGTGCCATTGGGCTACGGAGTCATGCTACCCAAAAAGAAAGGTGACAAAAATGAATATGAAAGGCACAAAACATAACTAAAGACTATACAAATATACATATGTACAAATGAACTTATTTGATGCCTCAAGATTTGAAGCGCTTCAGATGCTGCCCATTATGAGATAATGATAATGGTGTCCCATCCTGATAAACTAGCTAGAAACCATTTTGTCCCCAAAATTAGTGATGAGCAAATGGAACTCTCCACCAGGAAACCACTTTTCTGTGTCTTCCCCTTGGTTTTCTTCTCTTCTTGCCCCAAAGCAAGACTTGACTTTTGGTCCAAAAACCATGAATCTTTTCTCTCCTGGCAAAGAGTTCCTTTTCTTGATTTTGATGGGTAGTAGCATGGCCTAGTACCATAATTTGTTGTTTTGATAGCTCAGCCCAACACATGTCTTGATTGTCCCCCTCAGATATCTCAAATTCTTCTTCGTTTGGAGGGGAGGGTTCTTCTGCACTTATGCCGCACTCCACCAATTTTTTTGCTATTTCATCCCTACCTGAAGAATAAAACAAAATTTGGGCTACAAAGGCCACCATTTGGGTCTTGACACATTTGACATGATCAATTATGTCAAATGGTTAAGTTGGACTAGGCACAGGGGATGGGAGTTCTTCCTTTTGGTTTATGGGAGGGGTGGGAGGACTGGTCTGCGAATTTGAAGTAGAAGGTGCAAAAATGTTTGGGATACTTATTTTCTTAGCAATCACTAGGTCCTTTGGCTGGATAGGCAGAGTGGCCCGATGCTTAGCAATCAAAATTGTAGGTTGAGGTCATTCTTCTATTTCTCCTTTATCAGCTTGTTGAGCTGATTGATTTTGGGACTGGGTGACCATAGCATATGATCCCTCAGATGCTTCACCTTTACTTCTGGGTTCATCTTGATAATCTAGGAAACTGATGTGGGAGTCGCCAGCTGACTCTTCTTGATCCTCTGTGAAGAGACCAGCATCATTTTCTTGATTAAACTCAGGTTGGAAAGAGAAATCATGCTCTATTTCCAAATACCCAACTGCTGAGTTGGCTGGAGGTGCTTCAATGGCAAGGTTCCTCTATGGGGGAGGAAGATGATTAGGTTGCCCTTGATGTGCCTGATTATGGAATGTCCTCCTTGGTACATCTTTGTATGAAGGAGCAGATGACATCCCTTGTGCCATTTGTCTTCTGAGGGCCAACACTTCATTTACTAACTTCTGCACCATTGGATCAGTGGTGGCTGCAGGTGAGTTATCAAAAGATGAGGAAGATGTGCCTCTGTTTGAATCCCTTTTTATCTTTTCAGCCAAGATAAGGTCATCTTGTAACTCAGTGGCTAAGTCTTGAGCAACTTTAAGATCTATGCGGCTAGCACGTCTTAGTGGAAAAATCACTTCAAGCAGTTGTGAGTTTATAAAGAAGCATTTGAGGTTCTCAGGTTTGGGCTGAGCAACTGCAGGAATCCTGTTTCTCAGCTTGTCAAATTTTGCAATAAAATCCTTCATGGGCTCATGAGGTTCCTTCTTCATCTGCGTAAGTTGGACTAGCAAAGCATGAGCATCTTCTACAAGTTTGAACCTTGCTTCAAACTTGGTTTTGATAGTGTCCCAGCCCATCACTGATCCAGTTTGCAGATGGTAAAACCAGTCTACAGTGGCACCTTGTAGTGTCTCCATGAAAATCCTAACTGCCACATCTTCAAATTCCACCCCTATCACACCGCAAGCTACGGTGAAGGATACAATGTGTTCATCAGGGTGGACTCTCCCATCACCAAAGAATTTAGGGAATTTCTTCCTTGAACTGAGTGGTAGCTCATGTAGGGGTGGAGTTAGATTAAGTGGGCCAAATGAGTTACCCCAGGGGCCTCAAACTGCCATGATTGGATTATGAAAAATAGGGATAACACATCTGAGTGGAGTTGCCATATTATAGGACAAAAATGGAAAATAAACTAGCCCTACTTCAGCTTAAAGCTTGAGGCTTCAAACTGTGCTTTCTTTCCCAGCAGCTCTGGTTTTGCAAACCAGATAATATAACGAAGATGGAGGAAGATGGTAATGCTATAATGATAATGGGTAAGACACAGAACAGAGTCGCCAGAGTCTATAATGGATAAGGGTTATAATGATAATGGGTAAGACATAGGTGATGTTTCAATTTGAAACTTAAGGTTCCAAATTGCACAAAATTACTATGTCCCCAGCATAGTCGCCAAAAATTATTGGGTGAATATTTTGTCAGCTAGCTAACTGGTGACCAAAATAGTTCCTATCACCACAACATAGGGATATTGGTAGTCCAATGTTGCAGGTTTACCACATCCAAAGGGGTCAAATCTCTCCTCTCATCAAGGGGAGGTTCCCTATTAAATAAGCAGAGGCTATATACTATATATATAAGCATAAAGTAAGACATGGGGGTAGAATACATCATCCATCTCTCTTCTTTTAGAGATGATGCTCACAGACAAAGGAGAAATCTTGGGTGATTGGTGAAGGTACTTCTCTTCTTTCAAAAGTAATATTCAACGAAGAGCTAGATCCCTTCCTGGATAGTAGAAATCTTGGTGAAGCGACAGAAGGCACTTCTCTTCTCTTAGAAGTGTTTGTTCTTGCAGGCAACAGGGATCTTTTTGGTAACAAGTGACAAAGGGCACAGAGTAACCAACAGCTTGAAATGTAGCGCAAAGTCTCCATCTCGATTGCCCAAGAGTGAAATACGAAGAACAATGGGGGCATAAAGTCATCCCAAGGTCCTTTACATAGAAAAAAAAATCAACACACACTGAAGACAACTATGACAACACAAAGGCTGAAAGTAGTTGGCTTCAGGACACCTTCCTTATCACCTCCACTAGTCCTACTTATTAAATCAAATAAATAAGAATGCTTTCAGAAGATAGACATAAGAATAATCTCCTAAAGTAGCACAAGCTATAACGGCACAAAGTCTGCAAGTAACTTGCTTTCTCATTAAATCAAAGAAATATGAATTACAATCTGAGCTCAAAGTCTCAGTAATGCCTTTCAATTCGAGTAGAGTTTCACTTCTGGTAAGGGGAAGATCTCCTTTAAAAATGAGAGAAAATACAAACCTATAGCAACTACCCAAGGATTGGTGCCTTTTTCCATGGGACAGCCCATGCTGCAGTCAACGTCTTTAATGTGTCTCCAATTTTATCTAGAGAGACCATGTTGAGAACAGTGCACTGCCATAACTATGGCGTGTCCCTTCATTTGATATGTCTCTTCCTTAATATGGACCATCTTGTCCTTTGCATATTTGTCTTTACTTCATGGAAGAAAATAGGCCACATCCTTGGTTTGGTGCACTCAAAAGTTTACTCGATCCACTGTTTCACCTATTAGAAATAACTCTTTCGAAGATATTTCTGATCCTTTGGTCTTGCTCATCTCTTCACTGCTTAATCACTTCTTTGCTCTTTATAGCCCTTCTTGCCTAAGTCTTTGGGGGTTCTTTTCTGTGTCTTTGACAAGTGGCAAGTTTTGTTGTTATGAAACTCATTAAAGACTTACAGAAAATGGGGTCCACGACACGTTTTGCCTGAGCAACTTCAAAAGGGTAACACGGATGCAAACACTTGTCACATTCCACTGAGTCATAACAGGACACGTGATGTATTCCACTTAACTTATATAAGCTTTATAAACCTTTGGGGGTCCTGCAGAAGATGACATGTGGCAGCTTCCACTCTGTTTTATAATGGACATGTGGCGGCTTTCGCTACACTTTATCTTTTTCCATCAGACATTTTTTTGTGGGCTTTTCTCCTCAGTCGGGCTTTTCCTTTAGATAAAAGTCAGAAGGAATTCCTTCGGGCTCTATCTTAGTCATTTTCCCATAGAAAATACCTCTGAAAGAATTATAACAGCTCTTTCTCTTAATAATTTCCTTCGAACAAAAAGTCATTTTCTCTTGCTCTGTCTCTGTCGGCCTTTGAACAAACCCAAAGGAATTTTATCTTTTTGGTTAGTCACTTGGTTCTTCCTTTGAGTTCTGTGCTTTATTTGAATTTCAACGGATATTCCCTTACTTTAAATTTGACGTCTGCAGGGCTGTCAATAGTCGCTAGCCACTTGAACCATGTTGAACCTTAAACCTTTGAACCCACTGAAAGTACATTGGTTCATTAGTTCATTCTGTCTCTTTTGTTCCATCGCTTCCTGGTTCAATCACTTTCACGCTCCTTGGTTGAACCATCTATTGAACCACCTGTTTGTTGCTTATCTCTTTGACAGAGGTTGCCTTTGAACCTTTGAACCCATGAACCATTGAACTTTGAACTCTTTCAATTCAAGGTTCAATCAGTTTATTGGTTCATCCTTTTGATTTCACTGAGTCTCTTTGATACCTTTGAACCAAGCATGTTAAACCAATTGGTTGTTGAACCCGTTGAACTGATGAACTAAAATGGTTCAAGGTTCAATGATTCAACGGTTCAAGCTTTTATTTTGATGCTTATGGACAGACCCTTTGATGAACCGGTTGAACCTGCTAATCCTTTTACCAAAAAGTTGAGAAAATAAAAAAATTGAATGTTCAAAACAAATTTTTGGAAAGGGGAGGGACAATTTTGGCCATGCAGGACCAAAATAGTCATATGTTGTCTAAAAAAATGAGGAGTTATTTTTTAGGGACAACACTATCCACATCTTATTCTAGTATCACCGATCATTAGTCATCCCCCCATCACTTACTTAATCAAGCTTTGTCATGCCTCAACCATACCTCACCTTAACTCATCCCCTTAGTCCAAACTAGTCTTGACCTTGCCTTATCCACCACCTCTTTAACATTACTCCTAATCATCCCCAACATCATCTTTATCACTTAATCCACCATGTCTTGTCCTAAAACAATCATTTTCCTTTCTCTTGTCCACCATATTGTCAACCTAGTCCTCATCCTAGTCCAAACTAATGTATCCTCTTGCCTATACTAGTTATCCCATCAAGTTTGTAGTCATACATTAGTTTTCATTCCCATTGGTAAATAACTTTTTTTATTAGGGTCTTCATCATTAGCTTACTTGTGTATCATCAAGTTTGAATCATAATCACAATATTATTAATCAAGTCATTTTATCCTATTTGAGTCAATCATCTTAGTCTTGAGCTATCCTTCATCCTATCAATCCAATCAAAATCAGTCTCTTGGGCCAGTCTAACCCCCCATCTAATCTTCGAGTTCATTGTAGCTCACCTAGTAGAATCCATTCCTAATCATCAAAGTCTAGCTCACATCTTAATTTAGTCTATTTTATCAAATATCACATCATATCCAAATATACAATCAAACTTAGGAGTAGATTTATAGCGAGCCTTTGTCCAAATTTGTCTCATACATCCCACCATCCCTTAGTCTTTTTGTTCAATCCCCTACACCTATTGATTTGGGATGACAAACCACATCACTCATACTTTCCCCCATCCTTATTTTATGGCATCAAAAGTGAATGCGTTAAATACCCTAATTAACCAATGCCTTATAGACAATAGGGATATGTTCTTTTCTCACCTCATTGAGATGAGTAACCAACATCCTATAGATTTTACCCCATCATTACCACCAATCCACACCCATCCACATTAGTCAACTCTTAGTCATCACACCATTCAATCCCATTCAAATCCTCCATCCAACAGTCATATCTAGTTAATTATCCTATTTATACTATGCTTTATGGCCAATAAGGATATGCTCCTTTCTTGCCTCCTTGAGATAAGCACTCCACATCCTACAGACTCCAACCATGTCCACCCATTGCCTTTGGTCCTAATCTCATTCCAATCTTCCTTCCACTAATCATAGCCCATAATCTACCCCTTCTTACACTAGTAAAGGGAATCCTATCCTAGCCACCTCGTCTATTACTAATCCATCCACCCACTCATGTCAACAAACATCTTATCTAAAGTCCAATGCTTCCACATCTAAATCAAAAACTGAAGTGGGCCCTTATACTCCTCTTCCTATATCCTTAGAATCCCTTTTCCAATAACTTGTCACTACTAACATGATGGTCTATCAACCCATACAACATCTTGATCCCACCAAAACGAAGCCATCTAGATATAAATTTAATCAATATTGTGCATATCACCAAACTTAGGGGCATACCATTAACTAATGCCAAAATTTCTAGGATTTTGTTCAAGACATCATCAACCATGGTGACATAAAAATTGAGGATGAACTAGATGATTCAATATCCCTAGGTGAACAAGAAGAGGAATGCTAATATTCCATTCCTGATCATGATCAATCCCTTCCCCTTCCAAACAAAGGTCAAGACACCACATCTATCATCCATGGTCCCCCCATCCTTAACAAATCCTCCATCGAAGATGAGTGTATTCCCCATGAACCTAGTCTTCATAATTCCTTTCATGGGCCTATCTTTGTCAAATCCATCATCCCTCTACCATCTTCCCCTCACCCATTATATTCAAAATGCCATTTTGAGAGGTCAATTATGAATAATGAAACTCCTATTAGCAGCACTGCATCTTGTATATCAAAGTTAGCATCAGAGTCAACACAAGTTTTATTTGCATCAGGATCATGTTCAACACCTATATCTAAATTAGATTCCTCATCATAAATGTCATCCCTCATTGATATTATAGTAGATGCTGATAATGCCTATCTTTTTTAGGATAACTATAATCCAAGTAATTCCAATACACCACCAGGAATACCTTTGGATCCCAATCAGTATGATGGTCATAACAAAATTCTTACAAGATTTATTTATTGAACATTGTTAGAGTGAATCTGATCCTATGTTAGATGTGTACACTACAGTTAGTCTTAGTGATCCATTTGTTGATCTTGAGGAGATTTTCTCTGATGTCAAAATTGGGTCTCTTAGGAACCCCTATCAAGACCATGTTGCCCCATCACCACTCATTGACCTCATCATACCATTTCCCCCACCTTCATCTATCATAGACCCCTTTCTTCCTATCAATGATCATTTGATCACCTCCCTCCATAGGGATGAATAGGAACATATATCGTTGGATTTTTCCTTGAGCAACATAATAAGTGCCATAAATGTAGATGTCCAAGACCATATTCAGAAAGTCATAAATCATGATCAAATCACCTTTGATATCATAAGCCAAAGTCAATAATATTCAAATCATCAACCTAATCCAAATATGTCTTACCCTAGTGAAGCCTAAGATCACACACTAGGGGATTGTCGAAGTCAAAATAATCATCCTCTATCAAGTCAAAAATCAATTCTCTCTAGTGAAGCCCAAAATCAGGGACGAAGAGGTAATCAAAATCAAATTCAATCAATAAATCAACATAATATCAAAAGTAATGTTACTACGGTTGATCATCCTTCAAATTATTAGATCAAAGATGAACCACAAATCTAAAGCATCTTGGATCTCCTGTAGTCTTTTGTCACATGGCACCAATCAAATATAAAATGCCCACCTTCTCCAATAATATGTACGATTGCTAGTCCTAATCCTCAAACACCCATCACACCTTCCTATCATGAACCCATAAACCAATAACATCCTACCCTCTATTCTAGTCCACTACACCCCCATTAACATACAAATCTAATCCACTCCATATCTCACATACCCTCCATGGGCAACATCATCTCTTATAGGGGTGATAAAAACACCTAGCCTAGATATCTAGTAGAGTCTCAATCAATAATCAATGAAGATAACATGGACATCGACACATCCAATATCAATAACATGGTACTAACATCACACATCTCCATAACACGTGTCATCTAGCAATCCAACAAGTTCCATCATTTTTGCATCTCGTACCCATATCCAATAAATTGATATGCCCAAAAAATCAAAAAAGTCAAAAAGGTAAAAAATAAAAATATAATAAAAAATCATTCTTCCAATGGTGAAAACCAGTCTTATGGCATCTTGGGCAAGTACCATGTAAAAACTAATTTTTGACATCATGGTAAAATATTCTATTATTCACATTATACCTCAGCATTTGGGGGCAAAATCCATCCATTTCATATCCATTGTCAATCCCCTTCCATGTTATCCTTGTATATCTTATCCCTTGGTCCACCCCATCATATTCCATCATATCATGCATCCTATCTCTCATTCCTTCTTGTCTTGACCTATGTAAATAAGTGTAACATGTCTTGAGAAATGTTCTCAAATCATCTTGGCATATCCTCAAATAAACACTCAGGTAACTAAGCATCTAGTTCTATCACGATGAGGTCATTGGCAACCCCCAGTCCATTCTTCCTTGGTCCTCATCCCCTTTTTTACATTACCCTCATCCTTATGTCATACCATACATCATTACATCCATCCATATCCTAGTTTCTAGGCTTGGTATTCCCTTTGCTAGTAACCCCATTCTTTTATAGTGTATATACATATTCTAAAAAGACCTAAAAAAGAAAATATGTCAAAAACCCTAAAAAATCATAAAATCCATAAAATCCAAAAAAGTTGCCTTGTTATATGTCATCTTATCCTATGTCTTAACCATCCTATCTAAATCCTTATTCATCTTATCCTCTTGTCATCTTGACTTGTCTCAACATCCTAGTCCCATGTCCTCAACAACCTTATCCTCATCCTAGTCCCTCATCTAATTCTCACCCAATCCTTATCCTAACCCAAATCCTAATCCTAATCATGATCATCCTATCCAAATCCAAGTGTATTCCAAATTCAAGTCCATATCTTATCCAACTTATCATCACCCGATTCATCATCTCATGAACTCTCATCAGGACACATAGACAAGACATAATGACACTGCATATAGATACTTGTGTGTGTTGCTTGGATGCTTTGTGTTATTTGACTTGTTTTTATGTCTTTTGTCTTGTATATAAATGATTATATTGTTGATTGTTTATTTATTTTTAGTCTTGCATCATATATTTTTTTCTATTGGGAAATAAATGAGGATGTTATGACATCACCAAATCTACAATAATTTTTATAAGTTCCCTCGATGATGCAAAGTTCCCCATTTACCCACTCACCTTAACATCCTCTCGATCATAATTATATGATGGGGCACACTACTAAGTGCCATATTTATCGAATTTCCTAGACTATGATAAGCCTTATGACATTTGTGATGGCTTGCTCATCTACACCATCATCATTCACCTAATCATTTAATCATCCTTATTCCCATCACTAATCTAATCCTATTGACCCATTCACCTAACATCCAATATTTTATCCTCATAATCCTCCTCTCATCATCTGAGTCATATCCTATAATCACTAACATCATCCTCTAATCACTAATCCTCATCATCTTCTACTCCATAAATTATTATTATTTATTTATCCCATCACTTGTATCTTGTCTTTCATCATCCTCAAGTCTTGCATCAGTCAAATCATTAATCTATAATATCAATCATTCATCAATTGGTATATTTATCAATCACCATCCCCATCATCATCCCCTTTATCTTTTCATCAATCACCTACACCCATCAATTGGGCTCAACAAATCACATCATCCATATTTTCTTATATTAGTCATTTATCATCACTGATTGGTTAGTTTATCATTTATCAATCCCTTGCATGTGTCCTTGCTAGGGACATCATTATTATTAATCACATTATGGCTCATTGTTTTAATGCAATGTAGTCTAATTCTTCCCCGTCATGATTTGGTCACTCGATCATATCACTCTTCTCTTTCATCTCTTTCATCACATCATGCAACTTTAGATTTGAGCTACATTAATCATCAATCTTATCAAATCCTTATCTTATCCTAGCTAACAAATCTTCCTTACATACATCCTTACTTGGGATACATCAAAAGCTTGTGGCCTTTCATCCTATCATCATCATGTTACAGTTGATTTCCCCTTGGGATGTGTCAAAAACCATAACACAGTCCATTCTCACTCCTTGTGCATGTGTCTTTGCCAGAGGTATAATCAATATGTATCTCATTGCTCAAGTTGAATTCATCTTCTTCATCATTTATCTCACATCTTGAATCCCGTCCCCTTGTCTATTCGTCACATTTCTTCTTTCGAGTGGCCATCCATCTCATTCTTCCCTGCATATCCCCTCGAGGGGGCATCAGATCCACTAACATTCATTTTTGAAATAGTTTATATTTAAAATACCATTACTCCTTCCACTTAATTCACTCACAATTCCCTTTTAAAGAGAGAAAAAATGTATGCACCTAAATCGACTCACCTTAATTATTCTAATTAATCCCACTAATTTATCCTCCTTAGCCTCATGCTAACCATTTATCTAATATCCCCCTTCATTATTATTTATTCACTAACCTTATTCATCCCCACCAATCAATTAATTCACCTAATCATGTTTTAATCTCATCCTAATCTATTTTATTCATTATTTGGGAATTTTAAATTCCCATGCCCACCTACCCACCTACTAAGCCTATTTCTAGGCTCTCCTACACCCCTAGTCCCTAATTATCCATCTAAACCCTATCTAATCTATCCTTAATCATGTTTAACCTTCCCAAAGAGATTCTAGAGGTTTCTACCTCTAGAATATTTTTTCTTCTAGAACATACCAAGGAATTTAAAATTCCTTGGATAATTCTCCACCATATATCTCCACAATTTAACTTTAAATTCTAACCATTGATTCTTCCCTCCATATTTTATATAAGCAGGTCACTCCATAGAAACTAATAAGAAATCCATAGCATCTCCATGCCAATCTAATCCCTTAAATCCATCATCAACATCCATGATCAAGCAATCATAATGTCAAAAATCTGAGTCTAAGGTAATCTCAATCCAATCTTCTTATTTTTCATATCCGTTTGATCTTGGTTTGGAGTAATTGGCTTTAGGATTAAAGTGTTATTTTAAATGATTTCTTCATCGAGTTGCATTTGATCCTAATGGCTCTAGATCTTACCTAAGTAGTTTGTTATTTTGGGTTTTAAATTTCATGCTTATGGTAATTTAATCCATTGTGCTCAAAAATTTTACTACAATAAGCTCCAATTGATCAAGAGTACACTACAAAATATCCCAATCTATCTTATGTCTTTATTTAAAATGCCTAGGAATATTGTTGATAAAATTAAGAAAATCCAAATAAGATTTTTATGGATAGGAATGGAAGAAAAACTCAAATTTTCCTTGGTGGCATGGGATAGAGTTTGCCTTTTGAAAGGTTATGGCGGACTTGGGATCCACAAAAAAAAATTGATTAATAAAACATTGATTGCTAAAAGTGGATGGGGGTTCCTAAAATAAACTAACCAATGGACATAATTTCTCAAGGACAAGTACTTAAATAGATGAGATAATGAAAGATTGATGATGTTTGAATCTATCCCAAAAGGTTCTTACTTCTTGAAATTTTTAGACAATAATAGAAAGCTTTTGTGGAAAAGCAACAAGCAAAAGACTTGATCAAGAGAACTAACTTTATTCTGGGAAGATGCCTAGATCTTGAATTCTCCTCTAGGTTCTTCATCTCTTTAGAAAAAATCAATGGACCTATGATAAAAAAGTTTGGAGAAAGAGTAGATGATTATTATGAGGAGAATGGTCTAGATAGAGCCTAAAAAATCATAACTTTAGATAACCCTAATCAAGAAGAAAGCAATATTCTATCCAAACTAAATTAAACTCTAAAGGGATTTCATATTAGTAGGGCGATTAAGGAAAATGAAATAGTTTGGGCTGACTCTTTTGGTGGCAACTACCATGTGAAATTAGGTTATGTGACAGTTTTAGAAGATGTTCTAAATAATTTCCCTTGGGAAAAACTAAGGACCCGATTCTAAAGATCAATTTATTCTTATGGCTAGCAATGCAAGATAAGATCTTCATAATCAATAACTAGATGAAGAGAGGTCTTCCAATTCTTAATAAATGTGTTCTTTGTGAGAAAAGTGATGAAATGGTTGTTTGTATGCTTTTAGAATGCCCTTATGCTTATCAAAGACTGAAGTATATTCTTTCTAACTTTGAAGTGTGTTGGGTTCAATGCTCATCAGTTCTATAAGGTTTCTTGTAATTGACATCGCCCTTTTATAGTGAGTGCCTAAAAAAATTGTGGAATATGACTCTATCCCATGTATTTTGGGGATTGTGAAAGGAAATGAATCAGAGAATATTTCATGATAAGAAGAGAAATAACAATATGGTGGCATCTATAATAGTGGATTATATAACTAAAAACTTTGATATAATTAAAGTCAATAACAAAGACAAGATTAAAGAATGTGAGCTCTAGATAACAACAAACTTTAATCTATCTAATGAGGGAAGAACAATTCATCCTAAGGAGGCAAGAAGGTTGGTCAAGTGGTTAATCCCTTCTGCAAGATGGGTAAATTTGAAATTTGATGGGGCCTCCAAAGGCAACCTGAGAAAGGCAATGGGAGGTGGCATTATAGGAACAATAGAGGTATATTGATAGCAACCTATGCTAGAAGTTTTGGTATTCAAACTAATCACCTCATAGAAGCTAAAGTAGTCCTCTAAGGCCTAAAATTGGTCAAAGATTTGTGGATCTCTGAAAGGGATTCTATTAACATCATTAATTGTCTTACCAAGAACACATCTTGAATTCAAAATTAAAAGTGTAGTGGATGATGGTTTATAAATCATTCAATTCATTGAAGGGATTCTTATAAATATGTCTATAAAGAAGGAAAAAAGGTAGCTGATTGATTTTACAACAAAGGGATCACTTCTCATAACCTTATTAAGTGGTTTAATGACCAAGACCTCCTGATCAATGTGTCAACAAATACAAAATGAATCCATCGATTAATTCTAAAAGCATGTCCATGAGTTGAAATGATAGAACAAAGAACTTCATTTATAGGGGATAATTTACCTTTAAATATAGTAATATCATCAACAATGCTCACCCTAGTATGTTCTTAAGCTTGAGATTCATGAATACCAAAGGTTTGGATACCTCTTCCAAAAATCATCCACCTTTTATTATCAATGATAATAGCAAGCTTTTCAAGAAAGCTTGTATTCGTGCCTAATCTAATAAAGGCCTCCTCAAACACACTATCATTAAGTGTGACATCCCCTGCATCATTAATATATATGATGTGAACTCCCATTTACATGATGTTTTGGAGAGGGATGAAAAAGATAGAGTGTTGTGGCGTGTTAAGAAGAGTTGCAACTTATCTAAATCAGAGGAGACCAAAAGTTTTTCCTTTGGGTGCCATTACTAAAGGCTTGAAAGTTGCTCTAGAATAGGAGGTAATAGCTACATATTGGATCATGTTAACACTAATGCTATGAAAAAATAAAATTATAATATGGATAATCCTGCATCAAGGAGGACTCACCAACTTTATGGAGAAAATTAAGGGCTATGATCCTCACATCTCAGCTAAATTTACTAAATTGTGGAAAGCTCAAAATGTTTTTATGAAGGGCATCTCTCTCTTGGTTTTTGAGGAGAGCATAGACCAGGTTACTGACATGAGTATAGAGGAACTCAAATTCTATAAATCTAAGTGGGAGAAGAATAAAGATATGGAGATGTTCTTGAAAGGAAAATAGAAGTTGATTGAATTTCAAGGTGGTTATTTGAGAGATTCAATCCCAAACCCTTGGAATGAATTTTTTCACCAGGTTATGAGGTATATAACCCTAATGATATAACCAAGATTAGGAGGAATAACATGGAAATATGTTCAAGAATGCAATATAAAATCTCATATCTTATTTTTTGTACAATGGTAGGCTTAAAATCTTACGAAAAAAGTTGGTTATAAAACCACTATTAGGTGGTAAAAAAACTTCCTGAAAACTAAAAATAAATTAAAACCAAAACATTTGGATCATTTAAAAATAATCCAACAAACTCTCCTTTGATCTAAAGGGGTATAAAAAACACTGAAGCAATGAATTGTGAGTTATCCAAGTAGACTCTGCTACAACTGCAACGGATATACTGTGAATCTTAGACTAGTCAACACCTTGATCATCCCTGCATCGAAGTAGAACAAGATCACGCTCTGTCCAACTACATCGATCCTCGCATAGAATCCATATAACAAGTGATTTCCCCTATATTATGTATGACACATCTCAAACTGATACCCAATAATCTCCAACATCTCCTGCAGGCCTTTGCTCATTATCAACAATGCTAGCAACTCAATGTTGAATCATACTACAACCACCAATGACTGATCAAAAGCTAATATGCAATATCTTCTCCCCTTATCAGATAAGAGGTGAGAAGTTGTGTAGCAATTAAACTAAGTACAAACCACTAAAATGCTCCACATCAAAGATCATATCAACACTAGATCTATGAAATCAAAGTACACAAGCCAAAAAATGTTGCTACATTAAATCCCAATCTTGAGCCTAGCATCTTGCACAAGATGGGTGTATTATCATCTCAAAATATATAGTCGGCAACTGCGGAGCAAGCAACTTCGCAGTCATCCCATCTATGAGAAGAATATGTTGAAGAATACCCAGAAGAGTGACCAAAGTGACTAGAGTGATCAACAATGTTTGCTTCTACCTTCTGTCGATGTCGAGAGGACCTCTTTTTGGAGGGGCACTCTATAGAGAGGTGTCCTATGCCACCACAATTGTAGCATATTCTCTCACGTCCACTAGAACTAGAGGAATAATAGCCACATGAAGAAGAATACTTGTGCTTGTGTCCATGTGAATGTTTATGGTGATGCTCATGCTTCAGAGAACCAGAGTGATGTCTATGCTTCAGAGAACCAGAATGATCCCTATATCCAGAATGATGCTTATGTCTGGAAGTGTGTTGTGGAGAGTGTTTTTGTCTTTGATAGTGCTTCAAAGAATGTTTTCTATTATGCTCATATAATGGATTGTCTAATTTGGTATAGTGGGCCTCCTCTGTGGATGTACTCCTCTTCCTTGCAAATTATCTCTCATGCTAATTTAATAACTCACAAATAGAGTCAAATGTGGCACCGTTAAGCTCATTACTAAGCTATAACATTTCAACAAAATTGGTTTATGCAAAATTAAGACCATTCAATGTGATAGAAATCAACATATCATCATCAATTTTAACACCAAGTGGACAATATTCTTGTTTCAATGATTTCATGGGAGAAAGATATTCAGAGACATCTTCATTATCTGCTAGTTTATTATTCAACAGTTGAATAAGAAGATCAAACTTCTTGTATGTAGGTTGTTTATCATATAGATCTTTTAATGATTTCCAAGCTTTCCATGCACCAGTCTTAACTACCTCAATATGAACGAGTGCATGTTTACCATGTTTTTGATATTCAATCAACTTTACAGATTCAGTTGGTGGTGTGGTTTCTTTCTCAGTGATTTTCCATAAGTCATTAAAAATGAGTGCATTCTCCATGTCCCTACTCCATTTTTTGTAAATTTTAAGTGACAATTTATCATTTTCAGAAATCAAACTCACAATTTTTGCCATGGTGCTAAAGAATCGAGTCAAAATAACGTTTACCTTCAAAAATAGTTTTCAAATACAAAAGATTCCTGAGACTTGTAAAAATTTCACCTTATAACTCCTTGTTACACTCTTATTTCTCTAATTTTTATTGAAAATTATATCCTTTTAACTCCAAATATTAAGAAAATTCTCCCATAACGATTTTTCAAACAAAAATAAATAAGTTTCAAAAAAAAACTTTGACCAATGTTCGAAGGGTTTTCAACCCTTTACCTTCCTGATCAAATGCTTAGCAAAATATTGTTTGCCAAATCCACTATGCATGCATTTTAGAATATCAAGGAATTATATTCTAAATAAAATGAAGTTTTCACATGTGAGGAAAATCCAAAAAAGTATTCACGAAAAAATTTCTCCTGATTCTTGTTATTTTTTTGGCAAATCAAATGAAACTTTTTCTGGTGGAGCCGGCAAGCATAAGAAATATTAACCAAACCTTATTAAAAATTGACGATCCATAGTTTGTGGGTTGTGTGCATACTATGTGCGATTTTGAGCAAGTTATGGATTTCAACACACATCTGAAAGCAAGTTATGGGTTTCGATGCAAAACCAAAAGCATTTATGACTGATGGATCTCCTTTTATGACTTCTAAGATTTAAGCTTCTATTTTGTCCTCTTTTTATACGTTATCAGGACTATGGGAGCACTAAATCTATTTCAGACAGTCTGCCTTCTAAAAAGATAGGGCTTAACTATCATTCTTACTACTCACAACCCTCTCACTGGGCAAACACTACTCAGTGAATTAGGATACCCAAACGTCCATTTCCATAAACTGGACGTGCAGAGCGATCAGAGTGTCTCAGAGTTGGCCAATTGATTGCGCCATAATTTTAATGGCGTGGATATTTTGATAAACAATGTAGGAATCAGTGTGGTCAAAATAGATTAAGAATTTATTGGTAAGTCGAGGAACCAACAGGAGAAGGTAAATAATCCCTTACAACAATATGAATAGAGATAAATTACTTTGGCATTAAGCGAATGGCAAAAGAACTGCTTCCTCTGATCAAGAATTGTCAATCTCTCATCATGTACAAGACTCCTTAAGCATCTTGTAAATGAGGCCCTCTAAAATCC
The DNA here is from genome assembly GCA_037957365.1 of Torreya grandis. NCBI lineage: Eukaryota > Viridiplantae > Streptophyta > Pinopsida > Cupressales > Taxaceae > Torreya > Torreya grandis. The sequence continues at coordinate 2,474,456 of JARHVA010002228.1, forward strand.
CCATCTGCATCTCTATCTTTCCATCTGCACTTCCATGACTTTCTCCTTTAATACGTGGCTCTGATACCATTGATATAACCAGGGTTAGGAGGAATAAAATAGAAATATATTCGGGAATGCAATATAAAATCTTATATATTATTTTTTGTACAATGGTAAGCTTAAAAGCTTACGGAAAGAGTTGGTTATAAAACCAACTATTGTGTGGTAAAAAAATTACCCAGCAACTAAAAATAAATTAAAACCAAAACATTTGGATCATTTAAAAATAATCCAACATTTAAATGGGAGATTAAAAGTGGCATTCTCGTATCACTTTGATTTCTTTTATCATTTTTATCACGATAATTTGATTAGTGTACCCTTTTTCTTGCTTTTATCTCTGGAAAGTAAATTCTCAGAGGTCCAACTTGAGAATTTTGTACTCCATATTCATCAAGGTTTGATATATCTATTATTATGCCATGTTAAGGCTCAAGCTATTAGGCCTTCCCCTCAAATTAGGGTTGTTGAATCGATTAAGGGTGGGATCTCTTCCAAACATCAGGTTTCGAAAAGAGAAACTAGGGCTAAAACATCCAACAAATCTAAAAAATCACCGTATGTATCCCAACTTTGGAAAGTCCTCCTAATAAGAAAGGTAAGTCTAGTCTAGATGAGAAATCCCCTATTGTGGAATACCATGTCTTTGAAAAGGACCAACACTTTTATGACTCTCCTAATTATGTGTTATCAATCCATAACTCTAAAAACAAAGACAACCATGATAGTGTTGACTTTCAAGACTAGAATCAATGTGAGAAGGAAATGTACTCAGATGATCAAGAAGGTGTTCAAGACATGAAATATTTTAAAAGGTAAGAATAGAGTTTTTGAACTTTTGAAGGTAACTAGCAGGACAAGTTTAATTCCATGGTTAATGGTGTTGATCTGCACAAAAGTATCTTGAAATGGATCGTGAAAGATAATGAGAAACTCAAGGAAACTGTTAATCAAATCCAAAGGCAAATCAATTATGGAATCCTTCAAGAATATAATTGCACCAAGAATGTAAGGGAGATGTTTGAAATCAATAATCTTATTATCAAGATGGCTTAGATAGAGGAAAGGGTCATACAGTTGGAAAAGGAAAAGATCGAGATCAAATAATATCTCCAACTTCTCATTCAAATAAATAAATCAACCATCAATAATTGTGTTTCAAACATCAATTTGCTTAAAGAAGCCTCCAAAGCCAGGAAAGGAGAACATATAGGTTTAAGCATGAGTAAAATAGTGAAAAGGTAGGATGAAGGAAAGAAGTATGAAGCAAAGATTACAGGGTTGGACAACATGAAGAAGTTCATCATCAAAATGACAGAGGAATGGAAGTGGTCCAAGCTAGTATTGGCAATTAGTCCTCACCCTTGTTGTTTTCTTGTTGTGTTTTTGTATGTTGTTAGTTTACATAAATTTCATATTTAATGTTGGTTGTCTACTGATCAATAATATTTTATCAAATTTTTATACTTTAACTAATAGATAACCTCTTGTTTTTTGGTTGGACCTGTTGAAACCTTTCTATTATTAACTTGACAAACAAAGGTTGAAAGATCCTTCACCTTTTTCATTAATATCAAAAAATAATTACATGGAATGACCACTGATCCTTATCATCATAAACAAGTGTAGGATAAACCTCCATCTTTACAAAGACAACAACACTTAAAAATAAATACAAACAAAAATTTGCCAAAGATTGTGAGGGAAGTTAAAATAAGATTATATTGAAATAAGGATAATAAGTTTTTCACAAACACAATATTCAACAAGTGAACTACAACATTCATAGAAGATTGGTTTAAAATATAAACAAAACCTCTCCAATCCCATCGAAAAGTAAAAAGAATATTGTAGAGAATGTTAGAGATTGCAGAAACTACATAAGCCACATGAGAGAAAAACCCAAGCAATCAATTAACCTTAGATTCTATAAGCCCAACATCTTTCGCATCCACTTAAAGATGCTACCATTTTATAGAACCAAGTTTCCATTTCTTACACATATCAAAACATAGACAATCTTTGAAAGATGTTGAAAGGAAGCCATATGTGTGTGTGGGGGGGTGAATTATTTATATATATTATAAGCCATTAATATATATATATATATATATATATATATATAATTATATATTATAATATTATATGTATATAATATTTTAGTAATTATTAGTATTAAAATATTATTGTGTGCAGATATAATATTAGTAATTGTCCTCGATGATATAATAGTTTTGTTGATAGAAAGTTGGTGAAATTATTGAAGATGGGGTTCCTTCTAATTTGAAAAGTGTTCAAACGAACTCGACGAATGGTGTTGGAGAGAGGGATTATGTGTCGATTCATTATGCCAATAGCCATTTCTACTTTGAAAAACATTCATTGGTCACTATTCATCACCCATTATATGCATCGTTGATTTTTTGGTTCAATATGATCGATGGACAATTAATTGTCTAATATGATCAACAATGATTTATCATTTATTATCATCTAATATGCATCAACGATGTATAATTCCTCTCCCCAATGTCATTATTCGTTATATACTTCACAACGTCCTCTAACAACTACATCATAATGCTTTGATTCTTAGATGGAAGCTTAAGTATCTCCTCCAGTCGATTCATCATATGCAAGAAGCCCCATATGTCTGACAACAAATACAACATCAAGGACTTGTCTAGCTTATGAACGACATAAAAAATCTTTAGTATGGCCACCGCATGACCAACAACTCGGTCAATGCAGTCGTCGATGTTGAACAAAACCTTCTTATGGTTCCTCATGGCATTGACTGTTGATTCCAACTCCAATGATCGCCTACTCATATCTTCCAATGTTGGCCTCGTTTTCTCCAACACCACTACCAAATCCCTTGACCTCTCCAAATTGTTCTTCAATGACTTCTTTGTCGCCGCCAACAATTTGATCTCACAATCTTTGCTATCACGCTTCACCATCACCCACGATTTGTGCCATATCTGTCGGTGATCCGCAAGTCTCAACACTCCAGAGAGTTAAAAGACATTGTTTGATTCATTGTTAAAAGGATCTATAATGTGTATTTCTCGAATGAAGTCCAACAAATTTTCTAGGTATAAATTTTGTCATTGTCTATTTTTTTGGGGGTAATTTTTTATTCATATTAATTTTGACACTTTTTTTTTGGGAGGGGGGAGAGGGGGTTCTTACCCATTGTATTGTACATTCTTAAAAACCTAGTTTGAATGTCATTGGGTATTCACAAAATAGAAATCAACATTCACCCATTGAAGTAATCAACATCTTAGTGCTTGCATCAAAGTCCGGCTCTTATACAAGATATTTACTAATTATTTATCAAAATGAAAATTTACATCCCTTTTGGTATAACTTATACTCTTCAATATCATAATTACAACGTTCATAGAGGAAGTAATAATAGTTACGCTGGTCGTTGATTTAAAATACATCATATTGCCTTAGTAATTAGAGAGAGTATGCAGAGATTGGGGGGATTCACACCTAGGTCCAACAAAGTACCCAAAATTGGTAGTGCTTGTAGTAATGTTAGCGATTTTACATTTTCTCTATTCATCAAAAAAAGAGAAGTGAACACTGGGTACGAATACAATAGTCGTCGTTAGTGTTATTGAGAATGAGAAAGGAAAAATCTTAGAAATATATTTATCCATATCTATTTGCATATGGCAACCTGCATCGGTTGATTAGCTTATATAAGAGGCATTTTTCATTCAAGAAGAATTTTCCATTTTTCATTTAATTAGTTTTAGTGTTTTCTAATTAGACTTTAAATAGTTAAAGCAGTGAGAATTTTCATCTAATTTGTTTTAAATTCATCTAAATTGATATGTCGTGCATTCTTTATGTTTTTAGAGGAGGCATTAGATATTTGACACCTATTTTTATTTAGATGACATATATATTAGTGATGTATTTGGGAATTGAAATAGTTTGGTGAAATCTACTGATAGATGTGATATTTCAATGAACTTTGGCTTCTTCAAGTCCATCCCCTTAAATACTCTGTCATTTCCCCTCACCATCTCCATCCAACTCAGCGTGAAATATTTCAATACTTTCATGCTCTGTATGACCTTGCTCTTCTCTACCACTTCACCATTACTCAAGCTCACTGTGAAACAAAACATCTCCTCCCCACACAACGCATTATCGTATGAAGGAACACACAACCTCATTTTCCACCATCAATTCCCCCTGAAAAATTAGATTATTGTTGCTTAACACTTATACACAAGAGGTGATGCGAAATCAAGTGTCATCGGTTTCGAGTGAAGAACGACTGCCAATTTACAAGTTTTTGTTTTGCAAAACTCTCCTTTACCACAAGTAAAAATCACATCCCTTCCAACATAACTTACATCTGGTACAATTGCTAGCAGATAACTATTTCAATCCAAAAAAAAAATATCACCAGAAGACGCTGAGTCTGCCACAAGAAAATTGATGCCAATCTTCTAGCAGATAACTATTTCAATCCCAAAAAAATATCACCAGAAGAAGCTGAGTCTGCCACAAGAAAATTGATGCCAATCTTCAAATTTAATGAGTGTTTGTGAATGATATTGAGGCCTGTTGCAGGGTGGTACCGGTGTCTTTTCCATTTGGATGCATGTTGATATCTGCTTCAAAATGCCAAACCACGGCATGAGTGATGAGCACATACAGTGAACCCACGCCTTTTACACACTTCCCAATGGAAAACTGTGAACAGTCACACGAATTATGAGGTGCTTCAGCTTGCCATATTTCCTTTCACTGGTACCAGTCACAGTCACGCTGTACATTCATAGACTCTCCGTGCTGTCATCTCTGAGCATGAATCCCAATGGAGATTGTTAGCGTCTGAATGTTCTCTCCTTATCATTACGATTTACGGCGCATTCCAACAATCCAAAATGGTACGTAATAAAATAACAATAAAATACTCATTCTCCACTATATAAATAATAATTTTTAAGCTAATCTGAGGACATGAGGAGTCGGGAGAGAGAGTGCGCCAGGGCGGTTACAGTTAGGGCTGTGGGTTTTACGGATTAGTGGATGCAGCTCCAACTGGCAAGAGAGCAGAGTGCAGACAGTTATAAATAGATTTAGAGATTTTAATAATGGGGACCATCAAAATGCAAAATATTTCAGAGTAAACTCAGATTAGATTGAACCTTGCATACCAACGGGTCATTTTATTGTGTAATTTTTATGTATTATTATTATTTTTGGTAATATATGATATCATGAAGCGTTTCAATAGTTAAGGTTCATACATGTATTATTTTTCAGGGTCAGAATAATCTTCTCAATGTGATGTTAGCGGACATTTTCTTATGCTTTACGTACATGACAGCGGAGCTTGGATAAACACGCTTCCAAATGTAAATTTTATTACTCTCTATCAATTGTCAGTTGTCACGTTTTCAGTAATGGGTGCATACAACGAATAACATGTCGTAAAGTATGCCTACTGTCAGTTAAAATATATTTATCTCTGTTGTCATGGGAATAAATAATGTAAATAATATCTGTTGTCACAAGTGTGTACAAATGAAGTACAAAAATTGTAAGGGCTCGATATGAGCCGAGGTTGTTGTTGGATATGTTGGGTGAGCGTGTACGATAAGGATACATAGGGCTCTAAGCGCGCTCCAAGTGCATTTCTAACGTTCATGTGTAGAGGTCAAGTAAAACACCAAAGTGAGGGTTGGTAAGGTCCCTCATTTCTTACATGTATGCCCTATACAGTGTAAGTAAACATTTTATTATTATTATTATTAATAAAATAGATAATTGAAGGTTGATGGTCCTTTGTCCTTTTATCATTTAACAAGATAATATAAAAAGAGTTGTGAATGAGATATTCATGACAAATATAACCATAGACAAAACCTACCAAAAATAAAAAAATTAAGAATTAAAGATGGGTGACCATTCCAAGATAAAGTTTAAAAAGTTATTAGGTCCTCAAGTAGCAAAACAAAAACAAAAACCACTAACTATTAAGGCAAACACCAAACAAAAAAGAAAATAAAACTAAAAAGAGTAATTAGGAAAGCATTTCAATCGTATCTTGAAGACATACACAACCAAAACAACTCAAACTACACCAATAACAATCGTGTCCACCTCCATAACCACATCGTTCACATCTACATCACTACATTGAACCCTTAGACAAATACCTTTCAAATTATTAATTATACTCAACAAAAACTTAACTCATTTAATTTGTTAAATTTTTTCAATCATTAAATATTAATTATTAACTATACTCCACAAAAAAATTAACTCATTTAATTTGTTAAATTACTTTCAATCATTAATTATTAACTATACTCCACAAAAAATCAATTCATTTAATTTATTAAACTACTTTCAATTAATAGTTAAAAAAGAGAACTTGTATAATTTGTGTATATATTTTTATAAACAAGTAGTTTGTCAAGTTTCTTCTTTCGATTATTGTAAATTTTGGAATAAAATATAAATGTTTATTTTGGAAAAAGTATATATTTTATTATTTTATTTTTATTTTTAAAAAATAAAATAATATATATTTTTTAACTATTAATTTGTAATAAATTTTAATTAATATAATTTTTTTAATATTTATTTACTTTAAACTATTAATTAATATAATATTTTAATTTTTAAAATTGATATTTAAAATAAATATTATAAAAATAACAAAATTATTATAAATATGATATTAGTATAATGTTAATAAAACTAACAATTTATTAATTACCAAAATTCAACTTTAAATTATTTTATTTTTTATAATAAAAATACCATTTTATAATGTCACTTATATTCAATTAAATATAATAAATATTCAAATTAAAATATATAATTTTTTTTAAGTTTAACTCTAAAAAAGGTATAAGTTAAAGTTCTAAACTTTATTTAAAATATAATCACCATAATATTAATTTGGACTATAAGTTATTAAAAAAATTAATAATTTTTTTTAATTTTATAACACTAAAAAAATTAATTAACATAAATATAAAATTAAATTGTAATTGAATTAATTTTACATTCATAAGAATTTTAATATCATTGAGATAAATTACATATTTTGATTTAAAAAAATGTTAAAAGGTGAAAAATGTAAAACTTCATTCAAAAAAATTCTCTTTCCTTAATTAATAGATATTTTATAAAAGTTATTTGAAATAAATATATTAATAAAATTTTAAGAATTGTAAAACAAAAATAAATTATAAAACATATTTTTAAATCCTAAAAATTGTAAAAGAATAATTTATAAAACATTATATCAACAATATGTATAGCTATAAAAATTATTAAACAACACTTTAAAAAATTCACCTTTTCTTCATTTTAATAATAAATGTTTTAAAAAACTAAAAAAACACAATACATTTGAAATATATAATATAATTTATTTTGTTATAATTTTAATTATTTTAAATTCGTTTTCCCTTTTCTTAAATTGAAATGTTAAGTTTTAAAAATTGTACAATCATTTTAATTATTTATATAATTATGAAATCCATAATCATTTAAAGGGATTGAAACCTTAATCTCCTTAATAAATGTTTCAACTTACTACTCAACTCAATCTCTAAGAATTTTTATAACAATTTTTTAAGGCTTATCGTTTAAATTAGAAAGTCTCCTTAGAAAGAGATTTTCACTTTCAATTGAATAATGAACTACTACTTACTATTCAACTAAATCTCTAAATAATTTAAGAGAGATTAAAAAATTATATGAAGTTGAGTTCAAGGAAATTTGGTAAAATTGATACTTATAAAATAGATTATTTATACATTTTACATCAAAATATGTTTTGTTTTTAATTAGGTGTGAATGCTTTTGATTGGAGTTATGAATTGAAAATACTTTTGACAGGAGTTATGAATTAGAAAACATTTAACTGGGACTATGAATTGATAGAAAATAACTTTTTCAAAATTTAGAGCTACTAACTGAATCTAAGACACAATAAAAGATTCAGTTTTCTAACACCACAAAGCTAACAACAAAAATTAACTCAACATTTATAACGAAAGACAAGAAAAAAGATAGAAGGGTCCATACCCTCAACAAGATAACCTTCGAAAGTGGACTAATAAACACTCTACACTGAAAAAAGGTAGGGTACCTTCAACAAGCTCAGAGCAAATGGTTAACCAACAGTCAACAAAAAAACACTTTTGAGGAGATATAACCAAACCATTACAAAAAATCGATTTATCTGCGAGTAGAAATCAGTGTTCTTCTTCTATGAGAAAGAAGATCATCCAAAGTCTATTGCAAACCATCGTTAATGACAACCACAAAATCCATCCTTGGAGGTTTATGCCTATGTCTCTCTACCTTTTTGCTTGGTAAATGGACCCCCAAAAGAAATGGTAACAAGTAGTTGAAAACTACATCTTTGAAGGAATTTAAGAGAAGGACTTTCGTAATCAGAAAACAACTCAACTTTCAATGCCTTAATATCTAGAACTCCTTGACGAGACTCCTCTTCTCCAAGAGAAGAGGGAGAAAGAGATTCTATCCATTGAAAAGAGGACAGTTCGACCACTGAATTGAAAGAAAAGAACTCAAAAAAAAATTTTACCATGATTTCGCCAAACAAACCCAACATCAAGAGGACCATCCTTGTTTCTTCAAAACTATCAAATGTAACTAATCTGTGAGTGTTAATAATTGCTTCCATGACTCTTAAATCTTCACTTCATATCGTATCTTGAAAATATTAATGGAAGATCAGTGGGCGTGGATTCGCAGCCGTCGCTCACCTCCAGGCTCTTGGGTCCAAACTAAGCTGCTAGGTACTGCAAGGCAACTTCACATTCCTCTGCAGGGAGCAGCAGGCGACAGTACTGATAATCTGATAGTCTGATACTGATACTGATAATAATGATGCGTATTAATGGCACCATTTTCCGTACGCAACGCAGGCGCGTGATCTGTCCAATGGTGATAGCATGTATCATAATAATAATTTTTCAGTGGTGGGTCAGTCAGAATATCCAGTCGGAGTTGGAGCGCGGTGGAAAAGGAATATTTTGTCAAATAATAATACCATGTCTGCGCTTTTGTAAGCAGCGAAATTTTTATTTTTCTCTTGTTCAACAGGGTATTATTTGAAGATCTTATTTTTATCAGCCGTTGGTCAAAGAGAAGGTGGTCAAGGGTATTATTACTTAGACTCATTATTACTTATTTCCCATGCCTTACAGAGATTTTCAATAGACCCACATGTTCCAGAGTAGGAGGACAAGGACATAAAATAAATAAATAAAATTGAAAAAAAAATAAATTTGAAGTGAAATGATTTGATTTTTGTTACGTGCATAAGATTAAATAGTCTTTCAGATAATTGATTGTATTAATTATTTCAAGAATTTAAATCGTAGGATCAAAAGCGTCAGATCACTGCTCCCCTTACATTTTATTATGTTTTTGTGACACTACTATTTTTAATGTTTCTTCGTATTTAGTTTAGATGTCTGTGTACTTTGATCATTCAAACATGAAATGCTCCTCTATTTCAATCGCCCTTATATTACTTAAAATACAAGCTTAAAAAATAAAATGATTTTATTTTAATTACATTTACAAGATCAAATAATCTTTGGAAATATTGGCTATACTAATTATTTCAAGAATTCAAATTGCAGGACTAATAGTTTTCTTTAGAACGTTGTTCCTCTTGCAGATTTGAGTTAACACTTCCCCCACCCTTTTTATTATGTTTTCATAGTAATACCGTTTTTAATTTTTCCTCATATTTAATTTAGATGTATGTCCTTATACTTTAAACATTCAAAGATGAAATGTTTCTATGTTTAGACTACCTTTATATTACATAAAAGACAAACTTTCTCTTCCCATTATTTTTAAAATATCATCCATTTTATAGAAATTAGTTTTGTGTTAAAATTCACAATATAAATTGCTTTATATATAGAATAATTTATAACATCTCAATAAAACTATTTCATATACAACACGTAGATATATATATATATATATATATATATATAAAATTCAAACTTATAACCTCTTTTCCTAAAATACAAGTTATTCCCCCTTAAAGTATTAGTAAATAGAGGCCACTTAAAGTTGTGATGAGTGTTTTCAATTGGAATAAATTTATTTATTAGATAATGATTTATTTATCGCGGTATTATTTTTTTTAGATTTGTTCAAATATTTTTAAAAATAATTAGTTAAACTTTAATAAAAAAATTGTATAATTAAAAATAAAAGGGTTTACGTAATATGTCAATATTTTATGTATTTATTAATAATAGAGGAATAATAAATATATTGTTTTCATTGAAATTTTTTAGTATTATTTTTTAATTTTTTTTGTTGAAAATAATTTATTTATTATTAATGTTTATAAAATTGGTATTTTTTAATTGATGTAACATATGGATATAAATAAATGAAGTTGAAAAAAGAATTCAAATAAAATTATGACAAATATTATCAATGACAATTATTTTTAAGTTCGTAAATTGAAAATCAATATGTTTATAGAAAGGGTTATAGTTTAATTAATGAGAATGATAGTTTGTAGATTATCTATCAAAGTACAAATCTCTTTAAATGTCTGATATAAAAAATTAATTAAATAGGAGTGGAATTATTCACTAAATAACTCTAACAAATTAGATATTTTGTAATCATCATTATTTAATTAAAAAATATTTAAATTTAAATATACACTTATTCAACAACTATAATCTTTTATATATAATCTAAAATATAATTAAATATAAAATATTTATGTAACTTTAAACTTCTATAATAATGATATTTAAATGTGAAGGAATAAATAACATGGAATAAAAGTGAAACATGTATGAATGATTAATGACATGAAATAAATTTTATATACACGTGCACACTAAATCTTAAAAGTTTTGCATCTACATATGTGGCAAGATATGAAAATGTATTTTGAGTTTTGCTTGCAATTTTATATGCACACTTATAGATTAAATTTAGTGTCATAGGTTATGGAGAATAAGAATTTGAGAAAACTTGTTTTATTAGGGTTTTTATATTTCTGTTACATTTTGTTGTTTTATTGTTTTATATTATATATTTTTTAAAGTTTGTTAAAGGTTAGTTTATATTTAATTTGGTTATATTTTTTTAATTAATTTGTTATAAATGATTTTCAATTAATTTATTGTAATTGTCATTATCAATATTAAGAAGAATGATATCGAAATGAGTTCGAAATTTTGTTTTAAAGATCTACGATAAGGTATAAATTCTAAGAATCTTTCTCAATTTAATAATTTTTATAAATACTGTTGAAAATATTTTTAGATGGTATAAAAATAATTGTCTTATTTCATATTATGTTGGTCGCATCCCATCTTAAGGATTCTCTTAATGTTTGGATTAGACAACACGAGAAGCCCTTAGGATTTCAGGTTACTAGAGCATATAACCTTACCAAGAGTTTTTTCTTATTTTCCTTCAAGGAAATATCACAAGTGCAAGCTATTTTTTCTAAGTTGAGTTGTTGGTTCCTTCACAATATCCTTATGATTGTGTTCCCATGGTTCCGTAGTTTAAACATTTTCGATTAGACATCTCTCAAGGTATTTGTATGGGTTGAGTTACCCAATCTTCCAAAAAAAAATTGGTCCATTTTTTAAAAGATTGTCAAGCCCATACAGTGTGTGCTTTGTCACAAAATGAACAAATTTTATTTCATGTGCCCTAACACACACATTTGTTTTAAGGTTGATTTGATGAAAGACGTAAAAGATTCTATCTATATTCAAATAGGGATTGAACACGTTTCATAGAAATCCACCTGCATCAACCTTCCTAACGCTTATTTTTATGTCAATCACTCGACTATAGGGTACAAAATTGTCCCTTCATGGTTCGCTCAAGGCCATCGGCCAAGTAAGCACCACCTGAAAAGTAAAAGGTGTCTGAAAAGAATGATGGGTAGACCACTGTGTTAAATAAGGGATTTGTTGTGAAGAATAAAACCCTATGTCAGCAAACCATATTCCAAATAACAAACCCCAATAGGGTGTGGAAAAGGTGGAAAATGTTATTCCTCTTCCCCTCCTTGTTCCTCGGCCTCTAAGTCTATCAGTTGTCCCATAGAGCCAAGTTTCTCAAGAGAATCATTTGCAGCTTGGAACTTCTAGTGCTGGGACATCCTTAGTTAGTGCTCTCACCACACGGTGATCACGTAATCCTCTAAGCCAGGAACTACCTATGTGATGGTGTGTAGGAGAGCGTGAAGCTTTGTATTATGTCAAAAACCATTTGGGCTTTGCAGACTCTACTTTTGGGTGACGCTCATTAAATTACAAACCATGGTTTACTTGGTCCAACTTCTAAGTTGGTGTAAATTAGGTTTTGAAATGACTAGATTGTGCAATTCTTTTTTAGGAACACATGTTCTCCTTTTACATTTTTGATGGACACACCATCATGGTTCATTTGGAAGTTTTCATTTACAACCATAGTTCCATCACTTGCAGACTAGAATGTGGAGATGGTTATCATAGATTTACTCGGAATCAATTTTACTTGAATACATCACTTCTCAACCATAAGGGAACTATCAAACTCATCACCAAAGTATGGAATTTGGTGATACATTTTCCAATATACTCCCAATTAGGCTGAGTAGTGGAATGAGGTGATCAATTGCACCACCTCTTTCCTCCACCACTATGGCAAGTAAATTGTGCAAGTTCTAAATCAAGTCAATGTCACTTTATATAAGGAACACTAAAGGGTTTCTTCTTTGCTTGAACAAAGCCTCATTGATACCAAATTATAAGGCATGAATGACAAACTTAAGCAAAAGATTAAAATTACAAAAATACAAATTGCTAGAGGTGCTAAAATTTAGGCCCAATTATATTGGCTTTGGATTGGTGACAATGCCTCTAAGGATTTTTTAAAATATCTCAGGGCTAAGCACCATCAAATATAACACATAATCACCTCACAAGTTTTCTAGATGTATCCACGACCTTTCTAGACCACTATAAACTTGTGTTCCAAACTTGGGAGAACACACCAGTGATAGCTCAAGACTTATTTGAATGCTTATATGTGATGCCCTGCAAGTTAAGCCCCTCAGCTCATAAACTCTATGATGCCCCTTTCTCTCTTTAAGAGATTTATACTATTGTTCAATGCATGTTTAATGATAAAGCATCAGGGGTAGATGGTTTTTCGTGTGAATTTTATAAAGCCAATTGGAAATTTATTGGTAATAATTCACTTCAGGTTAACATAAAAGCCCTACATAATAAATATTTAGGAACCATCATCAATAAAGGCAATATTAAGTTTATTCCTAAATTTGGTGACACAGAACTCGTTACCAATTGAAGATCAGACACCTTCCTGAATTATTCCTATAAAATCATTCCCAAATTCTTAACGCTTTGCCTTTGCCATATTTTCCTTACAATTATTAGACTAGAGAAAAATGGGTTGATTAAAAGTCACTACATCTTAGACAACATTATTGTTGTTTGGGAAGGAATGGGATCGGCCCATGTCTCTCGACAATACATAATCTTTCTCAAGTTAGAGTTTGAAAAATATTATGATTGGATTGAGTGACCGTTCTTTCTCTTCATGCTTAAAGATTTGGGTTTTTGGTGACTTATTTCTAACGGTGGTTCAAACTTTATTATTAGATGCCTCAACTCATCTCAACATCAATGGCCATAATTCCAAATGATTTAGGCTTTTCAGTTCCATTAGGATAGTTTTTGCCCACCCTAATATTATATGTCCTAGTTGCCAAAGGATTTCAATATATGCTTACTCACAAAGTTGAACATGGGTTGATCAGGGGAATTTTCCTTTTTGATCGATCTACTCAGCTTATTAATGGAATTTTTACAAATGATTCTTTCCTCATGTTTGTAAAGAAAGAGGCCTCTTTCAAAAAGGTGTTGCATTGCCTTTACATTTTTTGTAAAGCCTTTGGTTCAAGCATTTAAAGGGATAAAACACAATGCTACATGTAGAGTATGAATCCCTTACCAAAATGGATCAAAGTTTATCAGACTTGAAGTTTCCACAGAATAGCCTGAGATATCTTCTTCCTTCCTCATGATAAAGGAGGAATGGGAATTATTGATATTTATAAGCAAAGTACTACTCTCTGTACTAAATGGATTGTGAGGGCTAATGACATGAATAAGTCTTGGAAAATTCTTCTAAGGCACTACATTTTTGCAAGTTCTCCTTATGGCAAGAATTATTATAAAATCATTGGTTCTCGCACTCTTTTGCTTACTTTTGTCTGAATTAAGATAGAAGGGTCCTTTGTTGCTAAGAGGGTCTAGAGATATTTTGAAGTTGTTAACCCTTATCTCAAGTGGATTTGTGATTATTTAAAATGCAACCTCTCTTTTAAAGACCATAATCATTGGTGTTCCCTTGTCATGACAAACACCAATTTTCCCTTGGTTGATACTATAGGTATTAAAGCTCTTCAAATTTTGAGAAAAAGATTTAGCCATGTTCAAGATTTGGCTTCTTACACTAAAGATTGGATTCCATGGCATATTCTATAAAAAAATTATAAACTACTGAAATCAAACATGCTTTCTATTTTATATAATTAGGAATTTATGTTGGATGTAATGTTTCATAAGATGGGTATGCAACCCCTAATGTACTAGTAGAAGGATTTGTGGTGAAACTGTAACACCACCTTAAAAACTATTCTCTTGGACTCTTTTATCAAATCTTGCCTCTAATTTTTTTAGGCTCTAGGTAAGCTTAATAAGTGATAGAATTTGAATTGTTTGCCTAAAATGTGGCTTGTCAGACTCAACAAGAATTGGAATGCCAAGCTCAAACCTAAAGTGGCACACTTTTTTTGGTGTTTGGTCTATCAAGGTCTTCCTCTTGGTGAGTGCTTCAAATACATGGGGATCCTTAAGCCCACGTGCTCGACCTACACCCAACCTAAGACCTTTTGACACCTATTTTGGACATGTTTGAGAGCTCAAAAATCCTTACATTGAAGTCATAACTTATTTCAGACTTTCACCTAAAAACTATCAACTTGAGAATGATCTTTTTTGGAACAATGTTTAGTGATCTCCATACATTGCATTTATATGGAATGTTTTTGGAGTTATAATTTTGTTTTAGCTATGGAAGTCTAGAAATTTAGCTATGTTTAACAATAAAGAGCTATCTATGCAATTCTATATTAATAATAAATTACTTGTTATTTATTCAACATTTTTGCATATCCAAGTGCAGGCACAAAAAATGGATTTAAAATTTCAACATCTTTAAGAGATCTTCAACCATTGAGGAGTGTTCCATGTATCATGAGCAGTGTCCCTCCTAACTAACCCTTCCATGGCACTCCTCTAATAAAGTTGATTCTATATATGTTTCTCCTCCCCTCCTCCTCAATAGGGTGTTAGTGTCCATCACAGCATGGAAATACTTATGTTAGCCCGTCTTGGTGTACTTCGCTTGTGCAAGTTGGTGAGCATGTGGGGTACTACATGCACTACCTCCTAGTTAGGGAATTATAGTTTCTTTTGCTCCCTTAGAGACCATTCAATATGGAAGGGTGGTACCTATCATCTTTTAACCAAGACCTCTTCTTGGGTTTCTCAACACCTTAAATATGATCCACCCCCACCTCTATCAGGTGTTATTATATGTGCTTGAATATATCATTTGTCTTGTGATTTGATACTTTGATTATGTTTTTAAGTTTTTGTGTTTATTCGGTGGTTATATTTTGTTGTTTTGAAATGTATTTTATATTGACATGGATAATAGAGTGTAAATACCAATTGGCTAATTTTTATTGTAATCATTTATATAATATTATTTTTGTGACTATTAGATAAATTGATGGGTTCCAATAAATTTAATTTCACATATATAAAAATCTGTTATAATTTTCATTAATAGAAGTAGATAATATTGGAATTATTCATATATATAAAGTTGAATATGATTTGCTTTAATAGGTAACTTGTATATATGGAAATTTTATTTACATTGACATATTCAAATTTGAAAATAATGGATATGGAGGCAACAAATCCAAAGTAGGATATCTTAAATTTCCCAATTTGCACAAGGGACTTTAATTTACTAGACATTAGTCAAAATCTCAAAAACAACTAATAATTAATATATGTAGTGTCTGTAATAATTTAATGTAAATGTATATATTATATGTTATTAAGTATAGTCACTCACGGTGTAGTTTAGTATTAAGGAATATGTGGTGGTTATAATATTTATTCAAGTTTAAGTTTTAGTTGGGATATAGTATTAAGCAATGTGGTGGTTATAATATTTATTCAAGGTTCAATTTTAGTTGCAATATTTAGTGATTATAATAAGTGTAGTTGTTGACTGGACTCATCTATCACTTAAACTAGTAATATGTGTAACATTTGAGTAAAATGAACATTGATATTTAAAAAGTATTCAATATATTTTTCCTATATTTCATCAGGGACTTATAGGGGATAATCATTATAAAATGATTTGGATAAGAACCCACCAATATTTGAATCCTAGGGCTACAGACAATGATCAATCTCCTTTCATACAAATACCCACCAAACTCCTAATTAATGCAATCACAGTTAGGGTCCGATGAAGGAAAACCTTAAACCACAAAACCCATACAGTTAATGCAATGAATGAATTGACTCACAGTCATGTGCATAAAAATAATATGATAAACTGAAATAACAATGTTTTTTATTGATTCAAATGAGGAATCACAACTTGCATACATAAAACAGTCTAATTACAAACTTTGAGAATCACCAGTCTCAAAATGATGTGTTACAACCTTTCACACTCTCAGATCTATACCTACATAAAACTTTGCTTGAACTAATATAGGTTCTCTCTTTCTCTAAAAGACTTTAAATAATTCCAAGAATTACCAAGGAACTAACCTAAGAACTCTCAATACTCCACTCACAAGTTTAGGGTTGTGTTTATATATATACATGATCCAGCTACTTACATTAATGCTCTCAACTACCCATTAATGCCACAATCATTAAATATAGGTAATACATCCCCAAGAGACACAATCATTAAATGATTGTAACACAATATTATGGATGACCATTTTCAAATGTTTAATATATTCCCAATATCCATAACACATCATAGGTTCCATAACACATCTCTAAGGCTCAACACAAATTCTAGAATTAGTTGAACATATCTCACCTTTGCATAAAACATCCATCTATAGGTTCTAAATAAAATGCCTTCGCATAAAAAATCTATATCCTTACACCATAAACTAATTTGATTAATGGGCTCAAAATTATGTCAACATGCTTCCTGTAGAACTGGGGGTTACCATGACACCTACAACTATTTTACATTTTATGGGAAAACCATGATGTGGGTTGAGATATATTTTGATATATGAATTTATAATGATGATAATAATGTCCTTGAAAAATCATACAATAATGCAAGGCTTGTAGCATTTTTAATGTTTTCACATAAATCTATAACAATGCGGTAATATTAGAATTGATAGATGTGTTCCTTAGGTCATTTCCATTCTTGTTGAAAAACTATAAGTTACTACAAGCTCTGTAGCTCAATTGTGGTGATGTACAATTTTAGATTATATTTTCAAGTGATGTACTAGTCTGAGGAGCCAAGAATTACCGCAAACCTATGAAAGTGATCCAAAATTATTGCAAAGCTTCTAACATCGAAGATATGCAATCCCACTAATTTCTAACCATCATATTCATATTTTTGGTTGATGCAAGATTGAATGAGGCCTTGGATGTTCCTACATCATACGTTAGGTTGTGGAGCTAAAAGCTTCACTGTTTGCAGACATGGAGGAGTTGTTGAGTGTCACAGTCATCGACGTCGGTCAGGCCAACCAACGTCGATTAGTGGTGGACAGGAAGGCAATCGGCATCAGTCAGGAGTTGGCCGATGTCAGTCACCTCCAGACAGACAGGGACCGATGTCGGTCGCCTATGCGGTTCCAAAACTGCTTGTTGCACGAATAGTTAGTTTGTTGAACCGGTTGTTTGCATATAAAGACTATTTTGAGTCTTGAGCTGCGTGTCTAATTATTGTAAATTAGAAGTCTAAGTTATTGTTTAGTATGGGATCTATTTATAGACTCATTGGCATGTATTGTAATTAAGGATCAAGGATTAAGGCAAAGAAGAGATCTTTCCAATTGTAAGAACAGTTGATCTACAGGTGGCAGCAAGATCAAGGAGAAGTTATACATGGTAAGTAAGATCATTTGAGTTACAGGTTGTTGCAGGTTCATGGGAGATCTACTTGAAGTACTTTGAGTACTTGTGTACTGGCAGGGTTATTACTGACTGGTTGGAGGTGAACACCAACTCTGTGTTTGAGTTGTGTGTTGGGACCGTTTTTGGTAGGAGAGTGAACTCTTGAGGGAAAGAGATCTGTACATCTGAGAGGTGTGGAAGATTGTGGCATCTTCATTGTATTACCTTCAGGCATGAGTATTAATACAAGATTGTGTATTGTCTCTCATATTCTGTGTCATTTGTGAATTCTAGTTACTTGTTAATTCTGGTTTAATTCCGTGATTAGTTGTTTATACAAGGTAATCATATTGTGCTCTTATTGAGGAGCAAGATCGTGACAAGTTGGAATCAGATCCAGGGTTGTGGTTCTAGGTTTCCATCCCCTAACAAGTGGTATCAGAGCATGTTTGTTGTTCTAGGTGCCTGACAAGTGGTATCAGAGCTTTTGGTTGGGTTACTAACATGTTGTATCAGATCTGGTTAGTGTTTGGTGATTACAGGTCACTCACAGGGGTTTCTGTTTGAGTGGGAGTATAGAAATAGCAGAAGAAAGTAAGCTATGAATAGAGAAGTTTAATGGCAAGAACTATCAATTATGGAGGATGCAGATAGAAGATTATCTGTATCAGAAAGATTTGTACTTATCGTTGGGTGGGGTTGCATGCAAGCACATGATATGAAGGATGAAGAATTGGAGGTTCTTGATCGGAAGGCTTTGGGATCTATAAGGTTGAGCCTTGCATCGTCTGTGATTTCCAACTTGTCACACGTTAAGACAACGATAGAGTTGATGGAATCTTTGGCAAATTTATATGAAAAACCCTCAGCTTCGAATAAGGTATTTCTTATGAAGCAATTATTTAATTTACAAATGTTGGAAGGTGGATCTGTACATAGTCATCTTAGTGATTTCCATGGTTTGGTAAACCAATTAAATTCAGTCAATATTATTTTTGATGATGAAATTAAGGCTCTCTTAATCTTATGCTCATTACCTGAAAGTTGGGAGAGTTTGGTAATGGCAGTTAGTAATACTGCGTCTGCTTCAAAAATCTTAAAAGTGGATGATGTTGTGAGTGTAATCTTGAATGAAGAAATTTACAAGAAAAGCACAGGTGAATCATCAGGGAATGCTTTGAGTGTTGAAAGCAGGGGAAGGCAAAGAGAGAAGATTGAGCATGAGAGATCAAGGTCAAAGATAGGCAGGAGATCCAAGTCCAAGTATGGCAGAATAACCTGCTGGAAATGTGGAAAGAAAAGACATGTAAAGAGAGATTGTTGGTTGGTTGAAGATCAGCAAGAAGGAACTAAAGAAGCAGATGTTGCAGGTAATGTTGCACAGGATGCTCTAGTATGTTCTTTGGATAAAGTAGAATCTTGGGTTTTAGATTTTGGTGCCTCTTTCCATGCATCCCCAAAAAGGAAATTTTTTCATGAATATGTCTAGGGAGACTTTGAAGAAATTTATTTAGGGGATGGTAAGCCTTGTCAAATGGTTGGCAAAGGGAAAGTGAAGCTGAAATTGCAGACGGGCAACACATGGGTGTTGAAGGAGGTCATGCACATCCCAGTCCTGAAGCGGAATTTGATTTCTGTTGGAAAGTTGGGTGATGAGGGTTGCACAGTAACTCTCACAGTGGACTCTTGGAAGGTTACCAAGGGTGCACTTGTTTTAGCAAGAGGTAAGAAAGTAGGTACGCTTTATCTATCTACTTGTATTACTAATTCTCCTTCTGGTTTATCTACTTCAGCTGTAGATTCGAAGATGTGGCTTAATAGGCTTGGTCACATGAATAAGAAGGGGATGCATATTCTTGAGTCAAAGGGTATGCTTTCATTTTTGAAAAGCATGGATCGAGATTTCTGTAAGCAAAGGAAGAAAGTGTCGTTTCTTGAGAAATTCGATGTTCATGACAAGAACAAGAAAGCCTTGATTTTCAAGGAGAAGATGACAGACAGAGATCAGTGCAAGGGGCTGAATAATTCTGAGCAGAGCAAGGTTGATATGGACAAGGGTTTGATCCAAAAAGAGCTCGCAGGTAAAAGTCATCGCTCACAAGTAAAATACAGAGACCGACGTCGGTTAGAAAACTGATGTCAACATCTAGATAGGGACTGACGTCGGCTATGTGAAGCCTGACATCAGTGAATATAGACAAATAAACACTAGCGTCAGTCAGGGAGAACCGATGTCGGTGATGAGGTAGTCGCATGGAACCGACGTCGGTCGGGTGCAGACTGAGATGTGACCGGCATCGATCACTGAGATGAATTTTGGGCAAATAATAAGCTGTCAAGGAGTCTCAAGCGCCCATATGGAGGACTTAAAGGGTGAGTAAGCCTCAAATTCGTCATTTCCCTTCTTTACACTACTTGTTTCTCACTGATGGTCAAGAACCAGGAAGTTACTAAAGAAGTAGAGCAAGTAGATCCAGGAAACAGTGGGAGCTTGGCATGGATGAAGGATGTGATTCCTTGCAGAAGAACCAAACGAGAGCTTTTTGGTGGAGTTGCCAGCTAGAAGGAAGCACTGAGAGATGAATGGATGTTCAGGATAAATAAGAGCAGGAATGGACATGTGAGACAGAAGGCCAGGGTATATGGTCTTGAGTAAGCTGCAGGACAATGGAGGTTTGACCATTATGTTTCTCTTTACCAGGTTGGATAATATTAGTTACATTATCCTATTACTGTATTGTGTGCTTGTTGCAGGGTTACACATACAGGGAGTTGTTGAACTAAAGGTAAAGTTAGTTCAGAGGTGTGTCATGAGGAATCTGGGAGCAGCAAGATTCTTTGGCATGAGTGTGTTCTAGAGACATGGAAGGTCACAGGTTGATTTTGTCTCCAGATGATTGTGTGAAACTGGTTAGCACACTGATGGTTAGATTGTTCTATGAATAGTGTCATGATTCACATGATGAGGTTGAGTACATGTGTACTAAACTTGAGATTTCCCAAGCAGTGGGAGTTGTCAGCAAGTTTGGAGCCAATCCAAGAAAGAAGCACTGGAGGGAAGTTCAGTGGTTTCTCAAGGATCTGAGAGGGACCAGTAATAAGTGCACATGCTATGTAGGGTCAAGTTCTTTTCTACATGGGTTTGTAGATGCAGATCTGGCAGGTGATTTGGATGACAGGAGGTGCACCATAGGATTTGTGGTGGTTGGTCTTCAAGGGTGATATTGAAGAGGGATATAAAGCCAAGGAAATAAACTAGATGATGTACAGGTACAGGTATAGGTGTAGCTATTTATCTCCAAGTAGGAGATTGTTAGGTTGTGGAGCTAAAAGCTTCACTGTTTGCAGACATGGAGGAGTTGTTGAGTGTCACAGTCACTAGCGTCAGTTAGGCCAATCGACGTCGGTCAGTGGTGGACAGGAAGGCAGCCGGCATCGGTCAGGAGTCGGCCGACATCGGTCACCTCCAGACAAACAAGGACCGACGTCGGTCGCCTGTGCGGTTCTAGAACTGCTCGTTACATAAATAGTTAGTTTGTTGAGCCAGTTGTTTGCATGTAAAGACTATTTCGAGTCTTGAGCTGCGTGTCTAATTATTATAAATTAGAAGTCTAAGTTATTGTTTAGTATGGGATCTATTTATAGACTCATTGGCATGTATTGTAATTAAGGATCAAGGATTAAGGCAAGGAAGAGATCCTTCCAATTGTAAGAACAATTGATCTGTAGGTGGCAGCAAGATCAGGGAGAAGTTCTACATGGTAAGTAAGATCATTTAAGCTGCAGCTTGTTGCAAGTTCATGGGAGATCTACTTGAAGTACTTTGAGTACTTGTGTACTGGTAGGGTTATTACTGACTGGTTGGAGGTGAACACCAACTCTGTGTTTGAGTTGTGTGTTGGGACCATTTTTGGTAGGAGAGTGAACTCTTGAGGGAAAGAGATCTATACATCTGAGAGGTGTGGAAGATTGTGGCATCTTCATTGTATTTCCTTCAAGCATGAGTATTAATACAAGATTGTGTATTGTCTCTCATATTCTGTGTCATTTGTGAATTCTAGTTACTTGTTAATTCTGGTTTAATTCCGTGATTAGTTGCTTATACAAGGTAATCATATTGTGCTCTTATTGAGGAGCAAGATCCTGACAAGTTAGAATCAGAGCCAGGGTTGTGGTTCTAGGTTTCCATCCCCTAACAAGTGGTATCAGAGCATGTTTGTTGTTCTAGGTGCCTGACACATACATCTAAAGTAATAATTTTGTAAGCATAGTGCTTAAAAACTTTTTCTAGATGATAGAACCATCCTTTTGACTTGAAACATAAACCATGGTGTACCTTTCCACCATGTGAGATACTTCAAAAGCTTTTCATTCAATTCCTCCTTTATTTTCCAATCAATTATTGAACCATAAATGATTCTCCTCCACTCATATCTAATCTACCTTTTCCTTCTCTTGTCCATTACTTAGGCACAATATTTCCATCTCCTTCAATTATACCTTTCTCTCCATTCTCTTCTTCTTGTGGGACTTGATCCATTTTTATCTGTCCACCTCCACCAAGTT
Organism: Torreya grandis; assembly: GCA_037957365.1. Lineage (NCBI taxonomy): Eukaryota > Viridiplantae > Streptophyta > Pinopsida > Cupressales > Taxaceae > Torreya > Torreya grandis. Next base: position 2,497,381 of record JARHVA010002228.1, read on the forward strand.
GTATCCATTCTACTAATCCATTATTTTTAAGGTTTACACCTACTTTAATCTGACTGCCTCCACTAAAATCCACTATAGCTCTATTTATCATTTCTTCAATCTAATATCAGATTATCAAACCAAATGCCTTCAATTGATTGCAACTCTTCCTATCTCATTTTAGTTTCTATCTTTACTCACGTTTCCATCTTCATATTTTAAATCCAAAAATATTTCCTATCTCATTTTAGCTTCCATATTTACTAGTGTTTTCATCTTCATGAATCCCAAAATATCATCATATAACTTTCACTACTATTTCCATGATAGTCTTCATGTGATCTTATTTTGTTGTGACACTATCCATTGAAACATTCCAACGCATCTAGTTTTCAATCTTGTTCACCTTCCTTTATGCATAATAATTTGTTTCTCCACATAACCACTTTCTTTGATATGCATAATTACACTTTGCATCTTCGCACACTCTATACCCTATAAATTATCCTTCCTACCGCATACAACCAAATGTGTTTGATGTGAAAACTCAATGTTCTTATTTGGCACAATATATATCATCATTACTACATAGGATTTTCTCTTGCTTTCTATCACATAATGTTCTCTGTTCATCCGTGGTTTGCTAATTGCATAGGAAAAATAAATTAACAATCTATATATCTTTCTATTTCTCCAATCCATCATTGAATTCTACAACTTTATTCCACCTACATTTATTCTCTTTCTCCTAATATTTTTCTATGTTAACTCTTCCTCTATTGCTTTGCCCTTCTTATAAATGCATTCTAAGACTCCCACAATCTATGCATTTATTTTCTAAGTAAGATTCAGTCTCCTACTTAATCCATTTCATTTTCAACCTTTTTATGTTTAGATCACAAGACAAAGGTTTCACCATAACTATGGGCACCACAAAAATTACCCATCTTCGCTACCACTAATTCTAGAATGTTATTTATATTATTTTGTTTTGTGACTCTAGTTTCAACTTCAAATTGATCTACCACTTATGCTACAACAACCTCCACTTTTTCCACTTCAATATGTAAGATGACTTCAAAATTTTCATCTCCCTTTTCACTCTCTACATCCTCTTTTTTATTCCAACTACAATTTGTATCTGAAGTTGTACCTGTATCTGAATATAACCTTTCAAACATCCACTAAATCACCTTCATCCTTTCTAAAATTAAGATATGATCTTCCTCTTCTCCTTGATCAAATATGGGATCTCCAAAAATTATTATCACATTCATCATGTTTACACACTCTGCATGCTCATTATATTCCACAAATTGAATATATTCTTTCTTTACATCTGTATCATATTCAGTCACGTGCACATATGTTGTCTTCATGTCTATGCCTTTCAAAAGACACTTATTGCTCTCTCCTTTGATAGATCTTCTTTCCTTGTACTAATATATCTTTTGTCCTTGTATACATCTAGATCAAATGACTTTGGTTCTTTATGGCTCCACTATCTTCCTCCTTAACTTTCTGCAATGTAGCTTCAAAAACATCATCCACCTCTATTGAAAGGTAGTCTCTACCATTAATTTCACTCTTCATGAGAGCTTCAATGAACTCTTTTATCTATGCAACTTATTCATTCTATATGAATTCAACTAGATTATTTTCTTCATTTTGGAAAAAATTGTTGCTCTCTCCTTTGATAGATCTTTTTTCCTTGTACTAATAGATCTTTTGTCTTTGTACACATCTAGATCAAATAACTTTGGTGCTTCATGGCTCCACTATCTTCCTCCTTAACTTTATACAATGTAGTTTTAAAAACATCATCCACCTCTATTGAAAGGTAGTATTTACCATTAATTTCACTCTTCACGAGAGCTTCAATGAACGCTTTTATCTATGCAACTTCTTAATTCTATATGAATTTAACTAGCTTATTTTCTTCATTTTGGAAAAAAATTCCAAGTGTCTTCTCTCATTCATTTTCTACACCTATATTAACATATTTAGAAACATGTATTAAATTAAAATTTTGGAACTCAAGAGACCTTTTATGCATTCCATCCAATCATTTCACTATTGCATCTTTATTCATTTTCTCACTTGCATTGGTCAATACAAAAATCAACTACTCATCCACTCCTCTTCTTGTTTTCTTCTCTTTAACCTTATGTTGATTGGTACTCCTTTCATTCATATCTATTAACATCCAATGTGTGCCATGTGAAACTAGAATTGCACTCTCCTTCTCCTCATTCTCACCTTCTTTTATTTATTTTTATCCTTTTGTCTTCTCTTCTTCACACATGTAAGTTGATGTAGAAATAAGTTGCTCCACTTCTTATTCACAAACATCTCTAAGTGTAGCAAGCTCTTGTTAGGGAATAATTAACCCTCACATTAATTTGTATATCGTAATGTGAATAATTACGAGAGTAATTATTCACTATTATGTATAGTTAGTTTGTTAGATATATTTGGTTAGTAATTAGTTGACACAATATTGTTACAACAATATTACAATTATAGTTTAGTTATTATTTGGTTAATATATAGTTGGTTGTATATTGTTAAATGTTAGCCATATAGGAGATTGAGTATTCAGGTGAGAGATATTGGTGGAGATATGATCTCCCAAATTATAGGAATGAATTTCATATATATTTGTAGTGACCCATATGGATTTGGAACCTAGAACAATAAACATGCTCCGATGCCTACTTAGTCAGGATCTTGCTCTACCAATAGAGCACATATGATTACTTCTTGTATTAGCAACTAAACACGGAATTTAACCAGAATCAATAAGTAACTAGAAATATGAAACAACACAGGAATTGAGAGACAATACACAATTGTATTAATAATCACTCAAAAGAATATACAATAAGGAAGATGCCACTTCTTCCTCCACCTCAAAGATTCGCCACACCTCAAGACCTTCTTCCCTCTCTCTCTCGGTCACAACAATCAACTCCAATCCAGAATTGATGTCACCTCTCCAACCAGTCAGTAACGCACTGCCAGTTCACCAAGTACACAACCGTACTCCAAGTAGATCTCCTGCTCTCTATTGGTACCTGCAAATCAATAGACCTTACTCACCAATGTAGATATCTCTACACCCCTGAAGAACCCTTGTCCTTGCCTCACCAAGTCCTTATGATTCTTCAACTAGTACCCCGGTAGATCAGCTCCTAGACCTTACAGACCCTGCAACTCTCCCTGATCATACACTCTCAGCACTCCTTTGGAACTAGGAGGAGCTACACTAGCTCCCTCTAAAATCTCTATGGCTTTCTAGCACACTTTTACAATACAGCCTATGAGTCCATATATAGATCTCATGCTTAAAATAATTAGACTACCTTATTACAATAATTAGACACGCAACTCAAGACTAAGACTAGCCTTTGACATGCAAACAAACAGTCCAAAAATAGACTCTCTGGGATCAACATGCAAACTGCCTGTTCTCGCAAAGGATGCTGACACCGGCACCTCCAAGACCGATGTCGGCCAACTGGTAACCGATGCCAGTTGCTTCCTCACTGCCATCTGACCGAATTCGGTTGATCAGACCGACGTCGGTTGCCCTGCAACTGGTTCTGCAACTCTTTGCAACTCTGCATCCTTTGTAACTTCTCCTGTTCGCATCCTGGTGAAGCTTTTAACTCCACAACCTAACAATCTCCCACTTGGAGATAAACAGCTGCACCTGTACCTGTACTTGTACACCATCTAAATTATTCCCTGGCTTGTATCCCTCTTCAAGATCAATCCTGAAGACCAACCACCACACAACCTGTGATGTTATACCTGTCATTCAAGTAACCTGCCATATCCGAACCTACACATCCATGTAGTGAAGACCTTGACCCTGCATAACAAGAATCCTTGCTGCTGATCCCACTGAACTGCCCTCTAGTACTCCTTCCCTGAATTGGCTTCATACTTTCTGACAACCCCCACTGATTGGGAAAACTCAGGTCTACACTAGACCTCATGTGATTTCGAACCCTGTTTCAAGCTAAGCTTGAACTCTCCAGCCCTTGGTGTATTTTTTGATTCTGCATCCTGCGTAATGAACCTCACCAACACCTGATTCACATCAGCTCCCACTGGAGATAAAATCTCCATGTCTCTTATGCCAAAGAATTTCGTTGCTCCAAATTCTTCATGACATGCCTCTGAACTAACCTTACCTTTAGCTCAGCAAAACCCTGTATCTCTGAACCTGTAACTAGTATACCATTCACATACAGTAACAGAATAATGTTGCAATCATTATCCACCTGGTAAGATAAACACAATAGTTACACTGACATTGACTGAAGCCATGCTTAGTCATCTACCTGTCAAACCTGTACCACTGTCCTGCAGCTTCCTCAAGACCTATACCTTGGCCTTCCATCTCACGTATCCATCCACTCTCTTCTTTAACTTGGGAATCCATTCCGTCTCTCAGTGCTTTCTTCCAGCTGACAACTCTACCAACAAATACCTGTTTGGTTCTTCTCCAAGGACTCACACTCCTCATCCATGCCAAGCTCCCACTGTATCTGGATTCTACCTGCATTGCCTCTTCGCATCTTCTTGGTTCTTGACCATCAATAAGCAATATAAAGAAGGTGAACAATGAATATGAGGTTCACTTACCCTTTTTGACCTTGACATGAGCATTTGAGACCTGTTGACAGCGTGTTGTCCGCCCAATATCCGTTCCAGTGACCGATCTCGGCCATCTCCCAGTCTGTTCCCGACCGATGTCGGTTCCCTGCACTAACCCTGACTGCTGACATCATCTCCCTGGCCGATGCTGGTATCCTTTCTACCGACATCAGTTCCTTTATGACCGACGTCGATCTTCCTGTTGTCGATGTTGGTTACTGTCTGACTGACGCCGGTACCTGTGTTCGTCTGTGAGTGATAAATTTTTACCCGTGAGCTCTCCGTGGATCAAAACCCTGTTCAAATCAACATAGCCCTGCTCAGAATAATTCAGTTCCCTCACCTGATCTCTATCCGTCATCTCCTCCATGAACACCAAGGCTTTCCAGTTCTTTAGCTTGTCAAAGACATCTGACTTCCGCTTCAAAACTTGCATTCTCCTTCTACATATGTGACTAAGCCTATGAAGCCACATCTCTGCAACAGAAGGTGAATCAGTAATATAAGTAGATAGATAAAGGATACCTACTTTCTTACCACCATCTAATTCAAGTGTATCCACTGTGAGAGTTACAGTATATCTCCCATCACCCAAATTTCTTGAAGAAATTAGACTCATCTCCAAGACTGGTACCTGCATGACTTCCTTCAACCACTGTGTGTCATCCGTCTGCAATTTCAGCTTCACTTCCCCTTCCTCAATAATCTGACAAGGCTCTCTAGCTCCTAAATAAATCTCTCCAAAGTCTCCAAAGACATACCCATGAAAAGATGCTCTATTTCAAACTGCATGGAAAGAGGCAAAAGAATCTGTGAACCAAGATTCCACTTTATCCAGAACATCCTGTGCAACATCCCCTGCAACATCTGCTCCTCCCTGTTGATCTGCAACCAACCAACAATCTTTCTTTACCTGCTCTTTCTTTCCATCAATCAGACCATTCGTGCTATTCAGTTTCTCCATTCGTAGCTTACTTCCTTCTGCCATTGCTATACTCCCACTCAATCTGAAACCCCTGCGAGTGACCTATAATCAAAAACACTACCAGATCTGAAACCACCTGTTAGTCAACCCAACCAAAAGCTCTGATACCACTTGTCAGGAACCTAGAACAATAAACATGCTCTGATGCCTACTTAGTCAAGATCTTGCTCTACCAATAGAGCACATATGATTACTTCTTGTATTAACAACTAAACACAAAATTTAACCAGAATCAATAAGTAACTAGAAATATGAAACAACACAGGAATTGAGAGACAATACACAATTGTATTAATAATCACTCAAAAGAATATACAATAAGGAAGATGCCACTTCTTCCTCCACCTCAAAGGTTCGCCACACCTCAAGACCTTCTTCCCTCTCTCTCTCGGTCACAACAATCAACTCCAATACAGAATTGATGTTCACCTCTCCAACCAGTCAGTAACGCGCTGCCTGTTCACCAAGTACACAACTGTACTCCAAGTAGATCTCCTGCTCTTTGCTGCTACCTGCAAATCACTAGACCTTACTCACCAATGTAGATATATCTACACCCCTGAAGAACCCTTGTCCTTGCCTCACCAAGTCCTTATGATTCTTCAACCAGTACCCCGGTGGATCAGCTCCTAGACCTTGCAGACCCTGCAACTCTCCCTGATCATACACTCTCAGCACCCCTTTGGAACTAGGAGGAGCTACACTAGCTCTCTCTAAAAGCTCTATGGCTTTCTAGCACACTTTTACAATACAGCCTATGATTCCATATATAGATCTCATGCTTACAATAATTAGACTACCTTAATTACAATAATTAGACACGCAACTCAAGACTAAGACTAGCCTTTGACATGCAAACAAACAGTCCAAAAATAGACTCTCTAGGATCAACATGCAAACTGCCTGTTCTTGCACAGGATGCCGACGCTGGCACCTCCAAGACCGATGTCGGCTGACTGGTAACCGACGCCGGTTGCTTCCTCACTGCCATTTGACCGACGTCAGTTGATCAGACCGATGCCGGTTGCCCTGCAACTGGTTCTGCAACTCTGCATCCTCTGTAACTTCTCCTGTTCGCATCCTGGTGAAGCTTTTACCTCCACAACCTAACAACAATTATAGTTTAGTTATTATTTGGTTAATATATAGTTGGTTGTATATTGTTATATGTTAGCCATATAGGAGATTGAGTATTCAGGTGAGAGATATTGGTGGAGATATGATCTCCCAAATTATAGGAATGAATTTCATATATATTTGTAGTGACCCATATGGATTTGTAATAGAGAGAAAATATTCATGTTGTAAGAAATACAATTTGTTTTATTATTCTCTATGCTCAGCTTTATGTTAAATCGTACTCAGATTTGAACCAATTTCAATAGCTCTTGATTGATATTTCTTTTCATTTATTTGCCTTTCAAAATATATTCTTCTTCCATGTTGTTGTAATCATCTTTTTCTTCAGTTTTATCCCCTTTAGTGAGGATACTCTCTCTTATTTGACACTTGGCTTGAAGCTCTTCAAACTTTAGTTGCTCATGAGACAACTCCTTTCCTTTCATCTTCTCCTCTATGACTTCAACAATTTATTTAATTTTATCCTCTTTAATGAAGATGTCTTATTCTCCATTTTCCAATACTAGATATTTCAAGAATGCATCTTCAATTTCTTTTTCCTATTCAGCTATGTGATCTGCTTAGATAATTATTTCATTTGTTTCTTATTCTATTTTATTTGATAGAGATAGATCCACTACCACCATCTTGATCTCTTAATTAGGTGTATACCCTTGCACCTCTCTTCCATTCATCTGCATGTCTACTAAAAGACATATTTTTTCTATTATTTCTTCTCCCATTCTAATGTGGTTTTCTCTCACATTTTGAGCTCCTTTTGCAACCTCCAAGGAACAACTGCAGTTTCCTTCTTTCTCCATCCTCCCTCAAGAGGATTCTTTCATCTTGCTCTACAACTTGTTGCTCATAATATACTTTTCCAAGGTAGTCATCAAGGATTTCACCTTATTTTGGGTAACACTGATTTAAAACTTCACCACATTCATATTGTTTATCTTTACATATGATAAATCCCTCATCTTCAAAAAATTTGCCCTCTACTATAACTATTATCTCTATTGCAATTTCATCTTCAAGGATGCCTATTATGGCTTGCACCATTCTTATATATTTTTTAAAATGATTAATCTTTGATTTGCATACAGTTGATTTTCCCTTCCTCTTTACCTTCTCTATAGCTATTATTCTTTCTTGCATAGATGCCATCATGTTCTTTATCTCTATTATTTGGGCTTCTTGATCTTCGACCCATTCTCTTTGCTCATGAAACTTATCGTTTCTATATCCTATCTATTATATTTTTTTGTTACTAAGGCTTATTCAAAATCTTCTTCACTCAATTTATCTCTTATAATAAATCTATATTTATTTCTTGGAAAATATATTATTTATAACTTCACACGTTATCTTCTTCTCACTTCAATCTTTGATTATTCACAATCAACCCATTGTTACAATCCTACTCAGGATATCCACTTTTCTCAATTCTCTAACCACCCAATAATATGGTGAAGACAATGCTCAAATTCTATTTATGTACCACGTAAAAATCTACACAGATCATACCAATTTCATACCTCAAGATCTATTTTTGCACCACTTACAAACCTGCACAGATCCCTCCTTTGGTCTATCTTGTTTCTTGTTCTTTACCCACCTACACAAGATGGGTAACACTTCTATGCACCCTCTACCCATTTCACATTAAATGGAGGATGTATATTTAGTCCTCTACACACCTATACAATATGGAGAACAAATCACACGCTCTTACAATTTGACTGTTGTAATTTATCTCTCCACCTTCTACCCACTTTTCTTTACTATAGAAGACACTCCAATATGTTAACACATTCTACCCAACCCTGGTTCTAATTTGGAAGATGTCTTTACACAATTTCAACCTCTCAATTTATTGTCTACCTACGTTTTCTCTTGTGGAAAATAAACTCTTAAATATATCTCAACTCTTTTGTATGTCAATTATTTCCTCAAATCAAATAACAACCTCTACATATTATAACCACCAAATTTATTAGAATATGTTTGTAGTTAATTTCTATTCAAACTCACAAATGTGAAAAGAAACAATCACTAACAAGGAATGAAACCTTGCTTTGATACCAAATTATGCAATTGCAATTAGGGGGTCTGATGAAGAACAACTTTAGACCATGCAAACCACATAGTTAACACAATGAATAGATTGACTTGTAGTCCTATGCAGAGAAACAATATGATAAACTAAAGTAACAAGTTTTTTAACTGACTCAAATGTGGAATTACAACTTGCATGCGTGCAACATTCTAATTTTAGACTTTCATAATCATCATAATCTCAAAATGAGATGTGTTATAATTTTTCACACTCTCGGATCTATGACCTGCATAAATCTTTGTTTGAACTGATCTAGGTTTTCTCTTTCTCTAAAATACTCTAAAGACTTTCAATAACTACCAAGGAACTAATCCAAGAACTCCCAACACTCCCCTCACAAGTTTAGGGATGTGTTTATATAAATACACAATTCACTTACAATAATGCTCTCAACTACCCACTAATGCCACACTCATTAAATATAGTTAATACATCCCTAAGAGACACAATCAATAAACGATCGTAACACATTACTATGCATCACCATCATTAAATACTCAATGCATTCCCAATATCTGTAACATATCATAGGTTCCATAACATGTCACCAAGGCTCATCACGAATTCAATAATTACTTGAACAAATCACGTCTTATTGGAAATCAGCCATGTATAGGTTCCAAACAAAAAATCTTTATCGAAAAATCTATATCTTTGTGCAATAGACTAATTTTACAGATGGGCTTAAAATGAAGTCAACATGTTCCTCGTAGAATGACGAGTTACCTAATGCATGTAGCATATTTTACATTTTATGGGAAAACCATGATAATGTACTAAGATATGTTTTGAAAGATGGATTTAGAATGATGATAAGAGTGTCCCTAAAAAATTCCATGTTACCATAAGCTCTGTAACTCAATTACAATGACGTACAATTATAGATCAGGTTTTCAAGTGTTGCACTGGTTTGAAGAGACAAGGATTACCGTAGACCTATAAAAGTGATAAAAATTTACCGCAAAGCTTCTAACATTGAAGATGTGTAATCCCACTTATTACTACCCATCCTATTCATATTTTTGATTGATGCACAATTGCATGAGGCCCGAGATGCTCCTTCTTCACTAGCCTACTATTTTTTTAAAGGATAACTATTTTCTATCTAAATAAATCTTAAAGCTCCTATTCGCACTTGATATTGCCACATAATTTATTGTTAGTTTACATGATCCAAATGGCTACTCATTGCAGACCGACTACTGAATAATAAACTAAAATGGACCATAAAAATCATAGACATGCTGGAAAAAAAACTAATTAAAATCCTTGATCATGCTTTAAAAATGTTTAGTTATAATTAATTTCAAATTGGAAAGAGCTCAAATTTCATTGAAGACATAGTGATTGTTAAAACAAGGGTCGCCTAACATCTAGTCCCCGCCTCTATTGTTTTTCTTGAGGCATCCACAAATTATACTTGATAGTACATAGGCTTGAATTATATTTTTGCATTAAAATTTGTTTATTAATAATATTAAAATTAAATTTTGACAACACACAACTATGACATTTTTAATATTTTAGCTTTGATGTGTTGGTTTGGTTGCAATATATATTTTGTAATTATTTTTATTTGTAGCAAGTGGGAAGTGACAAATTTGGGAAGATATATTGACATATATGATACATTTACAAGGTTTGATTACGATATTTTCTATATTGACAAGAAAAAAGAGAGAATCTCTTAAGGGTGAATATGATGAATGAGTAATATAGCGAAATAAACTTACATATTAATATGTTTTGCATCTCATTAACATGTTTTTATAATTTCTACCAAATTTAAACATTTAGAATGGTTATGTGCTTTATATATATACAAATATGTTTATATAGCAAGTTTCCCAACATTAGTAATATTTATTCACAACTCATAAATTGTAAATTGTAATGGCCTCAAAACTTCTCATTGGCTAGAGCAAAAAAATAATTTGTTTAAACGATTGCTATAAAAATACTTTAACAAAAACTAATAACATGAAGAACTATTCATAAATATTTTAATAAGCATAAAAACTTAATTTTTAATAAATTAATTTTACAAATCCATAGGAAAAGATATAGTCACCTTAAATAAACACACATATAAACCAAGAGTGACAAGTTGCCAACCAGGTTAGTGGGGAAGTGATTTTTTGTCAATCGCATGGGGAGATGACTGGGCATTAGAGTTGGTCTTACCTCTTTCAAAGGTTTGTTTAAATGTATCAATATTTTCCCATGTTGGAATGATGACATCTAATGATTATGAATTTATCTTGACTTCTATGAGGAAAAAGTTGTATATGACAATTAGTTGAAGACCTGGTATAATTTAAAAATGTAAAACTTTTATATTAGAAAAGGGGGATTTTTTTTTAATATATTTCGTTGGATATAGAAAGTTAACCTAACATTCTTTTTTTTTTAAAATTATGTAATAAATGTAAGATTTTAAATTTTTTTGATCCAATCATTAACAATCAAATTGAAAATTTCATAATAACACTTTATGAAATATTCCAACATTTTTGGATGCTAAATTTTATATGTATAAGAATAATACGTCATTCCAAGTCTTTTAATTGGTTACAATGAAAAAAAAATGATTTTGAGTGAAACGTATAGTACCTTACGTTGATAGAGACTAATAACGACAAAAAATAATGATGAAAAACCTTAAAAAGGAAAGTTTCACTTATTGTAAGTGTTGAGTCATGTCCAAACTATAACGCAGATCCAAAGAACTCATTTTTTATGGACATTTTAACTCTTCCATATTATCTTTCTCCCTACATTAGTTTCCCCCACCAATATTTAAATGCAACTCAAGTAACAAAAAGAGAAAAAGGAGGCAACATAATTTATCAAATATTTGTAGATCAAGATTTTAATTGTGTTTTTAGTTCATAGACCTTTAAAAAACATTTAGATTCAACATGACGATAAATGTAAGCGAATGACCTTGATTTGAGGGATGATCTTATCATTGTTGTGGTCGTTATGGTAATCGACCAGAAAAAACATCTAAAAATGAAATAAATATATTAACGGATTGGCATAGTGGTGATACAGAGACTGAATCCCCACTTGTAATCTAGATCAGGTGTGGGCCCACCAACCTCACATTTATCATGTATCAAAAAAATGAGTCATAATTAATAAAACCCAACATCTTTTAATGTTTAACTATATATATCAAAATCAAAGGCTACTATCCACAAAAGCACGTAGTTTTGGTCTACGTATTTTTATATAAAAATATATAAATGAAATGTGTCTAGGCTTGGGGGTTAAAATTGAAAAAAAAAAGCTTAAAATTTGGGTTGCTTTGGCACTATAAAAGTACAGGGAAATGCAGAAAGACATTTTAAATAATATAAAAGGATCAATGGTGTTGGTGCGGTCGATGTAGAATCTCTTAATCATACAAATGTGGGAATTATATATGCCCATTTAAAACCCATAATAGATGAGCCACATGCCACCAAAAATCTTGCTTATGTCTTTGCAAAAATTAATTTCTCACTTTGCACCCCCCCACACATAAACACTTATCTTTTAGGCAAATACATACAATATATTTTTTAATTTGGGTTCACGTGAGGATTTTGATGGGGTCCCATAACCCAATCCAAAATTAAGAAAGACCAATCAAGAAAGCCAAAACAGGGACTTACCGATAGTCCTAATAAGAGATCTAATAGTTTGTAAACTAGTAAAGAAAACAACTCCATAACCATTAACCAAAAATCAACCTATTATTAGCGAAAATATAGTGGAAAGGTAGCCAACAGGGAGCAAGAAGAACCTGTCAGAAATCCACACTATACAAGAACAACAATCAACCACACCAATACTGACAAAACAATCTGTCAATCGAAGATGTCTAGTGAAGGTTATACAAAGTTAAAAGAAGCTAGATAAGGGGATTAACCATTGGACAAAGCCTATCTCTCCCTCATCTAGATGGGATGCCCTCCATCATCTATTGAGAACCATATTTCATCATTTTCTCCACATCTAATCTCAATCTTTCTACCTCAGATCTCTGACCCTTTATTTTAATCGTCGAGTCCATAAAATCTTTAGCTTTCAACATAGAAGAGTGAGGAGGGGAAACAACAGTCTCGCCCTGAAGAGAGGGGCTCGGAATCACAACATGGGCTAGCTCCTCCCTCAGTAGAGCCTCTCTCTTAGAAGAGAATGATACAACCCTTGGTAAAGAAAGACGAAGAAGCCCTGAAAGTGGGTAAAAATTTCCATGATTACGCTAAATGAAGCCTTGATTAGAGGCCCATACTTCTTCCTCAAAACCAACTATGAGTGAGTAAACGAATTCTAAAAACCCTTGGAAGAGCACCGAACAACATGATGTCTAGGAAGGTTACAACGAAAGCATCTGAAGGGAAGGCCTTTGAAGTTGAGGAACTAAGTCCAAGTTCCACGTGAAAAGGCCAACTTGATCGAGTAAAAATCAGCTTGGAAAGGTCAACAACATCACAAACTCTCAAAAATCTACTTCCCAAAGAATTTTCATTTTCAAAAATCAGCCCACATGATTGAGTAGCAATTTGATGTGCTCCTCTTTCCTCAAAATGGGCGAAAAATTGTATAATTTGATCTAGAGGTGAGTAACTATGGTTTCCACCATTGCAAGGTCAAATAAAGACAACCGGAAACAAAAGAAGAACCCAAAATTACCAAATAACCATGGTCCCAAAAACCAAACAAAGTCCCAATCGAAAAAAATTTGGAAAACAACTTGGAAGAATCCAAAACTGAGCATCAAAAAAGGAGTAAGAATGGAACTCCAAACCTTTGATGCCCATTTGACTAGATCAGAGGGTGAAATAAGGGAGCCCACACATAAACCAAACAAACACCTATTGCCAAAATCCAACTCCATATCCTAAATAGATGTAACCAAGATTTCCAGCACCAGAATCTTTGTCGAGAAAGACATGGGGACATCTCCAAGCAGGGAGGAAAGAGGGGGGAGGACGAATCAGGGGTTGAAGGGGAACGAACACCGACATTCATCCAAACCAAAATAAGAGCATCCCCATTATAACCTGGGGGAAGTAAGAAATTGCACAAATCACCACATTCATGGAATGGGTTCCCCATATTTTTGCGGTCAATGAAGATCCTTCTCTTCACGAGAGACAACCTCAGAACCTGCATGAAGGTTGTTAGGGGATACACAAAAATGAGGAGGGGACATCACAGGAGCAATGACCCTATTAACTGAGAAAACGATCAGATTAACCGTAGTAGGATCTGTCAGTAATCCCCTCTATCTTCCCATTGAAAACTCAAAGATTGTTCAATGCTCTGACTACATTTTGAGAAGTATTTGATGGCACCAACAACCGGGCCACCTCAGAACAGTTTACTAAAACCAGAAATTTTCATGTGTCTAAAACCACTGACACTTCCTTTTCCTTCCCACCGTTCTTTTCAAAGAAGTCGACGCCACTATAGGGCTTACAAGGTTTAATTAAGGCTATAGGGCAAAGCATCTCTTATCTTAGTATTCTAAGCAGGGATGGACAACAAGGGGAAAATAACTCTAGTAAGAACCTTACAGACTACTCCATAATCACCACTATTTCCTGACACCTTCTGTTGAGTAGGATTCAAGAATCCCTTATGTAACTCACACACTCTGATCTCCTCAGACTTGGGAACCAACTCTCTTTTACTGGTAAAATCTTTTGCCACTAACACCCTCACAGCTATTAGCTCCCCCTGCATTGAGGTAAACTCGATATATTTTGGCTTAGAATCATACATTGTATTTGAAGAGCCAGTTATCTTACACAGGGGACCGTTGGAGGAATAACAGGCCAAGTTTTTAATTTTGAATACACTTTTCCCTCTCATCACTGCAAAGCATTCATCTCATCCCTGCTCACAACAATGATAATGAATATATCAAACTCATTAACTTTTTTCATAAAAAAATATAAACCACAAAAAAATAAAAATTATTGTTGTGGGTATTATGTAAACATGTATCTATGTCTATTTGGGCAACACATATGGATTTGCTTAAAAACAACGCATACATATGATGCATATATCTTACTTAAATTACATTTCAATAAAAAAATATAAGGACACTAACAAAAAAAATGTACATTGCATTCGTTCAATGTTGAAAGATGATCATAATAGAGAAATACAACACAATGTCAATGACATTGTCAATGTTGAAGCTCTCCGGGTTTTTTTAAGGCACATTAAAAATATCAACATGATGTGGGCAGGGCCATTGAATGTAAAAAAAATAAGAGTATTGAATGAAGACACGCACCAAAACAAGCGACATAAGTCATTTATGGCACAAGGTTCGTTACTACCACCCCCTATGAAGCATATAAGTCATTCATGCAATGGCAACCACTTCTCCCCTTGCTTCCAACATGGGAGATGGAGGTCACGGCAAATCTGATACAACTTCTTCCCAGAGGGGTTCTCATGTTGGCACTGCTATTCAGAGTCAACCCATTAATGGATAGGCGATAGATATGACTTTGGATCCCCTGGATAACTAGGTGGTGTTGGAGCCTCATTTTACAGAGCCTTCCGCTTGGACTAGTCTGCGACCCAAGGATGATCATCTATCTACTTCCTCAGGGTCTACGGCATGTGTTTAATCCTCTTCTAGGTTGTAATGTGATTTTGAACGTTATTTACTGATGTAATATGGTTCTCAGTGTCGTGTCTTGTCCAACTTTATTTTTTTATTTTTTTAATGTTATATTCTAAACCAATATTTCATCCTCTAACGTGAAGTTTCCACTGTGAATACCAACCAACTACATTATTAAATAACTTTTTGAACTTTTATTATTTTGTATAATAAAATTATACTAAAACATTCCAATAGTAAAAAATATATATTTACTTTTGTTCAAATTATAATTAAACAAAAAAAATTACATAACATATTTTAAAAAAAAAACCCAATTCTCATATTAAAAAATAAATAAATAAAATAAACTCTAATTTTATATAAATTCATAGTCATGTCAAACATAAAAATGGCATGGATATGCACCTAACTTTGTTAAAATTAAAATGTTCGATCAAAATATCTAGCAACCATGTACAAATCTTGGCCCATTGGTGCTCTAATGAGTCATATAGATTAATTAATGTAAATATCAGTGTTAAAAGCATTCAATCTAAGCCTCTCCTCTCCTAAAATAGCTTTAAAAAGTAAGGGGGAAGGAAAAAGGCAATAAAGCCAACTCTCTTAATTGTTTTTGCTTTAATTTAAAACAAATAAATATATTGGTATTGGAGGCATGAATTTTTTTTTTCTCCCCAAAAAAATCAAATTTCCATATTATTTTTTGATTAAAATATGTTTTTATAAATAAGATTATATTTTATTAAGGGAAGTTATAGGGTTAAATTTACAGTGGTAAAGTATGTACGTTTTCTATTTGAAATGTGGTAAAGTATCTTTTATATAACGGAAATATAAGATAGTCCCATATACTATAAGTTACTTTGCAAATTATATATAAAATATCTCCCAACATCGTAGATCTTTAAAAATATATTATTATTATTATTATTATTATTATTATTATTATTATTATAATATTTAGAAAACACTTAAATATTTGTAAATTTTGACAATAACAATCACTCTGTGTATATCTTTGACTTTATTTACTCTCTCACTCTTCACCTCAAAAATTTACACAAAATACAAAAAATAAATCTCTTTTAAAATTTTATGTCCAAAATTCTATCGATAAAAACTAAACATTTCTCCAAAAACCAAATAAACATCTTCAATCTTCATAAACCATCAACATCTACAAAGAGAGAGAATTTCTTAGATGAGGAAAAACCACTCCCCTTGTCTCATCAAAGAGAAAGGATATGAAAACAATATGGTCTGCAACGAAGGTTAGACAAATTAGAATAAGGGATGGGACCACATGTGTCCCATTACATTCACACATAAAGGGAAACAAAGAATTTCTTCTCAATAATGGTGTGCCGGCTAAGCAAGCTATACAATACAAAATATCATATAAAATACAAAATATCATGTAGATAAGCAATTTGTTTTTTTGGGCAGTCCCCTGGAGTCAGACTTTGTCATGTTGGCTTAAGTAGTTGTTTTTTTTGTCATTTTTTTTTTGAAACACCAAAGGAGACGTTATACCCTTTATTCTTAGATAATTTCATATCCAATTCATTACATCTGGGAACATTTGGCATTGGACATTATGTGGTGATTACTTTCCATTGAACATTTGGTATTGGACATTATGTGGTGATTACTTTTCATTGAACATTTGTTAGTGGAAAAAAATCCTCAACAATGATTATAAGATGATTTAGAAAATTCGTGATGATTAGAGTATTAAGTTCTTTTTTGTCGTGATAATGTTTTTCTGATTCATATTTCTAAAAAAATTATCTAATTTTTTATATTTTCATTTAAATTGTTGGGAAAATAGATTTTTTTTTTTCCTTAACCAAATATTTAGATCTAAAAATCACAAAGAAAAAATTGAATTATCTTGATATTTTTTAAGGCCTTTAACGGTACAATATTGAAAATATCACTAAATAATTGCAATAATTCATTAATAATGAAAACCATTGCAATACAATGTGTTAGTAACATGTATTTATGCGCTTCAATGAATGGTCTAATGATTCATTGATATCTCTAGAATGCTAGCAAATGTTTAATAAATTCTTGTGAACAATAATGAATTATTTTCAAGTGCTCAATCATTACTAGATGTTAAATGAACTAAGGTACATATGTATTTATACACGATTTTAATTCAAATTAGGACCATACTGGTGTACTCAAAAAAATATTAACGACCATACAAATAATAAGGATGGGATTGAATTGAAGGGTGCACCTTGACCAAACGTGACCAAATAAATCCCCAAAAATGTACACTCGTGCTGGGAACATTGTTGGAGCATGATTGCATGCCCCATACAAACAACATAAGACCCAAAAAAACTATAGGAGAGAGAAAAGGAGGAGAGAGGAGGGAGGCTTGATAATAGACAACAAAACTTCCTAATAACACCTTATTTTGACCAATTTTTTAATAAATACACAAGTACCTTAGGATCATGTAATTTAACGAAAAATATAATTGGTATAAGCCATTTTAAAGTGTTTACATTTCCCACCACTTTTATGTGTTTGTGTGTGTGATATATCAAAGGGAAGACATTATATGGATACAAAATTATTTGTGTGTAAACCTCTAAAAGAAAACTTCAACGTACTTGTTGTATTGCAAGAACATTATTCTTTTTCTAAATATTTACGAGCCATCATCAATAAAGGTGATATTAAGTTCACTCCTATAAATTTGGTGATCCAGAACTCATTACCAATTAAAAAACGGACATCTTCCTCAATTATTCCTATAAAATCATTTCCAAATCCTTAATAGTCGCTAAATCAAAGTAGAGAAAAATGGGTTGATTAAAAGTCGCTACATCCTAGACAACATTATTATTGTTTGGGAAGAAATGGGATGGGCCCATGTCTCTCGACAAAGCATAATCTTCCTCAAGTTAGACTTTGAAAAAAATTATGATTGGATTGAATGGCCGTTCTTTCTCTCCGTGCTTAAAGATTTGGTTTTTTAGTGACTTATTTATAACGATGGTTCAAACTTTATTCTTAGATGCCTCAACTTGTCTCAACATCAATGGCCATAATTCCAAATGATTTAGGCATTTCAGTTATATTAAGATAGTTTTCCCTCTCGCCCCAATATTGTATGTCCTAGCTACCAAAACATTTTAATATATGCTTACTCAAAAAGTTCAACATGGGTCCATTTGGGGAATTTTCCTTATTGATCGCTCCACTCAGCTTATTAATGGAAATTTTACAAATGATTCTTTCCTCATGCTTGTAAAGAAAGAGGCCTCTTTCAAAAAGGTGTTGCATTGCCTTTATATTTTTTACAAAGCCTTTGGTTCACGCATTTAATGGGATAAAACACAATGCTACATGTAGATATGAAGCCCTTGATGGAATGGCTCAAAGATTAGCAGACTTGAAGTTTCCACAAAATAGCCTAAGATATCTTCTTCCTTCCTCGTGACAAAGGAGGAATGGGAATTACTGATATTTATAGACAAAGTACTGCTCTCTAAGTAAATGGATTGTGAGGGCTATTGGCGAGAATAAGGTTTGGAAAATTCTTCAAATGCATTGCATTTCTGTAGGTTCTCCTTATGGAAAGAATTATTATAAAATCATTGGTTTTTGCACTCTTTTGCTTACTTTTGTCTAAATCAAGATAGAAGGGTCTTTTGTTGCTAAGAGAATCTAGAAATATTTTGAAGTGGTTAACCCTTATCTCAAGTGGGTTGGTGATGATTTAAAATGTGACCTCTCTTTTAAAGACCACAATCATTGGTGCCTCCTTGTCATGACAAACACTAACCTTCCCCTAGTTGATACTATAGGTATTAAAGCTCTTCAATTGTTTAGAAAAAGAATTAGCCATGTTCAAGATTTGGCTTCTTAGATTATAGATTAGATTCCATGGCATATTCTATAAAAAATTTATAAACTATTGAATTTAGACGTGCCTTATATTTTGTATAACTAGGAATTTATGTTGGATGTCATGTTTCATAAGATGGGTATGCAACCCATAGTGTCCTGGTAGAAGGATTTGTGGTGAAACTGTAACACTACCTTCAAAAACTATTCTCTTAGACTCTTTTATCAAATCATGACTCCATTTTTTTGGGCTTTATGTAAGCTTAACAAGAGATAAAATTTGAAATCTTTGCCTAAAACATGGCTTGTTAGACTCAATAGGAATCGAAATGCCAAGCTCAAACCTAAAGTGGCACACTTTCTTTGGTATGTGGTCCATCAAGGTCTTCCTCTTGGTGAGTATTCAAACACATTGGGATCTTTAACCCCACATGATCGACCTACAACCAACCTACGACCTTTTGACACCTGTTTTGGACATGTTCGAGAGCTCAAATATCTTGACATTAGAGTCATGGCTTATTTCAGACTTATCACCTAAAACCTATCAACTTGAGAATGACCTTTTTGTGGACAAGACCTCCATATATTGCATTTTTATGGAATGTTTTTAGAGTTATAATTTTGTTTTGGCTTTGGAAGTCTAGAAATTCAACTATTTTTAACAATGAAGAGCTATTCATGTAATTATTTATTAATAATAAATTACTTGTTATTTTTCAACATTTTTGCATATCCAAGTGCAGGCATAGAAAGTGGATTTGGAATTTCAACATCTTCAAGAGATCTTCAACCATTAAGGATTTCTCCATGTACCATGAGTAGTGTCCCTCCTAACCAACCGTTACATGGTGCTCCTTCAGTAAAGCTGATTCTATATATGTTTCTCCTCCCCTCCTCCTCAATAAGATGTTAGTGTCCACCACAGTGTGGAAATACTTGTGTTGGCTTGTCTTGGTGCACTTCCCCTGTGCAAGTTGGTGAGCAAGTGGGGGGGGGGGGATTCTACATGCATTGCCTTCTGGTTAGGGAATTACAATTTCTTTCATTCCCTTAGAGGCCATTCAAGATGGGAGGGTGGTACCTAATCCTCCTTCAGCTGAGCCCTCTTCTTGGGTTGCTCATCGCCTTAAGGATGATCCACCCCCACCACCATCGGGTGTTATTACATGTAATTGAATATATCATTTGTCTTGTCATTTGATACTTTGATTATGCTTTTATGTTATCGTGTTTATGCGGTGGTTATGTTTTGTTGTTTTGAATTATATTTTATATTGACATCGATAACAAAGTGTAAATACCAACTGGTGGTATTTTTATTATAACTATTTATATAATATTATTTTTGTGAATATTAGATAAATTGATGAGCTCCAATAAATTTAATTTCACATATATAAAATTCTTTGTAATTTTCATTAACATAAGTAGATAATATTTGGAATTATTCATATATATAAAGTTGTATATGATTTGCTTTAATAGGTAAATTGTATAGATGGAGGTTTTATTTACATTGACATACTTAAATTTGAAAATAACGGATATGGAAGTAATAAATCCAAAGTAGGATATCTTAGAGTTTCAAAATTGCACAAGGGACTTTGATTTACTAGACATTGTCAAAAGAAAAATAATTTCTTGTCTCAAATACAACTAACAATTATATATGTAGTGTTTATAATAATTTAATGTAAATGTATATATTATATGTTATTATGTATAGTCACTCATGATGTAATTTAGTATTAAGGAATGTGGTGGTTATAATATTTATTCAAGTTTAAGTTTTAGTTGGGGTATTCAATGATTATAATAAGTGTTGTTGTTGATTGGACTTATCTATCACTTAAATTAGTGATATGCGTAAATTATAAGTAAAATGAATGTTGATATTTAAAAATCATTCAATATATTTTTTTTATATTTCATCAGGGACTTATAGGGGCTAATCACCATAAAATGATTTCGATAAGAACCCACCAAAATTTGAATCCTAGGGCTACAAACAATAATCAACCTTGTTTCATACAAAAATCTACCAGACTCTTAATTGGTGTAATCACGATTTGGGGGTTCGATGAAGGAAAACCTTAAACCACATAACCCACATAGTTAATGCAATGAATAAACTGAATTACAATCATGTGTATAAAAACAATATGATAAATTGAAATAACAATGTTTTTTATTGATTCAAATGAGGAATTACAACTTGCATACATAAAAAAATTTGATTACAAACTTTGAGAACCACCAGTCTCAAAATGAGATGTGTTGCAACCTTTCACACTCTCATATCTATACCCACATAAAAATTTGCTTGAACTAATCTAGGTTCTCTATTTCTCTACAATACTTTAAAGACTTCCAAGAACTACCAAGGAACCAACCTACAAACTCTCATGACTCCCGTCACAAGTTTAGGGTTGTGTTTATATAGATACATGATCTACCTACTTACATTAATGCTCTCAACTACCCACTAATGCCACAAGCATTAAATATAGGGAATACATCGCCAAGAGACACAATCATTAAATGATTGTAACACGTTATTATGCATTACCATTATTAAATGTTTAATATACTCCCATTGTCTATAACACATCACAAGTTATATAACATGTCACCAAGGCTCAGTATGAATTCTAGAATTAGTTGAACATATCACACCTTTTACAAAAATATCCATCTAAAGGTTCCAAATAAAATATCTCTGTAGAAATAATCTATATCCTTGTGCCATAAAATAATTTGATTGATGGGCTCAAAATTATGTCAACATGCTTCTTGTAGAACTATAGGTTACCATGACGCCTGTAACTATTTTACATTTTACAGGCAAACCATGATGTGGGTTGAGATATATTTTAATATATGGATTTAGAATTATGATAAGTATGTCCCTGTAAAACCACACATTATTGTAAGGTTTGTAGCATTTTTACGTTTTCACACAAATCCTAACAATGCGATAATATTATAATTGACAGATGTGTTCCTTAAATCATCTCCATGCTTCCAAAAAATTTATAAGTTACCGCAAGCTCTATAGCAATTACGGTCTTGTATGATTTTAGATTATATTTTCAAGTGATGCACTGGTCTAAGGAGCCAAGAATTAACACAATCCTATGAAAGTGATCCAAAATTACCACAAAGTTTCTAACATCAAAGATATGTAATCCCACTTATTTCTAACCATAATATTCATATTTTTGGTTGAGTAAAGATTGCATGAAGCCCTAGATATTCTTGTATCATACACTTGGAGTAAGAATTGTGTAAGCATAGTGCTTAAAAACTTATGCTAGATGGTAGAACCATCCTTTTGACTTGAAACATAAACCATGGTTTGCCTTTCCACCTTGTGAGATACATCAAAATCTTTTCATTCAATTCCACCTTTCTTTTCTAACCAAATATTGAACCATAAATAATTCTCCTCCACTCATCTCTAATCAGCCTTTTCCTTATCTTTCCCATTATTGGGTCACAATATTTCCATCTCCTCTAATTATACCTTTCTCTCCATTTTTTTCCTCTTGTGGGACTTGATCCACCTATATCTGTTCACCTCCACCAAGTTTTATTCATGATAGTACTAAAATATAATATAGGTTTACACCTTTTATAATCTGACTGCCTCCACTAAAAGCCACTATGGCTTTGTTCATCATTTCTTCAATCTACTATCAGATTCTCAAACCAACTACCTTTAGTTGATTTCAACTCTTCCTATCTCATTTTAGTTTCTATCTTTACTCATGCTTCCATTTTCATATTTTGAATCCATAAATATTTCCTATCTCTTTTTAGCTTCCATATTTACTCATGTTTCCACCTTCATGAATCCCAAAATATTTTCCTATAACTTCCACCGTTATTTCCATTATAGTCTTCATGTGATCTTTTGTTGTGACACTATCCACTGAAACATTCCCACACTTCTGGTCTACACTCTTGTTCACCTTCATTTATGCAGAAATACTTTGTTTCTCCACATAACCAATTTGGTTCATCTGCTTAATTACACTATACATCTTCACACACTCCATACCTTATAAATTCTACTTCCTCCTACATACAACCAAACATGTTTGATGTGCAAACTCAATGTTCCTATTTGGAAGAATATCTATCCTCATAACTGCACAATATTTTCTCTTGATTTCTATCACATAATGTTTTATGTTCATCCATGCTTTGCCTAATACATAGGAAAAATACATCCACAATCTTCATCTCTTTATATTTCTCTAATCCATCACTAGATTCTGTGACTTCATGTCACCTACATTTATTCTCTTTCTCCTGAAGTTTTTCTACGTTAACTCTTCCTATATTAATTCACACTTATTATTAATACATTCTAACACTCACACAATCATATGCATTTATTTTCAAAGAGTTTCTCTCCTACTTAATCCACTTCCTTTTCAACCTTTTTTATTTAGCTCGCAAGATAAAGGTTTCACCACGACTATGGGCACCACAAAAATTACCCATCCTTGCTACCACCAATTCTAGAATGTTCCTTATGTTATTTTTTTTTGTGACTCTAGTTTCAACTTTAAATAGATCTACCACTTCTACTACAACAACCTTCACTTTTGCAACTTCAATATGTAAGATGAATTCAAAAAGTTCATCTCCCTCTTCACTCTCTACATCCTCTTTTGTGTTCAAACTACAATCTATATCTGAATCTATACCTATATCTAAATATAATCTTTCAAACATACATTCAATCACCTTCATCCCTTCTAGAATTAAGATATGATCTTCCTCTTCTCTATGATCAAATATGGGATATGTTGACCAAATTTGGCCCTATAGGTCAAATTGGGACCCCTATAAGTAAGCACTTGATTTTTAGGTGTTTTAGGGGTATAATATATATTTATTAAGGTTTATTATAGGTCATTTAGTGTGATTTCATGTTATATTAGCCTTGGTCATTAGTCATTTTAGTCCTTATATCATTTTGAGTCATTTGCAAGTCAAAATAGGCAATTAAATGAGTTATATAGCCTCCTAGGGAAGTGTGAAAGAGTAATACAGGTGATACCACATGAAATATGTCCTAATATACCTTAATTAATTGTTCATAACTAAGATTGAAAGGTTCTTTAGAAAAAAGAGTAGTTTTCTTGGGAAAAGAGAAGAGTTTTGCACTTGTATGACCTATGAGGAAAGGTGACACATGGGAGAAGGTCATGGAATGACTCTTCATCTTCCTAAAAATAATATCAATGATTTAAATTCTTTTTAAGTGCTAAAAATGTCCCAAAACCATTCTTCTCCTTTCATTCCCTTTTAGACATGTAGAAGTGAGCAACAGGTTTGTGCTTGGTATAGTCAATAGAAGAGATTCCAAATCAAAAACCTTTGAGAGATGATATTAAACTCAGGTATCTCCATTTCCATAAAAATATTTCCAATATTGGTCAGCCATGATTTACGAACCATCCTTTACAAGCTGACTGTGTTTTTGTGCTTACCAATCTGTGTACCCTATAGGTTTTGATCTTGTTTGGGAAAGTCCGTACAATCCAGATGTTAAGGTTGACTCAAAAGGATTTCGGATACCTTATAAAATAATATTAATTCTTTTTTTTATTTTCCAGTGTGTTTTTATAAGCAAATCATCTCAAGTTTGTAGACTGCTCTTATTTGGGATGACAACCCAGTTTTCCACCATTTTCAAATCTTCATGTTTGATAATGGTTAAAAAGCATCATGATAGTTCACTTATATTTCTTAAATTCTCTCTTTATTCCTTTTACCTTCTAACGTTAGTCTCCAAATCAATCTTCATAGTGTGTAAGCTCATATGCCACACAAAGAATCACTTGTTACCCTACTTGCTCTGTAAAAGGTGTTTTTAAGAAGGATTTCGCATTGAAAATGGGGTTTGAAAGTTTGATTAAATATTTTAAACATCCTAATGTTTCATTCCAATATAATGTTAAGATTTCAAGTGACTATGAAAGAAAAAGCACACCATACATGGTTCCAACTCACTGTCTCCCTGCATATATAAAAATGCTCATCTACAGGTGCCATGGAGGGGAGAGTTCATGTTGAAAAGAAGTTATTAACACTTTTTTTAGGTGATTATTTATGTGGATAATGTATCTTTATGTATGTAAATAAGATTATAACCCTTTTAAGGCCAAATACTATGCCCATCACACCAATCCTGCTCATTGCCTGCAAGTAACTTAACATACACCTACAGGTGGTACCTCATAAGCATCAATCATGTTGTAAGGGTGTAGTTGAGCTGAACAAGATCCTTGTTAATTAAAGGAGCCTATTTGAAACCTTTGTAAAAGGACCAAAATTCATTAGAACTCATACATCTTGTAAACTTTCTAAGTTTTCATTTACTACATGTATATAAAATATGTACCTATAGGGGTATTGGCAGAGATATAGAAGTACCTATATGAAGAATATTAGATAGGTTTAAAATATTTTTAAGTCCTAATATGTTATTAATAATCATGGTAGACTCATGTAAAGGATGGATTGACAAATGGAAGTTGGGAACCATGCTCAAAATAATAATGATTGTGTTCAGGCCCTTTATCCCTAAATTGAGAAAACATAGCACCTAGATCTTTTGAAGAGGTCTCATAAAAATGTTATTTTGAGTTTTGATCACTCCTAGTGATTTCACCTTGTAGCCTATATATAGGAGAGTAACTATGCAAAGTTTTTAGGGAAAATAACTTAAGGAGGATGATTGTTGAGAACCTTAAAAATTCACTTTCATGTACTAAACTTAGGCAGTGAAATCTATAGGAAAGAGCTCCAAATAGACCCTTAAACCAAAGTTACAAACCTAGACTATGTCACCATGGTTGAGTGTTTACAAATAGTTGAAAGTAGTTTTTATGACCTAATATTTCATCTAAATAGGTCAGAACACTATATTTTAAGTCTCATGTATACCTACATGTGTACCTTCATAAGAAAGTGCTCGCCTATAACCAACCTAAGGTGTATGCTTGAGAAAGTGTTTCCTTCTTATGGTCCTAAAGAATAATCAAATAGATCATGATATGAACCTTTTTTGGATGAATACCATTAGGAAAGGTTGGTATTTTGAGGTTTCAATGATAAAGGTAACCTACAGGACCCCTCACAGTTAACTATAGTTGACTGTGAAGAATAGAGAGCAGAAGGATTGAGCTTCTTGAAGTAAATATAGCTCAAACATGGAATGAATAGGTCCAAAAACTTACCAAATGATATTGGAAGGTGTCATAGAGACTAATGCAAGGTTTCAAAGGTCTAATCCATATATGGTCATCTACATGTGGGCCTTATTTTGGAATAAAACATAGTCATAGTTGTATAACACTCAGTCTTGACTAAGTAAGTTGTATGGGGAAGTACATGGAAGGTTAGATTAATTAATAAAGGTTGGGACACATTTACTAGGATAATTATAGTCTTTGTATACCTTTATATCATGTAAATATGGGAGGTTAAAGGCTCAATATAAACATCACATGGTCCACTTGGGAAAGCCCTACACACAATACTTTTTATACAGTATATTTTGGGTTTTAAGGGAGTTGTAAGGTTAGATGACCTAAAAAATTGGTACAAAGGGTCTCCATAAATTTTATAAACCTCTCAAATATTCATATTGTCTGATAAAATAGGGGGAGTGCCCTCTATTTTGTCTCAAACAGAGGGCACTCCCTTGTGAATGAACCTTACAGATTTGAAGAGTAGGGATGAAAGGTGATCCAAGGAGCTAAGTGGAAATTTATAGGAGGTTTAGGAAGCTTTATAACACCTATGAAAACATGAGAAACCAAAAAATAAAGTGTGAATCTCAATAAGGTATCCCAAACCCTCAATTATGTAGGTAGACCTAGTATGTAATTGCAGTTTAGGCCTAGAAACCAAATGGGGAGTCAACTTCTTTTCCAACCTTGAGTAAGATTTATAACCAAATGGAACATGTGTATAAGGTCATTTCAGATGTGTAAAAGTATAAATAATGTAGAGGAATCACAAATGGGTCATCTTTGGGCTCAAAACCAACTCAAGCACGTGTAAATTGGAGAAAAGAGCTCGATAGGAGAGGTTGGGAAGAGGCATTTCTGAAATCCTTCCCCTTAATTCAAATCATTAGATCTACTCTAATCTATTTTGTGACATTAAAACAAGGCTAAATCATGAAGTATTTTTTATGAGCTAGAATGACAAATCCTACGCAACTTTTCATGAGTTTCATGACTTGGAGTGACACTTGTGCTTCCTGACCTTGCATGGTTCATTTCACATCTTTTTTGTCATGCATATGTAACTCCTTTTCTCATATTAACAAGTGTCCTTGTGACCTTTGGCCTTCTCTCTTCTCCTCTCTCTCTCTCAAGTATTATAAGAACTAACCTTTTTGGCCTTTGTAACTTATGCTTCACCTAAGTATGGAAAAGCCCTAATAATTTGCTTATAGTTTGATCAATAAGATTACTAATTTTTACCTCTTCCATAACTTTTCATAATATGTTTACTTGGATGATTGATTTTACTTAGTGACAACTTGTTTCCTTAGCATTGTTGTTTCATTCTCTCACCTATTTGCAGTTGGAAAGCTTCTTCTTTTAGGGCATGTGAAGTGTTATAAGAAGTGTCAAGGTTGAGTGAGTTAGTCTATTCACTTGTGCCATTCAATTCCTCTTGTCTAGTCCTCCTATCCTAAACATTCATCCATAACCTCATAATGTAATATTGATGTGAGAAGATGCAATTGGAGAAGTATATGTTTAGTTAGTCTCTTGGTTTCATGTGTAACATGAAGCTGGTTGGTAGTCATCAATAAATTTGGTGGATCACCTCCCTTAGAATAGTTTGCTTTCAGTTTTCTGTCTCCCTTTTCCTTCACAAAGTTTAGGTGTAGTAGTGATTCAAAGTGGTACATCAAGGGAGTTAGCCTTATCTATAAATTGACCTCATTAATAGGCTACCCACGAGCCTAGAGGTGTTTCAATTGTGCCACTTAGATGAGGAGAGCTGAGACATATCCTCAAAAGGTGAAAATCCAAGTGATAATATGATCTTCAGACCTTATTATCACATTCACCATGTTCACATACTCTGCATGTTCCTCATCTTCTACAAATGAAAGATATTCTTTCTTTACATCTGTATCATATTCAATCACTTGCACATATTTAGTCTCCATGTCTATGTCTTTCAAAATATACTTTTTTGCTCTTTCCTATGCTAAATCTTTTTTCCTTGTACTAATAAATATTTTGTCCTTGTACATGTCTAGATCAAATGATTTTGGCGCTTCATGGCTCCACTATCTTCCTCAACTTTTTGTAATATAGTTTCAAAAACAACATCCAACTCTATTGATAGGTAGTCTCTACCATCAATTTCACTTTTTGTGAGAGCTTAAATGAAACCTTTTATCTCCGCAACTTCTTCATTCCATATTAATTCAACTAGATTATTTTCTTCATTTTGGAAAAAAAAATCCAAGTGTCTTATCTCCCTCATTTGATACACATGTATTAGCATACTAAAAAACATGTATTAAATTAATATTTGGATCTTAAGAGTCCTTTTATGCCTTCCCTCCAATCATTTCTCTATTGCATCCTTATTCATTTTATCACATTCTTTGGCTAATATAAAAATCATCTAATCCTCTCTTCTTTTCTTCTCTTCAACCTTATGTTGATTGGTACTCTTTTCATTCATCTATGTTAACATCAAATGTGCGCCATGTGAAACTAGCATTGCATTCTCCTTCTCCTCATTCTCACCTTATTCTAGTTTTTTATCATTTTATCTTCTCTTTTTCACACATGAGTTGACGTGGAAATTAACTACTATACTTCTTATTCACAAACATCTCTAAGTGCAACAAGCTTTTGCTTGATATTTATTTTCATTTCTTTGCCTTTCAAAAGATATTATTCTTCCATGTTACTATTGTAATCATCTTCATCTTTATTTGTATCCCCTTTAATGAGGATACTCTCTCTTATTTCACACTTGGCTTGATGATCTTAAAACTTTAGTTATTCATGAGACAACTCTTTTCCTTTCATCTTCTTCTTTATGCCTTCAACAAGATGCATTGTTGATTCACTATTATTTCTACCATTTTATTTAATTTTATCCTCTTCAATGAAGATGTCTTCTTCTACCATTTTCCAATACTAAATATTTCAAGAATGCATCTTCAATTTATTTTTCCTAATCAACTATGTGATCCTCTTATATCATTATTTCAATTGTTTCTTATTTTATTTTCTTTGGTAGAGATATATCCACTACCACCATCTTGTTCTCTTAATTAGGTGTATACCCTTGCACCTCTCTTTCATTCATATGTATGTCTACTAAAAGACATATTTTTTATATTATTTCTTCTCCCATTCTAATGTGGTTTGCTACCACATTTTCATCTCTTTTTGAAACCTCCAAGGAATGACTAAAGTTTCCTTCTTTGCTTTCTCCATCCTCCCTCAAGAGGATTCTTTCATCTTTCTCTACAACTTGTTGCTCATAATATCCTTTGCCAGGGTAGTCATCAAGGATTTCACCTTACTTTGGGTAAAACTAATTTAATCCTTCATCACATTCATATTGTTTATCCTTACATATGATATATACCTCATATTCAAAAACTTTACCCTCTACCACAACTATTATCTGTGTTACAATTTCATCCTCAAGGATGCCTATTAAGGCTTGCACCATTCTTATATCATTTTTAAAATTATTAATGTCTGATTTGGGTACTTTTATTTTCCCTTCCTCTCTACCTTCTCTAGAGTTATTATTCTTTCTTGCATAAACACCATCATGCTCTTTATCTCTGTTATTTGGGATTTTTTCTCTTCAACCCATTATCTTTCCTCACGACAACTTGTCATTTTCATATCCTATCTATTTTATTTTTTTATTACTAAGGTTTGTTCAAAACCTTACTCAATTTATCCCTTAGATCAAATCTATATTTATTTCTTGGAAAATAAATTATTTATAACTTCACAAGTTATCTTCTTCTCACTTCAATATTTGATTATTCACAATCGAACCACTATTACAATCCTACTCAGGATATCCACTTTTATAAATTCTATAACCACCCAATAATATGGTGAACACAATACTCTAATTTTATTTATGTACCATGTAAAAATCTACATAGATCATACCACTTTAACACCTCAAGATGTATTTTTTCATTACTTATAAACTTTCACATATCTCTCCTTTGGTATATCTTATTTCTTGTTCTCTATCCACCTACACAAGATGAAGAACACTTCTACGCACCCTCTACCCATTTTACATTAAATGAAGGATGTATCTTCAGTCCTATCTAATAGGCTATCATTATAACTCTCATTTATCCAATCAATGGATTGGTGTCATTTTCTACCAAGGCCAATGTCCAAAGCCTATATACAATGAGATTGTTGGATATTAAATTTTTACAGTTCACTATTCAAGGGTTTTACTTCTGTTGTGATGTCTAAATACTAAAAAAAAAAAAAAACTAAAAACTAAAAACTAATTCTATTTTTCATAAAAATAAATCTAAAAGGTTTACTAACTAAAGATCTTCTATTGACATTCATACCATCAACATCCAAAACTTAAACATATGGCATAAGACATATGATGTCCTCACTCAACTTACCTAGCTAGGTAGGACAAGGTGATATTCCAAAATCTAAGAATGTTATCTACTATCACTTAAATGACTTCTCACAAATTTTAAATATGAGATAGGTTAACAAACTTTACTTGCTATGAAATTGAAAGACATAGTCTTGCATTGAATTGAAATAAATCTTGCATGTAATCAAAACACACTTGCATTAAAGGAAATTCACACTTGCTTTTTAAAATGAAATCAAACTTGCATTTGAAAAGGAAATTCACACTTAGATTCAAAATAAATCACTCTTGCATATAAAAGAAAATTATACTTTGTAGTAAATGAATTTATACCCGAATTAAAGAAATACTTCTAAACTATAAACTAAAAAGTATCAATTTGCCCTGATATTTGGAGAAAAGTGGGCCTTTGATCCTTCCTCAGAATAGGAACTACTTTACTGAGTAATGAAAAGGAATGATGAACTTTATTTCATTATCAAAGGAACATATACATATATGCAAAACTACATTGAGATGCTTCTGATTTCTAACTTCGATAGCTTTCTAATGCATCCACTAATTGCTAGCTTTTTCCAATAATTTGGAATGAGAAGGAGATATGTATTTAAGCACATCTCAACATCTATTCATAGAGTATGAAATTTGGTGATCTAAATGTTAAATTTGCTTATTCAAAATATAGACAATCTAAGAATCAAATCCCATGCTTCTTCCTCCATTTGAAAAAGTGTTGATTATCTAAGGATTACACATGCATGACATGAAACAAAAAATGCCTAACCTTTTTAGAAAATAAATACAAATGTACCTTTGCCATACAAATCCATGTCTATCTCCTAGATTTTTCCACGTGTCTTGTAGGGATAAACAAGTCTAAGAAGATAGGTTAGTTGATAACAATTCATATTTTATTAAAAAAAATTATTCTGAAAAGTGTCATTTATTGGTTTTCACCTTTCAATATATTTTATTTTTAATATATATTTTTTATTTTCTCATTTTTGTTTTTATTTTTTAAATTTTGAAGGGAGGAGAACTGCCATTTGTTGGTTTTTAGCACTCTTGATTTATTGGATGTATGTTGTAAAGATCATTTAGCCTTATTGGAAGAACCAAGTTCTTCCACAAGGTCAAATTGGTCTTGATTCTACTCAATAAACTCCTCTTTGATGAGAGGTCTTTTGCACACCTTAATTATGTGACCATTGGCCAAAATTATCTTATTATCACCATTGATTGGTTGAAGCTGGATAGAGCCATTACTGAAAATGGTTTTGATTAGGTATGGTCCCAACCATCTTATCCTAAGCTTACCCTTAAAATGCTATAATTTAGAATCAAATAGAAGTGCCCAATCACCCTCTTGAAATTATCTTTCTTGAATGTAAGTATCATGCCACTGCTTTCTAATCTTTGGATCATGTTGGTTTGAATGAGTGCATCCATTTTTAGTTCATCCAACCCTTTTAATTGCATTATTTTTTGTGTGCTTCATTAAGATCAATTCCCATATTAGCTATTGTCTTCAATGTCTATAATTCAAATTCTATTGGTAACAAAAGTTTATTATCATACAAAATTTCATATAGAGAGAATCTTGTAGTTGTCTTCCATGTTATATTATATGCCCAAACTAATTCAAATACTTTATCTACCCAATCTTTTTTATTGTTGTTCACTATTTTGGTTAAAATATTTTTTAGCTCTTGGTTGGTGACCTCCACTTGTCCATTAACTTAGCGATGATATGGTGAAGATTTCCTATGATTGATTTGGTACATCTCTATAAAAATCCTTGATCATGTTGGACATAAATTGAGGCCCTTGATCTGAAACAATAGATCTAGGAGTTCCAAATATCAGCATGATCTTATGGTATAGGAAATCAGCAACCATTTCTTCCCTAGCAAAGATGAGTGCCTGCACTTCATCCCACTTGGTAATATAATCAATGCATACTAATAAATATTATTTTCCTTGAGATGGTGGGTTGATTGGTCCAAAAAAATCCAAACCCCATTTTTCAAATGGTTATAAACTTATTTGAGGATGAAGAGGCATTTCAAAGGATAGAGTAGGATTACCCATCCTTTGGCAAGGATCACATTGCCATACAAACCTTTTGATAGTATTATAAAGATATGACTACTAATAACCTACACCAAAGATCTTATGAATGATTATTTTTGCTTAATAATGTCCTCCTCCTAGTTCACTATGGCATGTTCTTATGATGTCATACACTTCATATTTTCTAACACATCTATGAAGTACATGAATAGGTCCAATTTTAAACAACATGATTTTAAACCATTTGAAATGAGAATTAGCTCTAACCAAATATTTTATTTCTTTAGAGGTGAAGGAATGAGGGAAATTCCCTGTTCTCAAGTAATTTTTCATGTCTATAAATCATGGGGAGTATGTGGAAATAGAAAATAATTGTTCATCTAGAAAAGAGTCTTCCACAAGTTCATCTTCATCTGTAGTGATCAATCTAGATAAAAAGTCATCAACAATATTATACTTTATAGGTTTGTCTATAATGGTAATGTCAAACTCTTACAATAATAATATTCATCTAATTATTCTCCCACCTACTACTATTTTATTAAGTACTTAATAGCTGAATGATCTATATAGATAAATACTTGATAATCAGTAATGTAATGCCTAGATTTGTTTATAACATAGACAACAACAAAAAATTCTTTTTCTGTGGTAGTGTAATTCTTCTCTATGGGAGTAAGATTCTTGCTGATATAAGAAATGGCATACATTTTTCCATCATCATCATCTCTTTGTCTTAAAAATTCTCCAAATGCATTATTAGAAGCATCAATATAGATATGAAAAGGCTTTTCCCAATTAGGTCCTTTCAAGATTGGAACAGTCATGAGTTTGTTCTTTAATATTTCTAAATCTTTTTGACATTTATCATTCCATACAAATTCACTATATTTTATTAACAAAGAAACATAGGGACAACTATCTTGTTGAAGTCTTCAATAAATCTTTTGTAATATCGTACATGACTGAGAAAACTTTTAACATTAGTTTGTGTTAATGGAATGGGGAGGTTAGAAATTATCTCAATATTTTTGGGATCTACTTTTATTTCTTTAGAAGAGATATGGTGTACTAAGACTATCCCTTCATCAACCATTATTATGCATTTCTCATGACTCAAAGATACTTGATGTTCCTCACATCTAGTAGGTACTCTATCCAAATTGTTCAAAGCTTCATCAAATGTAGTACCATGGATAGTGAAATCATCTATGTACACTTTCACATAATCATTTGTAAGATTATAAAATATGGATAACACTACTCTCTAAAAGGTAGTAGATGCATTGTAAAATTCAAAAGGAAGGATTGTATAAGCATATGTTCCATAGGGGTAGGTAAATGCAGTCTTATCTTGATCTTTAGGGGCTATTTTGAATTGATTGTATCCAATGAAACCATCTAAGAAGGAAAAATATTATTTTCCTGCTAAATTATCTAAAACTTAATCAATAAAAGGCAAGGAAAAGTAGTCTCTTATAGTGGCTTTGTTTAGTTCTCTATAGTCTACACAAACTCTCTATTTCTCATTTTTTTTAGGCATAATAAATACAGGTGAAACCCAATGACTATTAGATAAGGGATAGATAAAACCAACTTCCAATATTTTTTCTATTTCCTTCTTAACAATTTCTTTCAAGGTTGGGTTAATCCTCCATTGTGGTTATCGAATTGATCTAACATTTTCAGTGTAGATGTGATGCGTACAAACATTAGGATGTATTCCTTTCATGTCACTATAATCCCAACCAAAATATTTTGTGTTGTACCAATACATCAAATACTTTTCTTTCCTACTAATCAATTAACCAACTATTGATGTTTAACAGTTTGTCAAGTTGAATTTTAATTTGTTTAGTGCTTGGAATAATGGAATTTGACTATTTATATTCACTCATCAAGGCATTCAATGGACATGTGTATGGTAGTAACATGTGAATGTGGCTATATCCTTGTAATTTTTTTTACTTTTGGAAAGCATATTGATAAATGGATAATGAAAATCATGTAAAAATGAATTATGTCCGCTTTGAGCCCAATCAACTATGGCTTGTTGAATGTCTTGTAGACTAGATAACATGTTTGGTGGTCTTATGCCATTGTATTGATTCTTAATAATGGGTATGGATTCTTCCCATTCATGATTTTTCATATTTGGAGCATAGCTATCAGTCTTCAAAGCTAAACAACTAGTCTTTGGAGCTAAACAACTAGTCTTTAGAGCTAAGCTACTAATCTTCAAAGCTAAGATTTCAGACTTCAAAGTGTTAGGTTGTGGAGCTAAAAGCTTCACCAAGGAGCAAACTCAAACAGGTTCGGGTCTACACAGACACCGGCGTCGGTCAGGAGCGACCGACGTCGGTTAGTTGCAGTTACAGAGGCGCCGACGTCGGCAGTAGGGTCGGCCGGCGATGGTCACAGGCGAACAGGCAGGAACCGACGTCGGTTACCTGTGTGTCCAGAAAGCGATTTCCGAGGACAGAAGCGAGTGTTTTCATGATGAGTTTGAGTTGTAGACTTAAGCTCGCGTCTCTATTGTTGGCAATATTATTTTTAGAGTCCTTGTTCAAGAGGCTTAACTGTTTGTTGTAAGAGCATGCTCAAGTTTCCTATTTCTATATGTAGGAAAGATCTTCTTAGCTTAGTGTGTGGAATAGCATGAGTAGAACATTGTGAATGTTTGAAGGACAGTACTGAGTTGCATCAATCCAGGTTGTTGGATTTGATTGTACTTGAGAGAGAGCTCTTGAGGAATAGAGATCTAGTGAGAGATCTTGTGTGCATCTGAGAGAGGTGTGGAAGAACGAAGTTTCTTCAATTGTATTCCTATTGTAAAGAGTTTTAATACAAGTTTTTAAGGTGTTTTCTTGTATCTCTTGTTCTGTGCTATTTATCATTTTAGTTACTTATCTATCTGATTTATTTCCGCATTTATTGCTTTCACAAGTGTAATCCATTGTTGGTTGATCCCCAACAAGTGGTATCAGAGCCCAGGTTCACTAACAGGTGGTTCAGATATGTGTAGTGTGTTTGGATTACAGGTTGCTCACAGGGGCATCTGCAGGGATTTCTGTTTGAGTGGGAGAAGCAATGGCAGAAGAAAGTAAGTTGAGAATGGAAAAGTTTAATGGCAAGAACTATCAACTCTGGAGAATGCAGATAGAGGACTATCTGTATCAGAAGGATCTTTACTTACCGTTAGGTGGGATAGCAAAGAAGCCCAAGGACATGGAGGATGAAGAATGGGAAGTTCTTGACAGAAAGGCTCTTGGGTCTATAAGGCTGAGTCTTGCCTCCACTGTGATATCTAATTTGTCACAGGCAAAAACTACGGTAGAGTTAATGACTACGCTAGCAAATTTGTATGAAAAACCCTCAGCTTCAAATAAGGTATATTTAATGAAGCAGTTATTTAATTTGCATATGCAAGAAGGTGGATCTGTTTCTAATCACCTGAATGATTTCCATGGTATTGTTAATCAGTTAAGTTCAGTCAATATTGTATTTGAAGATGAAATAAAAGCTCTTTTAATATTATGTTCTTTGCCTGAAAGCTGGCATGGCTTGGTAATGGCAGTTTCTAATACTGCTTTTGCTTCGAATATTTTAAAAGTAGAGGATGTGGTTAGTGTTATCTTGAATGAGGAAATTCGCAGGAAAAGCACAGAAGAGACATCTAGGAACGCTTTAAATCTCGAGAGCAGGGGAAGGCAAAAAGAAAAGAGCAAGAGGAGATCAAGATCTAAGTCTAAGGGAAAAGGCAGATCCAAATCCAGGAATGGCAGAAGGCCACAATGCTGGAACTGTGGAAAGTTGGAGCACATAAGCAGAGATTGCTGGTCAAAGCCTAAGGAGGAGAATCAGCACGAAGGAAAGGAAGAGACAAAGGTTGCAGGTATTGCACAGGATGCTCTTATTTTCTCTTTGCATAATAATATAGAATCTTGGGTATTAGATTCTGGTGCATCTTTCCATGCTACCCCTAACAGAGAATATTTCAGTGACTATATCCATGGAGATTTTGGAATAGTGTATTTAGGGCATGATGAGCCTTGTAAGATTATTGGCAAAGGTAAAGTGCAGCTGAAGATGCAGAATGGCAACACATGGGTGTTGAGAGATGTGATGCATGTTCCTAGTTTGAAGAGAAATTTGATTTCCGCAGGTAAGCTAGGTGATGAGGGTTGTACAGTAACTCTCACAGCAGATTCTTGGAAGGTGACCAAGGGTGCACTTGTTATGGCCAGAGGTAAGAGAGAAGGTACTCTCTATTTGTGTAATTGTGTTACTAACAAATCTCCTTCAGTTTTATCTACTTCAGATGTGGATGCTAAATTGTGGCACTCAAGGCTTGGCCACATGAGTGAGAAGGGGATGTCAATTCTTAAGTCTAAAGGTATGCTTTCAGATTTGAAAAGTATGGATCTAGAATTTTGTGAGCATTGTGTATTTGGAAAACAGAAAAGGGTTAGTTTTCTCAAGACTGGGTCTACTAAGAAAAGGCAGAAGTTGCAGCTTGTTCACACAGACGTGTGGGGACCGGCTCAGGTAGCCTCTATTGGCGGATCACGGTACTATGTTACATTCATAGATGACGCCACAAGAAAGGTATGGATCTACTGTATTAAAAAGAAATCTGATGTTTTTGAGACTTTTAAGATTTGGAAAGCCATGGTTGAGAATGAAATAGGCAGAAGATTAAAGTGCTTGAGATCTGATAATGGCGGTGAGTTCTGCAGTCTTAAGTTTAACTGGTATTGTTACACTCATGGAATCTGAAGGCAAAGGACGGTTCCAAGGACACCCCAGCAGAATGGTATTGCTGAAAGGATGAACAGAACTATCATGGAGTGTGCAAGATGTATGAGATTGCATGCAGGGTTGCCCTTAGAGTTTTGGGCAGAAGTAGTTGACACCGCAGTGTACCTGATTAACAGAGGACCCTCTACAACTCTGGATGGTGGAATTGCAGAAGAGGCATGGACAGGTAAAAAGGTAGATCTCTCATATCTCAAAGTTTTTGGTTGTGAAGCCTTTGTGCACATAGATAAGGAAAATAGAAAGAAGCTTGATGCTAAGTCTATGAGGTGCACGTTTATTGGCTATGGCTCAGATGATTTTGGTTTCAGATTTTAGAATCTAGGAACTAACAAGGTAATTAGGAGCCGTGATGTTGTTTTCAATGAAAGAGTGATGTACAGTGATCAGATAAGGAAGCTAGATCAATCTGGGCAGAGCAATGGTGAATTGGACGAAGTAATGGTGTAAAATGAGCTCGCGGGAAAAAGAAATAATCACTTACAGGAAAACACAGAGACCGACGTCGGCAGGTTAGGAACCGGCGTTGGCAGTACAGAAACCGATGTCGGTCATACAGAGACCGACGTCAGCAGACCAGGAACTGACGTCGGCCAGGAAGAACCGGCGTCGGCCAGTAACAGGTCTACAGGTGGCCGAGGTCGGTCACTGTCAGAAAATTTGGGTGGACAGCGTGTTGAGAACGAGTCCAAGACACCCATCAGGAGATCTGAAAGGATAAGTAAGCCTCCAATTAGATATTCTCCTTCCTTATATTATTTATTGCTAACCGATGGTGGAGAACCAGAAAGTTTTGAAGAAGCACTACAGGTGGAGTCCAGGAGTAAGTGGGAGCGTGGCATGGTTGAGGAGATGGAGTCCTTAAGAGAGAACCAAACATGGGATTTGGTTGAGTTGCCAGCTGGTAAGAGAACACTGAAGAACAGATGGACCTACAGGTTGAAGGAAGGTAAGGATGGACAGATGAGATATAAGGCCAGATTGGTTGTAAAAGGATTTGCACAAAAGCCAGGTATTGACTTTGGTGAGATTTTTTCTCCTGTTGTTAAGATGACTTCTATAAGGGTTGTATTGTCTTTGGTTGCTTTTGAGGATTTGCATCTTGAGCAGCTAGATGTTAAGACAACGTTTCTTCATGGAGATTTGGATGAGGAAATATACATGGAACAACCAGAAGGATTTGAGGTCAAGGGTAAGGAGAAGTTTGTGTGCAGGTTAAAGAAAAGCTTGTATGGCCTCAAGCAAGCTCCTAGGCAATGGTACTTAAAATTTGACAGGTTTATGACTGAGCATGGCTACAGTAGGTGTCAATCTGACCATTGTGTATATTTCAAGAGATTTGATAATGGTAGATATATGATTCTATTGTTGTATGTAGATGATATGCTGGTTGCAGGATCTCACATGCAGGATATCTCTGAGCTTAAGGTGAAATTAGCTCAAACGTTTGCTATGAAGGATTTGGGAGCAGCAAAGAAAATCCTTGGCATGAGCATTAAGAGGGACAAAAAAAATCACAGGTTGATATTGTCTCAAGAAGATTATGTGGACAAGGTGTTGAAACGGTTCAATATGCAGGATGCTAAACCGGTAAGCACACCTTTGGCTAGACATTTTAAGTTGAGTAAAGAACAATGTCCTAATTCACATGATGAGGTAGAGTACATGAGTAAGGTTCCATATTCTTCCGCAGTAGGAAGTTTGATGTATGCAATGGTGTGTACTAGACCGGATATTGCCCAAGCAGTGGGAGTAGTAAGCAAGTATATGGCCAATCCAGGAAAGGAACATTGGAAAGCAGTTTAATGGATCCTTAGATATCTGAGAGGAACCAGCAGTAGACACTTGTGCTATGGAGGTTCAGATACTTCTCTACATGGTTATGTAGATTCAGATATGGCAGGGGATTTGGATGGCAGGAGGAGCACCACAGGTTATGTTTTTACTGTAGGTGGAACGGCGGTTAGTTGGATATCTAAGTTGCATAAGGTTGTAGCCTTGTCAACTACAGAAGCAGAGTACATTGCAGCTATAGTAGCTAGCAAGGAGATGATATGGATGACACGGTTCATGGAAGAGCTTGGAAGGGAGCATGGGAGTTGCAGATTGTATAGTGACAGTCAGAGTGCAATCCACTTGGCTAAGAACTCAGCTTTTCACTCAAGAACCAAGCACATACAGCTAAGGTACCACTTCATACGGCAGGTATTGGAAGATGGTGAGTTGAAGCTGGAGAAGATCCATACAGACAAGAATCCTGCTGATATGCTAACTAAGCCGGTTACTAAGGAGAAGTTGAATCTTCATTCAACTTCTATTGGTCTTCATGATTGAGTTGAAGATGGAGGAGCTAGAAGATGTTGCTGTACAGGTACTGGTGCAGCTGGTTTATCTCCAAGTGAGAGATTGTTAGGTTGTGGAGCTAAAAGCTTCACCAAGGAGCAAACTCAAATAGGTTCGGGTCTACACAGA
The DNA here is from genome assembly GCA_037957365.1 of Torreya grandis. Lineage (NCBI taxonomy): Eukaryota > Viridiplantae > Streptophyta > Pinopsida > Cupressales > Taxaceae > Torreya > Torreya grandis. The sequence goes on from JARHVA010002228.1 coordinate 2,537,818, forward strand.
CACCGGCGTCGGTTAGGAGCGACCAACGTCGGTCAGTTGCAGTTACAGAGGCGCCGACGTCGGCAGTAGGGTCGACCGGCGACGGTCACAAGCGAACAGGCAGGAACCGACGTCGGTTACCTGTGTGTCTAGAAAGCGATTTCCGAGGACAGAAGCGAGTGTTTGCATGATGAGTTTGAGTTGTAGACTTAAGCTCGCGTCTCTATTGTTGGCAATATTATTTTTAGATCCCTTGTTCAAGAGGCTTAACTATTTGTTGTAAGAGCATGCTCAAGTTTCCTATTTCTATATGTAGGAAAGATCTTCTTAGCTTAGTGTGTAGAATAGCATGAGTAGAACATTGTGAATGTTTGAAGGACAGTACTGAGTTGCATCAATCCAGGTTGTTGGATTTGATTGTACTTGAGAGAGAGCTCTTGAGGAATAGAGATCTAGTGAGAGATCTTGTGTGCATCTGAGAGAGGTGTGGAAGAACGAAGTTTCTTCAATTGTATTCCTATTGTAAAGAGTTTTAATACAAGTTTTCAGGGTGTTTTCTTGTATCTCTTATTCTGTGCTATTTATCATTTCAGTTACTTATCTATCTGATTTATTTCCGCGTTTATTGCTTTCACAAGTGTAATCCATTGTTGGTTGATCCCCAACACAAAGTAAAACTATCAATCTTCAGAGTAAAACTATCGAACTTCAGATCAAAACTTTTGAACTTCATAGCAAAATAATTGGACTTTGAAATTAGGCTCTCTTGGTCTAAATATTCTGTTATTTACTCCTCAAACTCTTGTGCATACTCTTTGATGCTAACCATGGCTAAGAAAGACACACTTGTCTAGTTTTATTTAGGATGATCCACCCATATTTGTTTATAAATACACATTGAATGTATATTAGGTGGATATATAGATATCTATTTATCATGAATTTCATTAGAAATGGCCATGTTTCTACATCTACAATCAATTCATGTTGTAATTGTAGCCAACCAAAGTCTACTAAGAATGATTAGATATCCTACCCTCTTTGGTTTAGGTTAAAGGATCATGAAATCAATAGGGTATTCCCAGGATTTTATGATGATTGGTATATTCTCTATGGTTCCTTCAAGGGAAACAGTGGATTGATCTAGCATTTGCAAGATTATAGTGGTAGGCTAACTCCATATGAGAGATAAATACTCTATTGTGTTGATAGTCATTATGTTTATGGCAGCACCTAGATCTGCAAGAACATTTGGAATGGATTTGTTTTTAATTATCACAGTCATTACTAGACTGTCAAGATCTCCATATATAGGAACAAGTATATTTCCTTCCAGTAAATCAATAATTTTGCCAATTACCTGAATTATTTTTGGATACTGCTTCTTTCTTCCTAGTGCTTTGATACACAATCCTTTAATTTTTTGATTCAACTTAAAAATATATTTAGTGGATTTTAAAAGTGGAATTATGTCTTCATTTCTTTTAATCCATGCATCAATTCAAAATCTTCCTTAGGTTTTTCTTCCTTAAGTCTCTTAGGAAATGGAACAATAGGGGGATCTTGAATTGTGGTTGGTGTGGTTATGGCTTTTACCTTTTCTTCAGTTGGTTATTAGATTACAGGTGGATCAAGATTTTTTTCATCATTGAGAATTTTAGTTATGGTAATAGGTGAATTTCTTACTACCCTCCAAGATCTGAGTTGAATATTATTGCATTCAACTAAATCACTTACAACATTATTGTCTTGATCAGCTCCATAGACAGGTGTATTTTGCATATTCTTTGGATTTGTCACTAATTGGGTAGGTATCTAGGGTTGGTTAACCTTCTGCTCAATTGGTGGTGGTTAAGGTTTTGAAGACATCAAGACATGTTGTGGAGTAAATCTTTTTTGTGGTTAATATTGTTGATTTGACCATTGAGGTGGTGGTTGTTATACCTAATGTGGTTATTGGTTTTATTGTTGTGCCCAAAGTAGATTTTGAGGTATTCCCCACATTCATGGCATCCACTCTTGAGTCCCATATGGTTGTGGTTGTGATATTCCCTAAATTGGTGGTGTGATTTGTCCAACCCATGGTGCCATCCATGGATTGGGAGGAAATTTTGGACAAAATTGATTTTGAAGATGGGATTATTGGTTTCCTTGTCTTTGGATAAATTTTCCTTCCTCAACTGTATGTGCTACTTGTTTCACTTGGTTTCTCATGGTATCAAGGTGTTTGAAATTCTTGGTATCATGGTCTAGGTCACAAATACCACATACCTCTATTATGTCTAAGGTTTTACCACATGTTTGAGTCTTCATCTAGGATAATATATTGACAATTATTTAGTGTTAGTAGCATTGGATTTTGTTTTGAGGCCATCTAATATAGATGTCAATTATACTAGAATGTCTATCTTGAAATTAGAAAATTCTTTCATTAATTGGCCAACTTCAGGTGATTTTCCTAACCTTGATTTCCTTATGTTAGGTCTTGTCTTGAAGTAATTAGTACACAATGTTGAAATTTTATGAAAGGTTAACTTGTCAATGTCATCCTTTCCCATTAGGTTCAAAGCATCACGTGCATCATCATCTAACACTTTGAGAAAGATTATTTTGACAACCTCCTCAATGAGTTGGTAACCACTCCTTTTATGTGTAAATATAAACCTATCAAGGCAATCTTCTAAAGTTTCATCTTCATTTTGTTTGATCTTGAAAAAGTCTTCCTTCTATTATTTGACTCTACAACAATCTTAATATTTATCTAAAAATGTAGTTTTCATTTCATCCCAAGTGGTTATGGAATTACCCTCAAGGCATGAACCATCTCATGGTTGCATCCTTGAGTGTAGATGGAAGTAATTTCAACTTTTGATTATCTATGACATAATCATATGTTTGGTAGAGAGCCTAAAATTCAAAGAGGAACTAATATTGATCTTATAAGGATTTACCTCTGAAAGTAAGTAAAATGGATGATAAAATGTTTTTCATAGAAGTTCTGTCATCAGGACTGAAGTTGATTGGATAGGAAAAAGTTGTCATGTTGGGGATGTCTATCAGGGGTTTCCACATGTGTATGTTCATCTCCCATATTTTATTCTCAACTTTGGTTATCAATCCAATCTAAATTCTCTTATTGGGTGCTCAACATATGGTCTACCTTAAGAGGAAAATATTTGTTAATGATTAGATCTTCTTCTTGTAAAGCTTGTGGATCAAATCAAACTATTCTAGAAAGGGTATTTTTAGGATCAATTCTCCCTATAGGAGAAGATATATTTAATAATATTCTTCTTATATGATCTATTTGTGAGGATGAACTTTGTTCAGGAGAGAAATTAGAAAAGTTTTATATACAACTTTCAATTGCCTTTCTTCTACTTCTTGATCTGTCTAGCAAGGATTGGATCCTCTCTTCTTCTTGATTTATTTGGGATTCATTATAGACAAATTATCCTTAAGAATCTCTTGGACGGTTCATAAATCTAAATATTTTTGGATTGTTTTTATGTTTTTGAGTTTTATAAATGTTTTTTAATTTCCATGTATAACTCTAATGTAGGACCTCATTATCACTTATTGATGATAGTCCCCAACAATAGTGCTAAAAATGATAGGCTATCATTATACCTCTCATTTAACCAATCAATAGATTGGTGTCATTTTCCATCAGGGTCAATGTCCAAAGCCTATATGCAATGAGACCATTGGATATTGGAGTTTTATAGTTCATTGTTTGGGGGTTTTACTTCCTTTGTGATGTCTAAATCCTTAAAAAAATAGTAAATAAGACTCTAATTCTATTTTTTAGAAAATTAAATCTAAGAGGTTTACTAACCGAAGATCTCTTATTGGAATTCAGACCATCAACATCCAAAACTTAAACATCTATATAAGACATGATGTCCTCATTCAACTTACCTAGTTGGATAGGACAAATGTGATATTTCACAATTTGAGAATGTTGTCTACTGTCACTTAAATGTCTTCTAAAAAATTATAAATATGAGATAGGTTAAAAAAATTTACTTTATATGAAATGAAAAGACACACTCTTGCATTGAATTGAAATAACTCTTACATGTAATCAAAACACACTTGCATTAAAGGAAATTCACACTTGCTTTTGAAAAGGAAATCACACTTGTGTTTGAAAAGAAAATTCACACTTGAATTTAGAAATAAATTAATCTTTCATATAAAATGAAATTATACTTTGTAGTAAGTGAATTTATACATAAATTAAATAAATACTTCTAAACTATAAACTAAAAAGTACCGATTTGTCTTGATCTTTGGAGAGAAGTGGGCTCTTGCTCCTTCCTCAAAACAGGAACTGCTTTACTCAGTAATGAAAAGGATTGATGAGATTTATTTTATTATCAAATTAACATATACAAATATGCAAAACTACACTGGAATGCTTCTAATTTCTAACTTCAATAGCTTTCTAATTCATCCACTAATTGTTATCTTTTTCCAACTATCTAGAATGAGAAGGAGATATGTCTTTAAGCACATCTCAAATATATTCATAGAGTAAAATATATGAAAATATAAATTTCAAATCTACTTATTCAAAATATAAATAATATAGGAATTAGATCCAATGCTTCTAGGAAGGCATTCGAACTAACTCAATTGACAATAAATGGAAAATAACTAACATAGATCCAAAGATATTTATCCAGTTTTACAAAATGGAAGCACAAATATATCCAAAACATTTTAGGCCATTAATATGAATGGTAATGTCTAAAATAAGATATCTAAAAATGAAAAAATTATTTATATATAATAAATATCTTTATAATCACTATCTCGATCAGTAGGATCCAATTGGATATTCTTCAGAGCATGCCTGGGTGTCTTCAAAGCATTCTATATAGGTCTTCAAATCATGCTTGGATGGCTTAAAATCATTATGTATAGGTCTTTAGAGTGCCTTTAGAGCATTTTTGGAGCATATTTGAAGCATCTTTATAGCATCGTATCTTCAAAGCTCATTCACCGAATCCTCAAAACTATAGCCAAAAAGAGTTGCCAAAACTTGTTTGATGTCTTCTCAAAATTATTCCTCCATAGGGATGTGTTTATGTACATAAAATTGTACTCATTTCATCCAAGTTAGACACAATATCAGTAATGTATTACATATAAACAAAGAACATATTGCATTCATTTTCTACTTAAATAAGACCTTAACTATTAAATGCAATTTAGTATATAACCAAAAGGCAACACTTATGGACAATTTGTAATAGATATAATGAGCTATATGAAATTCTCATCACTCTCCACACCTATACAATATGGAGAACATATCATAAAATCTTACAACTCAACTTCTGCAATTTATCTCTCTACCCTCTACCCACTTTTATTTACTATGGAGGACACTCCAATACACTAACACATTATACCCAACCCTAGTTCTAAGCTATAAGATGTCTTTACATAAGTTCAACCTCTCAATTTTTTTTTTACCCACATTTTCTCTTGTGGAAAACAAACTCTTGAATATATATCAACTCTTTTGTATTGACATTCATTCCTTGAATCAAATAACAACCTCTACATATTCTACCCACCAATTTTATTGGAATATGTCTGTAGCTACTTTATACTCACAATCACAAATGGGAAAAGAAATAATCAGTAACAAAGAATGAAACCTTACTCTGATACCAAATGATGCAGTTACGATTAGAGGGTTTGATGAAGGATAACTTTAGACTACACAACCCACATAGTTAACACAATGAATGGATTGATTTTCCATCCTATGCACAAAAATAATATGACAAACTAAAATAACAAAAAAATTAATTGATTCAAATGTGGAATTACAACTTGCATGCTATTAGATATGTGTTAACAAAGTTGAATGTTGGACCATTTTGTAGCACAGTTTATAGTCAACTTTTACAAGGGGTGTGGGGGGAAACACCTCCCCCCACTATTGTCACAAGGGGGTCCAGTCAAACCCCTATTTCTAGGAAGATGAATTCAACCAAATTCTATTTTTTGAAGAAAAGGCCTAATGGCATTTGTTCACTCTATTTTAGGAGGAATCCTAATGGTGTTTTACCAATTAGGTGTATTTATCTTTATGGAGTCTGCATGTAATTTATACAGTGAGTTCACATGTAATCTATTCATCATAGAATTAATAAAGCTTGATATCTTGCACCATGGATGTTTCCTTAGCTTGCTAACATTTTACTACGTAAATCATGTGTTTTATCTCATGCATGTTGAGTATTTATTTGTTTAATTATCTCTATAATTGAATTATGTTATTTTTATATAGTTGTAGAGTGCATGGTTTCCTAACACATACATGAAACATTATGATTTTAGACTTTTAGAATCATCATAATCTCAAAATGAGATTTTTTATATTTTTTCACACTCGCAGATTTATGACCTGCATAAATCTATGTTTGAATGGATCTAGGTTTTCTCTTTCTCTAAAATACTCTAAGACTTGCAAGAACTACCAAGGAACTAACCCAAGAACTCTCAACACTCCCCTCACAAGTTTATGGATGTTTCTATATAGATACACAATCCATCTAATTACATTAATGCTCTCAACTACCCACTAATGCTATAAGCATTAAATATAATTAATACATCCTTAAGAGACACAATCAATAAATGATTGTAACACATTACTATAAATCACCATTATTAAAGACTCAATACATTCCCAATATCTATAACATATCACAAGTTCCATAACATGTCACCAAGGCTCATCACAAATTTAATTATTACTTGACCAAATTATGTCTTGTTAGAAATCAACCATGTACAGGTTCCAAACAAAAAGTCTTTGCATAAAAAAAAAAATGAATACGTAATAAACTAATTTGATAGTTGGGCTTAAAATGAAGTCAACATGTTCCTTGTAGATTTATGGGTTACCATAATGCATGTAGCATATTTTACATTTTATGGGTAAACCATGATAGCACACTAAGATATGTTTTGAAAAATGGATTAGAATGATGAGAAGAATGTCTCTAAAAAATTGCACATTACCACAAGCTCTATAACTCAATTACAATGATATGCGATTATAGATCAAGTTTTTAAGTGTTATATTGATTTGAAGAGACAATAATTACCACAGACCTACAAAAGTGATCCAAAATTATTGCAAAGCTTCTAACATCGAAGATATGTAATCCCACTTATTTTTACCCATCTTATTCATATATTGGGTTGGTGTAAGATTGCATGAGGCCCAAGATGCCCCTGATTCACTAGCCTATTATTATTTTAAATGACAACTTTTTTCTAAATAAATTAATCTTAAAGTTCCTATTCACACTTAATATTGCCACATAATTTATTGCTAGTTTACATGATCCAAATGACTACTCGTTACTGACTGACTACTAAATAACAAACTAAAATGGACCATAAAAATCACAAACATGTTGGAAAAAAAACTAATTAAAATCCTCGATCATGACCACAAAATGTGTACTTATAATTAATCAAATCAGAAAGAGCTCAAATTTTATTGAAGACATAGTGATTGTTAAAACAAGGGTCGCTTAACAGCTAGCCCCCACCACTATTTTATTATCTTGAGGCATCCACAAATCATGCTTGATAGTAAATACACTTAAATTATATTTTTGTATTAAAATTTGTTTATTAATAATATTAAAATTAAATTTTGGCAACACACAACTATGACACTTTTAATATTTTAGCTTTGATGTGTTAGTTTAGTTGCAATATACATTTTACAATTATTTTTATGTGTAGCAAGTGAGAAGTGACAAATTTGGGAAGATATATTGACATAAATGATACATTTACAAGGTTTGAATATGATGCTTTCTATATAGACAAGAAAAAAAGTAGAGAATCTCTTGGGGGTGGATATGATGAATGAGTAATATAACTAAATCAACTTATATATTAATATGTTTTGCATCTCATTAGTGTGTTGTTTATAATTTCTACTAAATTTGAACATTTGGAATAGTTTTGTGCTTTAGATATGTTCATCAATGTTTATCTAAAAAATTTCATGATATTAGTAATATTTATTCACAGCCCATAAAATGTAAATTATAATGGCCTTGAAGCTTCTCTGCTTAAATGATTGTTATAATTGTGCCTTAACAAGGATTAATAACATGCAAAACTATTCATAAATATTCTAATAGGCCTAAAAACTTAAATTTAAATAAATAAATTTCTTAAATTCATAGAAAAAGATATAATCACCTTAAATAAACACATATATGACCCAAGAGTGACACGTTACTGGCCAGGTTGGTAGGGAAGTGATTTTTTGTCAATTGAAAAGGGAGATGATTGGGCATTGGAAAATGTATTACCTTTTTCAAAGGTTTTCTTAAATGTATAAATTTTTTTCCATGTTGGAATGATGACATCTAATGATTATGAGTTTATCTTGACTTCTAAGAGGAAAAACTCGTATATGATAATTAGTTGAAGACCTAGTATAATTTAAAAATGTAATGCTTTTATATTAGAAAAGGAGGATTTTTTACAAAATATATATTCAGTTGGATATAGAAAGGTAACTTCACATTCCTTTTTAAAAATTTATTATGCAATAAATGTAAGATTTTAATTTTTTTTAATCAAATCATTACCAGGTAAATTGAATATTTCATAATAACACCCTAAGAAATATTACAACATTTTTAGATGCTAAATTTTATATGTGTAAGAACAATATATCATTCCAAGTCTTTTAATTGGTTACAATGGAGAAAATATTTATTTTGAGTGAAAGGTATAGTACCCTACGTTGACAAAGACTAATAAGGCAAAAAAACCTTTCAAAATTAGAATAAATAATGTTGAAAAGCCTTAAAAAGGAAATTTTCACCTATTGTAAGCGTGAGTCATGTCCAAACTGTAATGTAGATCCAAAGAACTCATTTTTATGGACATTTTAATTCTCTCATATTATCTTTCTCCCTACATTAATTTTCCCCACCAATATTTAAATGCAACTCAAAAAACAAAAAGAGAAAAGGAGGCAACATAATGGAGGCAAATATATGTAGATCAAGATTTTAATTGTGTTTTTAGTTCATAGACCTTTGAAAAACATTTAGGTTCAACATGATGATAAATGTAAGTGAATAACCTTGACTTGAGGGATGATTTTATAATTGTTGTGGTAGTTATGGTAATCGATCAGAAAAACCATCCAAAGATGAAATACATATATGAATGGATTGGAATAGTGGTGATACATAGACTAGATCCCCACTTGTGATCCAGATAAGGTGTGGGCCCACCAACCCCACATTTATCATGTATAAAAAAAATGAGACATAATTAATAAAACCCAACACATTTTAATGTTTAACTATATATATCAAAATCATAGGCTACTATCCATAAAAACATGTACTTTTGGTCTATATATATATATATATAATAAATGAAATGTGTTTAGGCTTGGGGGTTAAAATTGAAATAAAAAATCTTAAATTTTGGGTTGATTTGGCACTAGAAAAGTACAACAAAATGCATAAATACATTTTAAATAATGTAAATGGATAAAATAATGTTGGTGCGGTCGATGTAGGTTCTCTTAATCATACAAATGTAGGAAATCCATATGCCCATTTAAAACCTTTACACCCAGAATAAATGAGCAACACAACACCAAAGCTCTTGCTTATGTCTTTGCAAAATTTCATTGCTCACATTGTGCCCCCATACATAAACACATATTGCTTAGGCAAGCATATAATTTTTTTTTTAAGTTAGGTAAAAGTGAGGATTTTGATGGCGTCCCAAAAACCAATACAAAACTAAGAAAGATCAACCAAGAAAGCCAAAACAAAGATCTACTGACATTCGTACTAGGAGAGCTAATAGTTTGTAAACTAGTAAACAAAATAACTCCATAACCATTAATTAAAAATTAGCCTATCATCATCCAAAAGATAGTAGAAAGGTAGCCAACATGGAAGAAGAAGACCTTGTCATAAATCCACACTATACAAGAACAGCAATCGGCCATACCAATACCAACAAAACAATCTATCAATTAAAGATGTCTAGAAAAGGTTACATAAAGGTAAACAAAGTTGGACAAGGGGATTAACCATTAGACGAAGCCAATATTATCCCTCATTTGGATATGATGCCCTTCATTGTCCATTGAGAACCATCTTTCACCATTTCCTCCACATTTGATCTCAATCTTTCTACCTCAGATCTCCAATCCTCTATTTTAATTGTTGAGTCCATAAAATCTTTAGATTTCAACACAAAAGAGTGAGGAGGGGAAACAATGGTCTCAACCTATAGAAAAGGGATTATAATCACAACATGGACTAGTTCCTCTCTCAATAAAGCCTCTCTCTTAGGAGAGAATGATACAACCCTTGGTAAAGAAAGAGGAGGAGGTCCTAAAAGTGGGTGAAATTTTTCCTGATTACGGAAAATTTATCCCTGATCAAGGGCCCATCCTTCTTCCTCAAAATCAACTAAGAGAGAGTACATGAACTCTTAAAACCCTTGGAAGAGCACCCAATGATACAATGTCTTGGAAGGTTACAACAAAAGCATCTAAAAGGAAGGCCTTTGAAGTTAAAGAACTGAGTCTAAGATCCACGTGAAGAGACTATCTCGATCAAGTGAAAGTTGGTTTAGAATGGTCAACAACATCATAAAATCTCAAAAATCTACTTCCTAAAGAGTTATCATCAATTTTTAAAAATGATCCCACACAATTGAGTAGTAATTTGATGTGCTCCTCTTTTTTCAAGATGGGCAAAAGATTTTACAATTTGATCCAGAGGGGAGCAATCATGATTTCCACCATTGTAGGGTCAAATAAAGGCATCCAAGAGTAAAAGAAGTACCCAAAATTACCAAAGAACCATGGTCCCAATGACCAAACAAAGTCCCCATTAAAGGAAATTTGGAAATCAACTTGGAAGAATACTAAACTGAGCATCGGAAAAAGAGTAAGAATGGAACTCCAAGCTTTTGAGGCCCATTTGACCATATTAGAGGGTGAAATAGGGGAGCCCACACATTTTCCAAACAAACACCTATTGCCAAAATCCAACTCCATATCTTGAATAGTTGTATCCAAGATTTCTAACTCTGGAATCTTTATCGAGAAAGACATGGGGACATCTCCAAGAAGGAAGGAAAGAAGGGGGGATGGATTAGGGTTTGAAGGGGCATGAAAACTAGCATTCACCCAAAATAAAATAAGAGCATCCCCATTATAACTTAGGGGATGTAAGGATTTACACAAATCACCACATTCATGAAACGGGTTCCCCACATTTTTATAGTCAATGAAGATCCTTCTCCTCACTAGAGACAACCTTAGAACCTGCATGAAGGGAGTTAGGGGATACATAAAAATGAAGAGGGGATATCATAGGAACAATGGCCCTGTAAACTAAGATAATGATCAGATCAACCCTAGCAAGATCTATCAATAATCCCCTCTATTTTCCCATTAAAAACTCAACATTGTTAGATGCTTTAACTACTTTTTGAGAAGTATTTGCTGACACCAACAACTAGGACACCTATAAATACTCTATTTAAACCAAAAAAATTCATGTGTCTCAAACCATTGACACTTCCTTCTCCTTCCCATTAGACCCTTCAAAGAATTATATGCCACTATTGGGCTTTCAAGGTTCAAAGCTGGAGGTAGAGAATCTCACATCTGAGTATTTCAAGCAAGGATGGATGACAATAAGGGAGAAGCAATGCCAATAAGAACCTTATAGACTACTCCATATCACCACTATTTCTTAACACCTTTTTTTGAGTAGGATTCAAGAATCCCTTATGCAACTTTCACATTATGATATCCTCAGACTTGGGAACCAACTCTCTACTACTAGCAATATCTTTTGCCACTAACTCCGTCATAACTATCAACTCCCCTACACTAAGTCAAACTTGAGATATTTTAGCTTATTATCATAGATTGAAGCTAAAGAGATGATGACCTTATGCAGGGGGCCATTGGAGGAATAAAGGGCTAAATTTTAAAAATTGAATTAAATTTTCCCTCTCATCACTACAAAGCATTCATCTCATCATTGCTCACAACATAGATAATGAATATATCTAACTCAGAACTTTTTAAATTGAAAATTTAAATAATAAAAAAATCAAAATTATTATTATGGGTATTATGTAAACATGTATCCATGTAAATTTGGGAAATGTTGTCATTAGAAACATGCACTCATGGATTATCTACACTACAAAGGATTCTTTAGTTGTGGGCACTAAGTGTGAAGGTCTTATGCAAGGTATAAGAGTCTGATGCATTGGGAATGAAAGTATTATCACTCAGTTACACATGAAAGCATCAATTATATCATAAAAAAAATGGGAATGTACCCAAGGCATGGGACCCTTGTGCTCCCTGGGATGAACCTCTAGAGTATGTCAGATGCCTTCTATTCTAAGCGCACCTAGCTTAAGACCAGTGTGCAGGCCTAAAGAGTAGAAAGGTAAACTACCACTAATCTAAACCTAGGATCTTTGAGAGGCAAAGGGAGGGAGAAGGTAAGAGATGATAAAAATAAAAAGGTGATGCACTTATAATAGAGTGAGCACTCCTACTGCCATAAACACAATATAGACTCTTAAGAACAAGACAATACCACATAGTTTCCATCAAGCCACTCTACATGCATCACTATTTTGCATAGAGTGTAGGAACATAGTGTAACACTAAGAAGGATGATAAACGATCCATAAACAACATCAACATAGACCCGTGTGCACATAGGATATGACCTATAAGTGAGTTTTAAGTTCAATGTGGAGGTGCAAGGAATCAACAACCGATGAAAGGGGTGAATGTTACCCACAGTCAAGGATCAACAAACATAAATAACACAAATAACATCAAAATAATAGAAAGAGGTGAACTTAATTCTCATTAATCTACAAGATTTAACCAATAAAAGTGCTCATGGAGGGTAAATTCTTGCAATGTGAGGTTGTTAAAAAGTGTTGACCCTTTTACAAGTGAAGAATTAGGCTTTTATAGAGAGAAAAATAGTTCTACAATAAATGTGCCACTTGGGGTAGTAGATGTAGCATTAAATTCTTTGAAAGTGCCATAACCATGCTTCTTAAAGTTTACTCGATGATTGGATCTAGAGATGGTGGTAAGATCCTCTTGGGCTACATGTGCATAGGGGAACGGAAGATCTTTATAAAAAGGTTAGAGGGTGGCGTGAGTCCACATCCTAATGACCAATAGTTGCTTATGTATTTAATTCCTCTGACAATGCCTCATACTCTCCTCAATCACCTCCAATAACCTTCTTCATATCTGGATGCCACTCAACATGTGGTACTTCATAGTTCATCTTGGGTGTGGTGTTACAGGAATGCCATGTGTCACTTCAGTGGGCTCTCAAAGGAGTCTTTTGGAGCTTTTGGATGGAGGTAGTGTGGTTGTGACACATGGAAGGATAGTGCTTATCCTGGGCAAATCGAGAATTTATTTATGTAGAACAAGTATCGAGCCACCACGTGGTAATGATGGAAGAAGGGTTATGTAGGATCCTATGCATGAGCATAAAACTACATTATATAAGCATGGGGAGATCTTTGAACAAGATTGTGCACAAAGGTTGAAGGTCTTCAAAACGTCCTTCATAACCTGTAACTACTCCTCATGTGCTTCCTATACTTTAGCCCTTTGGAACCTCAAGCCTTGCGTCTTTAAACCTGTGTGCCTTTTGACATGCATGCCACAAAATCCTACATATAGATGTGTATTGAAATATTTATGTAGGCATAAGTCATCACTATACTATTGTGTAGACTTGTGCTTCTATCTTTAGCTTGGGCATAGGCGAGAAGCACATGTGCACTTTATGCTCGGAGTGCTTAACCCTTCATAGGTGTGTTCTCTCTTTGTAAGCCTTGGGAGTCCGTGCACCGATCAAGGGGTGACTTAGAAATTCAACATTTATAGTGACCTCTATGGGTTGTTTGCTTGCTAAGTCAGAATTTATTGGCCTTTGAAGTGATCCATTGGGCACAAAGTCATTAAAGCTATAACCTACTTGGCTTATGCCTGGATAGATTGAATTGAGTTTTGAACTCAATAAAATCAAAGGGAGAAAAACAAACAACATATGTTTGAAATACATTTAGAGGAAAACAAATCTAAACTAAGACTATACAATGTGCACACAGGCACTTAGTGAAATATAATGTGCACTATTCTAATATATTTTATATAATCTACAAACATGCACCTTCATCCTCCTCGGTCAAAACATAAACCTCTTAGGTCTTTTATGTTTTGCACCTTCTTATTGTTGATATGTGATGGGTGGAGGTGCGATGACATTTTTTTATTGTGAAGGAGACACTCAAGGATGCTTGTTTGTTTGTACCCTTCTTCGATGATTTTTTCCACCATGTTGTACAAAATCTTTCCTCTTAGATAGCTGATGTCTTCAAAGTAAAACCAATCCTTCCCAGATCTCTCAATGCCTAGATGCACTCTTTGCTCAGATTGGTCCCTCTAAAGCATGAGAGGCCTATGCTTAGTGTTTGGGAAGCTCATGGATCCAATGAATTGCCTTTGTGCTTCTCACAACTATTACTCCAAGTATAACATGCCTTTTAGAAACCATTATGTGAAATGCTTGGGTGTGTAAATATTGATAGCGCTCATCACCATAACTTATTATACATTTTCACATGGCACCTCAGGCTCAATCGACTGGTGTTACTCCATTAGTTTGAATGAGTCTTGCGATGACTCATCTAAACCTAGGTATGCACCTTGCCCCCTTTGGGTATCCACCATCTATATAGATTTACTCTCTCCTTCATGCACATCTTATATTTCCATGATATGTGATTGAACATGGTCTTCGATGCATAGTTGGTCATGGGTACGCTCCTGAGAGGATGCTAGCTTATCTTTCAAGCCTACATAAAATTCCTCCAGCTCATCCCAAAAAGAGTATTCTTCCTGTACCTATGATTAAACTTGTGAGCTCACCTTAGGGTGATCACAATCTCTCTTTTTGAGTGCACACTCGTCTTAAAGCTTATCCTTTTATTCTAGGTCTTCTTCCATTGCGCCAAATGACAACTCATTCACCCAAGAGAGGTTAGGCTTAGGCCTTTGAATGCACTCTGGAGTGGCACAGATCAACTCTTCCTCATTAAGGCCCTCCCCTGTTACTACCACTTCATTCATTATCTCATCAACCTATTGTGCTATCAAATTGCATCTATCTTCTTGTAATGGAGTGGTGGCACAAAGGGGACTACCAATGATGATCTCCTCATCATATTCACTCAAAGTATCCTCCTAATCTGAATAGTTTGTGCATACCTTCCATACAACTAGTCATCCTTTGAAAAGGGAGATGGTGGGAGGGCAAGGGGTATCAAATGGCATAGCGAAAGGGGGCTTTACAAGGTTAGGCATTATGAATTTTGGATTCCTAGTCCAAGATGGCTACCATGATTGTGCTTGAGGCTCCTGAGGAAGGATGGTTTCTTGAGTTAGCACAGGCGCAAGCTTTCTAAAGCTTGGTACTTTAAAAGTAGGGGATTTATTTGAAGGCACAATGGAGCTATCCTACTTGAAGCTAGGGACTTTGGGCATGAAAGATTTATGTCCCACAAGTTGGATTGCAAGCATAGGGGGAACCTGATTGAAGCTAAGAAATGGAGTGGAGTTGGTTGGTTGGTTGCGATTCAATTCTCTACATTCTTGTGCAATTAATTGATGCATATGATCTTCCTTGCCTATGATCTGCCTAGCCAAACATTCCTCTTTAAATATGTGCTACTCTATCATCTCCTACTGCCAAGTGTGAGCTTGATGAGCAAGCTCCTCTTGTTGTCTACCATACCCTTGCTTTCCCTCAGTTGTCTCTAAAAATCAAGATGTATATCATTGATGCTCTACTGAGGTAGATTTGGAGGGTAGTAATGCTGATTGGGAGTAAGGTAGCTTGCGTAGGGATGATTAAAAGCATAAGCAGGTTACCACAAGGACTGAACTAGGGAAAGGTACAAGCACTCGCATGAGCTTGGTATGGGAAATGGGAAGGCACGAGTTTAGCATTTTCATGGAATGGGGGGTAGAAAGAAACATTTGAAGATCTTTGACTACTTAAACCAATAGATTCAAATATTTGGAGTTGTCAGGTGCTCTACAGAGTGTCTTCAACACTTGATAACCAAGGGTAACACTAATCCCTTAGCTCTTTCCTTGAGCTTGGTCCCACCAGGCATGCCAAAAACTATTGTCATTCGTAATGTGCACCCATGGATACTCTGTAGTGTGAAGGATTTTTAGTTGTGGGCTATTAAGTATGAAGGTCTTGTGTAGGGTGTGAGAGTCTGAGGTGTTAGGCACGAAAGTATTATCACTCAACTATGTGTGTGAGCATCAGTTGTATCATCACAATGATGGGAACATCTCTAAGGCATGGGACCCTCATGCTTCTTGGGACGAGCCTCTAGAGTAGGTTGAATTCCTTCTATTCTAAGTGCACCTGGTTTAAAAGCAGAGCATGGGCCTAAAGAGTAGAAAGGTAAACTGCCACTAATCTAAACTTAGGATCTTTGAGAGGAAGAGGGAGAAGGTAAGAGATGCTAAAAATAAAAATGTGATGCACCTAGAATAAGGAGAGCATTCCTACTACCGTAAACACAATACATACTCTTAAGAACAAGATAATATCACACAGTTTCTGCCAAACCACTCTAAATGCATCAATATTTCACATAGAGGCACAAGAATGCAACACAACATTGAGAGGGATGACAAATGATCCATAGACAACATCGACATAGACTCAGGTGTACACAAGATGTGACCTACAAGTGAGTTTTAAGTTCAATGTGGAGGTGCAGGGAATGGACAACGATTAAAGGGATGAATGCTACCCATAGTGAAGGATCAATAAACACAAATAACAGACAGAATATTAGAAGAACAAAAAGAGGTGAAATTAATTCTCATTGCTCTACAAGATTTATCCAATACAAATGCTCATGGAGGGTAAATTCTAGCAGCATGAGGTTGCTAAAAAGTGTTGACACTTTTATAAGTGAAGATACATGATTTTATAGAGAATAAGCTAGTTCTATAATAAATGTGCCACTTGGGGTGGTAGATGTAGCATTAAATTCTTTGATGGTGCCATAGCCATGCTTCTTGAAGTTTGCTCGATGATTGGATCTGGAGATGGTGGCAAGATCCTCTTGGGTTACACGTGCATAAGGTAATGGAAGATCTTTCTGACAAGGTCAGAGGGTGGCATGAATCCACATCCTGATGACCAATAACTACTTATGCATTTAATCATTGTGACAACTCTTTAGACTCTACTCAATTGCCTCCAACAACCTTCTTCATATCCGACTACAACTCTGCACATGGTGCTTCATGGTTGGTCTTGGGTGTGGCACTGCAGGAATGCCATGTGTCACTTTGGTGGGCTCCCAGAGGAGTCTTTGGGAGCTTTTAGATAGAGGCAGTGTGGTTATGGCACGTGAAAGGTTGGCACTTATCATAGGCAAACCAAGAATTTATTTATGTAGAATGAACATCAGACCACCATGTGGAAATGATGGAAGAAGGGTTACATCATGCATAATAAGAGGGCATAGATGTAGGACCCTGTGTGCGGTTACATAACTGCATTAGATAGGCATGGGGAGATCCTTGAATAAAATTACACATGAAGGCTAAAGGTCTTCGATGCATCCTTCATGACCTTTAACTACTCCTCACACGCTTCTTCTACTTTAACCCTTTGGAACCTCGAGCCTTGCATCCTTAAACCTATGTACTTTTTGACATGTGTGCCACAAAATCCTACGAACAGACACATATTGAAATATTTATGCAGGTGTAAGTCATCACTATACTACTATGCAGACTTGTGATTCTATCTTAGGCTCCGACATAGGTGGGAAGCACCTACGTATTTTATGTTTGGAGTGCTTGGGCCTTCGTAGGTGCGTTCTCTCTTTGTAACCCTTGGGAGGCCTTATACCAATTGGGGGGTGACTTAGAAAGTCAACAAGCAACGCATATGGCTTTGCTTAAAAACAATGCATACATATGATGCATATATCCTACTTATATTACATTTCAATAAAAAAATATAAGGACACAAAAGAAGCATTCATTACTAACAAAAAAATGTACATTAAACCCATTCAAAGTTAGAAGATGGCCATAATAGAGAAATACAACATAATGCCAATGACATTGTCAAAGTTGAAGCTCTCTAGGTTTTTTAAGGCACATTAAAAATGTCAACATGATATGCACAAGGCCAATGAATGTTGAAAAAAAGATTATTGAATGAAGACATGCACCAACACAAGCAACATAAATCATTTATGGTGCAAGGGTTGTCATTACCACCACTTATGAGGCATTTAAGTCATTCCCATAATGGCAACCACTTCTCCCTTTGCTTCACACACCACCATTGTGTGGCAAATTTGATACAACACCCTCCTAGAGGGGCTCTCATGTTGGCATTCAAACTCAACCCATTGATGCATGGGTGATAGATAAGACTTTGGACTCCCTAGATAGTTGGGCCATAGATGAACCAAGAATTTATGTGTAGAATGAACGTCAGGCCATCACATGGTAATGATGGAAGAAGGGTTGCATCCTGCATAATAAGAGGGCACATATGTAAGACCCTACATGGGGGCACATAACTGCATTGGATAAGCGTGGGAAGATTCTTAAACAAGATTGCACATGAAGGCTAAAGGTAATTGATGCATCCTTCATGACCTTTAACCGTTCCTCGCACGCTTCTTCTATTTTGACCCTTTGGAACCTTGAGCCTTGCATCCTTAAACCTATGTGCTTTTTGACCTACATGCCACAAAATTCTACGTACAAACACGTATTGAAATCTTTATATAGGTGAAAGTCATCATAGGTGAACCAAGAATTTCTGTGTAGAATGAACATCGGACCACCACGTGGCAACGATGGAAGAAGGGTTGCATCCTGCATAATAAGAGGGCATAGATGTAGGACCCTGCGTGCAGGCACATAATTGCAATGGATAGGCATGGGGAGATCCTTGAACAAGATTTCACATGAAGGCTAAAGGTCTTTGGTGCATCTTTCATGACCTTTAACCGCTCCTTGAATGCTTCTTCTACTTTGACCCTTTGGAACCTTGAGTCTTGCATCCTTATACCTGTGTGCCACAAAATCCTACGTGTAGACACATATTGAAATCTTTATGCAGGTGAAATTCATTACTATACTGTTGTGTAGACTTGTGCTTCTATCATAGGCTCAGGCGTAGGTGGGAAGCACCTGCGTATTTTATGTTTGGAGTGCTTGGGCCTTTGCAAGTGCGTTCTCTCTTTGTAATCCTTAGGAGGCCCTGTGCCAATTGGGGGGTGACTTAGAAAGTCAACATGCAACACATATGGCTTTGATTAAAAACAATGCATACATATGATGCATATATCCTTCTTATATTAAATTTCAATAAAAAAAAATATAAGGACATAAAAGAAGCATTCATTACTAACAAAAAAATGTACATTGCACCCATTCAAAGCTGGAAGATGACCAAAATAGAGAAATAACACACAATGCCAATGACATTGCCAAAGTTGAATCTCTCTGGGTTTTTTAAGGCACATTAAAAATGTCGACATGATATGCCCAGGGCCAATGAATATAAAAAAAAAGATTATTGAATGAAGACACGCACCAACACATGCAACATGAATCATTTATGGTTTAAGGTTTGTCGCTGCCACCTCTTATGAGGCATTTAAGTCATTCCCATAATGGCAACCACTACTCCCCTTTCTTCCAACACCACCAATGGGTGGCAAATTTGATACAGCGCCCTCCCAGAGGGGTTCTCATGTTGGCACTCATACTCAACCCACTGATGGATGGGTGATGGATATGACTTTGGACTCCCTAGATAGTTGGGTGGTGCTAGAGCCTCATTTTACAGATCCTTCCACTTGGACTACTCTACCATCCAAGGGCAATCAACCGCCTACTTCCTCGAGTTCTACAACATGTGCTTAATCCTCTTCTACGTTATAATGTGATTTTGAACATCGTTTATTGATGTAATGTGGTTTCCAGTGTCGTATCTTGTCCGACTTTATTTTTTGTTTACTATTTTTTTAGAGTTATATTTTAAACCACATTTCATCCTTCAATATAAATTTTGAACTATAAATACTAACTACATTACCATATGACTTTTTGTACTTTTATTATTTTGTATAATAAAATTATACTAAAACATTTCAATAATTAAATATATATATATATATACTTTTGAGAAAAAATTACATGACACATTTTCTTTTAAACAAACTAAACTTAAAAAAATAATAATAATAAATAATAAATATAATATATATACATACATGTCAAATATAAAAATGGCAGGGGACAGGCTTAGATGGCGCCACCAAAGCTTTTAAAAAAAACAAAAAACTAAAGGATATATGCCTACTTTTGGCAAAATAAAAATGTTCGATCAAAATATCCAAATTTCAGTAAGTGTTAAAACCATTCAATCTAATCCTCTCCTATCCTAAAGTAGCTTTAAAAAGCAAGGGGGGACGGAAAAAGAAATAAAGCCAACTCTATAGTTTGTTTTTGCTTTAATTTTAATTTAAAACTAATCAATTTATTGGTATTGGATGTACGAATATTTTTTTAAAAATCAAATTTTGATATTGTTCTTTGAATGAAAGATATTTTTATAAATAAAATTATATTTTCTTAAAAGAAATTAAAGAGTAAAATTTTATATAGAGTAAAGTATGCACGTCTCGTATTTGAAGTAAAGTAAGATATTTCTTGTATATTAAAAATATAAAATGATCTTATATACTATAAACTATTTTACAGAGCATAACTAAGATATCCCTTAATATCGTGAATCTTTAAATAATAATAATAATAATAATAATAATAATAATATATGCACGTCTCGTATTTGAAGTAAAGTAAGATATCTCTTGTATATTAAAAATATAAAATGATCTTATATACTATAAACTATTTTACAGAGCATAACTAAGATATCCCTTAATATCGTGAATCTTTAAATAATAATAATAATAATAATAATATTATTATTATTATTATTATTATTATTATTATTGGAAAACACTTAAATATTTGTAAATCTTGACAATAACCATCACTCTGTTTCTATCGTTGATCTTGTTTGCACCCTCACTCTTCATCTCAAAAAATTAACCAAGATATAATATAAAGAAGATAGGGGGAGTGTAGTAGCACACCAAAAAAAAAGTATAAAATAAGAATAATAATGTCCATCAAAAGTTGAAAATGACTCATAAAATTGAAATCGTACAATGTAAAGTAAAAAAAAAGCATAACTACTTAAGTTTTGAAGATGATGAATATGAAGACGTGGCTTCTAAGAGATACCAATTTTTATATTTTGGGGACAGATGGGGACGTCTATTAAAATAATATTTAAATATTTTAACTTTATCCAATGAAATTTTGGAAATTAAAATTTATTTAATATTTTTAAAAGTACTTATAGGGTTTGGGTTCAATGTTTTTTGTGAAACTAATAACTTTTGTTGGGGTGGGGTTTATTATTTAAAGTAAAAGCCTCATATTCTTTTAAAAGAATAGGGGAAGTCCCCACCAAGTCCGCGAGTCCTTGAAATGTTCAGGGTATTACCAACATCTAAAGGATGTGTACTTGTGTAATATTAAAAATTAAAAAAAAAAAATCAAAAAACACGAAAGAGAGAAATAAATAAAAAATGAATAAATAGAAAACAATAGTGATCCTGATAAAAATATTATGAAGAAGATTAAAAAAAAAGCCCTATACAATGAAATGAATCATATTATTCGAGTGAGGTATTTATGATAGTCAAAGTAGTAAAAAATGTGTAATAGGTATGAAACTATGTGAACTTTTAAATTTGCATCATTTTACCCGTTTAGTATATAAATTTTAAAGATGATCACATAACCCCTTCTTAACGTTAATATTATAAAGTTAAAAAATAAAACATTATTAACAACAAACAAATTTATTTTAAAATTGTATGTCTAAAATTCTACCGACAAAAACCAAATATCTCCCTAAAAACTGAATAAACATCTTCAATCTTCACAAACCATCAATCTCTGAAAGAGACACAAAGAATCCACATATAAAAGAAAACCCCTCCACTTGTCTCATCTCATAGAAAAGATATGAAAACGATATGGGAAATGTTAGACAAATTAGAATAAGGGATGGGACCACAAGTGTCCCATTACATTCACACATAAAGGCAAACAAAGAATTTCTTCTCAATAATGGTGTACCGGCTAAGCAAGCTATGCAATACAAAATATCATGTAGATAAGCAATTTATTTTTTTGGGGGGTCCCATGCAGTCAATTTGGAAAAAACAGAATCATATGGATCACCCTACTCTTCAGGTGCCCAAACTTTGTCATGTTGGCTTAAGTAGTTGTTTTTTTGTCCTTTTTTATTTAAACACCTAAGGAGACGTTATACCCTTTATTCTTATTCTTAGATAATTTCATATCGAATTCATTACATTTAGCATCATTTGGCATTGGACATTATGTGGTGATTACTTATTGTCAAAATAAAGAGGTGTGTAAGATTTAGGTTTATCTATTTCTTAGAAGTATTCAGAGAATCGTTATTAAATATGATATTGAAAAAAAAATTTAATAACGATTGTAAAATGATTTAGAAAAATTGTGATAATTGTTTGGAACATCAAGTTTCGTTTTGTTTTAATAATGTTTACCTGATTCAAGCCTACAAAAACTCTATTTAATTTTTTGCATCTTCATTCAAATCGTTGGAAAAACGGAATTCTTCTTTTCTTAACTAGGCACCTACATCTGGAAATCGTAAGGAAAAAGGTTGAGCTATATTTATATTTTTCAAGGCCCTCAACGGTGTACAATATCGAAAGTAACACTGCAATAATTCATCAAGAAGGAAAACCATTGCAATACAATATGTCAGTGACATGTATTTATGTGCTTCAATGAATACTCTGATGATTCTTTGATTTCTCTAGAATATTAGTATATGCCTGAGAGATTTTTATGAACAATAATGAATTCATTCCAAGCGCTCAATCATTACTAGATGCTAAATGAGCAAAGGTACATATGTATTTATATATGACTTTATTTCAAATTAGGACCATATCGGTGTACCCAAAAAAATATTAACAACCATAAAATAATAAAGATGGGATTGAATTGAAGGATGCACCTTGACCAAACGTGGCCAAAGAAATCCTCAAAAGTGCACACTCATGCTTGGGACATTGTTGAAGCATGAGTGCATGCTCTAGACAAACAACATAAAAGACCCAAAAAACTTTAGGAAAGAGAAAGGGAGGAGAGAGAAATAAGACGTGACAAAAGACCACAAACTTTCCAAATAATGCCTTATTTTGACTAATTTTTTGATAAATACATAAGTATCTTAGGATCATGTAATTTAATGAAAAAATAATTGGTATAGGCCATTTTAAAGTGTTTACATTTCCCACCACTTTTATGTGTGCGTGCGCACACATACATGCATATATATCAAAGTAAATGAAGACATTGTATGGATACAAAATTATTTGTGCATAAATCTCTAAAAAAAAACTTCAATATACTTATTGTATTACAAGAACATTATTCTTTTTCTATTCAGAAATGGATGAATGTGGGAAAAAAAAATAAAAATAATAATAATAATAATAATAATAATAATAATAATAATAATAATAATAATAATATATTGACATATAAAAAACTAATAATGTTATACTTGATTTTACTAGGAGGTGGGTTTAATTCCATTGTGAAACTAAGTACCTCCAAATCTATGTAAAAGCCTAGACACACTCTAAATGCAAGTTTCTAGTAATATTTTAGATAAATTCTAGATAAAACTCCAATTGGTAAGTTCTAGGTAAAATTGAATACAATCTTAAGTATAATCCTAAATAAATTTGATGTAAATCAATGTGAGGTGGAGGTAGAAACCTTTTTTAGATATGGGCATCCATATTTGAGTAAAATATGAAGCTCTATAAATTGGAGGTATGCCTTGAAATCTATCTTATTAAACATGGTAGTGCACATTCACCAATAATGTGTATATGAATATGATGAGTGGGATATATGCCTTTGAAATTTCAAATAAACATGTAAGGCACACATTTCAAAAGAACTGGCTTAAACACATTACATATAAAATAAGATATGAAATCATTGATGTATACAATAACAAGATATAACCTTCGTAGCATATACATCATGAATAATTTTTCCTATATGTGCCTTTTGTATAAGCGATGTAAGATAAACAACAATATTCTCCATATAGGCTCAAGATGTAAGTAATTTAAGGATTATCGAGATATAATATAACAATGTAAGATCATAAATATAAGGTGTTTTCCCAATGGATGCATGATGAGCATTGCAAGTGAATACATTTACTTGTCAATCTAGAAACATATGTTTTGACTATGGGTCTACACTATAAATGTGATTGGTTTCCTTATTTACATGCAAAATCTAACTCCTTAATCTAGTTTTGGCATGGTCCCAACTTATCCCATAGAAACATTGAGGAACAATCTAAAACAAACATAAGAGTGGTTATAGTTGTGACTACAGACAACCATAGTTAGTGGCTATGGATAGGGAAAATCTTATAAAAATTTAGAGAAAAAAATTAATCCTTGCATTTAAATTTGAATCATTAGAGTAACAAATCAACAAAACCAAGAATAACACTAGTTTATCTAGAAACCATAGTCTTCGAAACCATAGTTTTCCAAACCATAACAACAAATATATGCAACATGTTTAGTTAATATTAATATGAACATAAACATTGATAAAAGGCTACAATAGGTTCATGAAATAGTAAAATAGGAAGGGGTATAAGGTTTTATAGATAATACGATCACTGCCATTTAAATGCCTCATCAGTACTTCCCAACTAGACGTATTGCATGTCCTTGTGGAATACCATTATGTTTGTTAAGAGTAATAAGAGATGAAAAAGGCTAAAATACTTATGAATCAAAAGGTTGCATATCTCCATCATCTAATTTTCTTGATTAACCCATATTCCTCTCAATCCTTTTCCATCTATTGTCCTCATTATTAAAACGAAGCTAAACTCTCCCTGCTTAGTTAGGGATAGGGAACTAAAATAGGGGCAATCTAAACCTCAAGCCAATCTAATAGAGATTGCACTTCTTTAATCCATTAGCATAAAAGGTAACCCTCATAACTACAACTCTAAAATTGTATGGGGAGTAAGGGTCCTTGTTTTACAAAGGGAAAGTGAGTTACCTCCAATTATTATTATAAGCATTAAAATATCTTGTAATAATTGCATTAGAATGAGCCACATATTTTAAGCACTTCATGTTGAATGTTTCCTAATGGTCAATATTATTGCTTCATATGCAGTCAAATCACTCAAATAATTAATGACCTCACTTAGTCTATCATATTCTACTCTTATCAATAATATGTCATATGTATCTTCTTCCTAGTATGCCAATAGTACCTATTTTATCCTAGATTCATTCCGCAAATAGGAAGAAAAAGCTCTAAAAATGACATCCCCAACCATTAGATTTGGATTCATCTGCAACATCTAAAAATGTGAATCTGTAACCTTTACAGGAGTGGCCATGTGTTTGTAGTAATTATAGAGAAGATTGTGTAGCAATAACAAGCTTGAATGTGTAGCCACTGCAAAAAAGTACATGTAGCAAGAGCTCTTAGTCATTAGGACAGATTCCATAACAATGAAAAAAAATTGTAACCACTAGGGACTAAATATGGCACATTGGAAATAAAATATGTAGAGACATAGAAGACAAAGCATACTTATTTAGTCCCTAGTAAGCTAGTTTTTTAACTAGAGCAATTTATTAAGTATTTGATCAACAAACAAGTTAGTTTTCTAAATCACGATTATCAATAATGAATGAGGATTTTTATTATTAAGGGATTTTTTATTTGGTATATATGGAAGACATTAAGAAAAAATCAATTAGGGGTTGTACCTCCATTTTAACAATGGTCCTTGAGAAATCCCATCAAGACATGTTATTTGTTGTATTTTGTGAATATTACGATGAGACTCAAAATTGATACAAAAAATTATAGACATAATTAAATCTCAACTTAATGCAATGTCATATGCAAAAATTTCTTCTATACTTATAACCAACATTTATGACACTATTATCATTTTTAGTATTTTATGAAATCAAACTTAAATAGTATGCAAAAACACATTCATTCACAAGGAAGATATACTCAACTCAAGATAGATTTATAAAATTCAAGGAGATGTTCTACAAAAAATATATAGATTTAAATTATTTCCCACAATTATCTATAAATCTAACAAACATTTAATTTTACAAAATCATGATATATATAGACTATGAAGAGGCTACTGCTCTTTGTATTCTTGACATTTCATTTCCTATAGTGAAGTATTCGAAGTACCTATTCAAACTTCCATGTGTTTTATCAACCTACATGGGACCATATTTTACAAAAAATATGCCATGATGTACACTTTTTGCAAGTTTAAAATTACAAAAATGTGTGAAAATTATACTTCACACCTTCCTATTAACACTTTCCAAAACTTAAATAGTTGTCTCATCTTGAAACAAAAATGTTGACAAAGTACAAAAGAATTGGATCAAATTTTGAAGATCATTGGAGTTGCTCTGAGCTATGTTGATCTGATGGGAAAGAAGCATTAGTCACAATTTTACTCAAAGTGTTGTTTACCAATTTATACTTCTTGCACACACTATCTGCATTTTTGGGTTTTGAGCTAAACAACATACTAGCCTATTTCCCTTTGTAGGTTTTCAATAGGTCAATATAACTAAGAGGCTGCCCTTTATGGGTTTTAAACTTTCCTGATCCCACTCCCAAAGCTTTCTTTCTTACAATATTTTTGTTTCAATAAAAAAATAAAATATTTATAGCCCATATCAATTTTCACACTTCTTCCTAATGGAGTTTGTCAGACCTATGAATAACCCACCAACTCATTGTGACCCATTCCAATGCATAAATTAGTACATTAACTTGCATCTTTATATATGGGATATGATTCTCCATCTTGTGAAGGAACTCTGCCAAATATTCTGTAGTAAAATATTGACATAGATATCTTTTTATAGCAAACACCATTTTCATGGGTCTTACTTCATGAGCTCCACATACCCAATTTATTATATGAGCATCTTAATCACCACTAATTGAGGAAGTTAATTCCCATGGCATTTAGCCTTCCTTAGTGGGTTTAATATATTCTCTATTAGTAGGAGTTAATTGATAGATGTAATCAATATTTGATCGTGTATAAGAACACCTAAAAGGGGACTTACTTTCTTTCATTTAGAACCACGTATAGGTTTTAAATGTCTAAACTCGTCGGACCCATGGTTATTCTATTTTATGCAACCCTAGTGTCACTTGTACAATGTGTGAAAAGTAAAGAAACTCTCTACTGTAAAATCTCATGGTTTTGGCTTTGTATTAACTTTGAACTAGCTATCATCCCTATATGCATATGGTGAAGATAATTCCTTTGGTATCATGTATGGATTACACTCATATTTATTGAAATGTATAACATTAACAACATCCCCTTCGTGTGCTTCAATTTAGTTGTCCATTATGTTGATTGTCATGTGATCATCATAGGTAAAAAAATTTATAATAAGAGGAGGATAATGAGTCTCATCTATTTTCATGTCAATAAATTCAAATATCCGCATAAAATTAAGTCATCCACCTTTATCTCTACATCTTCAAGTCTCCTAATAGATGTGATTTGACCATAGTTCGCCAAACTCAGAGTAACACAATTATAGCTTAGATATGATATTTGAATAAATTCCCATGTTGATCTAAGAATCATAAATGGCATTTTCAAAATTAAAAAAACAACATGACAAACTTCATATCCTACGAGCTCAATGTTCATTAAGGCGTCCACATCCCATGGCTTCTTAGTTTTGACATACCAAACAACTTGATCTATTATTTTTTGTCCTCTTTGAGTGCAATCCAACAAATTATGCAAACAAATTGTAATATTTTTGGATATATCCTCATTTTTTAGGGTACTTACTAGTTTTAACAAGTTTTTCAAAGTTTTGACTACCTCCTCTTATCGTAGGATTTAGATGATCTATCCATATTTTTGGGAATTAATTATCATAAGATCTCCTTCACTAGAATTTTGATTATCAATTGACTTAAATAAAATTGTTTCTTTGTTCATTTGGAACTTTTTCTCATAGGGTCTAGATACTTGTCTTCTCACACTTTTCTCGTTAGGTTTTCTTTAGACATCCACAAAGGAGGAAGACTATGTTCTCTATGTCAATTCCTAGTAATATTTTGGATAAAAGCCTAGTTTTTAGGATGAGAATGTACCATGTTCACATTTCCTAATGTCTTCTCCATATTATGATTCTATAAATAGGATAATCCTTAGTATTATGTTGTCCTAAAAATCTATAATATGCACAAATTTTTTCCCATTGACAGTTATAGGGATAGTTTCATGTGATATGATTCATTTCTCTACACAAGTAATAAGTAATAGGTTGTTATGGTTGTATACTCCCTTTTATTCAATTTTTATTACCTCCTTGATAACCTCCATGCCTTTGAGTTTATCCTCACCTTTGTTGTTGATCACAACATCCTTTATATTGTTTGTGAGGAGAAGAAGGTGCCCAATTTGGTTGTTGTCATAGTGATGCAAGGGTCCATCCTAATTGGTACTAAGGAGAAAAAGGATTCATCATGGTTGGTATGGAGGATACTGAGGATTCCACCTTTATTGGTACTGAGGAAACTAGGGTGTCCACCTTGGTATAGGTTGTGTTGCTAAAGGACCCCATCCACCTTGTATTGTAACCTCGACATCCTAAGCTAGCACATTTGGTTTTGGAACTGGAGATCATTGCCTAGTGAATGCAAATAAATTTTGAGTGATGTATTTTTTTATATATTTGAGAAATTTACAATTATTTTCATCATATTTATGGGATTTATAGAACAATAGAATAACTTTATGATTGT
The DNA here is from genome assembly GCA_037957365.1 of Torreya grandis. NCBI lineage: Eukaryota > Viridiplantae > Streptophyta > Pinopsida > Cupressales > Taxaceae > Torreya > Torreya grandis. Next base: position 2,567,027 of record JARHVA010002228.1, read on the forward strand.
CGCACATATTGTTTTAATAAATGAAAATTTGCATTTATATGTCTTATGATGCAACACACATTTTAGAACTATACTTTGATATTTGGGCATTCATTAAAGTGGTGTCACTCTTTTCCACACTCAATTAACCATTCAAATAATCTTGGTGTCTTCCCCTCCTAAATTTCATCCATCTTGCACAATACCGTGTCTAACTTAAAATTAGTTTTTGTAATGTTAGGAGGGTATTCTCCATAAACCTTTATCTATTTGACTTTGATCACAACAAATCTTGCCTCAACGTCTGTGTTAAACTGAGCCTATGCTATAGTAAATTGGATCTACTTTGCAAGCCTTCTACAAACTAAATAGCTTTGTCTTGATCTTAAAACTAAAACTTCACCCTATTAATCACATAAGAAAACTAGCAATCATAATTTAATATAGATTCTCCAAGTTGTCTAATTTATTTCAAATATTGAATCATTTGTATAACACACTTATACATCTTGAATTAACCTAAAAATTTATCTTTGACTTGTTAAAGGGTCATAGTTGCATGATTTGTCTTAATGATGAAATATAGAGCTCGACTAATCAAAGCTCCTATAAGTTTGTGCTTCTTTTTTGCATCGTCTATCACACCTTTGTATTGCCACTTCATTTTGTAGGTCAATAAGTACGAGTCTATGTTAGTTAACCCATCATATGACATCAAGATAACAATATATATTATAGGTAATGGCATATTTTTTTTACTTTGTCTAGGTATGATTGGTTTAATTGATGATAGCATTGGTGTCTACAAACTAGTTGTTATGGTGCTTGGTATACCAAGAGTATTGAAATCAATGGTTACACTATCTTCACCTCCACTTTCCATCTTATGCATATATAAAATTTATATAGCTTATTGAAACCACTATGTAGTCACTAATATCTCTTTGAACACTTATGGTCTACTATTCTCAATAATTAAAATAGGCATAAAAGATGTGCCCCTTAGAATGAATGAACCATACCTTGGGTATCTATTATGACCACCCATGAACTGGTATGAACCTATACTTCATCATTAATTCTTGGAAATACCACCCTTCCCATTCCAAATATAAATACTACCTTTGAAGTTTCTCACTAAACCTATAGTTAAGTTGTTCTACCTAGCCTTCAACAACCTCTTCATTGTTTCTCTATTTTGTTCCCTCGTATCTTTCTAGGTTAGTTTATAATTCTCATTTTATATCTAATTTATTTGTAGTTAATTCATTCCCTTAGATATCTTATGGTGATTCTAACCTTCAAATTTGGTTTCTTCTTCTAAAGGTTTAGTTCCTCTTATTATCTTCACAACGTCCCTTCTACTACTACTTGCAGTTAAATGTAGACCTTCATCTTCTAATAAGTTTTACTTGTTCCATATTTTTTTTGTTTTAAGTCCTTTTAGATCCCCATAATTTTTTTTTCATATTTATCATTTGTGTTATATGTGATCTAGGTTTTGTTTCAGATTCCTTAGTTCAAATCTTCTTCATTCAACTCTCTCTATTTCACATCTGCATGGTGCCCTGAGTGACTACTCCATGTTAGCTATAATCAACATAATGTTATTTTTCACAATTAAAATTTTTAACAACATAGGAAGTTTATACAAAAAAATCCTCTATTGCCTCTAACAAATAAATCATATGCAGCTTCAAACACAATATACCCCTAAACAATAAATTTTGCAAAGTACCCATCAATTGTAGTCTTCACCCAATGGTCAATCACACAGGTCCATTCACTTCCAATTAAAGATTTATCACATGTCATCCTAAATTTTGATCCCCACCTTTGAATTTGACTTATGGCCACTTTAATAACATGTCATGATTGTGACACTTATCACTTTCATAGACCTATATGATGTTTGTTGGAAATTTTTAGTCATATTAGAATCCATGAACTCTATGAACTCCATGAGGATTTCATGAAGCCAAAAATTTGTTTAAATATAAAATACAATTAAATATCCCATCGAATCTATAGTGAACTTGATTAGCTTTAATACATAGATGTGAATGAAGATTAAATCCTCTATAGTATCCATGATTTCTTAGAGAATTTTTAATTCCTCCAAAAATTACAACTTAAATTTGACCCAATAAAGTGATCTCCATGATTGCAACAAGGTCCATGAACCCTAACATTGGCCTATGAGACTCTATTAGCCTCATAATTTGTGTTAAGAACATTTATTGAATTCTACACTAAATTTCTTATTATTTTTGACAATGCAAGATTGCATGTTCACCTTTGATTCTCTTGCATCATAAAGTGTTTTCATATGAATGTAATGTATTAATTTATTGGATGTGTTTCCATGTGCTTTAAATGATTTATAATACTTGATATACTTTTTCTTGTCTATGATATACACTAGGATAGAGATATTTCCATATTCTCTTGGGGGAAACTATCATGGAAATATGGGGCATATCCTTACTCAAATAAAACTTATCTTTTAAATTCATTATCATTATGATATAATGAGTATATCAAAGGTTTTTTTTATTATGTTGCATTCCAAAACAACCCAAAAAACTAAACTATAAAATATAGATTAAAAATGTTGATAAATGAAGAAATGGAAGCAAATACTTCCCCAAGGGTAGATTGTACCTAAAGATCCACCTGTAACAAATTGTCTCTCACAAAAATTCAGGTTTATCATATATTAAGTTTATATTGTTAAAAATATAGATTCCTTAGAGGTTCTTGGATTTTTTATTGAACCACTACAAACCATAATTAATCCATAGCTAACTCATGGTCTAACCCTTCACTGACTTTAGTCATCCAAAATATATTATAATAAAACTAATTCTAAGCTAAGAATATAAATATATGTTGTATTTAAGTATACAACATGCTCTCCCCTTTAAATATCTTTGACCACAAAACTATCTAACTCTAAAAGTGTAAAATTATACATTATCAGAACAGAACTCAAGACATCTACTTACTGTTGTCCCCCAAAAATATCACTCATTTTTGGGACAACATTTGAACTATTTTGGTCTTACAGACCAAAATTGTCTCTTCCCTTTTCAAAATTTGTCCTGGGCATTCAAATTCCTCATTTTTCAAGCTTCTCAGGAATCTACAAACTCTGCAGGTCAAGGTTCAACGGGTTTCACAAGTTGATTTCTATGGACTCTTTCAAGGTTAGAGAAAACTAAGAACTTGGCTTCTACGAACTTCTACAGTCGGGTTCAAAAATCTTCTACAAATAGGTTCAACGCATTTGGTTCAACAGGTTTAAAAGCTCTCAACACAACTGCGAAGTTCAATCGACAAAGTTCATCGCTTTGGTTCAATCAAATGGTTCGTCAGTTGGTTCAAAGGCTTCATTTGAACTATTGAACCAAAGCTTAGTTCAAAGGTTGGTTCAATGCTTCGGTTCATTCCATTGGTTCATCAGCTTGAACCATTTTGTTTCAACCAAGTGGTTCAACATTCGGTTCAACCAAGCGATTCAATGAATTGGTTCAGCCAAGTGGTTCAACATTTGGTTCAATAGTTAGTTCATTGCCTTGGTTCATCGGCTCAGTTCAAAGGACCGGTTCAAGGCAAAAATTCAAAGAAGCCTCCCAAAGGACAAGTGCCCTTGTGGAGGGCACTTGGTTGACAAAAGTACCCTTCGAAAGGGTCATTTTCAAAGAAGGCAGTTAAGGTAAATTCTTTTAAATTTTTGTTTAAGGCAGACAAAGGCATAACTCCTTCAGACCTTTTGTCTGAAGGAATTCCTTTGGAAAAAAAGTCTGAAGGAACTCGGGAAAGAAGCCGTGAGCAGAAAAAACTCGAAGGATTTTTCATAGGCAAAGTGATCAGAACAATTTTGCGAACTCTTTATCTGCAAGAAATATCCGCAGACTTTTTGTCCGTGGGAAATGTCTGCAGACTTTTTATCTGTGGGAATTGTCCACAGAAGAAATCCTAAAAGAATTCACAAACACCAAAGCAAAAAAAAAAAAATAGAATAATTCTATGAACTTTTTATCCACAGGAAAATGCCCATAGAAAAGTCTGGGGAAAATACCCGTAGAAAAGTCCAAGGAAAATGCCTGCAGAGACAGTCCACAGGAAAGCCGTGAGAGACTGTCAAAGATAAAAGGCCGCCAAAGGACCCCAAAGGGCAGGTGCCCTTGCGGGGGACTCTCAGATACCAAATTGAAGGGTCACCTTCCCTTCAGGAAGATGCAAAATAGGAAAGCCGAAGAGGGACCAAGGGTTGACGCGCCTGAAGATGTCAAATTTAAGACAGTGAATAGCCATTGAAAACATAGTGACGGGCACGCGAACGTCAATTTCAAAGCTCATAAAATAGCTATTGATCCTTGTAATCTACAGACCCAAATGCATTCAAAGGCTTTAAAGCCAAAACTAGTAGGAAGCGACTAAGGAACACAACAACAAATTGAATCCAGGACCCGATTCAATTAACCAGAAAAGGAGGAACGATGAAGAAGGATCAGATAACCAGGTGGACATTGAAAGTTGCAAATTTTTAATAGCGTGACTTGTTTCTCTGCATTGAGAAAAACAAATGGGTAGATGCCCCCAATTTCCAGCCTGTCTTCCCAATAGTTTTCAACGTAACATGATGTGTTACTGTTCTCGAGTCCTTCTTGAAGAGGCTATATAAGGGACTCTCTTTTATTGTAAATATATCTCTTGTTGACAATCAGAATGAAACTCTGCCCAAATTGAAAGGCATTACTGAGACTTTGAGCTCAGATTGTTGATCATATTTTATTATTGGAATAAGAAAGCAAGTGATTTTTTAGACTTTATGTTGTGATATCTTTGTTTTTGAGGAAACTGTTCTTATGTCTTTTTCCTTAATATATCTTATGTTCCTTTAATTCAACAATCAGAATTAGTGAAAGTAGTCAGGAAGGTGTCCTAAAGATTCAACTATGGAGAGACTTTGTGCCCCCATAATTGCCTTTAGTGTGTTTTCTTTTCATTTCTGTGTAAAGGACCTTGGGACGACTTTGTGCCCTCATTGTCCTTCATATCTTACTCTTGAGCAATTCAGGTGGAGACTTTATGCTGCATCTTGATTTGGTGGTTACTACGTCCCTAGTTACATTTTGCATTTACTACCAGGAGTATTCTTGTGGTTTGTTGAATAGTACTTCTGAAAGAAGAGGAGTGTTGTTTGTCATTTCCCTTGAGTTTTTCCTTTGATCCGCATGCATCATATCTGAAGAAAGAGAGATGGATGGTTTGTCCCACCCTTGAGTATTATTTTCTATTAATATATATATATATATATATATATATATATATATATATATATATATATATATATATATATATATATATATATATATATATATATATATATATATATATATATATATATAGCATACCTATAGGGAACCTCCCCTTGATGAGAGGAGAGATCAGTCCCCTTCTGATGTGGTAAACCTACACATTTGGATGACTAATCTTCCTACTTTGGCTGATCAAACCTATTTTGTTTATCAGTACGCTGATTGACAAAATATTTAACCAACACTTACTATAAGAAATATTTGACCATCATACCAGATACCACTACTTTAAATAACACATGAATGAGAATGAAAGATATTTTTAAAGGCTTCCCCTATATTTTGGGCATGTTTTCCAACAAAATTTCTCTCTTCCATGCTTACCTTCAGCTTTAGAATTTCCCCTCATGTTGATATTTTTTCCTCTCCTCTATTTCTCATCAAATTGCATGTGTGTTTCTCATCATTTCCAAAAATCCATTTTAATCTTATTTTCTTAGCACTATTTCAGGCTTGGATACTTTCCTACATACTTCCTTGTTTCTAAAGTTGCATCCTCCATGGGAATCTCTCTCCACTTCACCTTAAACATGTGCACAACCTTGTTCTGAATTTTTTTAGATTCCTCCTTGATAATTCATTGGTTCTAGCACAAGCTTTCCTTATTCATTAGTGATTGATAGTTATGTATATGGCATCATATGCACCGTTATCTTCTTATTCAAGCATGCCACACGAAACACATTTTGTAACCTTCCCTTTTTTGGTATATCTAATATGTATTCCACTTCCCCGACCTTTGCTCACACCTAATCTGGCCCATAATACTTATGCTACAAATTTTTATTTCATTTTTTCTTCAACGTATTCTAATTATACAATTATAGTTGTATAAACACCATGTAACTGATCTTAACATTTCACTATGTGCTATGCTGATCCACTTCTTGATTCATCCCATTTGTGCTCATTACCATGTTATCTCTCAAAAGCTACATAATATTTTTCTATTCTTGTACATCTTCCTCTACCTCTAGGACCTTTCCATTTTTAATTACCCAATCCAATGGTGATGTTGCCTCATGCCTATATAAATCCTTGACATGTGTCATTTTTTAGTTGAATGTAGGTTGTGTTGTAATAATACAACCATTATTAGATATCATTTCAAGCACTTGTTCACCACCTCTATTTTCCTTTATTTAGGGGGATGGTATGTAGTGCTCATGTTAAATTTAGCACTTTCATTTAAAAATAACTCTTTATAGAAATAACTTTGATAAATGCAATTTCAATCTTATATGATTTGTTTAGGGATCCCATGTAACTCAAATATATGTTGGAAATAAAAATTTATGACATTATTATTATTGATTATCTCCTTTATTTTGGGAATGAAATGGGCATAATTCATCAATGTATCACAAAAAAAATCCATCCTTACTCTCGAAACTAGGCAAACCCGAGATACAGTCTATGAACATAATTTTCCACTTTTAATGTGAAACCAAATTTGGTTATAAAATTCTTGGAGAATAAACATTCTCAACCTTATTCCTTTGTAAAATTTCACACTTATCTTAAATTTTTAAAATTTCTACCTTCATTCCCATCTATAAAAAAATTACCATTGATTTTTCTATATGTTTTTTTGAACCCTTTGTGCAGGTGTCCTTCAAATGGAGACTTGTGGCTGTACTCTAATTCCTTCTGAACAAAGGGAAAATTAACCCTTAATTAAATGTGTCCTCTTAAAAATACAATCATATTATGAATTCACCAACATTCCCATTTCCCCGCATCTTCAATTTCTTCCATGAGTTTTTTCTAGGCATGATCAATTGAGTAGTCATGTAGAAGATTGTGTATCCACGAAAGTTGGTTGATGGACATAACTGAAACACTAGTGGTTATTCTTAGTTGGATAGTTCATTTACAACCACACTATCCTTCCATTTATTTTATAGTATATCAAATTCATAGGTGATCAATCCTTTCATATTGCTCTTCTGTTAATCTCCCTTGAGTTAACATGTGCTTAAGGTTGAGGTGGTTAGTATTAACAAATAACTGTCTCACTTATATAATTTGACATCATATAGATACCAAAATAAGGATTAATAACAACCTTATTATACACGATCATTATTTGTTCATATATATTTGGTTTCATACTTTCAAATGCAATGGAATGGTCATCCTAAGATATAATTGTGCTCAATCTAGATCTACAAGGATCACATTCATTGATAAAAGACTTTGAGAAATTAAAGGTTGTTAAAACTAGAGTAGATAACAATAATCACTTGATATCCTCAAAGGATTCTTGTTTTTCACCAGACCAATTGAAGGAATCCTTCTTGGTGAGGTTTATCAAGGGACATGTTTTTTGTGATAATTTCCTTATAAATATTCTATAGAATCTTACAAAAACTACGGAACCTTAAAGTTTATTTAGAGTCTTGGGAACAAGAAAATCACAAATGGATTTGATATTTTCAAGGTTAGTGTGAACACCATCAATAGGAATGGTGTGACCAAGGTATTCCAAAGATGCCTTTATGAATTCACACTTAGATTCCTTAGCATATAACTTCTCTTTAGAAAATATATCCAACACAGCACCCAAATGGTCAAGATGAGATTCCAATGAATTAATATAAATAAGGATCTCAAAAAAAATACAAGAACAAACTTACACAATAAATTACTAAATATCTTATTCATCAAGTCTTGAAAGGTGTCTAGAGCATTTCAGAGACCAAAGGTCATGACCCTAAATTGGTAATTGCACTAGTGCATTCTAAAGGCTATATTGTCCTAGTCTCAAATCCAAATTGGTATCTAATGGAATCTATATCTAGGATCCATATTTGAGAATTACTTCACCCTATGTAACACATTGAGCAAATCATTAATCCTTGGCATTAGAAATCTATTTTTAATCATATTTTTTTCAAAGTCCTATAATCATTACAAAGTCTATACACCCCATCCTTATTCGTAACTATAACCACCAAAATATAATATGGGATAATACTAACAATGATGATTCTAGCCTCCAATAGTTCACTCAACAATTTTTGTAATCTATGACTTTTTAAAATTCATGTATCTATTATGGTTTACAAATGTTGGTCCCTTTTTCTGGTCAAGATCAATAATATGCTTCGATTCCATATCTAATGGTAGGATATTTTTTGAATCTAAGATAACTAACTTATTTTTTCATAGCAACTATGGAATCCATAGAGCCTATTCATGTGGGTTTTATGATTCTACATCCATGTTGTAAAGATGAGCCGTAGGGCCAAAATGCCCCTTCTTCAAAATTTTGTTCTCCTGATAAGAATTAACACTTTTGATTTCCATAAAGGGTAAGTATTTGATAGTACACTCATGGTACCCTTGATTGAATGTCAATAATTTCTCCTAATGATTGGTGGAGTAGTTCTTAATGAATATAATCATTGGATCCATAAAACAACATCCACATCCCAAATAATGACAACATAGAGTTTATATTTAAGGACATAATATTCCACTGAAAGTTCCACATTACATATTAATTCTATGCATTCAATATTTTGGTGTCCTAGAAACTGAATTTGGAAATTTTTATAAGTGTCTAAATGGAGGATTAATATGTGGACTTGTTTCTTGTCTAGAATATTAAGTGTACTTCCTAGATCAACAATGACAAAAACTCAAGTTTTATTAACATTGGAAAATAACTTGAATGTGTCTTGATGGTCCAACCCTATCATTACAAAAAGTGACAGAGATAGTTCCCATGTTTATTTTGTATAAGGAGATAGATCTTCAAATTCACACCATACATCAAATTTCTTAGGGACATCTTCATTATTAAACTCTAACTATAGATTAGAAGAACACATCCTTTACCATAAAAATATTTTTGGGGTCACAAACATGACTCATTATCCATGGTTTATAAAACCTTTGAAATGAGTTTACAATAGTGGATGTAGGAGAATACTCATGACTAGGGTCTTTGGTTTTCTTATCTCAAGTAAAAGATCTATGGGTAGCATTCCCTACCATTTTTAGGGCATCAACATGTTTTTATACTCTTCTAATTATAATGATATTCATTTAAAAATAATTTGGTTCAAAAATCCTTACCTTTGTTCCAATTTTACCCTAAAGGTTAGAAATATAGATTTTCTACTCTAGATTCAAAGAGATCTTGCCCTTGGACACCAAAATTTAAAATTTTAATGTATACACCTTCATAGACATATCTTTCTGAAATAACTACATTAACTTATTATCAAAGGATTCATCCCATTTATAATTATATCTCTTTGTTAAATCTTTGGAAAAGTTTATAAAGTCCCCTAAAGGGTTTTTAAAAACTCATATATCTCCCCAAGTATGGGTAGTACCATCCATATGTTGTAGAGCTAGAATCAACTTGTCATCTTGATTCTTAATCTATTGTACCCTAAAGGCTGGCATAAGCTTGTTCAACCATATATTCATCTCCAAATTATTTCTAAAATCATGTTGTATGATCTTAATTTTTAGGTTAAAATAATGATGTTCCAATCTTTCTCTTTTTCATGATCTCCTTTCTCTTCCTCTTCCTCATCTGGTGGATTTGTGTCAATTTTTACCTAAAGGTTTCTTTCCTCCTCTTCATTAGTTAGTCACTTTGATAGCCTTCTTGATGAAATAATATATTTTCAAACCACCATAAATAAATCATCAAATAACCCCTTCATCTCCTCTTTTATCACAAACTTTGAATTGTTTCTTGGAAAAATTCCCTTAAAATTTTGGGTAGTGGTTGCAAGAATTGATTAAATCCCTAATTCACTTGTTGCATTCGTAAAGAACCTAGAAAATGGATCTACAAAATATAGAATAAAAATGTTGATAAAATAGTAAATGGGACCACCTATTTCCCTAAGGGTGGATTGCACCTACAAACCTAACTGTAACAAAATGTCTCTTATGCAATGAAAACTGTCTTGCTTTAAGTTGATATTATTAAAAAGACACATTATTTAAGGTTTATCTCTCTTTTATATTCAACCAACAGAATCCCTATTTATCCTATGGCTAACTCATGGTCTAAATCTTCAATAACTATAAACACCCAAAATATAACACAATTAAAGTAATTCTAAAATAAAAACATTAATATATGTTATCTTTAAGTACACAACACTCATGGGAAACTATCAAAGAAATATGGGGCATGTCCTTGGTCCAATACAAGTTATTTTTGCATTCATTATTATGTTAGAATTAGTTTTAAAAGGTGTTTCTTTATGTTTTGGATATATATTCTTCATTATTTAATATATTTTATTAGGTTAAAGTTTTTTCATGTGACTGGTGTGTCTTCATCTACTACATATATTTTTATGTTCTTGAAATGATTTAAACTACTTTATATGTTTCATTTTGTCTTTGATATACATTTTATTTGAATTTATGCTTGTTATATACTTAATGGTACCTCACAACTCCTCTAACACTTCCTATATTTATGCTTGATGTGACTAATTAATGTATTATCATATATATTGACATGTTTTTTTTATCATGACTAATGTTTCTCTAGTGTGTTTAGGATGCATACTATGTTTGGTGTGATTTATATGTCATATGTGCATTCTCCATGCTTAATGTGACTTCAGATCTTGCATTACTTTCTTTTTCCTTGGTCATATATTTGACATTTCACTTTGCCATGATTATCTTACTCACATGTTTGGCGTGTATTATGTTCTTGTTATGTTTCCATGATATATCTCATGGAAATTATTTTATTGATCTCCTTTGTTGATATTATTGTTAGGTTGTGGAGCTAAAAGCTTCAACTCTTTGCAAACTAAAGGAACATAAGGTTGCTGAGATCCAGGAGCACCGACGTCGATCGTGACCAGTGCAGAAGGCCACCGGCGACGGCAGGAAGTCGGCCGACGTCGACAGAACCAGGCAAGTAGGGACCGACGTTAGTCGCCTGTGTGTTCCAGAACTGCTCGTTGCATAGATAGTTAGTTAAGTGAACGAAGTGTTTGCATGTTAAGACCAGTTAGAGTCTTGAGCTGCGAGGATAATTGTCTAAATTAAGAGTCTAAGTTATTGTTTAAGTTAGGGATCTATTTATAGACCCATTGGCATGTATTGTACAAGTATGAGATAGAAAGGAAGAGTTCCTTCTGTGGTAAGATCATTGAGTTGCAGGTTGTTGCAAGCTCATAGGGGATCTACATGTAAGTTTGGTCTGTTGAATTGCAGGTTGCAGGTTCATGGGAGATCAACTTGAAGTGCTATAGAGTGCTTGGTGTACCGGCAGGGTTATTACTGACTGGTTGGAGAGGTGAACACCAATTCTGTGTGTGAGTTGGTTGTTGGGACCGTTTTTTGTGTAGGAGAGTGTGTGAGAGAAGAATTAATGTACACTTGAGGCGTGGGAAACCTCTGTAAGGTGGAAGAGTGTGGCGGCTCTTTGTAGTATTCTTTTCTGTAAAGTGTTAATACAATATAATGTATTGTCTCTCATATTCTATGCTATTGGTGAATTCTAGTTACTTGTGTTTCTGGTTATTTCCACATATTTAATTGCTTATATTTGGTAATCATATTGTGCTCTTTCTGAGGAGCAAGATCCTAACAGGAGGAATCAGAACAGGTGTGTTTGTTCTTGGATTCCCCACCCCTACAACTGGTATCAGAGCTTTTGGTTGGGATACTAACAGATTGGTTTAGATCTGGGTAGTGTGTTTTGATTACAGGTTACTCACAGGGTTTCTGTTTGAGTGGGAGTTGAGTAATGGCAAAAGACAGTAAGCTACGAATGGAAAAGTTTAATGGCAAGAACTACCAATTATGGAGGATGCAGATTGAGGACTATTTGTATCAGAAAGATTTGTACTTACCGTTGGGTGGGGTTAATAGCAAACCCTCAGATATGAAAGATGAAGAATGGGAGGTTCTTGATCGGAAGGCTCTGGGATCTATTAGATTGAGTCTTGCATCATCTGTGATTTCCAGCTTATCACAGTGTAAGACAAGGGTGGAGTTGATGGAATCTTTGGCAAATTTGTATGAAAAACCCTCAGCTTCTAATAAGGTATTTCTTATGAAGCATTTATTTAATTTGCAAATGTTGGAAGGTGGATCTGTTCATAGCCATCTTAGTGATTTCCATGGTTTGGTAAACCAGTTGAGTTCAGTCAATATTGTATTTGATGATGAAATTAGAGCCCTCTTAATCTTGTGTTCATTACCTGAAAGTTGGGAAGGTTTGGTAATGGCAGTTTCTAATACTGTGTCTCCTTCAAAAGTCTTAAAAGTGGATGATGTTGTGAGTGTGATCTTGAATGAAGAGATACGCAGGAAAAGCACAGGTGAATCATCAAGAGATGCTTTGAGTGTTGAAGGCAAAGGAAGGCCAAGAGAGAAGATAGAGCGTGGGAGATCAAGGTCAAAGATAGGCAGAAGATCCAAGTCTAGGTATGGCAGAATAACCTGCTGGAAATGTGGAAAGCAAGGGCACTTAAAGAGAGATTGCAGATCAAGTGAAGATCAGCATGAAAGACATGGAGAAGAAGCAGATGTTGCGGATTACATTACACAGGATGCTCTGGTATGTTCTTTGGATAAAGTAGAATCTTGGGTTTTAGATTCTGGTGCCTCTTTTCATGCATCCCCACATAGGGAATTTTTTCATGAGTATGTCCAGGGAGACTTTGGAGAAATTTGTGTAGGGGATGGTAAGCCTTGTCAGATTGTTGGCAAAGGAAAAGTGAAGCTGAAATTGCAGACAGGTGACACATGGGTGTTAAAGGAGGTCATGCATGTCCCAGTTCTGGAGCGGAATTTGATTTCTGTTAGAAGTTTGGGTGATGAGGGTTGCACAGTAACTCTCACAGCGGACTCTTGGAAGGTTACCAAGGGTACACTTGTTGTAGCTAGAGGTAAGAAAGTAGGTACGCTTTATCTATCTACTTGTATTACTGATTCTCTTTCTGGGTTATCTACTTCAGCTATAGATTCGGAGATGTGGCTTAATAGGCTTGGTCACATAGATAAGAAGGAGATGTTTGTTCTTGAGTCAAAGAGTATGCTTTCAGATTTGGAAGGCATGGATCGTGGTTTCTGTATGCAGAAGAAGAAGGTGACATTTCTTGAGGAATCTGATGTTAGTGACAAGAACAGGAAAGCCTTGGTTTTCAAGGAGAAGGTGACGGATAGAATTCAGCATAAGGTGCAAAGGAATTCTGAGCAGAGCAAGGGTGATTTGGACAAGGGTTTGATCCAAAAGGAGCTCGCGAGAAAAAGTCAGGTCTCACTAGAAAAACACAGAGACTGACGTCGGCAGGAAAATCGACGTCGACATCCAGACAGGGACCGATGTCGGCTATGTGCAGCCCGACGTCAGTGACTCGAGGCAGATAACGATCGGCGTCGGCCAAGGGAAACCGACGTCGGCAAGGTGGCAATCACAGGGGACCGACATCGGTCAGCTGCAGACTGAGATGTGACCGGCATCGGTCACTGAGATGAATTTTGGGTGGACAGCCAGCTGTCATGGAGTCTCAAGCGCCCATATGGAGGACTGAAGGTGTAAGTAAGTTCTTAAATTCGTCATTTCCCTTCTTTACACTACTTGTTGCTCACTTATGGTATAGAACCAGGAAGTTGTTAAAGAAGCAGAACAGGTAGATCCAGGAAATAGTGGGAGCTTGGCATGGATGAGGATGTGATTCCTTGGAGGAGAACCAAACAGGTGTTTTGGGTAGAGTTGCCAGCTGGAAGTAAGCACTGAGAGACGAATGGATGTTCAGGATGAAGAAGAGTGGAAATGGATACGTGAGATGGAAGATCAGGGTATATGGTCTTGTATTAGCTGCAGGGCAATGGAGGTTTGATCATTGTGTTTCTCTTTACCAGGTTGGATAATATTAGCTACATTATCCTATTTTTGTATGATGTGCTTGTTGCAGAGTTACATATACAGGTATTGCTGAACTAAAGGTAAAGCTAGTTCAGGGGTGTGTCATGGATAATCTGGGAGCAACAAGATTCTTTGGCATGAGTGTGTTCTAGAGACATGGAGGTCTTGTTGACCTTGTTTCAAGATGATTGTGTGAGACCGGTTAGCACGCCGATGGTAGGACAGTTCACAGAACAGGTGTCTTGATTCACATAATGAGGTTAAGTGCATGGTATGTACTAAACCTGAGTTTTCCCAAGTAGTGGGAGTTGTCACAAGTTCAGAGTCAATCTGGGAAAGTAATACTGAAGGGCAGTTCAGTGGGACCAGCAGCAGGTGCACATGCTATGCAGGGTCAAGTTCTTATCTACATGATGGTAGATGCGGATGTGGCAGGTAATTTGGATGACAGGTTTTGCACTACAAGATTTGTGGTGGTTGGTCTTCAAGAGTGATCTTGAGGAGGGATACAAAGCCAAGGGAACAAACTAGACGAAGTACAGGTACAAGTACAGGTTGCAGCTGTTTATCTCCAAGTGGGAGATTGTTAGGTTGTGGAGCTAAAAGCTTCAACTCTTTGCAAACTGAAGGAACAGAAGGTTGCTGAGATCCAGGAGCACCGGCGTCAGCAGCAGGACCGACGTCGGTTGTGACCAGTGCAAAAGGCCACCGGCGACGGCAGGAAGTCGGCCGACGTCGGCAGAACCAGGCAAGCAGGGACCGGCATTAGTCGCCTGTGTGTTCCAAAACTGCTCGTTGCACGGATAGTTAGTTAAGTGAATGAAGTGTTTCCATGTTAAGACCAGTTAGAGTCTTGAGCTGCGAGGATAATTGTCTAAATTAAGAGTCTAAGTTATTGTTTAAGTTAGGGATCTATTTATAGACCCATTGGCATGTATTGTACAAGTATGAGATAGAAAGGAAGAGTTCCTTCTGTGGTAAGATCATTGAGTTGCAGGTTGTTGCAAGCTCATAGGGGATCTACATGTAAGTTTGGTCTGTTGAATTGCAGGTTGCAGGTTCATGGGAGATCAACTTGAAGTGCTATAGAGTGCTTGGTGTACCGGCAGGGTTATTACTGACTGGTTGGAGAGGTGAACACCAATTCTGTGTGTGAGTTGGTTGTTGGGACCATTTTTTGTGTAGGAGAGTGTGTGTGAGAAGAATTACTGTACACTTGAGGCGTGGGAAACCTCTGTAAGGTGGAAGAGTGTGGCGGCTCTTTGTAGTATTTTTTTCTGTAAAGTGTTAATACAATATAGTGTATTGTCTCTCATATTCTGTGCTATTGGTGAATTCTAGTTACTTGTGTTTCTGGTTATTTCTGCATATTTAATTGCTTATATTTGGTAATCATATTGTGCTCTTTCTGAGGAGCAAGATCCTAACAGGAGGAATCAGAACAGGTGTGTTTGTTCTTGGATTCCCCACCCCTACAATTATTATTATCATGCATATACTTGGGGCAATATATTATGTTTTACATTATCAAATATTATGATCATGATGTTAAATTTCTTATATCTTGAGCCCATGAGAAGAATATTTTTTTTGGTCTTACAATGCTTATATCTTGTGAACATGTGGGACAACTCACTCATAACAATATATGCTTCAAAGGTTACATATTTACATGATATCCACTAGTGAATTATAATCTTATCATACACATGATGCATTTAATACCCTGATTTTTAGATGCAAGATTAATCGAGTTATCTCAAATATAAAAAAGGGCAATATATCTCACTCATCACATTTAGAAACATGCTTCTAATGGATGTGTATTACTGTAACAAAATTTTGATAAACTATACATAATTTTAGTATATTTAGGATGATTACACCAAGACATTATTGATTTAATTCAAACTATTAAATCAGATTTTAATTTAGGTTGACTTAAAATATTTCTAAAGTGTACTTATAATTCCATCCATGACTATATATAGATGTGAAGGCCTGAATTTGATAGGATGTCAAATTATATTCCATTTTTTAGTAAAATGAGGTATCTTATTTTCAAAATTTTAGGTTGCAATAGATTATTATTATTTGATTCTTACTAATCTATGTTGAAAAAGAAGGAATATTTTTATAGATTCCCAATTCCAAAGCTTCAAGCACATAAAGTTTTATATCCACACCATGTATTATTTTATAATTTGATATGTATATACACATACGTCAAATTGAAAAAAATTATGACCTAAAATGAACCTTAGATATTAATTAATCATTAAATTATATTATTTTAAGATATTTATATACTTGTCAATTATTCATTCAAGTAGATGTTATTGGCATGTTTGTCAGATTTTGATGGTTTTCATACATTTTTTTATCCCCTCCAACTCTCTTTCTCTCTCTTATCCATTTCCACATGACTTGTAATCTATGTCTAGAAGATCATCAATGCTCATGGGCCCACTAGGAATGTTAATGATGTTCACGGGTCCTTGGTGTGAGCCCTTTTGACTCATGTGCACATAACATCTTGTTAGAATTTTTTTCACTTTTTCAATAGTTTGATGTGAGTTTGGATGTCAATAGGGTCCTAATTTGAAATTAAATTATATATAAACACAAAGCCTTGTAGTTCACTTACATCTAAGGCATATACAAATAAGTTATCTTTTATTTATAGAAATTTATTGAGCATACACAAACATTCTAGAGAAATCAAGTAATTTGTAGAGTATTTACTATTGAATTGCACAAGTTTATTTTATGGAAATCATTGGAAGGAAATGCAGATTGCATACCACAAGAGTTTTGTACGCTACTAAAGTCATTCATATAATATGAGGTTTGTTGTTTTCACTATTATTATTAATTAGGGTCTTGACACATATCAATATTGTTATGTTATTATCTAATTTACCACATGCCCCACAATGATTTTTATTTTATTTAAGATTTTAAGCATTGTTTTACATTTAGGGCAAGGAGAAAAATATGTTTTGAAATTCATCAGAGTTGTAGCATATAAAATTGAGTGACGTTATTGTAGACCAAAATTAGGTGAATGCAAGTGCCAAATTACTTTTGGGTTATTTTTCACTTGTCAGGACCATCATTAATGCTTTGCATATGTGTATAGAACATGATTGATGCTTTGTACATGATGAATTGATCATTGTGATTTTTTGAAAGAGACATCTTTCCTTTTCGGCAATATATTTCTAGTATCATATATTGATTACTATCACTAGATCTCCTGATATTTAAGATACACCTCTAAACCTTGCATGATCATCTCTCTCCAATTTTAAAATTAATTAATTAAGATTGTATGAATACTTTGCACAAATTATTTAACGTAGTTAAAATTACTTAGATATTTGATTTGTATTTTACTATAAATCTATATATCCATATTACATATAAAATTATATATATACCAAATATAAAGTTCACATTAAAATTGTATGTTACAATAACCAACACATAACACAATGTAGTCATAACCCATTTATAAAATGACAATAAAATTGTATCAAACTGCATTAAAATCTAAAATAATAGGTGAAATACTTGTTACATTTTAGTATTTTGATTGGTTTACAAATATACATTAAATTTAATTTTCCAAATTGCTATAATAGGATGCCTTATTTGTGTAATTACAACTATCTTAAATATTTCAAAATATTTAAAATCAAATAAGAATTAATGATGATGAATAATTTAATATATGTAGAAAATATAATATTTTGAATCCTTTTAGCAAAGAGTGATTTGTAATTATTTTTGTTGATATTAAACTTCACAATCTTTGAAATCTTATCAACTAAAATTCGAATAATCAATAATTATTTTTATTTATTCATAATTGATTTAATAAATTTATAAATTAAATTATGATTACAAATATCAACATAAATATTAAAAAAGGAATAATGGTACAAAATAAAAAATATTAAGAGTAATAGTGTAGTGATAAAGATATTGTTTTATAAATGTAATGGCCATAAAGGTTAGATTGGATGTTGGCTCAATTATTTATTTATTTATTTTTATTTTTTATTAATTATATGAAATTGAAGTTTGCCTAGCACTTGAAGCTGATTGCATTAACATAGTTTGAGCCCCTCATAACCTTCAAGCAATGTGTGGTTGGCTCAATTATAAACATTCACAAAATTCTATAGATTAAAAAAATATAAATAATAATAAGTTATAAAATTTGAGAATATTATGATGGTTTACTACAATTTTTATGATAATATCATGATTTTTTTGGAGGGTAAATAATGAAAGTGAGGTTAATAAGGAAGGATTTTTATATAAAAACATTTCGAGATATGAGAAATAAGATATGAGATGGGGTGAGAGTCCTAAATGAAATAATGAATTCCCCTTTGTACTTAATATCAATATAAAAAAATTGTACACTTAAATTGATATGTTTATCATTAAATTATAAGAAAAATAGTGTTTCCAATTTATCAATTTTTTTTGAAAGAATTATTCTTTATATCATGCTTATAAAATTACAATAAATATTATCAAAATTTTACAAAATTTTAAAATATTTATTTTCATTTGAAATATGATATAATTAAATCCTATTTAATATATAAAAAATTAAATTAATTATTAAAAACTTTAAAATATTATTATTAAACCTTATAACTTTAGTTGAATAATAATAATAAAATAAATTCTAATTATGCGTTGTTATGTAAGAGTTAATTGGTAAATACTTCATTAAGAATTTTAGATTACAATTAAAACTTATTGTAAAGATATTGAGATTTGGCCTTAATTTATTATAACTATTATTTTTGTGTTTTGTGTTATTTTAGAGTGTCTTAGGGATGGATTGGGTTTTAAAACTTTGGTGCCTCTTTGATATATCAAAATCCTTAATACATGTATCAAAATTCTTAATATATGTTTCATTTGTTAATTTTTTAGTTACTAACTTTGAAAATCTTACTTCATCACTTATTTATATTATTAAATTTGTGTGAATTAAGCCTCCTTAACCACTTTCTACCATTTTTTAGTTTGTTATTGTGGTAGTGTCTTCTTCCATCACTTATTTATATTCTTCAATTTGTGTCAATTAAGCCTCCTTAACGACTTTCTAGCACTTTTTAGTTTGCTAATGTGGTAGTGTCTTCTTCACGGGAGATAGATTCTTAAAATCATTTCAAATAATCTTTAAGAAAACCTCATTTTGAAACTATTTTTAGATGTTTTTGATTCGCATGATCTCTAAGAAAATCTTATTTTAAAACTCTCTTCATATGAATTTGTCAAGATCTCAAATGTATGTTGAGTTTTAACTTGGAATTGGCTAAAATAACTTAAGAAAAAGGAAAACAATGTATAGGAAAAAATTTAAGGAGTCTATTAAAAAAAAACTTATAAAATAGTAGCAAATCTTATTAGATCAGGATACATTAGAATGATAAATCTCATAAAAAAGGTCATTGTGATTGTGGTGAAAATGAAACTGATATAAAAATATGTTATGGATGTAAAGACAAATATTAATAACGTTTTTGAAATTAGTCAAATATTTTAGCAAATTTTAATTATCCTTTCGAAATCAAATATGAAAACATTCTATAAAATATATAATCATCACAAAACATACAAAATCATTACATAACATACAAAAGTGTTATAAAACATTTCTTTTTCATAAAAAAACATCCCATGGAATTTTAAAACATTTTATTTGCATACAAAATCATCTCATAAAGATGATGAAAAACTTGCATACAATTTATTGAAAATCCTTTATATAATTATCATAAACTATGAAAGCATAAAATATCTAAAAAAAAATTCTTAACAAGCCACTAAACAATTAATAAAGAACTTAAATGAATATAAACTTCCCTTGACACTAAAGAAAGCACTATAATAAGTAAAAACTTCATATTGTAATAAACAAAGCACCATTATCCTAAACAAACATCATGGCCCTAAAAAATATTACATTGAATAAAAACTTCTCGTGGTATATATATGTACATTATTTTATCTTGAAAACTGCTTACTACTTTTAAAAAATTACATATAAACTTGTTAAGCAAAGAGCATTATATTTGTGTTAACAAGATAATTCATGGAAGTAACACAATATATGACCGATGGTTGGGGAGGTCCAACGAGGCAAGCAATCTTACAAATTTTAACTCTTTCTCGTTATTAATTAGACGTGAACTAATATTTTTAAAATATTACAACATTCCTCCACCATAATAGATCATGCAATTCAAGTAACATTAACCTTAGCTTTTTGCTAGTGAACTAAACCATGAAAGGTTTTGAAGCTTTATAATAAATGGTGGCTTCCTTTCTAGTGCCTTATTCATAAACATGTTATTGAAGGAAAAAGGAGTAGGCAAACCTTGGGGTAGACCATGAAATCATGCCCAAATACAATAAAATAAAATAGACTCTCTATGTTAATTTTTCAAATATAATAAAATAGACTCTCTATGTTAAGTTTTCATTTTTAAATTTGGTAAGACTAAAGTTGAGGAAGGGTATTTCTTTGTCAAAATTTTATGAAGGTCATTTATAAATTCTCATATAATATTTTAAGAAATGGATCATCATTATCTACCCCATTTCATTTGACACTTAAATTTTGATCTAAGAAAATCAAGTGAGATGTCAAAATTGAAAAAGAAAACCCTTGGGAGTGTATAAATATTTCTAATTACATCTACTTATAGTAATGCTGAGGAAGTATATTGCCTTGTCAGTATTTAATGAAGGTCATTTCTGAATTTTCATACACTAATCTAAGATATGGATCATCATTATCTTACTTGTATAACTTGACACTTAGATGTTGATCTAAGAAAATTAAGTGAGATGTTGAGGAAATTAATATGATAAAAATGAATGGTAGACTTAATGGGATATCATTTTCAGTAGTGAAAATGTTCACATAAACAAGGTAGATATCATCACAAGCTTGAAAATACATCATTGGCTTGGAAATGTTGTCAAATCACTCCAAGATCTTTGAATGCCACATATTACATGAAAACCCTAGGAGTAGGTGAGATCAATGTAAAGAAAAAGTGGGCTTCATTAGTTAATTCATTAGCCAAAAAGTATAAATGAGGTACATTATATAGTGAGAGATTAGGTCACCAAAAAGATAACAACTCAACTCACAACTAGAAAAAACATTAAGTGTATTTTCCCTAATGACCTTAACAACCCTAAACAAGTTGACTAAAAACCATGTAGGTAAAATAAAAAATGGGAATAATATTACACTAACACCCCCCTTAGGCATAGCTTAGGTGGGTAAAATAATTGGGTCCTGGTAATGAGGTGTGATGAGGTGCCCAAGCATAACATAACTCCCATAAGGCAGAGAAAATAAGAAAAACTATATGACAAAAATCCTCTCCAAAAGAGAGCAAAGAAAGAAACTGTGCATGCTCTGAGGACATCGAGAACAACTAAAAATGCATCCATAATTAAGAGAAATAGAGCACATAGAGAGAAGAGGTAAGAAGTTTCCATAGAAGATGCTAAAGTTGCCTACAATAAATCTCAAAAAATGATGAATGTCACTAACGAGATACTCTACCTGAAGATTGAAGAAGCTCCATTCACATCAAATAATGTTTCTTCCTTTTACCAAAGGAATAAAATGAATGGTGTATTATAAGTCTTCCCATTCCATAATGAAAGATGAAGGAGGTAAAAATACAAATATCTCATAGTAGGGTCCAAAATAAAAATATGGCATATGTCTAGCAAGATTATGCATAAGAATTGAATGAAATGTCACTGAAGTGAACCTATCATAAGTAGGTACAATAAAGAGTCTATCACCTTGGAATGATGAATGTGTCTACCAAGTGCCTGATGGATATCTAACCAAGGTATGTCTCCTAAAAAAGTAATAATGATCCTCATGCATAGTAGATGAGACAACTATTATATGCAATGATGGTGCTATGGAAGTAGAGGCTAAAACAAACTATATAATGCCCTTTACTTGTGGAATAGACTGCCCAATGTTTGATGAGTCCTAGATCAATATACCTACACCCTATAAAGTCAAAAGTGGATCAGAGGTAGGTTGATCAAGAACTAACTCGTAAACATATACAATGCGACAAGGAGATGGTAGAGGTGTGTTCCCATCACTACTATAGTCATCTATGCTAGAACAAGAGTAATTAATCTCATATATGTATTTAGGCTTATAAGTGTCATCAAGTAAAAGTGAGTCTGATGAAGAATAATGGCATGGAACATTTATTGAAGGAATATCCATGTGAAGTGTAAAACATGGCTCAGTAACCCTTAAAGTTGAAAAGAGACTATAGATAAAACACATAGATCAACAGACTGAATATCCATAAGAAGAGAAGAGTCACTAATGATCTCACAAGGTATGCTCTCACTAGAAACAATAGAGTCCTAGGTACCAATCTATGATGGATCTGGAATAAGAAAATCATGCATAGGAACAAAATTAGAATATGTAATGGGATAGCTAAGGTCTAGCATAATCTACTCCTATAGTGGTGGCTCAACATAAGGAAGAGCACTATTCACCATGGATATGTCGTCACAAGAAATGGGAGTATGAGGAGAGAGTACAATAGTCTCTAAAGAGATGGTAGGAAGAGGAGGATAGGAGTGGTATAAATCTCATCAGGATCTTTGAAAAGAGACTGAAGGATGCTCCAAATAGTGTTGGTACACATGGTGAGCTACACATGGTCATGTAGATACCATGAAATTTGCAACAACAAAGTACCATAAATCTTATCATAAGTGTTATCCCACTTAATATACTTCTAAGAATTAGTGGGATCAGGAATCTATCCTTATAGAAATGGAATATGATTTTATCCCTTTTTTGAGAATAAGTGTTCCATACAAGCACACTAAGAAGCATAGTTGCTCTTTCCAAGAAGAACCACTGGTGTAAAATCAACTTTCCTCTATAGGTATCTCTCAAGTGAAGTCGACATAACTGAGAGAAGACACAAAATAAGTACACAAGTACACAAAACAACTGTAATGACCCCTAGTTATAGGAACAATGTATGCTCATGAAGATGATGTCATGCATAACCTAGAATACATCTAAATGAGTAATAAGTACAAGAATCAACAAAATGTAGAAAATGAGAATGTGCAGAAGAGACAATGAAAAATACATAGTACCACACACAATACCACATCAGAACTATCAATAGTGACACACACTTAAAGTTATAAAAACATCATGCTCATATAGAAATCAGGGATAATCGAGAATACATCTTGATTAATCTGTGCGTAAGTATGAAAGAACTAGAGGCACGTTAGGATCAATGGATAATTTATTCAAAAGGTAAAATATGTAGCTTTAGAGGTCCTAAAAAGGTTGCTAATGTTTAGAGCACAAAAAAATAAGCACTTATGAAGAAGATGACACTCAAATTTGAGTTACTGATCAAAAGTTAAGCGTGTTTGAAAATCTTACTCGCATAGAAAATTTAGACAAAAATAAGGATGGAAATTTTTGAATCAACTTCCCCAAAAGATTTTTTTTGCATTAACTTTATTAATAAAAATTTAAACCTCTTTTGAGCTATGATTAAGCAATTTTGGG
The DNA here is from genome assembly GCA_037957365.1 of Torreya grandis. Lineage (NCBI taxonomy): Eukaryota > Viridiplantae > Streptophyta > Pinopsida > Cupressales > Taxaceae > Torreya > Torreya grandis. The sequence goes on from JARHVA010002228.1 coordinate 2,590,917, forward strand.
TTGGAAGTGACCATTGGGTGTTTAGGCATAACCTAGAACTTGATAGGTGTCCAAGTATGAATCAGAACCCAAAGGGTGTTAGGGCATGCTTCAGACCTTGAGGCATGCATGGAAGGAGGCTAGACTCTAGGAAGTGTTTAGGCAAGAAGAAATGTTCACTGAAATTTGTAATTCCATTTAAGGATGTCTACCAAAGTGTAAATGTCTAATGAGCCATGTTTTTTATTTAAAAAGTTTGACCAAGATAGAAACTGTCAAAACTACCTACAAGGGTTAGAAACTCTACCAAAAATTAAAAACCTAGAAACCTATATATTTTGTATGGATATTAAAAAAACTAAGAGAGACCCATTTGATAACTCAAAAAATATATAAAACCCTTGAAAATTTTTACTGATTTGATAATCCTATTGTACAGTTATGAGTGAAATGACTGAAAAAGCTTTAAAACCCTCCAAAGATGGTAAAAAATTATTCTTCTAAATATAAGTCATGTTTGTTGGTTGAATATTTTGTCGATCAGCATACTGATAAACAAAATAGGTCTGATCAGCCAAAGTAGGAAGATTAGTCGTCCAAATGTGTAGTTTTACCACATCAGAAAGACACTGATCTCTCCTCCCATCAAGGGGAGGTTCCCTGTAGGTATGCTATATATATATATATATATATATATATATATATAAGCAGAAAATAATACTCATGGGTAGGACAAACCATCCATCTCTCTTTTTTCAGAGATGATGTGTGCAGATCAAAGGAAAAACTTAGCGGAAATGACAGACAGTACTTCTCTTCTTTCAGAAGTACTATTCAGCAAACCACAAGAATACTCCTAGCAGTAACAACAAAATGTAGCAAAGGATGTGATAACCAACAAATCGAGATGCAGCATAAAGTCTTCACCTAGATTGCTCAAGAGTAAGATACGAAGGACAATGAGGGCACAAAGTCACCTCAAGGTCCTTTACACAAAAATGAAAAGAACACACACTAAAGGCAATTATGGGGGCACAAAGTCTCCCCAAAGTTGACTCTTTGGGACACCTTCTTGACTGTTGTCACTAATTTTGCTTGTTGAATTAAAGGAATAAAAGATACATTGAAGAAAAAGACATAAGAGCAATTTCCTCAACAACAAAGATATTACAACACAAAGTCTGAAAAACCACTTGCTTTGTTATTCCAGTAACAAAATATGATCGGCAATCTGAGCTCAAAGTCTCAGTAATGCCTTACAATTTGGGCAGAGTTTCATTCTCATTGTCAAAAAAGAGATCCTTATTACAGTAGAAGAAAGTCCCTTATATAGCCTCTTCAAGAAGGACTCGAGAACAGTAAATACATCATTTTGTGTTGGAATCTGTTAAGAAGACACGCTAGAACTTAGGGGCATTTTACCCATTTGATTTTATCAATGCAAGGAAATAAGTCATGCTTATTGAAAGTTTGCAACTTTCAATGTCCACCTGATGATCTTATCTTATCTTCATCGTTCCTCCTTGTCTGGTTAATTGAATCGAGTCTTGGATTTAGTTTACTGTTCTTGTTCCTTCTCCGCTTTCTGCTGGTCTTGGCTTTGAAATTTATGAATGTATTCTGATCTATATGTCTGTATGTTTAAAGGATCAATGGCTAATTCACTGTGTTAAATTTGACATTTTCGAGCGCGTCATTCCTTTGTCTTCTTTCGGCTTTTCTATTTGGCACTTTTCCAAATTGAACTTGTCCTTTTAGGCCTTAAGAAATGACCCATTTTGTGTCGGAATAGCCTCCCACAAGGATATCTATGCTTTGGGCAGTCTTTAAATGGCCTTTTGGGCTTCTTCAGGCCACCCTTCCAAAGGGTGCTTTTATCGATTAAGTCTCCTCTGCAAGGGCACTTGTCCTTCGGGAAGCTTCCTTTTGCATTGAACCGCCCCTTTGAACTTGCCTTTGAACCATGTCTTTGAACTAAAACGTTGAACCTTTTCTTTGAACCAAGACATTGAAACAAAGGGAAAGAACCCCTGAGTGAAATAAAGCATTGAACCACTTGGTTGAACTGAGCCATTGAACCGTTTGATGTTGAACCAAAAGATGAACCAAACGTTGAACCTGCTGTTGATGCTTGCCGATGGAGATTTCTGTTTGAACCAAGGTGATGAACCAATTCTAAAAATTACCAATTGTTAGAAACCGATTCTTTTGATTGAACCCACCTGCAGAAATTGTGAAGCCCAAAAAATGATGAATTTGAATGCCCAAGACAAATTTTGAAAAGGGAAGAGACAATTTTGGTCTATAAGACCAAAATAGTTCAAATGTTGTCCGAAAAATGAGTGATATTTTTGGGGGACAACAATGTTTACAATAAATTTTAGGGTTTTGATGCCTTTTGAATCTAATGGCACTGTCTATTTTGTGATTGGAGACTTTATATGTATATTTTACATAGATTTTTATGAAATCCCACTAAACTTATGAAACCATTCAAAATCAGGGAATTCAACAAGAATGTTATCAGGAAAGATCTTATCGAGGATTTCAAAAATGGAAAAGCATTCATCAAATCAAATCTCTAATACCATGTTAAATTACTCTAAGATCTCTAAATGTCATAAATTACATGAAAACCCTAGGAGTAGGTCAGAGCAATACAAATCAAAAGTGGGTTTCATTAATGTCCATTAGTTGATTCATTAGATAAAAAGTACAAAGGAGGTACATTATATAGTGAGATATTAGGTCACAAAAAAGGTAACAACTCAACTCACAATAAAAAAACACATTTAAGTGTATTTCCCTTAACGACCTTAACAACCCTAAGCAGGCTAATTAACAACCATGTAGGTAAAACTAAAAGTGGGAAAAAACCTTAATGCATATCAAGATTATAAATACATTATGGCATTATAAATGCATTATGGGATTTGAAATACATTGTAGGCTTCAAAATACACTATTGGCTTCAAAATGCATTGTAGACTTGAAAATGCATTGTAGGATTAGAAACACATTGTAAGCCTATAAATGCATCTCATGATTAAAAACATGTCACAATATTGTAAATGAATCACATGGTTGGAAATATATCACAAGTTTGGAAATGCATCGTGGGCTTGGAAATGAATTGAAAACTTGAAGATAAATAATAAAGGTTTCATAGAATATGATAGTCTCTTAAAAATGAATAATGATTCATGAAACATTGTAACTGAATGAACATTAACATCAAAAAAAGTACACCATCACCAATCTAAATTAAATGAAACCTGCCAATTCTATTGTTTGAAAATTTATATCATATGATTCACCATCTATTTAAATTTATTGAAGTTGAATTAGTGTAATATTTTCATCCCTATTTTTAACAAGATCATTTGTTGTGCTGGTGGCATTGTTATTAACCTCTCTCTTATTTCCAAATCCCTATCACAAGGGAAGTTATTCAAAATGGAATGTGATGTCTAAAGCCTAAAAAAAATCCAATATTTTGTCAAGCTTGTTTCATGATTTGGACTTTATAAAGGATAAGGCACTAAAAACTCTCTCATCTTTAACTAAACCACAAATAATTATTTTACATAGATCAATGAATGAAAAAAACTTACCCAGAATTTCTTGTAAAACATTGTTATTTTTGCTCCACACTCACATAGATCATCCAGTAATTTGAATTGATTAAGAATTTTAATAGAAAACTAGTCAAATTGATCATTCAAGATGTTTCTATTTAAAATCTCTAGAATCATCATTCCATTGATATCAATAGTCTTACAAAAATGTTTAATCAAAGTAGTCAATTTTTGTGGTAGTCTCCCTACAAAGGAAGTGGATTTTAGGCACTATTATAATAGGTGGGATTTATTTTAGACATCACATTGATCAATTCATCCCTAAAAAAATAATCCCTTATTTTTTATATTAAGAAAGTTGCAATCTCTCTTAACCTTATCCCCATTGATGATAAAGTATCATCAAAGAACAACCTTATGACATGTAACTCATCAATGTTACCATCAACTAGTCTTCAAAATTAGTACATGGGAATCTCATACCTTTGTATAGATGTACATAAGTTTCCCAGTATTTTTAACTTCTGAAAGTTTCTTGGATTTCCAATATGGATCAAATTATTCCAGCTCTCAAACTTTGATCCTTAAAAAGAAGTTTGTTGATTAAGATAAAATAAATTTATAGCCAAATAAACATGTCTCCTCAATATTATATATATATATATATATATATATATATATATATATATATATATATATATATATATATATATATATATATAATTATCTCTTGGGCTTGTTTAATTAAATGGTGCATTTCATCCAACATGGGAAGGAGGCCACACAAAATCAATAATGTATTTATATCAGACAAATGGTGTATTAAATATTGATCTTGTCCCCTTCTCTATGATGTTGCCACATTACTCCTAATAAATATGAAAACTCATTGCACACCTTGCCCACCATTTGATACAATGAGATCCACCTACCAGTGTTAACATATTTTAATAGTTTATGCCAATCTATTAGACCTTATGCAAATATTTGGAACTCCATGAACCTTTTATGACTATGATAGAAATAATCATGTACTTCATGAACAAGTTCTACAACTTTCATTAAATATCTAAATTTGGTGATTATTTTATATGCTAGATTCATTCTATGAGCCATACAATAAATGGATATCATATATAGGCAAGGGGTGTTCATAGTCTTACACTCAAACCATTTCAATGACCTTGAATTATATATGCTCCATATTCCCTAACACATACCAAATTTGTTTCAATTTCATAATCATACATGCCACCAATATCATTCAAATTGTTTATTACTAATTCACAATAGTTTTCAACATTAGAATTTTTTATCATATTATGAAGAGAAAGTAAATGAGGTTGTCTCACATGTTTTTAATATAAAAAACATACATAAAGATCTAATAAGTACTATTAAAACCTAATCAATAGATAATGACACATATCATACCTTCTTAATTTTCTCTTTCAAGTCTTATTTCTCAACCATAGCTAGGCATATCACCCAATCCCAATCATTGCTTTCAAATTGATGAGAATGAGAAATGTGTGGGACACCAAGAAAAATGATCATGGTATTATATTTAGGAAAATACATTATAGGATGACCTCTTTTCAAAGTCTAAAAAACAACAACTAGGTGAACAATTTTTACCTAAATCACTATTTTAAATTATCTTTTCAAATTGAGACGTTATTATCCCTCCATTTTCAAAAAATATTTTTTGAGTTCTTATGTGCTCCTCACATGATTTTTCATTCCTAATATGTAACTTTTCATCTATAGTTTTCCATCTAGAATCCTCTTTCACAACTCCATTTTTAGTTTTAATTTCATATATCTTTCCAACATGATTCTCAGTAGTATCAAATTTCATTTGCATTGTCTTATCCTTGCTAATTTTATAGCTAAAAATTATGCATTTGGATTCATTTGGAGCTTCATTTATTTTTCATTTTCAATAGTTTCAATGAAGAGAAACGTGGCCACCCACTCTAACCTAAATTTCCTTCCCAAATCCAATTTAATTTACTTTCTCTTTTTGGTAAACTTTAGAGTATTTGTGATGGTGAAATTTCATTAACTACCATAATTTATACTTTAAACATTCAATTTGTTAGATGCTGGCATCCCAAAATTAGATTTAAATTCCAATCCTACCATTATTGTAAATTTGAGCTTATTCAATGAGACATCTTCAAGCGGAGGCATTTCATTGTTGTCATCACTAATCTTATTAGTAAAATTATCATTTAACTCATTCTAAGTTTCATTTTGAATGTTATCATCCTAATTTAACAATTGTGGATATGGATCAACTAAAATAGATGGTTTCCAAAAATAAGACGTTTTGACGTGTCATTTGACACAACTCACTAACTCTAGGCTTTTGATGTGGTTGATCATCTAGACTCTCTTTAAAGGAGGCCTATGAGGGTCTCCTAAATGTCTATATCTACTGAGTCATGATGTATTGGATTAATTATATGATTGTTGTGCATGGTTATAATTCAAGGGACATGTTGGTTCTAAAAATTTTAACATTTGTTTCAGTCCTTAAACAAATTAGTAGAGAATACTACTTTTATGTGTCGATAATGTGGGTTTTATGTGGGATTTAAAAGTGACAAAACAAGAATTATTTTTCTAAATTTAATTAGCATTTCAAAGATTTTATGAAAGTAAATATGACTAATTTTAATCATTCATTCCATTACATTTAAATATTTAACAATGCAACAATTAAATATCAATGGAGGGAAGTAATCAATCAAGATAAATACACACAAGTAGATTGTAGCTAAATTTAATCAAACCCTAGATTAACTGATAAAGTGGCACTCAAATATAACAAACAAGGAAAAATTTATATACAAAAAACCCAAATGGTGATAAAAATGACCTCTTAAACTTAGTCGAGTAGGGGAAGGAAGAATGCTTTTTAAATTTGCACATTTTGAAATTTTAAAAACCTTGGTTCTAATCAGTATTTCAACCCTTGATTATAACTAATTGGTACTTTAAAGGTATTTATAAACATAATTAGGCATTACAATCCTAAATAAGACTAAGAATTTGAAGTTGGGGGCCCCAAGACCTAATCAGTCTTAGGACCTTTGCATAACATTGTCCTACTTGCCCATAGGCTTCCCATTTAACTAGGATTTCTGATCCACAAAGAACTATGTAAACATTAGGGTGGGCATCATGTTTTATTTAGGCTTAAATTTTTTAACAATACTATGTTCAAAGAGTTGGTGCCCTATATACCTAATCAAGTTTTCATGCACGATTACCACTACAGAGTTCCCTAGGGATAGTCCTTGACCTAATCGAGGATAATTCCCCAATTAACACTAGACTCACTCCCCTCATTGAAACCTAGACATAATCAAGATCTAAATCCAATCAAAACTTAGGGTTGTAATGTGACTCATGACAAGTCCTAATTAGATTTCAAACTCTAATTAACAAAATAAGGTACCAAGCTACATGCCAAAGACCTATTCAAGAAAATGAAACCCGAATAACATTACACCAATAAAATGATCCCCTTTTAGACATAATCTAGGGTTAGCATCTTGATTAGCTCTATGAGACTTAGGAAATTCTTGCAAGACTAAATTAGGGAAATAAGTCTGATTACAACTAGAAGATGTAAATTTTGACCCCGAAGACTTAATCAGGGGTTGAAAGCCTAATTAGGTTTACAAACCTATAGATTTTGAAAAATTATTGTAGAACTAAATTAGGAAAATAAGTCCAATTACAACTATAAGATGAAAATGTTGACTCTAAAGACCTAATTAGGGGTTGAAAGCCTGATTAGGTTTGCAAACCTAAAATTTTCAAAAAATGCCTAAGTGTTAGAAGGGCATTAAAAACTCATTTTTTTCACCAAGTGTAAAATATGAAATTTTCTCACATGAGCTTGGTCATAACAATGGGATAAATTTTGGAGGATAAATTGACATGCAAATAAAAAATACCCCCTAAAATAGCCTGAGAGAGCCAAGCAAGATAGATTTTCAAATGTAAACTAGGAGGTCAAAAATCCATTTTCACACTAAGTGTTTTATATGAAGTTTTCTAACATAGATATGGTATTTATAATGAAGGTTATTTTAGGGCCTAGTTTGACATGTAAATGGAGAGAATTCACCAAGGAAACTTGATAAAGCTGAGACCAACTATCCATGAGCATAAGCAGGAGCATGACAAGAGGCCAAAAAGGGGTTCCATGATTTGTGAAGAATTAGGGTGTATTGTACAAGTAACAACAAGATGCAATGCTTTGTATCATGGAAGATGTTTCACTTATTTTATTTCCTAAGGTTTTTAGATTACCTACCATTTTCTATAATAAAATATCTGGTGCTATTATTATAGCTAAATTATTAGAGAATCATTGCATACTTGTAAATTCTTTGTGTGTTTGTAAAATCATCACTAAAATTTAATAGTATCACTTGTCTGTCTAGTCTCACACACCTAAAAAAAATCCATATTCTATAAAATCATTATAATGCAATAGAAAAACATCACATGCATTGGAAAAGTGTCATTTTCCATGGAAAATTATCACAAGCTTAGAGAAGAATCACAAGCTTATATAAGTATCACAGGGTTGGAAAAACATCACGAGGATAAACAAAAACATAATAGTGATAGAAAATAATCATGGTAATGGAAAAACATCACATTGATGTAATAGAATCATAGGCTTAGAAACTCATTGCTTCGATGAAAATACATTGTAGGATTAGAAAAAATTATATTGATGTAAACGCATCACATGATTATAAAAATAACTAAGGCTTATTAAAAAATTATAGGATAAAAATCATCACAATTGCTTATTAGATAATAATCATTGGCTTAGAAAAACATTGTGGGCTTAGAAAAACATCGTAGGCTTAGAAAAGTATCACATTGATAGAAAACCATCACCAATATATAAAAGCTTCATAAGGATGGAAAATCATATATACCTAATAAAAGTTGATAAATGTATAAAATTTTAGAAATGATTACAAACATGCTTTAAATTGGATCAATAGATTTATGTATAGCCTATAAACTGCAATATTGTAAGAGTTTTGAATTGGATCAACAAATTTATTGGTTCACATTTGCTAGTCCTTGATTTATTTAGATACTTTTATACTTTACCAATTGGTGAACAATCTAAAGTAAAAACTTGTTAGAATTAAAAAATCATTTAATTTTTGAGTATATATATTATTAAATTTAAAACATTTGGGTTGTGTATAACTGGCGAATTTAATAACATTTCAAAATTTCCTCTAAAATTTTGTTGAGTGTGATCCTAGGGCCCATAAAATGTATGGTGGTCTAATTTTTTTATAATCTTGGACCATATATTTATTGGCATTTCAAAAACAAAATCCTACTCAGATTAGAAATCATTTGGCTATTCAAGTGAGAAATGACAACATGCATGATTTTTTCAATGAATTTTTTTGCAACCCAACATTATACACATAGCAACTCCCATGTTTATAAATCACCAATATTCACCTAACTATGATTATTTATTTTTAATATTTTACTTGACAAGGTAATAAGGCCTTCTAGTGCACATCACCATGATCAACCATCTTAGAATGGTTGTATAAAGGTTCCATGGCCTTGAAAAATCAACTAGATTCATGATAGACATTCTCCTCAATATAAACACATTCCTAAAACTATAGGCCCTAGGTGATGTGAGAATACAAAAACAACCAAAACCCACTCTTAAGCATGATCACCTTCTTTAGTGTTTCAAAAAAAATCCACAAGAGGTTCACCATTATCAAAATTAAAACAAACATATTTTTGTTAGATGTTAAATATCCAGGGAATACCAAGGGTGCTCCTACATCAAACCCTAGGAAAATTAAAATTTGTGAGCTCTTGCTCCCATGATCATCCTGAACAATGATTTATTTATTTTAAGTATTATTTGTTTTCAAATCCTTTCCCCTTATTCTTTTACCTTATCCAATCTTATTACCTCTCAATATCACTTTGCCTTCACCATCCACCATCCTTCTCCTTTCTCAATGGTTATTCTACACTGGCCTTCATATTTTTCACCCTAAATAACTTATTTTTTTTATTTTTTATTTCATGGGGGAATAAAAGAAGCTCAAGCATATTTTGATACTAAAAAAATGGCACTGAATAAATGCTTGGATGTTTTTCCTTGTATGCTCTCACCTAGTTAAAAATTACCTTGTGATAAACATCTTTCTATTGAAGATCTCCATAAAGCTATCATGGGTATGGCTAGAGATAAATCCCCAAGCATAGATAGCTTCCCTTGTCAGTTATACCAAATTATCTAGGATTATGTGGGGACATGTCTAGGAAAATTTTACTTGGAGGATTTACCAAAGGGTTCATTGGGAAAAATCATCAACTAAGGTAATATCAATTTTATCCTTAAATCTGGGGACCCTAAAGTTATCACCAACTAGAGACTCATTACCCTCTTTAATGTACCCTATAGGATAATTCCAAGGCCTTAGCACTCAAAATATGGTATCTCCTCCCCCTCAATGTTAGGCTGGAGAAAATAGGTTTCATTCAAGGAAGATATATTCTAGATAATATAATAACAAAGTGGGAAGGGATGGCATAGACTCATGTTTCCTAGCAAAGGTCCTTATTCATAAAAATTGACTTAAAAAGCTTATGATAGGATTGAATAGCCCTATATTATATCCATGCTACAAGATCTAGGGTTTTCCCCTATATTCATTCACTTTGTTCAAACCCTCTTTCTGGATTCCCCAGCTTGTTTCACCATCAATGGCCACCAATTTAAGACTTTTGGTATTTTTCACTCTATCAAATAAGATTGCCCTCTTTCCTCTTTTATATATATATCCTATTTGTCAAAGTTTTTGAATATCCACCAAGATATTATGATTCTAGAGGCATTCTTAAAGGAATTAGTCTACCCATGACACCTCACATACAACTCATAAATGAACATTTTGTTGATGAATCCTTTCTTACTCTTTATGAAGAATAAGAACTTGTCCAAAATGCTATAGAGTGCATTTAGATCATTTTCTTGGCCTTTGGCTCCACAATTTAGTGGGCTAAGACTTAATGTTTTAGAAAATGTTATGGTTTATACTAAGTTAGTTTGAGGGTTACTAGTGGAAATGGATTGCCCTTGGAGAGATGTTCAAATTATTGGGTATTCCTTTTGCTTTTCGGGCCTCCTAGGTGGAGTTATCAAACTATGTTATTCTCAAAGTGGAAAAGAATTATCTTAATGGATTGCCCAACCTTCTCTCTAGCCAAAAAATTCTATATTTGCTCCAAAGTCCTTGTTTCTTCCCCCATTTACTACTCGTCATGTTGGGATCCTTCCGAAAAAACTACAAGTTGTTGGGAAAATTGTCTAGAGATTTTTTATGGGCAAACTTTGAAGGCAACAAAGTTTTTCATCAGGTGACTAGGGTCATTTTCTATGAATCTAGAGAATCTATAGGAATAGGTCTCATTTATATTGCTAAATATGTGCTTACCCTCTATTCTAACTAGATTTTTAGATCTGTATAAGGGTATAAGGCTTAGAAAATTATCCTTCACAAATGTATTGCTTCTAGATGCCCCTTTGACTAGAAATTTTGGTGAAATTTTGAGTTCCAAAATCTTCTGATTACCCAAACCTGATTAAATTCATGGGTATATTCATGGTCAAAAGCATAATACTTAAGAAACTATCAAACTCTGGCTAAAGTGAAAAGGAGATGGTTTCTATACTAGTCTCTCTATCAACACTTACTCTATCTGGTGGTCTCTAGTGATCACCATAAATGAGAAAGCCTATATAGAGCTTCCCAAAGTCAAAGATCTTAGGAATTTTCATAGATGTATCAAAGTTATAGGTGATATCTTTAACAAGTAATCTTGATTTTGGTTTAGTTTTCCTAAGCTAAAAATTAAATTCAGATTGAATGCTAATTACTTTGAGTATATTTTTGAGATTTAGATGGCTACCCCTAATTATTATTTACACAAAATTAGAGTTATAGGGTCTCCCAAATGGTGGAAAGGCTAGAATTAGGTGGTTTCCATCCCAATGCTTTGGTATCAACCTTGACTTGGTTATAAATGGCTTTCTCCCAGTGGTGCTCCTTGGGAGATGCTTAAATAATGATGGAACACCAATAAATCCCCGTCCTTTTAGAATAGGAGTTCTAAACTATCTAGTCTATTGTGGTGGAACCTAAAAAAGGCCACATTTGCCTTGTGTATTCTTTACCAAGGTTTCCCTCTAGGAGATAGACATATTTACATGGGGATTCCCTCTCCTAGATGCCCTTATTTGGCCATCTTGAGTCTCTAAATAATATTTTTTGGTTTTGTGCTCAAGCTTATGACACTTGGCCATAGATCCACTCCATCTTTAAACCTTTCAAGCCAAATCCTTTTGCCTAGAACATGACCCTTTTAAGAAAAATTTCTCTCTTCCCTACAAGATATAAAAAAATTTGGCATATTTTTTGAATTTAAATTCTATTTTCTCTTTGGAAAGACATAAATGCACCCATATTTAATGATTACTACCTAGACAAAGTTTTTCTATTACTAATAAAATCTATGTGCTATATAATGTTATGCTACATATTCAAGTTCAGGTAGATAAAGCCACCCTTGAGGTTGAGCATATAAACACTCTCATGGTTTGTTGGGGTGATGCTTTTTGTACTGTCAACAAAGTTCCTTTTGAAGAGCTTCAGGACAACCAGAATAGAACATATGAATGACAGGTACATGGTTGTGGGTGGTGAAGACCTCATAGTTACTCAACCTTTTCCACCCATCCACTCCTCCATGTTAGATATTATCTCATTCTAGGGGGATTAGGGGGTGGTCCTCACCTCAAGTTGATCCTAGTCACACTCATTTTTTTCCACATACCTAAAACTTCTCCCACTCATGGGAGAGGTTGGGGAGATAAGATTGATAACCCAACATTGCCTCCTCCTCCTTTTGTAGGGTTGGTAGAACCTATTGCATTATTTTGGTTGGTTAGCCTTTAATTCTATTTGGCTGATGTGACTACAATGTTAGTTTTACTATGGTTTTGAGTCTCAAGTTGTATTGTCACTTGGTGGTTGTACTTTTTTGGTTTCAAGGTGTGATTTATTTGTGCCCACTATTAGTTTAACTATGGTTTTGACTCTCGTGTTGTTTTATCACCCAATGGTTATTTGTTTTTTATTTTGAGGCTCTCATACTACTCGCTTTTTGAGACAACATGTATTATGTTTCTTTTGTATTAATATATTGCATATATTAATCAAAACAAATCCACTCTTTGCTTTATTATACCTTGGTTCCGTTCATTCTCTTGTTGAACTAGATATATGTTGTGTTAAGTTGTGTGAGTCATCATGGCTTTCATTATTGTTCCTAAGATTTTATTTATATCCTTTTCATGTGTTGAATTCTTGGAAACATCAAATAGTGCCTTAACTTTTGTTGTTATAGTATCCTCTTGCTTTAGTTCAATCCTCATGATTGCTTCAAAAGTTCATCTATCTTATTTTAAAATTCTTCTTCTATTGGTTGATCAAACAAATGACTATTTTGGGATGAATTGAAAAAATTCCCATTATTTTAAACCATTTTAGATTCTTCTTCATGAGAGAAATAAACCTTATTGTCATTCATACAATCACATATTGGTTTTCATGTAAAATACTCTTTTCCATTACTTGCACTGCATCTAGCTTCCAGATTATTAGGAACCACTTTTGCTTCCTTATCAACAAACTCAACCGCGACATGATCTTAAAAATGACCATTCCTCCTTTTCTCTTACTATGGTTTCCTTATTTTAATTTAGGAAATACAAATGGTTTAATTTTTTTTTACTTCACCCTCTTTCTTTAATGGAAGTAGTTTCCTTTTCTTTCCATTTTTAAAAATGAAAGTATGTTGTCTTTTCCTTCATATTTGGCTTTATCATCAAAATCACATGGTATTCCTTACAATGTTGGAATACATCCATTAGAAACACATCACACACAAAAAAAATTTATATGAACCCATCCCCACATCAACCTCTCATTATTCCTATATAATTATTCCATGTTCATCTACTAACTAAGACACCTTATATGGCTCTTGATGTGGTGTAAACTTAAAACTTAGATCATCTATGACTTTAGTGGATAATAGATTATCAATATTCATGTTATCAACTATAACATTACATCACTTATCTCTTACCTTGGACTTGGTTTTAAATATATGTCTCCTTTATCATGGATCAACATGGATCCTCTTACTATTTTGTTACCTTTGTGTTCTTTGATTTAAATTCATTGGAACATCTTCTTCTGACTCTTTTATTATTTTTTGTTGACAAGACTGCCTTGAGTTTCCGTGGTCTTCACTCTTTTTTTTAATACAAGGTATTCACTCTTATAACTTGTTTCAACCCATATTTTAGGACATTCAAAATGTTTCATGCCGATATACTCCATAATGAAAGTGATCTCCATCAAAAGTCCTACTTTAATCTTGAGGTTCATGGTTCCATTCAGTGTCCATTCCTTTCCTTTTTCTTCATTTGTCTCATATAGAGAATAATTATCCTCTCCTTAAAAATCTAAGACTATTAGATTTAATTTTTATTGCATGCTTCTATCATTCATCTCACTTGTTTTACCTTTGTTTCTCTTTAGTTATCGTCTTTTGAAAATTTCTTCAAATTTCAAGGTAAATTGATATACCTATCCAAGTTTATGCAACCTCACCATGCTTAGCTCATTTTGAATTCTCAACCTCAAGCCATATATATACCTAACTACCTTTTCTCAATGTAACTCACTATAAAAAGACATTATAGTTAGATTTTAGAGCTCCTATGTATACTCTTTCACTAGCAAGTATCTTTACCTCGGATTTTGTAACTTTTTCAATAAAGTAAATTAGTAACTCAAAGGAACAAACTTGCCTTTTAAATTAACAACAATTTTGTCCATATGTAAATATTTTATTTATTTCTTCTATTTATATATATCTACACTTATTTATACCACATAAATAGATGTCATTTCAACTTAGTCTGAGCCACTTTTACCCTTATTGGGCCATTAACCTCATCAAAATCAAAGTACTCTTCCATCTCATTCAGACAATCTATCATCTCCTCTAGAATCAATATTCCTAAGAATTTTAGAACTTCCATTTGTACTCATTTTCAAATCGTTTATATGGTTGTTATCAATCTATCTTATTTTTAATTTATCAGACCAACATATTGCATATGTAATTCTTGATCTTTCCTTGGCTCTTCTACAACATCACTCTAATCTCTTATATGTAAAATATATATTCTTTGATTAAATTTAGTTTCATATAATATTGTTTTCATAACTATTAATGAACCCATAACTTTATTTAATATTTCTACCATGTCAACAACCACTATTCCTCTGCTTGGATTCATCTTAGCTTGTACAAAATACTCAATAACTCCATCACATAACTTGCATTAATCACCTTTCACAAACCACTCCTCTTCCTTTATGTTCTCTACCCACCTATACTTTTCTTCTCTATTTCCTTCTACCCAAATTTCTCATAATGGGTAACTTCTAAATTATAACACCTTCTACTCAACACTTAGTGAAATGTGTTACTTTCTCTATTTTCTACCCACTTGAAATTGAAGAAAATAAAATTATACAACCCAATGCACATTAGAAGATATATTTTTGACTCTTGAATTCTCATATACTCACTAGAAAGCCACATAAACTCAAACATTCCCATAATTCCTCACTCTTGCAGGATACTCTTGTTATGATACCATATGGCATAATCTAGGCTAGGGGCCAAACAAATGGAAATATTATCTTAGTATCCCAAAATAAAATTCCCCACTATTTTCCTACCCAACAATATTATTATAACTCTTTTGGTGGTCACTTGAAATAGATTTGATAAACCCATCATTTAACCAAAATTTTAACTAGGAAGCAAGCAGTTGGCTTTTTTTAAAAAATTGTTTAAAATAATAGAGGATATATATTGTATGAAAATTAAAATTAAATATGACATTGTGTGTAAGAACATCATAATAATCCACTTAAATGTGTGAACATATCAACTGAGGGTAATGGGTATTTTTGAGCTATAAACTGAGTTTTTAGCTTCTTTAAATCATACAAACAATTTTATAAGCATACCAAATACTCATTAATTACATTTTTAACTCCTACTTCAACACTCTTAAGAAAAAAATACTTCAATTTGAATTACAAAATTCCTTGGTATTCTTTTCCTTGGATTAAGACAGTAAAATGTTGATTTGAGGCATTTTGTCAAAAAATTACATTAATTTTGAGAGCTAAAAATTTTACTATAGAAGATAACAATTATAGAGATTATTTCCATTCTCTGTGTACTAAAAAAACCACAATAAATAATATTTTTATATTTTGGGTTGGTTTCTCCAATCAATCCAACCTTAACTTTACCAAAACAACCCCTTTTTTTAATCTTTTTTTATTGTAGCTTGTTTCTATATGCTCTAAACACAAAATCATATTTTATCTATATTTTACATTGCCATGGCCATCACTTATACAACCCTAATCATAAAAAATGAGCAATAATATTTCCAAGGCATTTTAGACTCTATCTTAGATGTTTTCATTGATTTTCAAGTGTTTATAACTCCTAACATGCATTTTATTTTCCTAAACTCCTTTTGCTACACATTGTATATGCCAAAACTAAAAAACATGTCTAATTAGTTTTTTTAAAGATGGATTGATGACTTCCAACTTTCAACATGCTCTAAAGTCCAACTTACAAGGCATCACTATAATTTTGATAAAAAGGTGGGCTCTTTTGATACTTTTTGAGTTCCAAGAGGTTTATGGTACCCCCTCAATTTGACTAATCTCACTTTTCTATCTTGAAACACTCTTCAAACTCCCAACCTGAATTTGTTATGTTTTACATAAGCAATAAAATGGGTCCATAATGACAATAATTCTAAGGCCATGAGGTTTGAATATTGCTATATGATGTCCAATAAAAACCCATGTCAACACTATTTTGAGATGATCTAACCTTGAATTGCCTAAATCTCATGAAAAAATAAAATATGGCCCAACAAGGCCTTGTAGCCCATGTCACCATGATTAAATGTCTTAGAACGGTTGTGTCAAGGTACCATGATATTAAAACTCAACTAGATGATTGATATACATGCTTCAAACTCTAGGTTAGGCAATGTGAGATGACAAAAAAACCAAACCCTACTTTTAAGCATGATGACCTTCTTTGGTGTTCTAAAACAATGCCATAAGAAGTTCAAATTTATTGAAAGGAAAAAACATATTTTTATCCAATTTTGGATGTCCATATCATACCAAGGATGCTCTTGCATCACTAGGATTATTTAGAGGATCACTTAAAAATAGGAACCCAAAACATATTTGAATTTTGGTGTACTATTCTTGGTTTGTGATGGTCAAAGAGGGTGTTTTTGTGTTAAGCATGTTAATTTAATTGTCTTAAATAATTTTTATTACAATGTTTTAGTGTCATTTTATGCATATGGATCATTGATTTGGACTACGTAATTATTGAAACTTTTTTATGTGTTTTCTCTTTCCATCTTTAGTCTCTATGTGGCCTCTTGTTCAATTTTTTATTTACTTTTATCTGTCCTATGTGCTATTGTATTGGGTATCCTCTCCTCTAATTATATTATATTATAGTTGTATGTGTGGCATAACTAACAATTCACCAAATTTGTCCAAGACAAAATCGATCGATTGATAATTGTGTCCCTTTCTTCTTTGTGCATCATTTACATTTTTTCCTTCTTTGCTTATTTATGTGAACATGTTTTGTTGGCCTCCCTCTCTTTTCTTATGTCAACTTACATGATAATAGGTCCATAAATAAAATTAGATAAGTATATAAATACAAAACCTCCTAGAGTTATTTCAAGGAGAATGTACCTAGAGGAATTCAGTGTTAGTCACACTACTACTGTGACTCTGTGTGTGTGTGTGTGTGTGTGTGTGTGTGTGTGTGTGTGTGTGAGAGAGAGAGAGAGAGAGAGAGAGAGAGAGAGAGAGAGAGAGAGAGAGAGAGAGAGAGAGAGAGAGAGAGTCTAAAAAAATTGAAACAACCCCTTTAAGGGTATAATTCCTAGCGGTACACATGTTAAAATTAAGGTTTGGAGGTTGACTATTCTATATTAATTTAATGATCCTATAGGTATTATTAGTAAATATGAAAATTATTGTATTATTTGTCAAGCTTCATCATACTTCCATTTTCATAGTGTGCACTAATTGGCTACCATTTTGAACCCACAATCTTCAACCTCTACCCTCCCCTTCCAAATGTGTGGCCCATGTATAAGAGGATTTAGCCATCCATTGGTATGGTTTCCAATCCAAGTTCAATAATTAATTTCTTAATTTTGAAAGAAAAAAGCGTTAGATAGTGACCCTACAGCTCTTGAAAGAATTAGAATTTGTCTTATTCATGACATGAATAGGTGGTCAGAGCATACTCTAGAATGTAGCTATTTTGAACTCCTCTCCACCAAAAGTTGACTACTCTCATCCACGAGAATCCAAGTTGTGATAGATCCTTTTACCATTCTAGTGTCCAAGCCCTGCTCCATCCAAGATTCCTTGATCATCCTTGAGCATATGTTAGTATCCAAGCATGTAAGAGAACTGGGAGCTCCAAAAAGAAGGTTTCATATAAGGGGATATAGAGATTTTGCTCCACCCACTATTGTGCAGAGATTCCTGGTCTAAGATACAAAGCTTAAAACTTATCTTCAATACTGATAACCCATTGTTCTATATTTCCAAGCGTAATACACTCAAACATTTTCCCATGATTGTGCTTCAAGTCCTAGCAATGGAACCCAAATGTTGGGTTATTTTAGTTAATTCCTACTCCAACATATAATTTATTTTAGTTAATTCCTCTATATTAACTTGGGCCTGATAATATGCTAACTAAGCTCAAGTTTGTTCATGCACATCACTAGTTCATCTCAACTCAACCAATAAGGTTTGTGTTATGCCATTTCCTATAGGGTCCATCAGTGCACCTCCTTATCCTCTATATGCCTTAGCCTATTGCAATCACTCTCAAATTTATCTTACCATAGCCTCTACATCATCATCCATTTTCTCCTCTTTGAAGAATGTTGCTCTCAAATGAGCCATCGAATTAAA
Source organism: Torreya grandis (assembly GCA_037957365.1). Taxonomy (NCBI): domain Eukaryota; kingdom Viridiplantae; phylum Streptophyta; class Pinopsida; order Cupressales; family Taxaceae; genus Torreya; species Torreya grandis. The sequence goes on from JARHVA010002228.1 coordinate 2,609,728, forward strand.
AAAAAAGCATAATCATCCACCTAAAAATTGTCCTTCTCAAATAAACCATCCACATTAGGAATATCACAAGAAAATAGCCTCATCATTGCATCAATAGTAAAAATCCATTAAGCTGAAACTATAAAACACAAAAAAAATGGACAAAAATTTAGAAATCAAAGCAAATATACACTAATAAATTGATAAATATAATACACACACTTACCCTCATCAATGGGAGTCTCATATGCTATCAAGCCTAGTGCTACCATGGCCTCTACACCTACTATAGCTACCACATCTAGCACTACTCTAGCTCCTCCATCCCCATCACAACTATTTTCACCACTTCCATTAACCTATACTATTACAGCTAATGGTGGAAACACTAGTAGTACTTTGGCTCTTCCCACCATGTAATATACCTCTTCATCACTCCAATATCATCTACTCCTGGGTCTAAAAATGGGGCATCCATTTCCTATCCATTAGTAAGCTCAATCCCATTAGGCCTATGGGCCCATAAATCACCAACTAATAGTGGTGCCCTCATTGAACATATCCACACATGAGGTGTTTGGTATCTATTTTTTCATATACCAAATTGACGTGTCACATGATCAAATTGAAACCTCTCTAAACATCCATGACAATCCATATGGGCATGTGGGAATCCTCTAGAAATATCATCTTGATGTGTCTAAGCATGTGTGTATCCTATAGCAATATGATGATGTTGTCTATAGGTCCCCCATACTATATGGGCTACCTACAACCTATCAAATATATATCTAAATATGGTCATATCTTGACTAGCTACTCTACGTGTTTGTGGATGCACCTAGCATGCAACATAAGGTTGTGTTTCTTTCTTCCTTACAACTTGAAGCCTTGGTGGGCATATAACTATGATGTGATCATAGGCCATGTTGGCCACTATTCCACCTCTACCTCTCTCCAATGTGAACTAGTAAAGATATTTATATAAATGGATGCACGTGCATCCCTTTAGCTATACACCATGCCATGCTCCTCCATATCTTGAATGATTTTCCTGGGTGGGTGAATTAAATTTGGGGGACAAAAAAGGTGCCATTTCATAAAAATGACTTTATATTTTCCAAATGACAAATGCCGTTTTAAAAAGGGTGTTGATATTTTGAAGTAAGCATGTCGATCCTAATTTGAATCAAGTTTGGTAAAATGAGTCAAAAGGATGCACAACCTTAAGAAAAGGTTAGCTTTCTTTATAAAGGGTGTAAATCCTTTAGAAAGGAGGTGATTCCATTAGAACATAAAGGGTGTATAGTGATCTAAAGGGTGCACATCCTATCTAATCAAAAAGTGTGTGCCTTTTGTGATGATATAAGGTGTTCACCCTTTATAACACTATATGCCCTTAATGTTTAAAAAGATGCATTCTATTTATAAAGTGTGCTCACCCTTTATAAATGGCATGCACCTTTTTTGAAGGGTGTGCACCTTTTGAGTTGCTTTATTTTAAAATTCATTCATTTCCCTCCAAAAAAGCCATGGATTTAGGCTTGGAAGATCCAAACATAACACTTAGACTTGCATTACATCAAAAAACGTGAATTTTGTCTAATTTATATGTTTTTCCACCTTCCCAGACATATTTAAATACATATTCTTATTTTATTTTAAAAAACATTATATAGATTTGTAGAGGGGAGAACGTAGTTTCTAAATATATAATTTTTAACAATAAATAATAATTTCAATTATTACTTAATTTCTAGATAAAATACATTATTATGGTTGATATATATACTATTACAAATACTTTAAAACCAGTAATCCTTTTTTTATAAAAATATATATATTGACAACTACACATCATGGATCATGCTATAGAAAAAATTATTGTTGGTGCAATATTTATATATGTGCACATTTTATTTATTTTTTACTTAGCATGTTTAGTTTTACTTAGCTAAGTTAACTTAGTCTATTATGTGCACCTCCTAGGATTAGACTAGGATAAGTGGCACTCATAGCTTGACCACTTCATCTCTCATATGCCTATTCATGTGGAGGTTGTTGCACACATATCTATTACACATTAAAAAATAAAGATGGATTACAACTCTTGATTTTGCTATATATAAATCAATTTTATTTGGAAATTTAAAGCTAGTTGAAATCAATTCATTCTATAGGTTTGTTTACAATATCTTAATTTATTATTTATATTGCTACCTGGAACTTCTAGAATTTCAAGAGTGAGTCATAACTATGGAGATATAATCACGAGCTTTTGTCTTCTCTTTCATGGTGTCAAAATGAGTTTATCCTAGTTTGAGTTATATATTTTTGTGTTTTTTATCAATCAAGAAATAACATACTACTTCCCATGCCCCTAAGTAAGATTTTGTGCAAGCCCACATTTTGGGTTTTTAAAATCACCCTCTAAATTTATTTTGTTTGTGACAAAAATGTAAAGTTAGGGATTTTTTCTATTTTTAATTTTTTTTTAAATTCTAGGTGCTTGATAATATTTTTTATGAAAATTATTTAGAAAAATACAAATTAAAAAAAGATGGATTTTTTTAGAGCTTTTGGTTATTTTAATGAGTTTTAAAAAAAATTATTTACAAGAGCAGTATAGAAGACAATATTGTTTTTACATATTTTTTTCAAACACATGGGTAAAATTATATATCACTTGATTCTTCTCAGCAATAGCTTTCTAAAAAGTGCGATTTTAAAAAAAAATAGAGCACCAAGGCACCAAAGGTGAGTGGAAATTTGGAGAGTACATTTGGTAGGGGTACACCCATTACACTATTTCAAATGAGCTCCACCAATTTATGCCATAACCACTATTATCACCACTATTTATGCCCATAGGAGTTTCAAATCTACCATTTTATTTTATTATATAAAATTTGTGTTAATAAAGTTTTTAAAAGGATTTTTGCCATGTTTGTTTTATAGGTTTTGTGAAGGCTTTCAATAATGAATAGGTTAGGGGATCCATTACCCCCAAAACATTATTTTATAAAAATATTTTTAAATATTTTTTAGTGCCCATTTAACCAATTGCTTCAGTTTTTAGCTCCCAAGACCCACCCCTCACCAATGTAACTTTATTTTGTAACGGTGAATTTTAAAGGCTCATATATTTTAATTTGGGAGACTCGGAAGGGTGTTTTTTTTTTCAATTTGACTATTTTTAAAGATATTTAAAATGATAGGGTCTATTTCTAATTTTGGTGGCCCAATTTTCTACAAATTATAGGTTTTGCCAAAATTTGTTGACTTGTCTTATTTTTTTAACCTTCAAACATCTATATATTTTGATTGGTACATCAAATAAATTTTTTATTTTTCTTTTAAGTACATGATTTTTAAGGTTCTTCGTATAAGTAACTTGAGATTGGTTCATTTTTGTATTAGGAATATATTTTTTATTATTTTTTATAATTTAATATTTGTAAAACTTTATAAAACTTTGTTGAACTATATTAGGAAATGTAAAATGCATTCAATTATAAAGTGAAATAATCATTTGTATATGGAGCTGCTATTAATGTATATTTTTATTGTATTCTCACTATTTTATAAAGTTCCATGGGGGGTTTATTGTGTTATTTCACAACCTTGTCTACTTTCATGCATGTATTCGTGTTTCACACATTATTTTCTTAGTTTCATGTACTACATATGGTATATTGTGCATTCTTATTTGGGCCCTTATTGCTCCTTGGTGCTCTTCTTCTTTGCCTTTGTTATTTTTCTTGGGTGTAATTGCATAATTTTTTTTGACATACTGTGTGTGTGGGTGTAATTTCACATTTGAATGAGTTATGTACCTAGTATTTGTTCATATATAGTAAGAAGATGCACTAACTAGTTACCCATGCATAATGGTGAGATTGGATTTTCTTTATGGAAGCTTGACTCTTGGTTTATTATTTATAAAGTTACCTTATTCAGTTATATAAACTATTGGATATCTATTTACAAAAGACACCTTAGTTGTTTGATCAACTTTTATGAGAATATTAACATTATGTCATCTACATCTTTAACATGCTCCAATTTTTTGGTGATTCATGTAATGTTATTTTATCTCACCCATGCAGATTCGTATCTCTCTTTGTCCTAATTTTTGTTCTTAATTTCATTGGATTTGTATTTATTTTTAATCCTAATCATATTTTGAGGTTTCTTTGATCCTGACTTCATTGGAGGTTCTTTAGTTCTATAGTGCTGCAGTTGTTCTTTGGTATATGAATTTACAACTTCTTTGTGTAAAATCCCATTTCACCAAGCAAGGTCTTTTAAATTGCCTCTCTTTTAGGTGGGAGTTTTTTCCTTCAATTTTTCTCATTTTCTTTGCTTATGAAAATAATTTCACATGAGTACCTTATTAGGCCTAGTTGTCAAAACCCATTTTCAAAAGATTTTTAGCCTCATTTATTTTTTTGTTAAACTTACCTAAATATAACTTAAGGGAGGTTGTTGGTGTTATATGCACCTTTTATTTAGGTTTTACTTAGTTTATTTTGCTTTATTGACTTAGTCTATTATGCACACCTCCTAGACATATATTAGGATAAGTGGCACTCATAAGTTGACCACTTCATCTCTCATGTGCCTATTCATCTAAAGGTTGTTGTATGCATGTCTATTACATAGTCAAAATAAAATTTGGACTACAACTCTTATTTTTGATATATATAGACCACTTTTATTTATAAATTTCAAGCTATTTGATAATCAAATTATTTGAATGGTTTATTTGTAATATCTTGTTTTATTACTGCTTATTACTTGTAACAACTATAATGTTTGGAGTGAGTCATAATTATGGAGATATAATCTAGATCCTTTATTTTCTCTTTAATTTATGATGTTCAAGTTAAAAACTTGTGTCCATATACTTGCGGTTAAAACATTCAACTCTATTGACTTTTACAATTAATTGAAAAAATATATTAACTCAAAGATTGTGAAACAATATTATTTACAATCCACAACATTTTATTTGTCAATATATGTGATTTTATATAAAAATACATTCATTTACTTTAAAAATGTGCATTCGTACACATACATGTTAATTATTTTTCACAAAAAAATAGTATGTCATTATCATAAATGCATCCATTTTACATACTTTTCTCATATGGGTGATAAAATAATTACATATTTAGAAACTAGATTCAAATATACACTTCATCTTTTTACATTATCATAAATTCATCATCTAAGTGTCTCTCCAAGTTTAGGTATTGTTGTTTTTAAGAAAAAAAAGTAGCACTTTAAGACCTCCTTTTTGTCCTTCATTACCTTGAACCCACCTATGTAAGAATAAAATCTATGGTGTAACCACTATGTCAGTTACTATGAATACCACAATCAAGATACAAAATTATTTTTGCAATCTTAAAGTTGCACCTATTTTTATATCAACTAGGACCATGCTATCAACCAGTCAGGAATGACCTACCTAACCACCCATGTAATATCTCATCATTGAGCATCTCTTACCCTATATAAACTATAGAACCCACACTTGACGGCCTCTAATAGGGTTATGTAATTTTAGACACCTCAATTTAGTATGATCCTCTTTTTATACAATGTTCTTCATGTGAGTTTACATATATGGACTTTTATTATGAATGGGGCACTTATTCACACTATGTTATTGACTTCACTCTCTCTTGTTTGTTTGATATTTCTCTATGATTCTCATTTTATCACATGAATCCTTGGTTTGGTATTTTTTATCTCTACTATTTTCTATATGCTCATGATAGTATTAGTAAACTCAAACTATGCTAGTTATCAATAGGGTTTGAGGTTGTTAGTAATGACCTGATATGGTTTGTGCATCTCTATTGAGTTAAGACACCATTTGTGTTGGTTTCTTTTATCTCTTTCAGTATTTTTAGGTCTGCTTGTGCTCGTCAATAATTACATAATTCAAAATTGAGAGCCTTGTATATACAAAGTCCCTAAGAGCACTTTAAGCACAAGAATTTTTAGAGAAAAATAGACACCTAACTAACTTATACTCTAATTGAGCATATTTTTGAAGTTTCTAAGGGAATATATTTAATTGTGTAGATCAACTACATGATTATAATTATGGGCCTAAGAAAATTTTCATTTCAACATACATTCACATGATTTGGCACACACACAAGTGGGATAATTATATACAATTTGATCCCTCTTCAAAGAATTCAAAATAGGTAACACTCAGAGGGGAACAGTTGGGGTCAATCTAACCTAAAGAGATAACCCATTTTTTAGGTCAATAATATGGTTGAAATAAAAAATAGAGTTTAGATGGACGAAGAATAAAAATAAACATTAGATCATATGATCGAAGGTATACACACACATAAGAATCATTTTTAGGTGTAGACACAAGGGTATTAGGAGTTACATACTTGTACATTACATAGGGACAATATTGGTAACCATCAGATAATGCAAGCTATTATAAGGGTCAAAATCTATTGATAACATCTATAGAGATCTTGGGCCTCTGTTTTAGGTTTGAGTTTCTAATGAAGCAATTATAGAGCATTTCCAAGTATAGAGACACCTTTTATGAGTGACATAAAACCAAAATTATCTAAGTGCATTTATGTCCTCTTACTTTTTCAACTTTTAAATTGAAATAGTACAATATCTATATTATCCATTTCAATTCAAATTAGTAATTTATTTCCATATTTTACAAAATATGATTAGCTGTAGTTTTACAACATTTTTGATCACTTAAATCTAAAACAAATAAAACATTTTGGGGAACCCAATCATTGAGTTGAGCATGAAATACCCTTGGTTTCCTCTTACATTAGGGTTTCAAATATATCTCCTATTAGGGTTTAACTTTCAAATATAATTTTTTATTTCCCATTCTTATATGCCCTTTAACATTAGGGTTTCTATTTTTGGTAAATATAATCTTTAAAAACCCTAGGATTTATATGTATTCCCTTATATTAAGATTAGGACTTGTGTTTTTCTTTATCATCCTCTTATGGTTTAAATCATTTTCCATGCTTGTGCATCCTTTAAACCCTATTATGTCTCATCTTATATACTCCTTGTTTTCTACACATGATGTGCCTTGTGGCTATACCAATGAATGGATTAATGCTGGTATATATCATAATGATTATGTGAATGATGAAAATGATTATGCAAATAATGGTAATTTTTATGTGAATAATGATAATGATTAAGCAAATAATGATAATGATTATATTAATTATGATACCTAATATTGGTATGTTATTGATGTATCATTGTACAATGGTAGTAAAGGAGAAATAGGAAAAAATAATGTTGTAAATGATATACAATAAACTAGTTCTTCTTTCCCTTCTATGGACCTTTATAATAGTCATGAGGTAGAACAAGAGATACTAAAACATAATCAAAACACTTATTTCTTCTTTCTATAAAGTTGAAGAATAAGAAAGAGCAATATTATTTGGATATAATAAAATAATGGATATATGACACACATGTTGTTTCTTATATTATTAACAATGCTTCTACACCTCATGATTCTAGGCTTGGCAATGATGTTTCAAATTAAATGGATTATAATGATTATTATATCAATATAAAAAATGATTATGTTTCTAAATGATGAAATGATAAGCATACTTTTAATGAATTTTTTATAGCCATGTTTGAGATAAATGGTGAAATGAAACATATGAATGAACCTTTCCAATCTAGTCATATAGTTTTCATGATGCATGTGATGGGAAAAATCCAAAAATGAGTTGTTGCCTTATCCTTAGAATCTAAGGCATATAATGATAAATGTGATAGGAATGTTATATTAATAAAACCTATAGTATGAAGGATACTCAATCATCCTTATCCAGAAGGATTTAATATGCCTACATTTCACATATTTGATGGATATGAAGATCCTCATAATCACCTTGAATATTTTGTATCTTCTCTTCAAAAACATTCATGTGATGGGTGTATATTACTCAAAACCTTTCATCAAAATTAAAAAGGTAAGGTGTTAGATTGGTTCTACAAATTACTTAGCAGGTCTATATCTTTCTTATTAAAACTAGACGAAAATTTCTTATATCATTTCAACAAAAATAGAGGCCCTAAGATAACATTAGAACGACATCAAAACCTTCAACAATGTTTAATGAAACCATGAAGGATTAAATTTTAAGATTTAAAAATAAAATACATTACCCTTTATATCAACCAACTGATTTGTAAAATAAATTCATTTTTAGTAAAGATCTTTTAACTCCACTTAGGTAAAAATCATTCTATCATACATATATTTATTTTGAGTGATGTTACTTTGATGTCTTCCCTTATGAGATTGATCTTGTATATGCATGAAGTATTACTTATGTCTCTAAATTTTACAAGAAGTCAATAACCTCAAGTTTCAAAGGTGATTATCCATCTAAGAAGGAAATTACATATAAGATAATTAATAAGGTAACAACTTTGATAAGTTCTACCCCTTGTATTATTCACCAACCTATAAAATTTAAAATCCATAAGGATAAACCAATTGATTTTATGATACTTGATGAGGAGTTAATCACATTACCCCCTAATCAATACCACCCTACACATCATTAAAGATGGGTGGGAGAAAGATCATTTTGTAACTATCATCACATCAATCGACATAGAGATTAAAAATATTATGAAATGCTATAAATTAGTGAATAACTTGTGGATAATGGTTTCATTATAGTCAAAAAATCTAGCGACATGCCTTTAAAGAAAACTTTTCATCTTCATTTATTTCACAATTTAAGAAAGTTAATATATTGTAAGAAGTTTTTAAAGGTCATACATTTCCATATGAACCTAAAAATGAACTAATGGTCATTTGAGCTTTTCTAGAAGGTGAACATAGGCAAGGTTTTTTTGTCGATGACAAGATACAATAAAATGCATTCATGAATTTTTGTTGGGGATATAAATTTTTGCATTGACCCATGATTTTTGCATCCACTATCAATGGTTGTCTGATCAATCTAAAGGGTGATATCTAGGACATCCTCATATGACTTATAGGGGAAATTTTACTCATCTTCCTTAATTTATTTGTTGAGGGAGTTGAGAAAAATAAAAATAAAATCTATGAAGTCATTATGGGGAGCACTAGTTGAAGAGTAAATAACCTAGTGCCACCTCGCAATGAAGTGGGAAATGTATTTTTGAGGTTGTTGTTTGATATGTAAAAATTTTATATACCAATATGAAGGATCTTGTTCATATTAAAGGCATTCACAAATTATGAAATGATTTTATTGAGGGAATGGATTGAACCTTTAGGCAAGTAGTATTACCATTCTAGGGTAATCTTCTTTAGGGTTTTTAGGAATATTTTAGTTACCATATCATCTTGAGGGACGAGTTTACTTACAACAGTAGTATAAGCCTTGATGTGGAAATCAAGATCTCCTCACCCTTAATTTTAGGCAAAATAGGTAGGAGATGAAGTAAAGAAAATCTTCTAATGGCCCTACTAAGGGGATCTTTTAATTATTATAGATAAGGGCTTAGGGTGATAACACAAGAAGGAAAAAATAATTTAGAGATGTCAAAGAAGGCCAGGTCAAAATTTTGCAAGGTATACCTAGAAATAATGACTCTTAACCCAAATGAGGAGGTACAATCATGAATTAAGAGAAATAATTTTCCATGGAAGCTGATATAGAATACATGTGAAGGTAATATAGGACATGTTGATTGGGTGTTGAAGTAGTGAGCCCATAATTAGCACTGTGAAGGTGCATGGGAGCTCCTAACATGACTGGTCTTCCAAGATTTGAGTAGTTTTACAAGGCTACTAGGGTGTCATGTGTCTTTGATTTGGGATATGTGATGTGTATGGAAGATATCCTTGATATGTAATTTCAAGAAGATAAGGGGATTAGATAACCTCAATATCATGGATGTAATAAATGAGGGTATAAATAGAAGTACTAACATCACTATGTATATGAGATGATGAAGGCAAAGATTGATTCAATACCCCAATAGTTTGGTAAAAAGGTTGCACCAAGGGATTGGAAGAACACAGAGGAGGGTGATTGAAACCTATAATTAACTATTGTGGTTGTGATTTTTTAATGGGTGACATGATAGAAGTAGTGTTAACATTGTTTAGAGATTGAATGAGTTTTATATATTGGAGGTCTTTATCCAATTTTATGATTTTATGATTATAATAATCAAGCTCAAGTTCTCCTTTAAAATTAGGGTTTTACAATTCAATATGAGGTGAGATAAAGATATAGATATACTTCACTCTATCAAATTCCATAAGATGTCACTAATTAAGGTATCGATTTCCTCTAAAACAATGCCATTTTGTTAGAATACATTAGAGGATGGGAAATCAATCCCTATATATTGATGGTAGGAGATGGTTATATAACTATGTTGAACCCAATATTCAAGGGACACTTGATCATGAGTTCCCTTGAAGTTGGAAAAGGTGTCTAGGCCAAGAGGTCTCTCTTGTCCAAACATTTTTGTTGGGTGTAGAAACACCAAAGAAAAAATGAAAAGAGAGAGAAGGATGGAAGAGAGAAGAAATAAAAAGAGGAAATGAGATGAAGGATCCTTCACATCAGGTTATTTGGAATATTTACATAAGGAAAAGTACACATTATCCCTATGTACTCAAATTCTTGAGTTTGAGTTGAGACAAACTAAATAGTGGAAAACAAAGGAATAAAATCATGTGTTGGTATTATGAGGTTGAGGTCGATTAGGTCTTTGGAAGATTATATGTTGGAGAAGAATGATTTTATTGGGTAGAGGTTGACCAAAGATAATGCTAAGGGGAGTGAATGAATGAACTTGATTGAGTTGGTCCAAATGATCTTCAACAATTTCCATGTGACACTTTAGGGCATCTAATTCTAGAGTTATTTGGTAAGGTAAAGGGGTGGTGATAAGTATTATACATCTAAGCTTTTGATCAATGTCAAAATAGATCTAAAATTCAGGATTGAGCATGACCACCCAAGGAAAATAACCTACTCATCAAAGTTGAACTCACTCCAAGAGTGTCATCAAAAGAGGGAATGAGAAGATAAGAAGGGAAGGGCTAGAGTAGCTCAACAATACTATGAAATATCAAAGTAAAGTAATTGTAATGAAATAATTCAAATGAAACAAGTTGGTGAATGGGCCTTGTGAATTTTTTCACCACAAGTTTTTAAACTATGATTTATGGATACATTCCACACATATAGATGTATTAGTAGGGGAAAATATACATGAATTTGTGTAGTAGTGTGATAAAAAGCCATTTTTATCATAAAAAATATTAATGTTGATTTTAACCATCATGGGGTTTGAAGTAGATCTTATGTTTTTTTGAGGTTAAAGGAGGGGATTTTTTTGAACTAGGGTCCCCTAAACCTAGGAGAAGAACAAAATGAAAAGAAACATAGTTCTACCAAAGACATAGTCAAAACAGGGCCAAAAATAACCAGAACATAATCTAGATACAACAGAGATACATCAAAAGATTAAAAAAATAAAACAAAATACTAATCCATGTCAAGATTTCCCAAGACATCCTCCCAACAACTTTTCATCCTTTTGAGATTGGAATCAATTTATAAAAACTTATCTTTATTTAGACCTTTGTGACAGTTGTTACATTGAATTTGTTTGCCTTTTCCTTTACCATCAGTCTTTATGTCAAATAACTCACCTAGGTGAGCCCTAAGATTCTCAACATTTTGAATCCCCTCATTCATGGCAGCTTTGATGTAATTTAGCAAAAAATTGATATTATTCTTGAGCTTCTCATTCTCATTCTCAAGCTTGTCAACCTTGAATTAAAGACTTTGCAACTATTTGTTATCTTCCTTGGCCACATTATCTTATTGCAATTTATCATTCTCCTACTATAAAAACTTAACCTTCTCTTTGAGGTTAATTAACTCCCTCATAAACCATCACATGATGGATTTTTGAAGATCCAATTATTCAATAATCTTGTCAGCATTTTACTTACCTTTAAAATAACTATCTAAAGAATTAAAATTCTCAATTAAATCATTATACTACTTATTAGGGGATATTTTACCTTTATCCTTCACTTCATCTCTAGTCTTCCTCTTACCTACTTCAGGATGCTTAGACTGATGGGTCTTACTAGTACCACCCAGATCCTCTTGTTGAATAGTATTTTCAATTCTAGTCTTATCTTCTTTAACTAAGATAGAGTCATCAATAATTTGAATAGTTTTCCCCATCTTTTCTAGTGAATTTGTGGGCACATTGGGAGTCCTAGGCATGCTCCTCAAATGTTTTTTGATGTTTTCTAGACTCTTAGTAGATCTAACCTCTGAAGCTTTTGTTAAGGTGTGGAGCTAAAAGCTTCACCAAGTGAGTGGATTGCAGAAGTTGCAGGTTTACACAGTCACCAACGTCGGTTAGGAGCGATCGACGTCGGTCAGGAGCAGTTCAGGAGATGCCAACATCGGCAGGAATCGGCCGATGTCAGTCACAGGCAAGCAGGCAGGAACTGATGTCGATTACCTGTGCGTCCAGAGAGCTATTTCCGAGGACAGAACGAAGTGTTTGTATGATGGGATTAAGTGGTAGTCTTAAGTCCGCATCTCTATCTTTAGTAAGACTATTTTAGAGCCCTTGTTTAAGAGGCATAACTATTGGTTGTAAATGCATGCTCATGTTTCCTAATTTTATATATAGGATTAAATCTTCATAGCTTATAGAGGACATAATTGTAGAATTGGTCAAGAACAGTACATAATTGTATATGTGAATCATTCCAGGTTGTTGGAATTGATTGTACTTGAGAGAGAGAGCTCTTGAGGGAAAGAGATCTAGAGGGAGATCTGTACATCTAAGAGAGGTGTGGAAGAAAAGAAGTTTCTTCAATTGTATTCCTTCTGTAAAGAGTTTAATACAAGTTTTCAGGGTGGTTTCTTGTATCTCTTCTTCTTGTTATATTTCTGATTCTAGTTACTTATCTTTCTGGTTTAATTCCGCATTTATTGCTTTCATATTGTAATCAACATTATTGGTTGATCCCCAACAAATGGTATTAGAGCTCAGGTTCACTAACAGGTGGTTCAAATCTGTGTAGTGTGTATTGATTACAGGTTACTCACAGGGGTTTCTATAGGGATTTCTGTTTGAGTGGGAGAAGCAATGGCAGAAGAAAGTAAACTGAGAATGGAGAAGTTTAATGGCAAGAATTATCAACATTGGAGAATGCAGATAGAGGATTATCTGTATCAAAAAGATCTATACTTACCATTAGGTGGGATTGCAAAGAAGCCCACAGACATGGATGATGAAGAATGGGAAGTTCTTGATAGAAAGGCTCTGGGGTCTATAAGACTGAGTCTAGCATCTACTGTGATATCTAATTTATCACAGGCAAAGTCTATGGTAGAGTTAATGACTACTTTAGCAAATTTGTATGAAAAACCCTTAGCTTCTAATAAGGTATACCTTATGAAACAGTTATTTAATTTGTGTATGCATGAAGGTGGATCTGTATCTAATCATCTAAATGATTTCCATGGAATTGTAAATCAATTAAGTTCAGTCAATATAGTGTTTGATGATGAAATTAAAGTTCTTTTAATATTATGTTCTTTGCCTGAAAGCTGGCATAGCTTAGTAATGTCAGTTAGTAATACTGCATCTGCTTTAAATATTTTAAAAGTAGAGGATGTTGTTAGTGTTATCTTGAATGAATAAATTTGCAAGAAAAGCACAAAGGAAACATTAGGGAACGCTTTAAGTTTTGAGAGCAGGGGAAGGCAAAAAGAGAATAGCAAGAGGAGATCAAGGTCTAAGTCAAAGGTGAGAGGTAGATCCAAATCCAGATATGGCAGGAAGCCACAATGCTGGAATTGTGGAAAGATAGGGCACATAAGCAAAGAGTGATGGTCAAAGCCTAAGGAGGACAATCAGCATGAAGGTAAAGAAGAAGCAAAGGTAGCAGGTATTGCACAAGATGCTTTAATATTCTCTTTGCATAATAATATAGAATCTTGGGTTTTAGATTTTGGTGCATCTTTTCATGCTACCCCTAATAGAGAATATTTTAGTGACTATGTCCATGGAGATTTTGGAATAGTGTATTTAGGGGATGATGAGCCTTGTAAAATTATTGGCAAAGGAAAAGTGCAGCTGAAAATGTAGAATGGCAACACATGGGTGTTGAGAGATGTGATGCATGTTCCCAACTTGAAGAGGAATTTGATTTCTACAGGAAAGTTAGGGGATGAGGGTTGTACAGTAATTCTCACATCTGAATCTTGGAAGGTGACCAAGGGTGCACTTGTAATGGCTAGAGGTAAGAGAGTAGGTACTCTCTATTTATGCAATTGTGTTACTGATATTTCTCCTTTTGTATTATCTACTTCAGATGTGGATGCTAAATTGTGGCACTCAAGGCTTGGCCACATGACTGAGAAGGGAATGTCCATTCTTAAGTCTAAAGGTAAGCTTTCATATTTGAAAAGCATAGACTTGGATTTTTGTGAGCATTGTGTGTTTGGAAAATAGAAGAGAGTGAGTTTTCTTAAGACTAGATCAACAAAGAAGCATAAGTTGCAGCTTGTTCACGCAGACGTGTGGAGACCAGCTCAAGTTGCTTCTATTGGAGGATCACAGTACTTTGTTTCATTCATAGATGATGCTACGAGAAAGGTATGGATCTATTGTATTAAGAAGAAATCTGATGTATTTGAGACCTTTAAGATTTAGAAAGCTATGGTTGAAAATGAAACAGGCAGAAGATTGAAGTGCCTGAGATCTGACAATGGTGGTGAGTTCTGCAGCTATAAGTTCAACTGGTATTGTTATATGCATGGAATCTGTAGGCAAAGGACGGTTCCAAGAACACCTCAGCAAAATGGAGTTGATGAAAGGATGAATAGAACAATCATGGAGCGTGCAAGGTGTATGAGATTGCATGTTGGTTTGCCCTTAGAGTTTTGGGCAGAAGCTGTGGATACAACAGTGTACCTGATTAACAGAGGACCCTCTACAGCTCTGGATGGTAGAATTCCAGAAGAGGCATGGACAGGTAAAAAGGTAGATCTCTCATTTCTCAAAGTTTTTGGTTGTGAAGCCTTTGTGCATGTTGATAAGGAAAATAGAAAGAAGCTGGATGCTAAGTTTATGCGGTGCACATTTATTGGCTATGGCTCTGATGATTTCGAATTTAGGTTTTAGAATCTAGGAACTAACAAGATAATTAGGAGCCATGATGTTGTTTTCAATGAAAAAGTGATGTATAGTGATCAGCTGAAGAAGCTGAATCAATTTGGGCAAAGCAATAGAGAATTGGACGAGGTGACGATCCAAAATGAGCTCGCGAGAAAAATTAATCACAGATAGGAAAACACAGAGACCGACGTCAGTCAGGCAAGAACCAACATCGACAATACAAGAACTGATGTCGGTCATACAGTGATCAACGTCGGCAGGTCAGGAACCGACGTCGGTCAGGCAGAATTGACGTCAGCCAGTAACAGGCCTGGAAGTGACTGAGGTCGGTCACTATCAGAGAATTTGGGTGGACAGCGTGTTGTGAATGAGTCTCAGACGCCCATCAGGAGGTCAAAAAGGGTAAGTAAACCTCCAATTTGATATTCCCCTTCATTATTTTATTTATTGCTAACTGATGGTGGAGAACCAGAGAGTTTTGATGAAGCAATACAGGTGGAATCCAAGAGTCAGTGGGAGCTAGGCATGAAAGAGGAGATTGATTCCTTGAGAGAAAACCAAACATGGGATTTGGTTGAGTTGCCAGCAGGAAAGAAGACACTGAAGAACAGATGGATCTATAGATTGAAGGAAGGTGAGAATGGAAAGATGAGATATAAGGCCAGGTTGGTAGTGAAAGGATTTGCACAAAAGCCAGGTATTTATTTTGGTGAGATTTTTTCTCCTGTAGTTAAAATGACTTCTATACGGACTGTACTGTCTTTAGTTGCTATTGAGGATTTGCATCTTGAGCAGCTTGATGTTAAGACAGTGTTTCTTCATGGAGATTTGGATGAAGAAATATATATGGATCAGCCGGAAGGATATGAGGTCAAAGGTAAGGAGAAGCTAGTGTGCAGATTGAAGAAAAGCTTGTATGGCCTCAAGCAAGCTCCTAGACAATGGTATTTAAGGTTTGACAGGTTTATGACTGAGCATGGCTATAGTAGAGGTCAATCTGACCATTGTGTGTATTTTAAGAGATTGGATAATGGTAGATATATTATTCTATTGTTATATGTAGATGATATGCTGATTGCAGGATCACACATGCAGGATATCTCTGAGCTTAAGGTGAAATTGGCTCACACATTTTCCATGAAGGATTTGGGAGCAGCAAAGAAAATCCTTGGCATGAGCATCAAGAGAGACAGGAAAAATCACAGGTTGATTTTGTCTCAAAAGGATTATGTGGACAAGGTGTTGAAACAGTTCAATATGCAGGATGCAAAACCGGTAAGCACACCTTTGGCTGGACATTTTAAGTTAAGTAAAGAAAAATGTCATAATTCACATGATGAGGTAGAGTACATGAGAAAAGTTCCATATGATTATGTAGTAGGAAGCTTAATGTATGCAATGGTTTGTACTAGGCCTAATATTGCCCAAGCAGTGGGAGTTGTAAGTAAGTATATGGCCAATCCAGGGAAGGAACACTGAAAAGCAATTCAGTGGATCCTTAGATATCTGAGAGGAACCAGCAATAAGCATTTGTGCTATGGAGGTTCAAATACTTCTCTACATGTTTATGTAGATTCAGATATGGCAGGTGATTTGGATGGCAGAAGGAGCACCACAAGATATGTTTTCACTGTAGGTGGAACGGCGGTTAGCTGGATATCAAAGTTGCATAAGGTTGTTGCCTTGTCAACTACAGAAGCAGAATATATTGCAGTCGCAGAGGCTAGCAAAGAGATGATATGGATGACACGGTTCATGGAAGAGCTTGGAAAGGAGCAAGAGAGTTGCAGACTATACAGTGATAGTCAGAGTGCAATCCATTTGGCTAAGAATTCAGCCTTTCATTCAAGAACAAAGCATATATAGCTTAGGTACCACTTCATAAGACAGGTATTGGAGGATGGTGAGTTAAAGCTGGAGAAAATCCATATAGATAAGAATCCTGCGGATATGTTAACCAAGCTAGTTACAAAGGAGAAGTTGAATCTTCATTCAACTTCTGTTGGTCTTCATGATTGAGTTGAAGATGGAGGAGCTAGAAGATGTTGCTGTACAGGTATTGGTGCAGCTGTTTATCTCCAAGTGGGAGATTATTAAGGTGTGGAGCTAAAAGCTTCACCAAGTGAGTAGATTGCAAAAGTTGCAGGTTTACATAGTCACCGGCGTTGGTCAGGAGCGATCGACGTCAGTCAGGAGCAGTTCAGGAGATGCCAACGTCGGTAGGAAATGGCTGACGTCAGTCACAGGCAAGCAGGCAGGAACCGATGTCGGTTACCTATGCATCCAGAGAGCTATTTCCGAGGATAGAACGGAGTGTTTGCATGATGGGATTAAGTGGTAGTCTTAAGTCCGCGTCTCTATCTTTAGTAAGACTGTTTTAGAGCCCTTGTTTAAGAGGCATAACTATTGGTTGTAAATGCATGCTCATGTTTCCTAATTTTATATATAGGATTAAATCTTCATAGCTTATAGAGGACACAATTGTAGAATTGGTCAAGAACAGTACAAAATTGTATATGTGAATCATTCCAGGTTGTTGGAATTGATTGTACTTGAGAGAGAGAGATCTTGATGGAAAGAGATCTAGAGAGAGATCTATACATCTGAGAGAGGTGTGGAAGAAAAGAAGTTTTTTCAATTTTATTCCTTCTGTAAGAGTTTAATACAAGTTTTCAGGGTGGTTTCTTGTATCTCTTCTTCTTGCTATATTTTTTATTCTAGTTACTTATCTTTTTGGTTTAATTCCGCATTTATTGCTTTCATATTGTAATCAACATTGTTGGTTGATCCCCAACAACTTTAATACCTTTGATAGCAGGTCTCTTGGAAGGTTGGTCCTTTGTATTTGATCCAAACCTTATTGATAATCCTAATGTCCACAAGTTTATCCTCAACAATTTTCTTCTGAGATTGATAAATATCAAGGTTCAGTTAGTTCAGGCCCTTGAGGTATCTATGGGTTAAAAATATAACCCCTTCATGCCTGGGAATAGGGTACTTTCCATCTTTTTATTTTAATATGGAAACTTTTAAGGAGTACATAATATAAAAGGGTAGGCTTAATGATACAACATGCCTACAATTATTTTAAAAAATGAATAGTGACCATCTAACAACATTATACCTACCTTCAAGTGTGATATATCACATCAGATGAAAGACAACTTCACCAAATGGCGTAAGCAGAGATTCATGGTCAAAACCATTATGTAGAGTGTCCAAGGTTTCCCCTTCCTCCAAGAAAACCTCCTTATCTCTTTTAAAATCTCTAGATTTGAAGATTTTTGTTTCCTCTATTGCCAACCCTATTACATGAGCAATTAACTCCTCAGTGATCTCCAATGTGACCCCATTAATGTTGATTGTTATGTCTTCCCAATCGTTAGCTAAAAGAGTCAAAATATGGCTATCATGACCCTTAATTTTTTCCATGAAACTTGTAAAACCCCCAATTTGTAAGGCCTCCCAAATTCTTTCATTATTCTTAACTTATTTAGGCAATTTTGGTCAATCCTATTCGGTAACCCTATACTGATCACAAAATATCCCAAACAAGGGAGAAAAAATCTTTCCCAATTCCAATAGGCTGAAGAACCAACAAACCCCAGAGCTATCTTTTTGTTGCCTTTAGTTATTGTAAATAAGACAAGAAGGATAAAGGTTAGAACTAGAAGCTTATCTAAGAGACCAAAAAAGGAAGTAAGAATAAATAAATGACTAAGACTATATGCTAGTCTAAGGTCCCAAAGTCTCCTCCACTTAGACTTGGGGAAGATCCCCATTTCCTCAAATATTATGCACATTAGACAAAACTTCACCCTTTATCCTTTGGACAATGTTCCTAAAAATCTCTTCATAATCTATCCAAGTAAAGTTACCCAATGAGGTCACACCCTTATTTGTGAACCAATCTACAATCATGTTTCCTTCATGATAAATGTGTTAGATTCAAACTTGTTATCTGGAATAAAGAATGGAGATTGCTTCATCTATTACTGGCTTAATAGTCCAGCTAATAGAATTTTTCCTAGATAGATAATTAAATATATTAAGGGAATATCCCTCTATTATGATCAATTACACCCCCATTTATTGAGCTAATTTAAGTCTCCACAGGGTAGTAACAGCTTCAGCCCAATGATTGGACTTCATATCTCCAGCATATGCTACCAAAATATTACCCTGATGGTATCTTAGAATACACTTCCTCCAGCTGGTCTTGGGTTCCCTTTGGAAGGTCCATCAAAATTGAGCTTTAACTAGCCCAAAGGGGGTAGTTTCCATTTAGTTTTTTTTCTAATCTCATCTTTAGGATCCATCTTACCAAGATAAGAAGTGTCAATTTACCAGTTAAGAGATGGACTTTGTTCAAACTAAAGAAGACTTTTACCTTTATTATTAGGTTCAATGTTGTAGTTATCTAGGATGGCCTCAAGATATTTTTGGATATCACTTTGTTGATACATTTCTTTTCTCTAAAAATCTTATTATTTCTCTCTCCCCAAATGCCCCAAATTATGAGGCAAAGAGAGCTTCCATATTTTCTTGAGCAGATCATTCTGAAAGAACTCCCATGACTATCATACTTTCAATAGTGTACCTGGATGAGCCCAAACAACATTGAATTCAAGGAGAATGTAGCTCCAAATATCCTAAGAGTAAGGATAATCCACAAGCAGATGAAAGATAGTTTTATTATCTTTTTCAAATAACATGCATCTATTGATCAAAATGCAACCTCTTTTTATTAGATTATCCATGGTTAAAATTTTATTTTAGACTATTATCCAAAGGAAAAAAATTATTTTGGGAATTAGCCACTTATCCCATAATATCTCCCACTTAAAATTAAAACCAGGATTATATTCTAAAAGTGAGTAGCTTGATTTTACTTGGCATTAGCCATTGAAAGAATCCTTCTGAACAAGTTGGTCTTCTCTATTACTGAGAGGTAAATGTAAATTTCTCAATAAATTGTTCAAATTACATAATATTAAAGTGTCTTCTTGATGGATCCCTCTACAACCAAGGTGTTTCCTTAATTAAAACACTCAAGGGCATACAAGAGCTCCTGATTGATCTCCTCTCTTATCACTTGCATCAGAATATTGAGGGTAGAGTCATTGAAGGTCTAAGATATTTCAAAACCATTCATTAAAGAGGGAAAATACAATCCTTATGAAGGCCTTCATAAACTTATTATAAAATTTTCACTCATTGAATAGGTTTCATGCCTCAAGATTGATGAAATTTCACTTGAAGTGGTAAGTTTTAGGGATAAATTCCTTAAGCATGGTATTGATAACACTAATAGTGACAGGGATGACTATATACCTTAAAGATGGATGACACTCAGATGGAGATAGGATGTCAGTAATGAGATCCCCTAGGAGCAAGGATCTTATTAATAAATAAGAAGATGCAAACTGAAAAGTCACATGCATCACTTAATGTGTTTGAGAGTGATGAGTAATAATGGAAGGATTAAAAGTAATCCTATACTCAATAGAATTAAAAATTTAATCGTTGAAAAGGTAAAAAATCTTATAGGAACCTGGGTGGAAATGGTTAATCCTCATCATAGAGCCTCATCTTCGCATACATCCAAGCCTATGGGTTAGGATCAACCTCTATGACATGAATATTACCCTCATGCTCAAAATAGACTATTCAAAAAGTATCCAAAGTGACACCTTGCATAAAAATTATCCAAGGATCATGTTGTATGATAAATATAAATTTAACATGAAAAACTCAATTTGATTTATCATGGGTCCAAAATTGACTCAAATATTGATATTACCTATAAGGGAAATGGTGTCATTATTAAAACCAACACAGTCATGGTAAGACTCATAAATATTTTTATGACTAATTCCCAAGGTCTTGAATACCCACAATGACATGATGATGAGAGTTGTTCCCTCATATATGATGCATTGGTTAATATGATGGGTTTCAATTGAGGTCTCAATATAAATGGAGAATCAATCTATCTAATAAATAAATGAAGGGTTATTAAGGTAATAAGGGTCAAAGCTTAGAACTAGGGCATGAAGTAAGTAAGGTGTAGAAAAACATGGAAAAACTTTGAAATAATGCCTTACAAGGGATATTGGACTCATCAAAGATGAACATATTTTTATCAAGGAAAAATTTAAGAAGGTATTATATGGATATCCTAACAAAAAGAGACTAGAGACCCTCTATTATATATTAGGGTTGAAGCCTCACCTTTGGAAGAAATTGTTGGGGATCAACCAACAATTTGATTACACTTATGAAAGCAATAAACCGCGGAATTAAATCAGATAGATAAGTAAATAGAATGATAAATAGCAAAGAATAAGAGATACAAGAAACCACCCTGAAAACTTGTATTAAACTCTTTACAGAAAGAATACAATTGAATAAACTTCTTTCTTCCACACCTCTCTCAGATGTACAAGATCTCTCTCTAGATCTCTTTCCCTCAAGAGCTCTCTCTCTCAAGTACAATCAACTCCAAGACCCTGGAATGATTCACCTATACAATTCTGTATTGTTCTTCAACATTCACATACAATGAACTACTGTTTCAATAAGCTAAGAAGATCTTTCCTACATATAGAATTAGGAAACTTGAGCATGCACTTACAACCAATAGTTAAGCCTCTTGAACAAGGGCTCTAAAAACAATCTTGCTAATAATAGAGACGCGGACTTAAGACTACAACTTAATCTTATCATGCAAACACTTGGTTCTGTGCTCAGAAATAGCTCTCTGGACGCACAGGTAACTGACGCCGATTCCTGCCTGCTTGCACCTGTGACCGACGTCGGCCGATCCCTGTCGATGCCGGCGTCTCTTCAACTGCTCCTGACCGACGTCGATCGCTCTTGACCGATGTCGGTGACTGTGTAAACCTGAAACTTTGGTAATGCGCTCCTTGGTGAAGCTTTTAGGCTCCACACCTTAACAATCTCCCACTTGGAGATAAACAACTGCACCAGTACCTGTACAACAACATCTTCTAGCTCCTCCATCTTCAACTCAATCATGAAGACCAACAGAAGTTGAATGAAGATTCAACTTCTCCTTTGTAACCGGCTTGGTTAACATATCAACAAGATTCCTATCTGTATGGATCTTCTCCAGCTTCAACTCACCATCCTCTAATACCTGTCTTATGAAGTGGTACCTAAGTTGTATATGCTTGGTTCTTGAATGAAAGGCCGAATTCTTAGCCAAATGAATGGCACTCTGACTATCATTGTATAGTCTACAACTCTCTTACTCCTTTCCAAGATCTTCCATGAACCATGTCATCCATATCATCTCTTTGCTAGCCTTTGTGGCTGCAATATACTCTGCTTCTATAGTTGACAAGGCAACAACCTTCTGCAACTTTGATATCCAGCTAACCGTCGTTCCACCAACAGTGAAAACATATCCTATGGTGCTCCTCCTGCCATCCAAATCACCTGCCATATCTGAATCTACATAACCATGTAGAGAAGTATCTGAACCTCCATATCACAAATGCCTACTGCTGGTTCCTCTTAGATATCTAAGGATCCACTGAACTGCGTTCCAGTGTTCCTTTTCTAGATTGGCCATATACTTACTTACAACTCCCACTGCTTGGGCAATATCCGGTCTAGTACACACCATTGCATACATTAAACTCCCTACTGTGGAGGAATATGGAACTTTACTCATGTACTCTACCTCATCATGTGAATTAGGACATTGTTCTTTACTCAACTTAAAATGTCCAGCCAAAGGTGTGCTTACCGGTTTAGCATCCTGCATATTGAACCATTTCAACACCTTGTTCACATAATCCTCTTGAGACAAAATCAACCTGTGATTTTTCCTGTCTCTCTTAATTCTCATGCCAAGGATTTTCTTTGCTGCTCCCAAATCCTTCATAGCAAATGTTTGAGCTAATTTCACCTTAAGCTCAGAGATATCCTACATGTGTGATCCTGCATCCAGCATATCATCTACATACAACAATAGAATAATATATCTACCATTATCCAATCTCTTAAAATACACACAGTGGTCAGATTGACACCTACTGAAGCCATGCTCAGTCATAAACCTGTCAAATCTCAAATACCACTGTCTAGGAGCTTGCTTGAGGCCATACAAGCTTTTCTTCAATCTGCACACTAACTTCTCCTTACCCTTGACCTCAAATCCTTTCGACTGTTCCATGTATATTTCCTCATCCAAATCTCCATGAAGAAATGATGTCTTAACATCTAGCTGCTCAAGATGCAAATCCTCAGTAGCAACCAAAGACAATACAACCCGTATAGAAGTCATTTTAACAACAGGAGAAAAAATCTCACCAAAATCAATACCTGGCTTTTGTGCAAATCCTTTCACTACCAACCTGGCCTTATATCTCATCTGTCCATTCTCACCTTCCTTCAACCTGTAGGTCCATCTGTTCTTCAGTGTCCTCTTACCAGCTGGCAACTCAACCAAATCCCATGTTTGGTTCTCTCTCAAGGACTCCATCTCCTCAACCATGCCACGCTCCCACTGACTCTTGGACTCCACCTATAATGCTTCTTCAAAACTCTCTGGTTCTCCACCATCAGTTAGCAATAAATAGAATAATGAAGGAGAATATCTAATTGGAGGCTTACTTACCCTTTCTGACATCCTGATGGGCGTCTGAGACTCGTTCACAACACGCTGTCTGCCCAAATTCTCTGACAGTGACCGACCTCGGTCATCTCTAGACCTGTTACTAGCCGACGCTGGTTCTTCCTGACCGACATCGGTGCCTGTCCTGTTGACGTCGGTCTTTGTATGACCGACATCGGTTTCTATTCTGTCAACGTCGGTTCCTACCCTACCGACGTCGATCTCTGTGTTTTCCTGCCAGTGATTATTTCTTTTTCCTGCGAGCTCATTTTGGACCGTCACCTTGTCCAATTCTCCATTGCTCTGCCCAGATTGATTCAGCTTCTTCAGCTGATCACTATACATCACTTTTTCATTGAAAATAACATCACGGCTCCTAATTACCTTGTTAGTTCCTAGATTCCAAAATATGAAACCAAAATCATCTGAGCCATAGCCAATAAATGTGCACCTCATAGACTTAGCATCCAGCTTCTTTCTATTTTCCTTATCTACGTGCACAAAGGCTTCACAACCAAAAAATTTGAGATACGAGAGATCTACCTTTTTACCTATCCATGCCTCTTCTAGAATTCCACCATCCAAAGCTGTAGAGGGTCCTTTGTTAATCAGGTACACTGCAGTATCAACAGCTTCTGCCCAAAACTCTAAGGGCAAACCAACATGCAATCTCATACACCTTGCATGCTCCATTATTGTTCTGTTCATCCTTTCAACAATTCCATTCTACTGAGGTGTCCTTGGAACCATCCTTTGCCTACGGATTCCATGCATATAACAATAATCTCTGAACTTAAAGTTGCAGAACTCACCACCATTGTCAGATCTCAGGCACTTCAATCTTCTGCCTGTTTCATTCTCAACCATAGCTTTCCAAATCTTAAAAGTCTCAAATACATCATATTTCTTCTAAATACAATAGATCCATACCTTTCTTGTAGCGTCATCTATGAACGTAACATAGTACTGTGATCCTCCAATAGAAGCTACCTGAGCCGGTCCCCACACGTCTGTGTGAACAAGCTGTAACTTATGCCTCTTCTTTGTTGACCCAGTCTTAAGAAAACTCACTCTCTTCTATTTTCTAAACACACAATGCTCACAAAATTCTAGATCTATGTTTTTCAAATCTGAAAGCTTACCTTTAGACTTAAGAATTGACATCCCCTTCTTACTCATGTGGCCAAGTCTTGAGTGCCACAATTTAGCATCCACATCTGAAGTAGATAATATAGAAGGAGAAATATTAGTAACACAATTACATAAATAGAGAGTACCAACTCTCTTACCTCTAGCCATAACAAGTGCACCCTTGGTCACCTTCTAAGATTCAGCTGTGAGAGTTACTGTACAACCCTCATCCCCTAACTTTTCTGTAGAAATCAAATTCCTCTTCAAGCTAGGAACATGCATAACATCTCTCAACACCCATGTGTTGCCATTTTGCATTTTCAGCTGCACTTTACCTTTGCCAATAATTTTACAAGGCTCATCATCCCCTAAATACACTATTCCAAAATCTCCATGGATATAGTCACTAAAATATTCTCTATTAGGGGTAGCATGAAAAGATGCACCAGAATCAAATACCCAAGATTCTATATTATTATGCAAAGAGAATATTAGAGCATCTTGTGCAATACCTGCAACCTTTGCTTCTTCCTTTCCTTCGTGCTGATTGTCCTCCTTAGGCTTTGACCAGCAATCTCTGCTTATGTGCCCCATCTTTCCACAATTCCAGCATTGTGGCCTCCTGCCATTTCTGGATTTGGATCTACCTCTCACCTTAGACTTAGATCTTGATCTCCTCTTGCTCTTCTCTTTTTTCCTTCCCCTGCTCTCAAAATTTAAAGCGTTCCCTGATGTTTCCTCTGTGCTTTTCTTGTGAATTTTTTCATTCAAGATAACACTAACAACATCCTCTACTTTTAAAATATTTGAAGCAGATGTAGTATTAGAAACTGCCATTACCAAGCTATGCCAGCTTTCAGGCAAAGAACATAATATTAAAAGAGCTTTAATTTCATCATCAAACACATTATTGACTGAACTTAATTGATTAACAATTCCATGGAAATCATTCAGGTGATTAGATACAGATCCACCTTCTTGCATACGCAAATTAAATAACTGCTTCATAAGATATACCTTATTAAAAGCTGAGGGTTTTTCATACAAATTTGCTAAAGTAGTCATCAACTCTATCGTTGTTTTTGCCTATGATAAATTAGATATCACAGTAGATGCTAGACTCAGTCTTATAGACCCCAGAGCCTTTCTATCAAGAACTTCCCATTCATCATCATCCATGTCTGTGGGCTTCTTTGCAATCCCACCTAACGGTAAATAAAGATGTTTCTGATATAGATAGTCCTCTATCTGCATTCTCCAATGTTGATAATTTTTGCCATTGAACTTCTCCATTCTCAGTTTACTTTCTTCTGCCATTGCTTCTCCCACTCAAATAGAAATCCCTGCAGAAACCCCTATGAGCAACCTGTAATCAATACACACTACACAGATCTGAACCACCTGTTAGTGAACCTGAGCTCTGATACCACTTATGGATATCAAGCTCTAAACCTGCAACCAAGCTCTGATACCACTTGTTGGGGATCAACCAACAATTTGATTACACTTATGAAAGCAATAAACCGCAGAATTAAATCAGATAGATAAGTAAATAGAATGATAAATAGCAAAGAACAAGAGATACAAGAAACCACCCTGAAAACTTGTATTAAACTCTTTACAGAAGGAATACAATTGAAGAAACTTCTTTCTTCCACACCTCTCTCAGATGTACAAGATCTCTCTCTAGATCTCTTTCCCTCAAGAGCTCTCTCTCTCAAGTACAATCAACTCCAACAACCTGGAATGATTCACCTATACAATTCTGTACTGTTCTTCAACATTCACATACAATGAACTACTACTTCAATAAGCTAAGAAGATCTTTCCTACATATAGAATTAGAAAACTTGAGCATGCACTTACAACCAACAGTTAAGCCTCTTGAACAAGGGCTCTAAAAACAGTCTTGCTAATAATAGAGACACGGACTTAAGACTACAACTTAATCTTATCATGCAAACACTCAGTTCTGTCCTAAAAAATAGCTCTCTGGATCCACAGGTAACTGATGCCGGTTCCTGCCTTCTTGCACCTGTGACCGACGTCGGCCGATCCCTGCCGACGCCGACGTCTCTTCAACTGCTCCTGACCGACGTCGATCGCTCCTGACCGACGCCGGTGACTGTGTAAACCTGTAACTTTGGTAATGCGCTCCTTGGTGAAGCTTTTAGGCTCCACACCTTAACAGAAATTGTGCTAAAATTTAAACATGAATTTAGGGTTCACTACCCCTAAGATTGACATAAAGCTTCAACATCACTAGTCTCTTTGGTAGGGTTGGTATCTTGACCCAAACACATGTTGAAAAAACACTCATAACTAGAGTATCAAAAATTTCAATTGCGGTATGTTTTTCCCCATTGCTCATGACTTCATCCTTGAATAAAGCCAAAGAAAAGCAACCCAAAGAGGAGGAAGAAAAAGAATTTCATAAAGGTTAATGATGGGACTTTCCCTCTGACATATTCTTCTTATTTTATTTTTCCTTATCAAGGAGAGGCTCATTAAAGACATCTATTATGCAATTTTAAAACACCAACGGAGAATCTTTTA
Organism: Torreya grandis; assembly: GCA_037957365.1. Classification (NCBI taxonomy): domain Eukaryota; kingdom Viridiplantae; phylum Streptophyta; class Pinopsida; order Cupressales; family Taxaceae; genus Torreya; species Torreya grandis. The sequence continues at coordinate 2,637,287 of JARHVA010002228.1, forward strand.
CAAGATAGGCCTTAGGTAGATAACTAGGATTCTAAGCAATACACACCTAGTTATAATATCCCTTCATCGAATGAAGGTTACTTGAGTCATAAGTATACTTAAACTTATTCTTTCCATTACACTTTTCAGAGTCTTTCTTACTCAGGCATTAACCTCTCGAACATCATTTTTGTCCTTCTTCTTTGATAAAGATTTTGTGATACCCTCACTTGTCATATTATGATTATAATCATGATGGTAGGATGCATTATAGCTATAAAGAGGTATAATACCAACCTTAACCTTTAATAATTAAATATTCAAATAATTAGTAATATCAACATCATAAAAAATAGGTTCATTCTTCATTATGTTAAGGTGAACCTCATGCCTCAATGCTAAGTTGAACATATTGAAAAGTTGTTCATCACTAAACCTTGTCCTGTAAGAGTGGATGGTTGAATGCCATCAATGGATAAATTTAAATTTTGGTTCACCTCGTTCTTTTTTTATGGAGCTGAAGGACTAGATACCAAGATTAAATGTTCAATAGATATCAAATAAATAAATAAAATCATCTAGGAGACGCTGAAAACTAAAGAGAAAATATGGAAATAGATTTTAAAACCAAGCCAAGGCTTTGACCTGTAGGGCACAAACAAAGAGTTTGAGCACCATCTCATTGTCTTGTTCCCAATCCATACATGTCATCATGAATCCCATGATATGTTTTAAAATATTAGAGTCTTGATTTTTAGTCAACTTAGGGAGTTTAGTCGCATGAGTAGGAAATGGAATCACTCGCATGAGGGGTTAAGGGGTTCCTAAAAAATACTCATAAAATTATCTAATGGTTGGGGGGAAACGACCACCCACATGGACATCATAGCCTCATTCCTCCTTTTTGGGTTAATCATATCTCCTATGGTAGTATGGATCTGCATACCCATTGGTTTGAGAGGTAACTCCAAAAGTCAATTCATTAGAGGAAGTCAGTCAAAATGGACATCATGAGGAGCACAACTAGGAAAGTGGCCCCCATAATATACAAAATGAAGAGGATCTTCACAATGCCAATCTAGTAAAGGCAATTAAGTAGGGAGATACATTTCACTCTTAGTTCATAAATAGACATGGTAAACATCCCATAGATCCATACACCTCAAGTAGTAAATTAGCTTGACTTGAATAAATCACTTAGAAAGGGGTAGGAGGAGTAATCAATACCACTCAATGTGAGACATTATCCATATTCAAATGTTGGTGGTCTCTCATAGGATCATTATACGAAGTAATCTTTCAAGAATGTGAAGGAAGATAAACTTGACTTTTATGATAATTAAGTAATTATTTTCACTCAAACATGAGTGGACATTGGCTTTGTCAATATAAATTGATTACCTGTAACTCCTATGGGAAGACTTGTTCTTAGATTTCATGTTTATAGCTTTTAGGTGTTTACAATAGCCCTTCATAATTGCATATAGTTCTTTTAGACTATTATGTGTGAGGGGAAAACCATCAAAGTGAGTGGGAGAGGGGTGAGTGGTCTTGAGTCCAAGGAACTCCTCTATTATTTTAGGGGAAATATTAAACTGATAAAAAGGAGATCGATGCCTCCTTTGGTTTCTTGAGGAATAATAAAAATGAATTTATTCCATCATCAAAATCATTACAGAGCTTCATATTTATTTATGAAAACAAGCTTGTAATAGTTTGTACGTAATAGGGAGGATAATATCAATGCAAACAAATAATCTCCCAAATATTACAAGAGAGTTAAAATATACTATGTTTAAAAATATATTAAGATTTACTAGCTAAAATAAACCACCTAACTACCTATGGTGAGTATAATTTAGTCACGTAATTATTATTCACTATTTACTATGAGTAATTAAATATTACTCATTGATTTACAATGGTGAATTAATTACCCACTTAATTCAGTATTGTCTCAAGTGAACATGAGAAAAATTCTTTGAATGCCTCAATTTTTTTTACATAAGTGCTTTCATAAAAACATTTACACATTATTGATCTATTAGGAAATACTTAAGTTATATGTTGTTATTTTGAATATGTTCATGGATAAAATGATCTTGCACCTTAATGTGTTTAGTACGATCATGAAATAATGGATTGTGAATAAGATTTACTACTCCTTCATTATCTACATAAATAATTGTTGGTTGATTCTATGGTAATCCAACTCCTTCAAGTATACATCTGAGATAAATCACTTCACAAATAACTCCTCCTATGACGTGATATTATGATTCTGAGGAGGACCTTGAAACACAATTTTCTTCTTACTCCCCCATGATAGCAATCTCTATCCCAAAAATAATATAAATCCTAAAGTAGATTTCCTATCATCAATGTTCCCTACATGATCTAAATCTTGAGTATCCTATCAAGAAGTTATCACTCTTCTTGTATTCTAGGCCAAAATCCATAGTTCATATGATGTACCTCAATACCTTGACATATAAAGAGAGTAGTATAGAGGAGGAGGATGAATTCAGATATGATGAATATTACCATTGGTGTCATGAAAGGAGTCACACAAGAAATGAGTAGATTAACAACAACAATCATGATCAACATAATGATAAAAACATGAGCAATAGTAGAGGCATAGTGAATGATTGAACACTAATGAATCTAAGAGCAATGAGTGGACAAATAATAAAAAATTAGTGGTGGAGGAAACGTAAACACATATAGATGAAAGTGCAAGGCATTATTTGGAAAAAAAGAGTCATTTGCATATGTTGGAAACCCTAATGGATCTTTAAACAAGAAAATGGGCATTTATTGTTAGGATTCATGTTTCTAAGGAAGCATAAAGATTTCCATAAAATGTGTATCCAAACCATAGAGGGCTATGAAGATGAGATTCTCTCTTTAGGGTCCTTGTTATGCATATTTATCATATAGGGGTACAATAATCGATATAGGGAATTAAATTATAATCATCAGGATTTAGGAACCTAGAAAAAAGAGTTACATGCACCCTCTTTTCTCTCCCTTCATTATTTTTTATTTACAACAATCTCTATTTCCAATTCTATCCCATATTCTTCCTTTTCTTCATATCTTTTAGGCATGCTAACATTGTGATAATACTAGGGTTGAAGGTTTAAATATTGTAAGACCCAAGGAATCAATTGGGATTTGCCTTGAACCATCCCTAATTGAATATTATCTAAATCTTAGAGTTATGAATATGATCTCTCAACCATTATTTTATTACTCTCAAATTCCTCTTATTTGTGTTTGAGATCCCAAGCTTTTTCCTTCTCATTATTCTTGGGTCTACCACACCTAATCGAGTATTTACCTTCTTGCTATTTAGACCCATCCTAACACCTTATTACTCTTGGGTCTTATAGACCTAATCTTGCCTTCACCTTGTGGTTATCTGGACCTGTCCTAGCACCTTATTATTCTTGGGTCTTCCATACCTAATCTATATTTCACCTTGTAACTATCTAAACCTATCTTAGCACCTTATTATCCTTTGGGTCTTCTAGAGCTAACCTACCCTTTAAATTGTGGATTTTCAAAATTTTCACGGTAATATCTTCCCTAAAATCTATAATATTACATGTACTTGAACCTTAAATCCATCGATTTACACTAGCATTGCATTATTCCATGTAGTTTTGCATCATTATATTTAACATACGAAAATTTTAATAACAAAATGTGACTTATTTGTGCCCACCTTGACCAAGACCAAAGCATATGCATGCATCCATTTTATTGGAAAGGTATGTCATGTATATTTAATCTCTTACCTTCTCAATTATTTCACTCCAATCATTTATATTTATTTCACTCCAATCATTTATATTTGTTTCAATATTATCTTTTTCATAAAGCACCATTATTCACTACACTTTTATGATAAGTAATGGGTTTTGAGGGGGAATTTTTATACACCTTATTTTCACTCAATAAAATTTTGATATTTTAGGTATTTTTTTTCATATTAATATTTTTGAATGTATGTTCACACATACAATTAGATCAACGTGGGTCAACAAATGACTCTTTGTGAGATAGTTTTTGTGCATAATACTCAATGCTAAGACACACACACACACACACACACACACACACACACACACACACACACACACACACACACACACACACACACACACACACACACACACTACTAGGTCATTTTTCACCATTTCTATTTTACCACACATATCAAGCATCATAATCCCAAATGATGGCATCTTATATTTCCCCTTATTTTGGCTAACTTCATTTTTTGGGTTCGTAACATATTGTTTTTTCCATAAATATTAATTCATAAATATTTTTTTCAGATTTTAGGGATATGATCCATATTTATAAGGTTCTCATTTTTTATTTCTCAAGATATGAATAATCAATACACTTTTCTTGCACTCACAAATCCACCGTAGGGGAAGAAGGAAAGTTAGCATAAAGGCCTTGAATATATTAATAATAGGAGCTCTAACTATGAGGTTTATAAATCTGTAGAATCCCCAAACTTTTTTATAATTAGCTCATCTTTCATCCATCTTGACTTTACCTACAAAAATCTCATAAAGTGTTACAAGCTAAGGGGAGATCAATGCACCAACAAATCAATTGAAGGTATCTATCACTAAATGTAAACTCTTTTTTTTAACTTAGGTTGGTGTTATTAAATGATTATTTATCTCATGTATCATATAATATATATTATAATATGCTTGTTACTTTAATATTATATTTTAGTTTCTTGTTATCTATAACTATTTATCACCACCTAGTGGCATCTTTACTCTACTATATCTATTTTTTATTGTCTAGTGGTTTCTTCACTTTGTTATAGCTCTTGTTTATCATGTAATGTAATTTTAGTTACTTATATCTCTTGATTCACATCCTTTATTTTAAATATATCTTGATTACCTTCTAATGGCACCCCAAAGATATTTAGATCCTTCTCCATTTTTCTCGTTGGAGATTGTGTGTATAGATTTCCCTTATATACCTATTATAGCCTCACGTGCACAAAACTCTTAACTATAACACCAAATAGTTTTTTAGACCAACATATTATGTGTATGTTATATATAGAATGGTCTTAAACCTTTTCTTATTTTAGAAGATTATTTTATTAAATACTATTTTAAGCTTATACACACTTTACACATGTAGAAGGATATGCACATTTTTTGTTCATTCAATCTATTACCCTGTGTATATTAGAAATCATGTCTATATTTTGGGGGCATAGGAAGAGATGATAAATAAGGATGGTGCATTTATGTAAATAGAGTGAAAACAAGAGGTAGTTGATAATTTCAAGGAGAAGTTGGTGAATGCAATGATTTTATAGTTTCTAATTTGGAATCTAATCCCTTCCATGTTAATGTGGATGATTCTAGGATTAAAATTAGCATAATTCCAATGAACCCTAGGGAATGTTTTATTAACCACTCTATCTATTTCATGGGTTAAAATTTGACACTGACGAAGTTTTAGAATTTTTTAGAGTATTTCTTAGCAATTTCGTTTGTGGTTTTCATGGACCATGAATCCTTGAAATACATTGTGAAAAACAAGTGCTCCATGGGTAATTTTTTTTTGTCTCATTCTATTTTAGGAGTTTCAACTAAATTTTGTAGTGAAACAAGTGATCATAATTGTGGTCTAGATCACTTGTTGTGCATTAACAGTGAGGAAGACATGTGAGCAATCGAAGATGATCTGCTAAATGCAAAATAATTGTGTGAAAAGGGTACATGAGGATTTAGTGGAGATACTTACATTTTTACTTCTATAAATAAATAGAGAACTAGCCAATGTGAAAAATAAGCAAGCCATGGTAAGGGTTTCACCTTACTAATTGATCAAAGGATAACTATATAATCTTATGTGAGATGAAGTGCTAAGGAGGTGTGTAATGGAGAATGAACATGAGGGAGTATTATGAGAATTCCATGAAGGAATTATGGAAGGAGACTATAAGACAAGGAAACCACACATAAAATATTATTCATAAGATTTTTGGGGCCTACTTTTCATAAGGATTTGTGAGAGTATGCTCTTTTTTGTGCCATTTTAAAGGGTTTGGAAAAATAAATCAAAGGGATACAATGCCTTTAATATTGATGGTTGTGAAGATCCTTCTATAAATGGGGATTTGAATTTATTTTTCCTATCAACCAATGTGCATGTATAATTTAAACAAGATATATTATAACCACATTAGACTATCTTACAATATGGGAAGAGGAAGCACTCATATAAGTTTGTACTATGGCCACCACAACATGTTTCGCATGGGGAAAACTCATCAACATGTATGGGTGTCTTTATAGCCTTAAAATTAATATGTGATCACATTTATTAATTGATACATTTCACATTATATTGATTTAATTCATCATGGTGCACCAAAAAAGTATGCCTTATAATCCCCAAGAAAATAAGACCGTGCAATATTTCACAAAAATCCTTTGGATGGATGGTGCTAACAAAGATTTGTGATATTGGGATTAAGGACTAGGAATATCATTTCTCAATATTATTATGGACATATCATATGATCTATAAATTATTTAACCAACAAAATCCTTTTCACTTGGTGTTAAAGACATAATCAGTTCTTCTAATGGAATTCCTAATACCTCTATTATGAATTACATTCATAAGTCATTTTAATGATGATGAGTTGCCCTGGTAGAAATTAAATGGACTGTTAAATCTATATTTGATGGCTTTATGGAGTCAAGATGTTGATAATGATATTTATAAAGTGTGGCATTTTATGAATTTCAAGCATATCAAGGGGAAATTTCTTTTGGAGGGTGCCAAATACTTCTATATGAATTGCACTACACAAAGCACCTTATAAAGTTAAGAATAAGATGGTTAAGACTAGACATAATACATTATATATTGGGGTCCAATGCATGAAAGTTACGCTAGCTAAATGGATAAATGCTTCTGTGGCATGTAAAGGAAATTAGGATCAATCCCTAATTTGAGTGATCTAAAAGGACTATAATAATAATTCCAAGTTGGACAACAAAATGCAATGTAAGAATAATGTTTCCATACATGTGTGTTTAGATGTTATCCATTGATTTGTATAAATAAGGTGATGAGGGTCATTGAGGGTCTTTATTTAATTTAATTTTACCAATCCAGGGTTGGTGTCCAAGGCTGTATACAATAGGGAAAATATTTTTTCTAGACAACAATTCTTTATACCTAGAAACGAAAGAAATATTTGTGAAAAACAATTGAACCAAATCAAATATATTGAGGTTGGAACCAAAACTTTCATAATTAAAACACATTTGCATGAATTTCAATTACAAAAATAAAACTAAATAATTGTTATACCATGGGTTTGATTACTCCTACAAGTTAACTCTTTAACACACATCAAAATATATAAATGATGAAAATAAAATTATAATACGAAACTAAAATAATTTAAATTTATAAATATCAAATGTTGTCCTCTTCCTTGGGAGGGGTGTTATGCTCCTCCCTAAAATCAAACCAAGATCAATCATTCAAATGTTGTGTTGAATGCTCCAACTTCTTATTAATGAATAAAGTTTAAAAAATCAACTAAAACCATCCTTAAATTTTCCTTAGAGTTTAGAGGTTTATTTATAATATGATATCCTCAACCAACTCTTATAATCTAGACATTATCCAAAAAAATCAGATTTGCAAACTTATCTTCCTATTTCTATGTTATAGGAATAACAATCTTTATTTCCTATACATATGCTAAAGGAATAACCACCTTTATTTCCTCATTTAGTTATTAATAAAATGGAAATTAATCTCCCAATATTAATTTCCCAATGGAGATTTCCTACTCCTATGCTAAAGAAATAGCAATCTTTATTTGTATTTATATTTTTAGCATTGATTCCCAACATTCTAGGTGAAAATATTGAGATAATGTTATATCCAAAGATTTGATTGTATTACATTTTTTCTTGAAAATTAAAGCTCATATTTTCGATCATTTTTATTTGGAATTTTGATGTCATATAAATTCAAAAAGAGAATTTTAATAGCACTTTGAGATATTGTAAATATTTTCTTATTTCTAAAAATGTTATACATAAACATCCTTCTCTATGTGCATATACTATCAGTGAGGCCGACACTATTTTATATGGGACTCTAGAGCTAGTTATCAATGTAGAATTTGGAGCTAGTTGTGAATGGAGTAGAGCCAATTTGTGTAAGCACTCTGGAGCTATCTTTTAGCATTGTATTTTGGTATTCAAAACTTATCTATTTGATTTTTTAGCCCATTTCAGTGTGTATAGATAATATTTGACATCTATTTTCTAAAAACTATTAGAAAACATCAACAATTTAGATTACAATGACTTTTAAATAATAAACTGTGTGTGTGTGTGTATCCTATATTTTACTTTAAACAAGCCATAAGATCTTAAAATTACATCTTAATATAATTTTAAATCAATTTATGGAATAAAAATGACATTAATTCTTGACATAAATGAGATATAATATGGTCTCATCATCTCCCCCACACTTATTCTCTTGCATGTCCTCATGCATGTTGTTGGTTTTTTTTATAGTTTCTAATTTTTCAATCATTTATTGCAGTCATGTTCTTTCTAAAAGTCTACCCAATTATGTCCAAAATTAACGTGTCCCTTGTATTTTAAGGAATGGTATAATCCATCCCGTCATTTGTGATAAGCCTTATGGGCTAAAACTATCTAAGTGAATATATGCTTTTTTTCAGTTCTCATTTTTATTTAATAACATCTGCATACTACCTGAATTATTTGACAAAAAACACTTGTCTTAGGGTATTCATGTCTCATGAAGAGGCCTACTTTTATTTCTTGGATCTTGTATTCTCTTTTTAGTAAGTTTATTAAGTGGACTTATTTATAATTAAAATAACTTATAACTATATTTATAAATAAAATAATAGAATAAATGCCTTAGTCTTAATCCCAATTATTCTTGCTTTCTTCATGTCAATGTGGTTGAAGCCCTTTGATGTTGAAAGAGAGCAGAAATTTAGTTAATAAATTTTATCTAGGGTACAATTTTTATTTTTGGGAAAAGGTTTGCCATTTGCTAGTTTTTAATTTTTTTTACTTTTTTTGGCCCTTGATTAGCTAGTAAGTTAGTTTTCTAATCAAGGCTCTTTATCTAGTACTTAGTTAACACACTGATTTTCTAACCAATACCATTAACAATGCTCAAGACTTTTCATCATCATCATCATCATCATCATCATCATCATCATCATCATCATCATCATCATCATCATCATCATCATCATCATCATCATCATCATCATCATCATCATTATTATTATCAGTGTTTATAATTATCAACATCCACTCATTTACCTTTCCTTGGTAGAGTCCTAACACCACTTGTTTACTCTTCAAAAATAGATTACCATGACTACTTGATGCTTCTGAATCGTTGACATGTCATATGGTCATGCAAAACTATCTTTCCACCTTTTTTGGAGTTATTGTGTAATATTAAGGAGCCACCTAGAATAGTTAGGAACTATTGCATAATAGTTGGGAGCCACCTTGAACAATCTAGAACTATCGTGTAATAGTCGGGAGCCAAATTGCCATACAAAATATAAGTTGAAATACTTTAGAGACAACTTTATATATAGTCCAAAGCCGCTACTCCAAAGCCAAATTTGTAAATAGTCTAGAGCTACTACTCCAAAATAAAGTCTTTTTTAATCTAATACATATTTGCATCTCCATTAGCACACATGAATATGAATTTGATTCTCTTTTATTGATATTGAAAAAAAATCAGTATTTATAAGAATTGAATGTGAAATAAATGAAAACAAATGGATTGATGGGGTAATGAAATTGATGGTGTGAATGTAATAAGAAATTTATTTGTGTGGAGTAATGAATGAGGGTGTTGAATGGAAATGGAAACCAATGAGAGATGTGCAATTAAGAAATGCTTATTTGGAATTCCTTGTTGTAACAAAAAAAATAGTTTGAGTCATATTACTCATATAAGTTATATTTCATGTAAATTATACCAAGTCAATCATGTTTAATTATGTATTTTATTTAAAATAGAAGACACCTTACAAATCATGATTTTTGCATAAAAATAGTTGTAAGTTGCATTTATACTTGTAAAATTTCCCTTGTTGATTTCTTTAGTAAGGATAAACTCTAACTATGGTGTGAAAAAAATAACTTCACATTTGTTATACAATTTATCATGTAAATTAATAAATATATCAAAAAACATCCTTATGGTTGCATTCCATCTCATCAAATTACATGAATAACTAGATGTTGTAACCACTAAGTAATATAGGAAGTGGAATTGGATATTGGTTTACTTGGTGACAATATATATTTCTATATTGAATATGCATTCATTCATATGTTGATTGAGGTAGTTAACTCAACAATAAGCTATAACATCTCAATGTGATTAATCTCAATTTGAATATAATACTAAAATAGAAATACATTGTCATTATCTTCTTATTTTGAGTAAATTGTAAAATAAAAGTATGGGAAATAAATATATAAGAATTCAACATGCAGTTTGATCAACATTTGCAAATTTTGACCTCATTTGTTGATCTATAACATGACTATCATGATAGATTATGGCAAACATTTTCAGACTATTTTGGACCACATGGTCTATTTTTTTGATCGATTTCAGCAGTCCATAAATACCATTGACTGCATTGGTATAGTTTTGGCATTCTCTATTTTGAATATGTCATCAGTTTGCAATCTTACACCATCAACTCTGCTACCATGATGGAGTGTTATATGCACTCATGAAACTGCATGATCACTCTTGCACAACATTACCGTAGAAATGCTTATCACATGCATTATGCACACAAAAATAAATTATGCACAAGCTAGTCTCTTCATTATTGTTTCTCAAGTACAAAATACAATACATATATTCCTCTCTCTCTCAAGAAAAAAAGAGAAGCATAAGGAGTGCCTAATAAATAGGTGAATGAGTTGGTTTTACAACAATCATAGTATCAGAATGTGCATCCATATGAGTAGTAAAAAGAGGTGTATGTACCTCTTATGGGTCATCAATAAAACATGGTGTAAATGCAACATCCTGATGAGATAAGTACTCATTAACAAATGAAGGAGGACAAGAGCCAATAGAATAAGGAGTATATGCCAAATATTCATGGCACATATCACCATCCAAAATTACCCTCTCACAAATGGGAGAAAATAGTGGAGAAACATCAACAATGTCACCAATAAAATCTTTACTATAGGAGGAAGGAGAAGGAAGAGGAACATGTGGAAGTGAATTGACCTCATCAAACAAAGATGAAATAATGTCCCAAGCTTCCCTAAGTGACATGGCTTAATCTATATGAGATTGTAAACTAATTGAAACATGAAGGTGAATGAAACAAAGTGCTTCCTATTTCAAAAGTGCACTCAATCAACTAATTTTTGGGTATCTTACGGTGATACATTTCGTCCTTGGTAACTTTTTCCCTAGTGTTTTATGATCAATGTTTTTTATATAGTGAGCCTCGTACAGAGTACTAGTTCCTATTTGACTTGGCAGTTATGATGACTCAACATCCATGTATTCTGGTAAGATGGATTGGTTACCATAGGGATACTTTGTATTTCACTATGATTTTATATATGGGTACCTGATTAAGCATAGTTTTCAGGACCCATCCATCTCTTTGCTTTCTCTTTTTTCACTCCCTATTTTGTGCTTAATAGAGGGTGTTGGAGTGTCCATGTTCACACCGGTTAGTGGTTTGAGTTATTTCTAAACTAGTTTTTCCTTTAAACATGTTCACACCCACTCATGGAGTTAGGCTTGATTTGGAGTTTATTTTATTTGTTAGATTGGTGTGTGCACGAACAATATTTGGTGTACATGAACTTAGAAAATCCATACTATTTTGAGTGGATCACAACAACCAAGTGGTTGTTGTGAAACTAAATCATTTGTCTATTTATTAAGAACTCCTTGTGCTTCTCCTTTGTACCCGATAAAGAGAGGAATCTATTGATTGTATTTTGTTCTTGAGAAACAAAAATGAAGAGACTGACTTATGCATAATTCAGTTTTATGTGCATAATGTCTGTGATAAGCTTTTCTATGGTAATGGTGTGCAGGAGTGATCTTGTAGTTTCATGAGTGCATATATCACTCCATCATAGGGGGTATTTTAATGGAACAATCTTATGTGCCCTTAAAGGAGAAGGGTCTTTCTGTGTAGAGTTGTAACTCTTTTTCTCCCATTGATTGTATTGACATTTATATTGTTACCTTGTTCTTGGCCATGATTTGGAAGTGGATTTATGAAAAAATTTAAATGTTAGTTTGGAATGCATATTTATTGACATCATTATTTTCTTTCTATATAGATTTGGTTGCATTCAATAAGATCTTAAATAATATACTTCAATGCAATGCATCTATTTCATGAATATCTTTTAGCTCTATAATAATCACAATATGTATTTGGATCATAATTCATAGGTAAAACATATTAAAAGATTAAGTTCTATTATTTGAGGTAAATTAATCGTGTTCCATTCAAGTTATTTCTTCAAGAGTTGTGGACTCTCAATATGATTAGTAAATTATATTCTCTCTTTATGGGATTGAAATGACCTTATGAGATGGTTGTTTTATAACATTGACTACACTATAATGACCATTTTAAGTTGAAAATCCACTATCATTGTTTTTATTCTTAAAGTTTAAATTATTTAGAAATTTAGAAGCATAGGAAAATTAATATGCATTGGAAGAATATTTAATCATATTGGCATTTAAGAGCTTAATTTTTTTATTCTTAAACACCATGTAAAATCATATTAAAAAAAGGATACAAATTTAACATAACTTTTTTTATAAATAATTGGAAGCAAGTTATCTACAAATATGATTTGAATATCATTATTTGGTAGCTTATAACTCATCTCACTGACCATAGTTTTAAATTTTAATTTAAACTAATTTATCAAATATCATCTTCATGCCAATATTAATTTTAGAATTAAGTCAAGGAAGCATCCCTAAAAGTGGTACAAAAATGAACTAATCTACATAGGAGGGCATATAAAGGAACATTCTTGTCAACAACCTATAGTCATGGGTAAAATTTAATAAATGAGCATGAAAAGATTTATTATGATGTGATGGATCTCATTTTCCATTGAATAATTCAAACTATGGAGCAACAAAATTATTTGTAATAGGATAAAAAATAATTTTATAAACGAAAGGATTTAGAAGAATATTATTTGAAATGACTCTTTTTATATTTTTGTTCAAGCTTGGAGATATGTTTTTAATTTGTTTTTGCATGTTATGAAGAATGTGCATCATGGTAGCCATTTTGGATGTTGAGATGATGGATGTAAAGTAGTAGGTCAATAATTAGCATGTGTTATAGTGGATATTAGAGGTAAAGAAGTATGGAATAATTTTTTGCAACAACTATAGTGGTATTAGTTTGGTAGAATAACAAAATTTTAGGAGATGGAACGATTCTAACATATTGGATGATTTTGAAGAATTTGAGGTGGATTGTGAGCAATTAGAAAAGAAATTGAAGGGCTTTGAGAAGAAATTGAGGGATTTTAAGAATAAATTGGTGGATCTTGGGATGATTTGGAAATAGCTAAACCAACATGAGAAATTGATTTAAAAACATTCATTATTCTTAGAATCTTTTGAGGATTGATAATAATAATTTTCTTAAATTATTCGCTAAGAGATTATTTTGAGGCATCTTTGGATGTAGACAGTTCACTACTCTCAAGATTTCCATTAGCTTAGACATTCAAAGATTCTTCTTGGTCAAAATCATCACCACCACAAAACGCATCATTTTTAAAGAAAATTATAATTTTATAAACATTATTCACACAATCATTTTTTTAAATTTTAACTTAGATCCAACAAAAGGTTTTAGAAAAATAAGAAGTATTTTTTAAAACTAAACTTAACACTTTTTGTATTCGGAATATCAATTCTAATTAATTATGGTGTCATAAATTAGACATGAACAAACACAGTATATAAGCACGCTAGGATTTTAAGAATTTTGTAAATTAGAATAACCCAGGGTTTGACATTTAAGACATCAAGTATGAAATAGAGAAAAAAATAGATTTAGAAGCATGCAACAAAGTTAGCCCTGGAGAATATGATGTAATTGAGTTTTAACATAATATGAGGTAAATTTATGAATAGATATAATTCTGAGAGGTGTAAGACAATGTAATTTCACCAAAATATATTTCTATAAATAAATTATATTTAATTAAACATCCAAAATAAATGTATATTACAATAATAATGCTTAAAATTAATAAATAGAATAATAATACAATAAACACAAAGGGATAGAAATGGTATATTTTTGTGTACAATATTGTCCAAGGTTTGTCACATAAATATAAACTTGAGAATGTATAATTAGAGTTAAGACACCTATAAATTTATATTTGATCAAAATATGTTATCAAAAATGTAAACTTCATTCTAGACAAATTCTCAAGTGTAACTTCCCAATCTGAACAAAAAAATTGAAACATAAATTAGAGTTTTGGGTTTTGTTTTTTTGGTTTCACTCTTTGCTTCCCTGCGCTCTACTTGTGCATGGTGACAAATGTGAACATGTAATAATTGAATCTCTGACTTAATAGTTAGGAAAACGTGGATTCGAAGCCTACATTAGGGCTTGAGTGGCAAGTTTCTACTAACTAGTCTGTTAGCAACCAAAATCGTGAAGCAAAACAAAGAAATCACTCAAAACCTTGGAATTACATATTATGACTCCTATGCAACAATAATATGTTCAATGCTATATGTCTAATTAAGCGTGCTTGTGAATGAAATGACTTGTAATACTTTTCTATTCATAGGCGACTTTGAATTTAAATTTCACAATATTGGTATACATGACGACTTCCGAAGAGTAAAAAAAGTCGAAAGGCACCATCGATGGGCTTATTCGTTAAATGAGGAGAGAGAAAGAGATTGCGAAGATCATATATTCCAATTTAGTATAATGTTAGTGTCGTACAATATAGTCTAGATAATGGGATTGGAAGCTCAAAAAGATCAAATAGAAATTATCTTAGAGAGTTAAAAATGTGGATTGAGGTCTCATAAATTAACAAGAACATCGATATTATTCAATTTAAACCAAATTAATTATACATAAACAAATATATCAACTATAACAAGATAATGATAGAGACAACCGATTCCCCTCTGTAACCCAAAAATCATAATTAATATAAAACCAAACCACAAAACAAAAACAAGTACTTGCATATTCAATTATTTATCTATTACAAGGTTTTGATTGAAATGGAAAGGAAAGTTGGACAACCTCACTGAGATGGAAATAAATGACAAGACTTCAATGATCTGATCAAAACAAATATATTAAAGACAAGGAAAACCCACCTTGGACCCTGGGGACATTATTAGTGTCTGGGAAAGCCTTTTGATTTTAACTCTTACCACATTTGATGCCTTTCACCTCGTGGTGGAGTTATGCGTAGCATTTAAATATTCCCTTTTCTCCAACTTTAAGCAATAGTGCCATATTTATTTATGCCTATGAAAAATCAAAATCATTCGTTTTATCTGTCTTTGAACAATGGTCTCCCATTTTTAAATAGGAAGCATGTGGGAGTAGATGAAAGATGGTATCCTTACATAATAAAACAAAGCAATGTCTTCATCAGTTAATGGAGACACCCTCTGCCTCCTTTTGACCAATTGCAATCTATTACTATGACTGGGTAGACCATATTAATGACCAAATCATAAGTTGTTGTGGCAGCCAACCACAAGCCTTATGTTATGTCATCATCCCTATAATGTTGAAGAGCTATATGATGTATGAAAATAGGTTTATTATTGTTGCTTCACAGTTGAGAAGGGAAACTTCTAATCAAATCATGCAAAATATGCAATCTTTCCATTAATATTAATGGAGAAATGTGGATCACCGAAATCATGTCACACCAAAATCTGGGTTTAAAATATAATGAGGTCATTATCAAGTTGATAGAGTAGGTATGAATGCCATTTGATTGTTTGATAATGCTTTGTTTCTAAACTATTTATAGATATTTTATTATTTTTTGGTTCACATGTTATTATAGGTCAATATTATTGATGACATTTTCATTTATTAAATAAAGTTGATGTAGTTGCTGAATAGATGAAAAATAAATTTATATCATATTTTGCTTCCAGCTAATTGATTAGATTGTGAAAGAAACGCTTTAATTTAAAAAAGAAAATCTTTCGATACATATTTAATTTAACGTAATTTATATATTAACGTCCACCAAATGTTAAGATTGATCCATTGAACCGCAAAAGACAAAAAAAAAAAAAGTAGCGTACTAGCATATCTTGGAAAGAATATAGAATAAAAAAGTAAAATCTAAAAAAGAAGAAGAAAAAATTTGAAAAACACGAGTCCAATAATATATAGTGCAATGAAAAAGATAAAAAAGAGGAGGGCCCCACTTAATGAAATGAGACATGTTGTTACGTAGAAACACTTGTAATAATCAATGTGGTAAAGAAGTGTGTGATGGATGTGAGCTTGCGTGAATCATTGGCTCTGCAACGTCTTACAGATCTACCATATAAGTTTATAAGTTGGCCATGTAGCCTCTTCCTTTTAACATTGTGAGAGCGCTAGATGTATGAAGTTATTCACTTGGTCAAGGCCCCTTGGTGGATTTGTGTTTAGAAAGTTTTCAACAAAGATCGAGCATCTCCTACAGGGAAAGGGCTAAGTGTTTATGGCATTTATAAGCCACGAGTGTCTAGAGAGAGCCAAATGAATTTATTAAGATGAAAAAAAATCTTCCATAGGGCTATTTGGGATTAGATATTGTACAAGAGCTTTTGGTTAGTTTAAAAATATATATGTATCTAAATCTATTCACTCATGTTTTTTCATGCCTTGTCAATTTAGTCATTGAATGGTTAGTTTAAATCCATATATGTATCTAAATATATTCATCCATGTTTCTTCATGCCTTGTCAATTTCGTCATTGAGCGTGTTGTTTTATTACGAAAATGACTGACTTTTAAAATTATGAATCTAAATTCCTCCGTCCAGACATATTAAGTATTATTTTTTATGAATAAGCTTATCAACTTCTCACATGGACCAATATGTGTTGTTGTCAGTACCTTAACTATGCCAAGAGGCGTTCTACAATGATAGCCAAGGAGATGGGGGTGGGCTATAATTTTCATTAGAGTATTTAATTTTAGTTTTGACTTTAAAATTGATGTCATTTCGACTCTCACTTACAAGTTTTTCCTTTTTTTTTTAAGAAAATAAAAAAATCATAATAACTTGGTCATAGGTGGAGTTTGGAGCCCCATTTTTATGAAAATGTTTTTTCAAGCTTGACACATTGGTGTAGCGAGATTCGTATAATCTATCCACAGTCAATGAGAAGTTTTCAAAGTTATTAATAAAGTGATTAATAATTATGGTATGTGAAAAATCTAAGATAAGAGCCTTAAGATTGATATCTCTCGATGTTTTTTTTTTCAGACAATTGTATTTAAAATATTTGTATTAGTCTTATTACACTTTTTCATCTTGATGATGGATCACAAAGAGTAATTACATTGATAGGCACAACCTACAATGTTAGCCACCAGTGGTGGATTGTAATGTCTATGCAATGTTAACAATTAATGACTGACTTTAAATTTGATATCCATTTGCCAATCACAGTTTCAACCTTAATTTTGAGGCCCATTTAACTATCATATGGAGGTTTTTTCTTCTTGCTTGGAGAAATCCAATGAAAAATCGTAATTTCTTAGGCATACTACAGATTTTAAAACTTGATTTTTTTTCGGAATAATTTTTCGAAACGCAACACATTGATGCAACTAAATTAAGACCATCTACTACCAATCAATAATAAATTGTAAAAAAGATAATAAAATCGTTAATCAATGTAATACGTGACAAATCCAAAATAAAACATACCTTGAAATCATATTTAAATATTTCTATTAATCCCAAATATCAATTAAATTTTAATATACATTGTAAAAAAACAATATTTTTATTAAACAATAAATACTTATGAAAAATCCCATTTTTAAAAAAAAATGGGAATTATCATTCCATAAAACATGGTCACGAGCTCTATAGTTGCAAAACTTGGGTTAAATGCAGTCAAACTTTGAACCATGCACTTGAGGGTTTTTAATCATACCATGAGACAAGTACCCTTAAACCCCCCAACTAATTATGAAGACCACAAGCCTTGTCAAGGGAGATGGCAGGGCCTAGTGTGGGGACCCCCTCCCCCACAACGTAGGGGAAAGGTACTCAATTGCTCAACAAACCCTAAAAACAGAGGGGATACAGAGGGGCAGTTTCTTATGAAAGCACATCACCACCACCTGGGCATATTTTCATTTCTTTCACTCTCTTCCACATCATGAGCCACACATGCATGCAGAGGACATCTGAGAGAAAGAAGAATATATTCCCCATACACTGATAAAAGATAAAAAATTTAATATTATTAATATGCCAAGTGTTGGTATGAAAAGAATTGAAAAATGGGGAATGTTACTATGCTTTCGTCCCTACCCTTTTACCAATACATAAACTATTTCATTCAAAGATTATTCGATTATTGTTTTTTTATAGTAAAAAAATATGTGCATGGCAAAACCAGAGTGTCTTTATCCCAAGGGAATATAATCCCTTTACCAAATGTGGGTGGCCCACAAAAATTCTTTCCTCGAGGCTAGAAACGTTAAAAAAAGAAAGAAAATAGTTTAGTCCCCTCCGCGGAAAATTAAAGTGGCTTGACCAGCTTTTGCTTTTCTCCTGGCCCTGCCATTTGCTATACACGCTTAGCTTTTGTATTTTTTATATTATTTTAATTTAGATTTGACGCTCCCTGTCTCTCTAGAGATTGAAATTTTTGATTAGTGCTTGTCATGTGAAGCTTTTGCGAAAATACTTCACTTTCAAAATTTTATGTTGATTGGGGATAGATGGCTCAATCTCGTCGTACCATTGTATTGGTCTTTAAAAAATCAGTGTGAAAAAAGAAGGGTTTGAAACTCTATCGTATATTAATGACATTTCACATTGTGAAGATGATTTACCATTTTATTTTGATATCAATGCAAAGTATATTAATCTTTAAATGTTAAACTTAAAAAATTAACTTGATTCTAAATGTACTAACAATAGATTTATAAGTAAGTAGTTTGCTTGTCTCGATCACTATACACTAGTATGACCCTTGCCTTGAGGTGGGTCAAGCACATAAAGATGTTTAGATGTTGACTAACTTTAGAAAAACGAAGAGTTTTAAGTTGAGAACTTCACCCTCACTCTTTAAACAATTCTTCAAATTATCATGGTTAGTGCTATTTTTGTAAAGTTGTTTGGGAGTATGTTAGAACATCCTTGATTAGCACTTGGGTTGAGCAAAAAAGAAAGCAAAGGATCAAGCAAGGTTTAAACCCAAACACTCAACTATCTATCATTATGTCACACTTAGACACCCGATTGTGAACGTTTGAGATAAAAAAAAGGGGATGTATATTTTAACTTTGTAGTGTTCAAAGAGGCATTTGACACGATGCCAAGGAGAAAATTATGGAGCATAATGGAGGAATTAGGGGTCCCAATGCACTACATGGCTATAGTTCACATATTGTATGAGCAAGTTGAGGTTAAAATCATAACACAATCATGGTTGTCTCAGTATTTCGGGAGTGATATAGGTGTTAAACAAGGTTGCCCTCTATCTTCGACTTTATTTGGGCTATACATCGACAAGCTAGAATATTGGATAAAGAAATTTGAAGGGGAAGGGGTTCACTCGGCCAAATATGTGATGAAACTTTTGCTTTACGTTGATGACCTAATTCTAATGATAGAGACAACCCAAGATCTAAGAGATCACCTATAGGGTTTAGAGCTCTTTTGTAAAGAAGTGGTGATGTAGGTGAACATCGATGAAACCAAAATTCTATTTTTCTCGGTGAAAAGAAAGATGCAACATCTCGACTTTCAATTTGCAGGGGAGTATCTTGAAGTGGTGTCAGAGTAAAAGTATCTCGGCCTTGACTTTCACAACAAGCTTAGATGGGATATATGTCATATGCTAAGAATATAAGGATGTTGGAGAGTTGTTTATGTGCTTCAAAATAGGTGCAAGAATGTTGAGCTACTTGTCACATAAGGGGTGTTATATAGATTCAAGGTATAGGCTAGTGAAATGAGTTTGAAATGGAGGTAAATAAAAAAGATCCAAAAACATCAAATCACAAATAATTTTAGAATTAAGTATTTAGTTCCCTATGAAATTATCCTCACTGAAATAGGAGCTTTCCCTTTAGAGGCAACCACTATGACTCAATTACTATATTATTTGAAAAAAACCCAGGTGGCCTAAGCATGCAAGAGACATAGAGTTGCATAAACAGAAGAAAAAATGGATGAAACAGAATTACAAATGAATAAGTAGATAAGATATTAGCCTAAACAAATGCCCAAATCTTAATAAAGACATAAAAAATTATGTGATGGAAAGTTTAGAACACTGATGTGGGGAAGAAAACAAGTAGGAAATGACAATGTTATATTACAAAATTCAACTTGAGTTATGAGTATTGTCAAAAAGTATATAGAGGGGATTAAAATTAAAAGGAAGGAAAAGATCCTCTTATTCAACTAAGAACTACTTCACATAGGGTTAGATGTGAGATAGACATATTGATGACATTTAAGGAAGAGTGGAAAGAGAGGGTTTGTATTTTATGGACTGTAAGCGCAGTTAAAATAGAGGAACAATTTATCCTTGAATGTCTAAAGTACACATACATATGACGAAACATTAAGAGTTGATTTCATGATAGAACTATTCGAGAAAAAAACATAATAAAAGAGTTGGTTATTCAACTAAGAACTACTTCACATAGGGTTAGATGTGAGATAGACATATTGATGACATTTAAGGAAGAGTGGAAAGAGAGGGTTTGTATTTTATGGACCGTAAGCGCAGTGAAAATAGAGGAACAATTTATCCTTGAATGTCTAAAGTACACATACATATGACGAAACATTAAGAGTTGGTTTCATGATAGAACTATTCGAGAAAAAAACATAATAAAAGAGTTGGAGGAGATGTTAACTCAAATTAACAAGAAAATGAGCAACCTTATAAAGAATAACATTGGTCTTGCGAATCTTTGAGGATCGGTGTAATTGATAATCCCAAACAGTATTTAATCTTGTGAATGTAGTCAAAATCATTTCATTTCTCTCTATTAAAAAGTGAATTAATAAAAATTCACGATAATTATTTTCGAAATATTTCAAACAAAAAAAATCGGTAACTTAATCCTTTAAAAGTATTGATAGTTTGTAATACTAAACCGAGTAGAAGCAATTATTTTTATATCCAAATCAAAATATTTATCTTTCAAATAACTTTTATAAAAGTTATTGAACATTTGAAATCTTGCAACGAAAGGAGATATTTGTATTTATTAAAGTAAAAAAAAACATTCAAAATCCATCAAAATGTTTATCAAATCTTCACTCCAACAATTTTGTTGGTTTAAACTATTAAAGTAAGAGTTTTGATGTTTTCATAGTTCATAAAAGTGTGTGATTGATTTTTCGAATTGAAATTGTATGCATTATTTTGATTTGATGCCTTTCGAATCACCTTTTGTAATTCATCATCAGGGAAATCTATAACACCATATTTATACTACTATTTTTTTTTTCAGATTGTAAGAGAATATATAACACATTTAGTTGGAGTGTGGATTTGCACTCCACCATTCATCCAGGGGTCATCACTATAACGTCTATCTTCTTAAATCGAATCCGGGTGTCATCACTATAACATCTATCTCCTTAAATTGAATCTAGGTGCTGCCACTATAACCTTTATCTTCTTTAATCAAATCTAAGTGCTGTCACTATAACCTTTATCTTCTTAAATCGAATCTGGGTGTCACACCGACATCGAGTCGAATTTTAGATGCCACCACTATAACCTCTATCCTGTTAGATAAATGCTAAATCGACTGGACCCAGCTCCAAAAAAAAAACAAACCGACTCAGGCCACATCCAGTCGGTTTATCCCCCACAACTTACACCACTAAAGTTAATTAACGTCGCCCCTTTTGTATGTTTTCGCCAGTTAATTTAAATTAATGGGTGTGGTTTACAGTCTTTCAAGAAAAATTGTGAATCTTCTAGCTGTGTGTCAGGACAAAAAAAGGATAGGCGGGGTTTTTGTACAGTTCGTTTGGTATAGTTGTTGCGCAGTACGTGTGCTTTTTTGTATGCATGTGTGGATGTGAGGTGGAACTGACAGGGAATCAAGAAACCAAAAAAAAGGCGAGGAATAAAATAAACCCAGTAAAAAAAAAAGTTGGAATAAAATAAACCCTCAAAAAAAAAAGTTGGGAGGAATAAAATAAACCCGGCAAGGTTTGAGTGATCGCTGAGACTCATTTTCATGGTTTTTTTGTGGGCTCACCTTTCTAGATATGTGCTGTTTGGGGAAAAAGAAAAGGGGTCTGTACATCCATCAATCAATGTACATGTGTTATGTGCATCTATTCAAATCCTATTGCTCAAAGAATCAAAGAATCAAGCTGGATAAAATGGTGGGGAAGGGAATATCTATATTAAGCAAATGCCTGTGTTGGGAATTTGCAGAAGAGTAGCAGGATTGGAATGTTGGTGTTGGATTGTGGTGGTGATGGGTTCTAATGCAACCATATTAATTTGAATGGGGTGGTGTCATTCAAGGCAAGGTGGGGTGCTATTGGAAAGCATGAGCATCCTAGGATGAGTAGGTACAAGCCTGCTCTGACACAAGATATATGCATATGGTAATGGTGGGATTGTGCTTCAGCCTTTCAGCCTTTATTTTGTTTTCTTTTTTAAAGTGGTATTGAGAAATGGGCATGGCATTGGCATGATGAGCAGTTTTTTTTTTTAGTTTTTGTTTTCTTTTTGGTAAAGTGGTATTGAGAAATGGGCATGATGATCAGGAGGTGGAGATGAGGCTCTAATCTCCTTGCAGGCGTGAAACACGAGCTGTCTAGAGGAATTTGGGAAATTCAATGCCAGGAATCAACACTTTCCGAGGAGAAAGAGGAATGTGAGATTTTAGTGCTACAAACAAACATTAGTGCTTGAGTTTTGAGGAATGCGAGATTTCAATGCCTAGTGCTTGAGTTTTGTTTTTCGATTAGGAGGGAATTCGAATGTGAGGGAACTGTTCCCTGTATCTGTGCTGGACACCATAGTTGCTCTTTTTTCACTCCTATCCTCCATTTTTCCTTTCCCTGCATCTGTGAACATCAACAATGTGGTGGTGCTCTTCAATGGAGAAGAGGAGGTGGTTGAGTATTTTTTGGGTGATGACGGTCATGTGTATGAGAGCAGCCTTTGCAGCACTCTCCCCAAAGGGCGTTAACTATGAAGGTATGCCTTTCTATGTTCTTGGTTTCTGACAATAAATTTTGGGTCGATATGCAGTTTTCTGAAATGAAATGGAAATGGGTTTCTGTTACTTAATTTTGGCCCTTGGGTGCTGTGCAGTCTTTTGAAATGAAATAGAAATGGGTATCTGTTATATGATTTTGGGTGCTGTTCGGTTTGCTGAAAAGAAATAGAAACGGGTTTCTGTTACGAAATATTGGGTGCTGTGCAGTTTTCTGAAAGGGTCTCTGTTATTTAATTTTGGGTGCTGTGCAATTTTTTGAAATGAAATCGAAATGGATAACTGTAAAAAAAAAGTTTGGGTGCTGTGTTGTTTTCTGAAATGAAATAGAAATGGATACCTCTTACAGAATATAGGGTGCTGTGTAGTTTTCTGAAAGGAAATGTTAATAGTTATCTGTTTTTAACTTTTGAGTGGTGTGCTGTTTTCTATATGAAATAGAAATGGGTTTCTGTTATTTGATTTTGGGTGCTGTGTGGTTTTCTGAAATGGGGAAAGAAATGGGCGTGTGTGTTTTTGTCTTTGCAGTCGTTGCTCTGATGAACATCAAGTTATTGCTACGTGACCCCAACAATGCATTGGAGAATTGGGACATGAATTCTGTAGACCCTTGCAGTTGGAGCATGGTGACATGCTCACTCGATAACTCCGTTACTGCCTTGTGAGTCAAGTGCTCTGCTCTTGAGTTTCATATCTTTTTTTCTTCTTGAGGTTATTGTTAAAGTGTGTTTCAGAGATGAGTTCCAGCACCATGTCGTTTAAGGGCTTGATGACTGATTTGTATTTGTGTTTTGTGAGACAGCGGGGCCCCTAGCCAGGGTTTATCAGGCCCATTGTCTGGAGGCATTAAAAACCTCACCAATCTTAAGTCTGTGTAAGTAAACAAACACTTGTGCAGTAGAAGTATCTTTGACTGATACAAAATTGTTATAATTTATATTGACTGATACAGCATTTAGACCACTCAGTTGAAATAAACAGCAATATTTTTGAATCATTTTAGACTGATTGCATCACTTTCTGAAATTCATATCTGAACAATTCAGTTGTGAGTTGGAGCTTTAACTCTTTGATGTTTTGTGCAGGCTTCTGCAGAACAATGCATTCACGGGACCACTTCCTGAAGAATTAGGGAAGCTGGAAAAACTCGAGACACTCGATCTCTCCAACAATCAACTCAGTGGCGAGATACCTACTTCACTGGGTCAGCTGAAGAATCTCAACTACTTGTGAGTATCACAAATAACCCATTCCATTTCATGGGTGTGGCCTTGATAATGGCTGATGATGTTTTGGCCTGGGTTGATTTGTTGCAAATCAGGAGACTCAACAATAACAGCCTTTCTGGACCGTTTCCTGCATCACTAGCCAATATCTCTGGCTTATCATTTCTGTACGCCTCTATGCTTTATCCATCTTCTATTTGTCATTTGGGTTCTTCTTTTTGCTAGTATTTACTCCCATATCCCATTTTCAGGGATTTGTCCTACAACAATCTGAGTGGCTCAGTGCCGAGGACTCATGCTAGAACCTTCAAGTAAAAACCACCTTTCTCAATATGTCATGTTTGGTGCTTCTTTCTCTTGTGAATGACCTTGTGCTTAAAAGATATGTTATAATTTATATTGAAATCCTGAACCTGGGGTTTGGGCATTTGAATTTTGACAGTATCAGAGGAAACCCTTTGCTATGCGGAGGTCCAGTGGAGAATTGTCCTGGAGAATCTCCAGCACCCATGCCCTTCACTACAAATGCATCTCAAGGTGAGGTGATTTCTGCTTTATCTTTCATACAGTCAATCTTTGGTTGTTTTCCTTGCTGAAAAAGTACTTTTGTAGATACAGTGCCAACCAGAGACTCTAGAAAACACAAGGTGGCAGTGTCTTTCGGTGCAAGTTTGGGATTCTTATGTATAATGGGTTTTGGAATTGGGCTTTTCCTGTGGTGGAGGCATAGACACAATCAGCAGGTTTTTTTCGATGTCAATGGTTTGTGCCCAATTTCTCATATCACCAATATAATTGCTGATATTTTGTATTAGCTATTGAGGTTATTATATTTAAATACCAGAGATTTCTCATTCGGTTTGAATGATGAAATTCTTGCAGAGCAGCATGATCCCGAGGTTTGCCTAGGACATTTGAAGAGATTTCACTTCAAAGAACTCCAGATTGCCACCGACCATTTTAATAGTAAGAATATTCTGGGTTCAGGAGGCTTTGGGAATGTTTACAAGGGCTGCCTACAAGATGGGACTCTTGTTGCTGTAAAACGATTGAAGGATGCCAGTGCTGCAGGGGGGGAAGTTCAATTCCAGACAGAAGTGGAAATGATCAGCTTGGCTGTCCATAGAAATTTGTTGAGACTCTGTGGATTTTGCACGACCTCCACAGAAAGACTTCTGGTTTATCCATACATGTTAAACGGGAGTGTGGCCTCTCGGCTGAGAGGTAAGATATCCTCTTCTTTTTGCTTTTCTTCCTTTCTAGTTCTCCAAATATTAAAGGTTGAGCAGAAGGGGACGATAGGGCATAAAATCTAGTTTATATGCTTTCTATTCTTTTTTGCACAACCTTCTGTCAATAAAATCATTGATTTTGATATAGATTATTGCCGGTGCACAATTGGGTTATAGAATAAACTAAATTGGATATTGCAAACTTACAGATCACATTCATGGAAGGCCTGCATTGGATTGGGCTACAAGGAAGAGGATAGCTCTAGGAGCCGCAAGGGGACTTCTATATTTGCACGAGCAGTGTGATCCCAAGATAATTCACCGTGATGTAAAAGCAGCAAACATTTTACTAGATGAATACTTTGAAGCTGTTGTAGGTGACTTTGGTCTAGCAAAGCTTTTAGACCACAGGGATTCACATGTGACTACAGCTGTTAGGGGTACTGTAGGGCACATAGCTCCAGAATATCTTTCAACAGGGCAATCTTCTGAGAAAACTGATGTTTTTGGCTTTGGCATACTATTACTGGAACTTGTTACTGGCCAAAAAGCTTTGGATTTTGGTAAGGCAACAAACCAGAAAGGAGTGATGCTGGATTGGGTAAGCATATTTGTTTTGTTAAGTCACTGTGTATTGAATATGAGAAGGTTAATTTAAATTTGTCTCTTCTAATCATAATATCAGGATCACAAATAATGTTGCTTAGAAGGAACTTAAATCTGGATGGTTGTCTTATGGTTTATGCTGGGCAGGTTAAAAAGTTACATCAAGAGAAGAAATTGGACCTTCTGGTAGACAAAGATCTGAAAACAAATTATGACAGAGTTGAACTTGAGGAAATGGTGCAAGTGGCTTTGCTATGTACTCAGTTTCACCCTGGTCACCGTCCCAAGATGTCTGAAGTGGTTAGAATGTTGGAAGGTGATGGATTGGCGGAACGGTGGGAAGCATCACAGAATGTTGACCCTCCTAAGTATAGGGGGGTGGAATTTATATCTAAGAGGTATTCTGACTTTATTGAAGACTCATCGTTGGTTTTGCAAGCAATGGAACTTTCAGGTCCCAGATGACATTTTGTGAAAGGTTATGTCCGAAATCTGGAAATTGCTCAGATGGCATGTGGAGTCTTCTTTTTTCAGAGCATCTTGAATTATTAGCCCAAGCAGAACCGGCCATGCAGCCTCCTTACAGTGAAAGATGCACTGTGACGCAGCCCTGGTTTTTGGATGTTTTCTTGTAAAATTATTGTAGTATATGTTTTGACCACGTTTCTTCAGGTTGCATTTTTCCAACATGGTTTTTCTGCAGCAGATTGAGGAATATAAGCTTAACTGTTACATAACTTTGTAAGATTTTGACTTCATCGATTGATATTGTGATTGCCTGCAAATTCCAGAAAGTTTGCTGAGGGTTCCAGAAAGTTTGCTGAGGGTTCGGCAGGCAACATTTGAATGTGCTATAAGAAAAATATAAAGATCCTTGAGGGCAGTTATATGTGCGATCCATATTCCCCATTTCTGTGAAGTGCTTGAAGTTTGTTTCACCCAAAAGTTGAATGAATGACTAATCTCACCCTGTGAATTGTAATCCTTCAATTGTCCAAGGGTATAAAGAAATTACTTATGTGAGAAATCATGAATTTGTCCATTGTGTAGAATACTCAATCTTTAGGAATGGCTTATCGAAATGCAAAATAGGAGCATCTTCCCGCATGTCCCTACATAAAATTCAATCCATCTGTTATCTCATGATAGGAATCCCTTGCAAAATCACGTGCCTTACATTTTAGTTGATTTCAGCCTTGTGCTTTACATGCGTAACAGAAAAATATTTGCTATGCACTTTGAAGTCTTACGCCATACCAACCTTGTCTTCCATTTAGGATTTTATAGTTGTTATTGCAATATCATAAAATTATATTTGTTTTGCACTTTGAAGTCTTTCGTCGTAGCAACCTCGTCTTCTATTTAGGATTTTATAGTTGTCACTGCAATGTTTGAAGCTAGACCTTGAAATACACTGTGTGAAAACAACCAGAGGTGTTTTAACTAATATTGTTATGGACCCTTGGAAGGTTGATCTTCGACTTTAGCACCAATGACTGATGGGTATCCATTCTGCCAAATTTGTCTAAGACTCAAACCCCGTCTTATCCATTTTTGCTATCCCTCAAGATTTTTACCATGGTCAATGCCCTGACAATGTGTTTTACCATCATCTTTCCCAATTGGGTTATATTCCTTATCTTAACATTTTGAAAAGCATTGATGGTCAAAATGTTGTATCTAGATTTGAATGTTGAAGTTATTTGTGTATGAAATATAAAAGGCATGATGACACAACGGACTTCATGGTAGGTAGTCATTTTATTTCTCAAGTTTCCATACATTTGGCAAACTATACAAGGAATTAAATGAATTTTTTTTTAGGTATTTCATAGCCAATCTTGATGTTCTTCGACACATTAAGCCTCTGATGTCATACAATTTCAATATAAGTGTTTTCATGCTTAAATTGCAGAAAAAAGTTTGAGATAACTGAAGCGTTACATCAATATTACATCCATATTTTATACATATGATCATTTGCCCCTTGAGGTATTGGCTCAACATCTTTGTCGATACTTTTTGCTTGTCCTACAAATCACTTAGGCTGAGGCAGTAGGGGACTTTTAGAAATGTTCCCTTGCATTCTGATTTCCATAAAAGTACTATAGTTGTCAACCACATAGTGCTTTCAAATCACTTAGGCTGAATTGGCAGGAGACTTATTAAAATGTTGCCTTATATTTTAATTTTGGGTAAGGGACTTCTTGAAATTTTGCCTTATATTTTGATTTCCACTAGTCCTATCACTTTAAACCACACTCTCTGCCATAACAATTTGCCTTAGTCCTTGATCTTCCAAATGTCTATGTTAGACCTTAAAAGTACATTATAAGATATACATTCAATGGGGGATGCAATTTGTTCAAAGATATAGTCAATTTGGATTTGAACATAGACTAGAGGGATACTCTAATCTTTCTTATTAAATAGAAGTATCAATATCCTTCTAATTTCCACATTCAAATTTGTAATGGGTAATTAATGCAATTGTTTACTATTGTATGTTCTATGCCACATAATTTGTTAGTTACATTGTTTTGGTTTCCTTCGAATAACCACTTTGTGTTCTAAGGTTTGGATCATTATTACTCAAATTTTGTAAAATAATATTATCTTGGAAATCGCAAACCCTATTAATAAATCGAAAAAAGTGCTATAATTTTAATGTCGTAATGAATTTTATGTTACTAATAGTTTATTTTTTATTTTAAAAAAAAAATCAATTAATTTGTAAGGCTTTTAGACTCTTAGCACCAGTGAAGTGAACCCATCCTATCACTTATCGCATTTGACCTGACACTAATAATCAAGTATGGCAAGAGTTTTGCATCATACAAATAAATGAAGGTACGTATCTTTATTTTCTTGCATTTTCCTCATTAATTGTCTACATTTATTACAATTGTTGATTATTTTAGGTACATATGTTTTCACAAAGCACCATCATCAGTTAGACTATTGTGACAAACAATGAGCTTCATGGAGTATATGCATACACATTAAATTCAATTTATTGACTTTTTTTCATAAGGTTTGTTTGTGTATTAATCCCCTAGAATATATACATTTTGATATATTTTGGATCGGGTTGGTCCAATGTTGAGCACTTTGTGAGAGATGTCCTTTATGCTATCACACTCTTACGACCATAACATCACATTTTTCTTCCTCTACCTCTTCATCCTTCCTTCGACTCCTTTCCTTATTCCCCTGCGCACAACCAATATAATTCACTTGATCGATGATGTTCATTTAGCACCTTGATTTTTGATGATGTCATTGGTCGTTGCAATGATAATTGATTTTTTTAAAATCTTCGATCAATTGAATGACATAACATTTATTACAATCATTTATTATCTTTGGTGCATATTTTTTCATGAAACACCATTGTTGGTTACATTATTGTGATAAACAATGAACTTCACGACGGATATGTATACACAATGAATTCACTTTACTAACACTTTTCTTTCGTAGGGTTTGTTGGCGTATTGATCTTCTTGAATGTCTGCATTCTAATACATTTTGGATCGAGGTGGGTCAACTTCAAGCACTTCATGAGAGATGTTTCGTGGGTGCCCTTTATGCTACCACCTTAATCCCACCTTCATATCTTCACATTTTGTCCCTCTACTTCTTGGTCCTTCCTTCGACCCCCTCCCTAGTTCCCCTACTCACAACCAATATAATTGCCTTGACCGATGATGTTCATTTAACACCCCATATTTTCGTTGATGCCATTGGGCAGAGTGATGATCACTAATTTGTTTCTTTATCTTTGACTGGTTAGATGACATCCACTAAAACTATGTTTTGATTTGAGGATTCTATATCCCTATTTACAAGTTTCCCCTAGTTGTTTGTCACTGAACAACAACTTACTCTCTGCTTGCACAAACAATTACCCCAAGGGAAGAAGAAGATAGATTAGGTTTGATGAATTACCAAGCTTAGGAAGAAAAGTTACAAAGAGGCCTCAAAGATTCAAGAATAGGAGCTACACTAAAGAGTTATACTAGGTATTTGGTTTCCCCAATTGTGGTCTACTTAGGGTTTCTATTATTCATATTGACTTTGCCTACAACCATCTCTCTTAAAGTGCTCAAAGCAAAGTGGGAGACTAATGCACCAAGTAAAGTCAAGGTAAGTATCCCTAATCTCCTATTTGTCAGTGGTAGATTTATGAATGTTGTATGTTCAATTTATCTGATATCATAACACATCCTTGTTATCATTTATTTTATTGGCTCCCTTTGCATTATTATTATGACCCTTTCTCTTACCACAATCCTTGATCTAATCACCATAGCTCTTGCTTAATTATCTAATGCCACCTTATATCTAGTAAGGTCCTCTACCCTCTTTCTTTAAATAGAGATTGTATGTGTAGGTCCCTTTGTGAAATCTATTCTAACTTCCTGTGCACACATTCCTTGTCTATAGCTCCAAACTATTTTGTGGACCGAAATTATTATATGTTAGATTTAGAATGGTATTTCACCATTTACCTATTTCGAGGTTTTTTATATATAGGGATCCATTTAAATCTTTAATACACATGGAATCAAAGTGTCAAGAGTAGAGACAACCCCTATCCTGATTCTTTGCAAGGCCATTGTGATTCTATGCAAGGCCATCGTCACAATGTTGGTCTAACAGTTGGTTAGAGACAATGAGACAAGCATGTTTCTCTACTATTTGCTCCTCTACTATTAAGTTTTCATTGTCAAAGAGATAAGAGGGGCATAGATGTAGATATAGCTATAGGTGGGGACATAAACACTAACTCAAACTTACATGATATATACAAGGTGGCATGCTAGTGATGAACTAGATATACAAGAAATTCACTCCCTATCATAGGGGGTGAGGATACGAGATTCAAGTGCCATGATAGTAACACAATGGGGAGCTATGAGTAAATCATAGGATACTATGAGGATAATAGCTAGTGTGACCATTGCCGACTTGGTTGCTAAGCCATATACAAGTATATGCTTAAACTAGGGGAAGACGAGGGGAAGACATGTTTGGATCAAAGGTGAAGGCTAATGGGGTGAGGAGAGAGGAGATGGTTGAGATGGTGACAACGACGATGATGAAGAGGTTGATAAACATCCAAAGGGAGAGGTAGACCCTAGTAATTGGCAAGAGGGAGAACCTCAAAAGTTAGCTATGAACTCTTTTAATCCCTTTTTTCCATCCAATCACTTAGTCTACCTTATCACAACTTGCTAACATGTGATGTGTGTGCATGTGATTAAAGGTATTGGTAGCAAGTAGAGACATTATGTCAATGTAACTTGCTTGGATGTGTTTGTTCCTCAATGAAGATAGATGCACGAGCCCCTTCTATTGGACCATGGGGTGCTTGCTTGTACAGGTTAAAAACATACATATTCTCCCCTACATGGCATGTATCGTAGGAGCTAGGAGCACATGGGACTCAAATTGCTCAGTTAAAGGTTGAGTTAGTTCATGTAAGAATCAATAGAGGGATACAAAGAGCTCCTTCTAGCTAGAGGTAGTGTTGTGATACTAGTAGCTCTTAGCAAATAGACCATGATAGTATAAACCACTCTCACGGAGGATCTTAGGTCGACACTAGAAAAAGATATAAAAGTAAAAGTAGGAGTGTGCAACAATTAGTGTCACACAATGGGCATAGATAGGCTTTCTTTGTCTCCACTTTTTGACTTAGTTGGATTTCTAAATTACACACTTACCCTTAAATGTGATGACATTATATTGAAACTCATGACTTGCATTCATACTCAAATTATTTATATATAGATGATTATTTTTGACTTGATCGAAAAATGTGTTTTGAATTTACATAAATTTTCCATATGTTTATGCACATGGATGGCTAAATACTTTGATGCACGAGATGTATGCAATGTATGTATGCATATATGTGTATGATTTGGATAATTTAAAGGCTGACATTTGTATTATAGGTAACAATCAGGACACAATATTATAAGGCATAAATGTTTGACTTTGCAGTAGGAATACAAGGGAAGCCAAGCTGCGAGGAGTGAAGGAAGGAGCTCAAGAAACAAAGTCCTCAGTGGGAGAGAGATCGATCTTTGTCCACATGAATTCTTGGATGTTGTATCTTTTAAGATTTTAAAAAAGGTCTCAAGACATGAGATTTGTAGGCTAAAGTCTAGATTTAGATTTAAAGATGACCAACTAGGTTAAATCAGTGTGGAAGAAGAGGTTTTAAAGAAAAATGAGACACTCTTAAGGCAAATTTGAATGATAAGGGTTATTTTTGTATATTCTAAATTAATTTTTCTTTTAAGAGACCCCCAAGCCTAACATAATGAAACTAGTGACATGCAAGGGCTCATAACCAAGATTTATATTGGGTGAGTGAGGGGCACTTAGTTACCCCAAACCCTAGCTTCATACAACCAATGAGATGAGTGGGACCATCATCAAAGACAAGCATACATGATTGAAAGGCGAAAACTTGTAATTTAGTGTTTCCCCACACAACTAGTAAGATGTGAGCTTTCACTACTGAGAGCTAGGATATGTGAGTACAACATTGTTGATTATGTATTTTCCACGATG
This sequence comes from Torreya grandis, assembly GCA_037957365.1. Lineage (NCBI taxonomy): Eukaryota > Viridiplantae > Streptophyta > Pinopsida > Cupressales > Taxaceae > Torreya > Torreya grandis. Next base: position 2,670,544 of record JARHVA010002228.1, read on the forward strand.
CCTTGGCCCACATGAGAGTAAAATGCAAGGGATCATCACTAAGATCCACGATAATAAAGTGAGATGAAAATTGAGCTTGGGGATTTAAAGTATAGATTCCTTTTTGAGATTGAGTTTTTAAAGAGTTTGATTAGGGATTTTTTTGGTGCAAGAACCAAAATAACAAGGATATTTTCTTTATGTTAGCTTTTGTATTGAGTTATGGTCTACAATGATTGAGTTTGTAGGATATTCATGGAAAAGGGTGATAATACACAAGAGGACCAAAATCAAGTTTAATGCTCAAAGTGGTTTTGAAAGAAAGATTCTTGGGATTAAGGTAAAAGGGATGTGCAAAGTAAGATGTTGCTTCATGTAGTGATATTAAAAGTAAATAAGGAGAAAAATAGTCATCCAAACAAGACAAAATGGTGTTGGAAGAATGCAATTATAGAGAAATACAAGGTTAGATGACATGAAAATGGAAAAGTGAGAAAATGCCTAAGGTTGTATGAAGCACCACTTGAGGTGATTTTTTTTACCGATCCATCAAACTCTTTACCCTCGAATGTGCATAAATGAAAGGTCTCATTACCAAAGTATCATGTTACTAAGTATGGCCAAGCCACTTGGGTCTAAACTCCAACCTTTGTCAACTTTCTTTTGAATGTAGATGTCGAGTCTCAAAATAAGATCAACCACTTCAATTGGGAGAACTTGAATCTTTTTTTAAATACTAGTGACTAACATGGGTAAGGTAAGCTTCATGAATATGAGGTGCCCTAAGCCTATTTTGGGCCAATGTCTCTTTTTTTGACAAGTTGAGCTACCCTATGTTCAATGTGATCTAGGAGGCCTTGAAGCAAAATATGGATTCTAGGGAGCTCTACCTCTAGTGGAAGAACAAATTCAGAACCAAAAACTAAAGAATAAGGGGTTTCCCCTATAGGTGTGTGAATGATGGTTCTCTAAGCCCACAAGGCAGGGTATAGTTAGAGATGATAGTAAAACTTTGTCTTTGATGTTATTCAATATGATGGACTTGAAAGTTTTTTCATTGCTTCTACTTAGCCATTAGCTTATAGTTAATAGGGAGATGCATGTTAGGAAATCTATGGTTAGTGCTCACAGGGTGATTAATAATTTACGTATGGTAAATTATTAATGTGAGTAACATATTGTGTAATTAGTAAAATAGGTTGTTATATGGTTAAGATAATAAAACAATAAAGTATATGGGTGAATTGGTTAAAACCATATTCATGTATGGTTTTGCTATGGGACAAAGTTGGTTTCCTAATTTATAGGAAACACTCTCATATATATTTGTAACAATATGTTTGATGAAATATAGTGTGAAATATATTATTTTCTATGTGCAACTTGTTTTGCTCTTTCATTTAGTATTAGAATAGGTGTCTTTATCAGAGCGTTCTAATCATCTCATCGTGATAGAATTTTGAATGTAACTAAAGGAGCAGTGTTGCACTCGCTCTTATGTATGCATTTTCTATTAAATGAGTTTATAATAGTTTTGTTTCCTGCACTGTCTCCTCTATCTTGGCCATGTATTTAGTGTTGTGCATTCATATCTGCAACTGTCAGAGAAAAGAAAAACATTATTTTTTAGCTGATCTAGGCGTCAAACTCAGTCAAGAACAACTTTTAGATCATGTAATGAAATCAAACAAAATTAGTATCATTGCAAGCTTTGGAAACAAGCTTTCTGATGCATTTAATAGTTTGCATATCGGAGCTCTGGTTCTCAAGTTATCAACAAATCATTGCTGGTCACTTCAACTCAAAATCAGCGCTGAGTTACTTGCCTTCCCAAAACCATTTCTGATTGGTTGATTATTATTATTTTTTGCAAAATTATAGTTTTAAATTTTTTATTTTTCTATAGTTTTTGCTTAAATAATTGCAAATTGAGGGCAATTAATACATTTTTGGCCAAATTAATATTTTTTTGGCACCAGTTCTTTGGGCCATCAATGTTTTTGGAATCATCGTTTCCTTCCGATTCCAATGACTGGCCATACAATAAATTTGCTCTCCATCTTGATTTTTTTAATCATTGACCCAATTTTAATTAAATTGGGTTTTTTAATGGGAAATTGAAACCTTAATAAATTTTGCACGGTAACTCAAAATCGAGTGCCGTTTTTTACAAAAGTGGTTGTTTTCCATCCCCATCACATTGGTTCTATTTTCTTTTGAAAAATACTTTTTTTCGACCATCTTGTGAACATCTCCTTATTATGGGCTCATGTATACTTTTGAAGATTTTTTCAACCCATTTGAGCCTTAGTAAGTCATCAATGCCAAAAATAAAAAATTGTATTGGACGCATTTTTACTTGTACACAACGTCCATCTTGTGGGGTAAATTATTCAAAATTCTTGAAAGTCAGATCAAATTGAATTAGCAGCACCTAACTGGAGGATGGAGGATACACGGAGGTTGGAGGTCTTTCAGGGACATCTCATCAGTCATCAACGACGGGGCCGCACCATTGATTTGGTGACATATATAGTGTGCTTTCAATTTTTTTTTTTTGTGTTTACTTTCAACAGTGTGTGGTTTGTGGATATTGGAGAACAATTATATTGGAGAGCAGATGACTACAAAGATCCTCTGACTATGGTGATCCCCTGACTACCGTATTTCATTGAAAGATGGTCATCTAGGCAAATATGTTCACTGGCATTGGTGACTATGTGCAACAAGATCCAAGACAACATGATCCAATCAGTAATATGCAATACAATATAATTTGCTTTTCAATGTTCCTATGGAAATTTAAAATTGTCGGGGGGGGGGGACATATCTTCAATGTTCCATTTCCATTCTATGCTAAATTGGCTAAAGTCAAGGGCATCTTCCAATGACAGTGGCAGTTTCCTTTGTTGTTCAAGATCAAGTGGCAGCGATCGACAACAGTGGCTACAATTGAGCACATTATGTTCTCATAGATGTAATGTGATATCTTTTCCAGTGTGAGTTTTATTCTTTAGATTTGTGATTTGTAGGTTGTTTTCTATATACTTCCTTGATGTATAAGCATAGTGGTAAACAAAAGCATCAATGTAAGTCAGTTCATGGATCTTGAAAGGGTTTGTGGGAGGATCCAAAAAACCAGACGAGGTGGACAGTTGATGGGGCCTGATCACATCAAGGTTTTTGGTAAAATTGTAAAACCATGGGAGGAGTGATGCTCTCTTTATATCAAGGTCATAAACCAAATATGGCATGCTACAAGGGGTGAGCATATTGTAGATAAATATGTGAATGTTTTTCTACCATGTTCGCACTAAGGGGGGGGGGAATGTTAAGAAATCTATGGTTAGTATTCACATGATGATTAATAATTTATGTATGGTAAATTATTAATGTGAGTAATATATTGTGTAATTAGTAAAATAGGTTGTTATAAGGTTAAAATAATAAAATAACAAAAGTTGTTTTATTATTATATGGGTGAATTGGTTGAAACCATATTCACGTATGGTTTTGCTATGGGACAAAGTTGGTTTTCCTATTTATAGGAAATGCTCTCATATATGTTTGTAATAATATGCTTGATGAAATATAGTGTGAAATATATTTTTATATGTGTGAAACTTGTTTTGCTCTTTCAATGCAGTGTGATGAGATATGTAAATTTTGAGATAGTTTATGCATCTTTGGGTTCTTAAAGGGCAAAATGTTCTAAGAAATAATGAGTAATGGAATAGAAAATCGATAAATGATTTGATTTGGGATGAACTTATAAATGATAGACCCCATGATCATAGTCAAATGCATGGTCTCCACCCATTTAGTGAAATAATATGTAGCCGTGATAATTTGATGGCGATCATCTAAAGAGGAAGGTGTGAGCTTACTAATAGGATCGATGCCCCATGTAGAAAAGGGCCAAAGAATAACTATGAGATGCAAATTCTAAGATGGTTTGTGAATGGTGTGACATAAACCTTAAAATTTAGAATAATTTTCTACAAACTCTATATTATCATGCTCAAGCGTGGGCTAAAAATAACCCATTCAGTAATTATTACTAGCAATTGAACTAATGTTTTAATGAAAAGTGCACAATGGGATGTTAGGGTAGCAACATTATATTAAACCAACGTAAACTTGTGCACAATACAAGTCTGACCTAAATTTTAAAATATACAAGTCTGCACTATTAGAGGCCACAAACACGTGAAAACAAGTTGTGAGATAGTTCGAGAAATATTTGAATTCTTACTTGTGCACTATTAGAGGCTACAAACAAGTAAAAACAAGTTATGAGATAGTTCTGAAGCAAACCTAGAAAAGGTACAATGATATGAGGATGCATAAAAAATTACTAGAATTGAATTTGTTTAATATTGGCTAACCATTGTTGAATTGGTTCAATATTATATTTCTAGTATGAAACTGGAAAAATACTTATACTGTGAAACTATTTTTGATTTTTTTTCATATTCTCATATTGATAACCTTCCTCAATTTCTCAAAATTTATTGTTGATATCTCAAAATCATTTATTATTTATCTCAATAGTGTCAAATCTTCTTGAAATTTTCCAAGTGTATTTGTTTATGGCTTCTAATAAAAAACATCTCTTAGATTCTTGGATTGATATGCAAAACTTCTAAAATCGTTTCTCCTTTCTCTCATCCTTACTCATCTCTAAGAGACCTTGAAAGAGCATAAAAAATGAGAGTAGTCATTGTGGGGCTTGCCTCAATCAGGACCCCTATTCTTAGATAGTTTGAAAATTAATACTCATGTGCAGTCCAAAAAATAATATAGTGTAATATGAATGTCCCACCCCTTATCCCTATGTATGCGATGCAAACAACTCTTATATTTTATATGGTCTTCCAATATTTCCCTAGTGTATATCCTCTTGTAAAGGAAATCCTATGCATATTTTTTTATAAAAAATATTTGAAATTAAAATAGGCACTGCGCACACCTAGGTTGAATTCCACAAGGTAAGGACCTAGAAAGGAGGAAACTGGGGGATGCATGTACACATGACTTATAGGGGGTTAAAACACAACTTAAATTATGGATGGGATGATGATAAGAGATGACGTATAAAATAAGCTGATGTAAGCAAAATTAAGACTGATAGAAGGGGGATTTCACCCAATGGAAGTAAAAAAGAGGGCCCATAATGCCCAATTTAATTCGAATATGCAATATAAACCTAAACATGATCAATCAATGTAATGCAATACTAAAAAATGCTATCAGAATATTTTAAGTGTCTAATTAATACCCCACTTTGATATGCATGTGCATATACATCGAATGAAAATAAATAAGTATACTTAGGAGGGCTTGATGAAGAGGTTGTGACCAAAACATGTAAGTTATGCTCACAATTAATATCAGATATGATAATGAGTTGAAAATCAAAAGGAGAGAGGTAACATTATCTACGAGCCCAACCCCTATGACCTAAAAAATAGGAAAATAATGTCTCATTGCTATCTACATGAATGTCAATGAGAGTCCACGAACAAACATCAATACTCTTGTGTCTAGCATGTGAATCTTTGGTGTACCTTCAAGAAAATGAAAACATTTTCAAGTAGATCAATGTCCATATAAATCGACAATAAAGTAGTTGATGAAATAAAATATTAAAATAAAAAGAGTATGAACAAATACACTTGGTGGTATGAGAATTGTGTTTTCTTTTCTGCAAAATTTATGAATGTGTAAGATGTGTCTTCTAAGTTTCTGATGTGCACAATGGTGTGAGCCTCCAACTATGTGGGGGTAATTATCTAAAGTGTGTCATATTGACTGAATATAACTATGCAAGGGAAATTTCCTAGAACTCTTTGGTGTGCATCATCATGTAACTAGGGATAGAATAGGTAGATCATATACCCCCTTTTGAAGTGTGGGATAATGTGTGTAACACTCATCTTAAAATAAATGATTACACATATTGTGTGTAAAATATGAAACCATAAAATAAATATTGGTGTATAATCATAAGATGGTATCATCATTAAAGTGAATTTACAAAACATTTTGATATATAATCATAGAAATATATCACCATTAAAACCCAATTATAATATGTAGTCCAATATTAATGTGCGAAAGTAGAAACTATGTAAGAAAGGGAAGGGAAGGGAAGGAAAGGGATGATGCAAACAATATGCTTGATGTAACAATATACCCCATTATGGACAAGGGGGAGAGAAAGAGGGTGCAAGTGATATCCCTAATGTAACAATATACCCCCAATATGGACAAGATATAAACATGAAGGCACAACCAATAGTATGCCCCAATGTAATAAAATGTATGAAAGGACATATGACAAGAATATGACATAATATAATAAATGTATAATATATAGGCACATGGGCTTATCGTGCCCCCAATAAAAATGTATTAGAAAGGAAGTACAATAATAATATGCCTTTATATAGACAATAGATACAGGTGCACTAAAGGTGTTCCTCATATATGGGCAAGGTATAAACGATGAAATAAATAACATAAGACATGCCCCAATATGGACATGATATAAGTAATAAAGTGCATAAGTAATGTGTAAGCATCATGCTCTTGAGTGGGAATACATCAATTTAAGTGTAATCATGACATGCCCCATTATGGCCAATGTGTATTCAATGCATGAAAGCACATGAGGGTGCATGCCACCAAGTAAATGTCTAGCATGGAAATATAATCATGGAGAATAAGGGTTCTAGGAATGCATAGCGACTAAAATGACAATTGAAAATAAAAATCAAGTGCATGCACACAAAACAAAGTATGTAAACAAATGTCAAGAAAATAAATTCTTGGGGAGGGGGAAGAATAAATAAGTAGCAACCAAAGCTAAGTGGACAATTTTAAAAAATAGACCAATAAACTAATGTAGGAGAAGCAATGCTTAAAAAATATAAATCTATAATAGAAAATAAAATTGACACACACATAATACACAATATTTTCACCCGAGAAAACTATTTAGGGAAAAAATATTGCATAATAAACTTCTTCCTTATTGCATTACCTCAACCGTTTATGATAAAATAATGTACTTTAAAGGTTTGCTTTACCCTAATGTATGTGCGACTATTTTTAGGCACACTAATAGGAAATCAACCAAGTAGTATTATAATACATTGGGTACCAAAACCATGAGCTATATAAAATATAGGCTAAAACTACCCAAAAAAATCCATATGATTCCTTAAAATAAATTCAGGGTGCTACCCTGAATCATCATTGGGGTCCTACCCTCAAATCCTCAGATGGAGGGCTAGGTGGTCCCCCTATTCTACATGTATAATATAGATGAGCGTAAATTGTGTAGACTATAAATTATGAAAATTATAAAAAACATATTTCCAACATTTTCACACTTGTGTAATAATTTCCATATGGGACCATAGGGTCATACTTTTAGCAACTAAGGGAAACCATTCCCATTGATATTATACACCAAGAAAAATTCTAAGTACTCACAACATTCGTGAATGAATCAACATCATCCTCCAAAGTATCCACATTTTCCATTATCATCTTCTCTTATTTAACCATGTCTCTCAAAAATTGGTACTGTACATTAATATGCTTCCACTGAGCATAATAAGAAGAGTAATTTTCCAAATAGATTACACTTTTACTATCACAATCTATCATCATTGCTTTTGTTATGAATCTAATAGTTGAGTATAACCTCTGTAACATACAACTTAATTACTTGTGTGAGTGGCTACCATGTTGTTGGGATCTTTCCTTTTAGTCTAGCATGTCTTTCCCTAGTTTCACACCTAAGAGAACAAGAGTTCCAACGAGCTAACACGTTGACATATCACATGAGAAAAGGTTCTCACACGCTCACTCGAAGCACACAACCTAAGACTGGTTCCCATTGGTTTCATGATGTGGAAATGTATTTAATTAATTTCTTAAGGTTGGGTGCTCGAATAGGCACTTAGTTCTAAATTCATACTTAGTTCTATGTCTAAATCTTAACTATTCATTCATTCCATACTTAACTAATCACAAAAAAAGAAGCTGGGCACAAATCGAGAAAAAAATAGTAATAATTCCATTGTATTCATAATTAGATCACATAAGTATTTCATCAACACAAAAGCTTCCTCTCATTGCATACATATGTCATATCTAGAATTATGATGGCTTCAAGATTATAATTATCAACCAACACTAAGTAAAAATAGAGGGTATTTATACATGGTTCTTCCTTGACTATTCAGTTACAAAATTAATTACATAAAGATGACTCACCAACGACCATTATGAGAAATGAGTCATGGAAATCAGTTACATTAAATTCCTAAGGACTTGGGCCTAATTGACCCTATATGCTCTCTATGCTAGATCTTAATTATCGTGCACCTATCTTCTCACGTAACGGTGTTGGATAAGCACTTGACTATTATTCTCTGACATTTGTGTGAACCAGTCCCTAACCATTTTTGATTTTCATGCCCTTACCCAAGTATTTCACTATTATTCGAGTCCTATATTCTTGGTTCCTCCATGTTTCATGTACCCTTGTTCTTCGTGACTTGCCTCTTCCATGCCATGATCTTCTATGTTGTGTCTCTTCCATGCCTACGCTTCCATACTGCTATCTTCAAAAAGTTCTTAGGAAATATATATATAAAATTAAGGGCCCAAAATAACCCCAAACTAAGCCAATAGTCCGTCCCAGACTATGCATTATCCATAGGTCCCTCTAACATCAAAAACTCAAGTCCCATGTGCTCAACTTGATGCTTCAATTCCTCCCAATGATTCAACATAGTCTAGAGCTTGGAAGTTATTTCTTTGACTTCTTCCTTGAGATGCTTGGTCTCCTTAGGTTGTTCCAAAAAGTCACTCACTTAAATGGTCAAATGCTCAAGTGATGTAGTATCATCCTTATGAATGTCCTCAATTGAAGTAACCTCCATCAAAATCTATCCTCAAAGCACTGTAAAACTGGTGTTCAATTCTTAGCAATGAGCACTTATTTTATTTTCAAGGGTCTCCACATCTTGAAATGATTTGGCACACTAGAATCTTTACTTTATTGTAAGCATGTTCTTGGCCAATTATTGGCACTAAAGTTATTCTCCTTGAAGCCTTTCTTCCAAAACTTTAACTAGACATGCTAATTTGACAAAAAACCCATCAAGGATGGGAAATGTATCACCAACTCTAGTCAAAAAGCTCTTGCAAAATTTAACAACCTTAACGAACTGCTCTTTTACCCAAGTCTACTCACTTTGAGGATTTACTTGGTCTTTATATCTTTTCAATAATAGTTCCACCAGGGTCCCCAATTTATCAAAGCCTTGCCTTCACGAGGAAATCCATCATGAAGGATCGACTCCTGCTACAAAATTGACTTGTAAAGTGTTAGAGTCTTCACTCTTGATGTCATTACTAATTCTAGTTGGTGGTCTAGCTCTTATAACTCCTCTTCAAGCTTTATTCATTTCATGCACTTGTTACGATATAAATCAATGACCTCTTGATGCTTCTGTTTAAGTTGTTTCACATCAAAATCTTGTAAGGAATTCTACCTTATCATTTTGTGAGCAAGCTTTAGAAGGGCCATGTTTTTTTGAGCTGACATACACTATCAAGGATCTAGCCAAAATGTATCAGGGATCTCTGTCTCTCCTGGTGCCAAAATAATACTATCTAAAGGTAGTTCAAAATGGTGATCTTCATTATATACATACATATAAAAAGAAAGTTCTCACCGAGTTTGATTGATCAAGTCCTCCTTGGGAAAATAATCCCACATATATAAGTCCTTATTCAAGATATTTTATTAATACTTGGAATGAATAAAAGGGATTTCATTGGTAGTTAGTGGCCTCTACTGCATAGATTCATCAAAGGGTTCCTTCCCTTTAGTGGGGTCACGCTCAAGTATTTCAACATCTGGCTCAACTGTTGGTGGCTTTTCCTAGCATCAAGGTCACCAATGCCCAAAGTTGTCTATACCATTACCCTCTTCACCAATGGGACTCCCAACATCCACCTGTGTGTCATCAAGGGCAACTTCTTCATGATTTGCTAGAGAGGGTTCCTTTTTTGGCTCTGGTGTGACCTCCTTTTGTTCCTTAGGGTAAGGTTTTCTCTCTGGTGGTTCCTTAGGGTTCACTACTCTCCATTTATATTCCAAAACTTTAGGCACTAAAATATCTTGTTCCAAAGGATCAAATGTCTGTGTGGTAAAATTAGGGCCTTTTGGTTGACCTGTAGGCACTCTATCTTTTGGTGGCAAAGGTGTAGTCCTTTATCACTTTGGTTGTCCTTGATGTATGATCGAGATAGCAACATTCTCTGACCTCTTCTCCTTCTAGTTCCTTCCAATATTTGGTGGGGGTGGAATGGTTTCTTTTATAACCTCGTTATTCCTCAATGTCTTCTTCTTTGGCTTTAGCATAAAATACAACAAATGAGCATTGTCCTTGAATAGGATTTGATGTGCTTTGATATTGGTATTAGCCCATTCCTATTTTTCTCTATAATCCTTCTTCCCTAGATATACATACAATTGGTGAAGAGTGTGGGACTCGACGTCAATATTATTTGCATCAATCTTCACAAAGTGCACATCATATATTCTATTTATAGAATTCATAAAATACCTATCTATAAAAGCATATTGTAACTTAAGCCACCCAAACAAGTCATGTGTAGGGTTCATCTAAATATGTGCTAATGAAAAGTGTTATTTAATTTCAAACTGGGCCTAGTCCCCCATCTACATGAGAAATTCATTCAGGATGTACCACTCCTTCCCAAATGATTCTTTCATTCCATCAAACCAATCCTTCATTCTTAACTTGTGGGTAGGAGTAATGGCATTAGGGTAGGTGAACGGTGGCCAAAGACTTATTTTCTAGTGGGTAGGCCCACTTCAACTCACTGTCAATGTGCTATGGCAAACCAATCTCATTAAATTCTAATAACAAAAGAATTATGCCCTAAGTAAATTTTTGATTTGGTAGGGGGTGGACCTTCTTCACATCTACAATAATCTGCTTGAACAAGTATTAGAAATAATTATATTTAAGACCTTGGGCCATCTATTTGGATATGTACAGGTGTGCCATATTCACTTCTTTCCATCTATTAACCCCTCTATGCTTGGTCATGGACAAACACACAACTATCATAAAGGCAAGATCCTGAAGACTAGATATGTACATGGTGTGGCCCAAATTTTTGTAATCTAGTGCCATTGCTATTTTCTCACTTTATTCTTCGTCATCTAAGTCCCCATTAAGGTTAGTACCCAAGCATTTTAACCATGTGACCTTGCTAATTATTTAGGAAGTGATCTTCATTCTGTGCCCTATGAAGTAAAAGGAATCTTCGTGGATACATGAGATAAGAAATTTCACGACCTCTACGGGCTTCCCAAAATAAGGTAGATTGAAAAGTTTAAAAAATTTGATGTCATTAAGATAATTAAAAACTGTGAGATCATAAATGAGCTCATTTATGATGTTCTGGAACTCAACCCTATAGTTGCGCTATAATTCTATTTCATTCCCAGGTTGATGGTGATTATAATCAAATTTTCGATAGGTTGAAACATTAGACACCTAGTTATATGTGCACAACACCAAATTACGGTGTTGCATTTCTTTGATCAATATAGGGGGTGGGGGTGGTGCCATGGTTTTATTCTTTGCCTCACATGTCATCTTGGATTCCTTACTATGTGTTCCCTCTATGTGTTGTGCAAAGCTTTATTCTTGCATACCAGACCCACTAGGTACTTCTCTCATCAAAACTAGTTGTTCTTATATGCCCTCAAACTTTTATTCTTCATGGATCATAAGCAAAGGATCACTTGTCTAGGCTTTCTTCTTTGGCTACATCACCCTTTGAGGAGCCCAAAGGTTGAGGCACAACCATCCGATCTTTCTAAAAAAATATGTGGTTAGTGTTCCCAACACCCTCAACTTTCTTACTTCAACATCCTCTAATGGCAAACATTGACACCTACAACCTACAACTCTTTCAACCACATTCATCTAATCAAAACTTCACCAATTTATCTGTTCATGATGATTGTATTACTTCACAATTATGACTTTGTTACTAAAATTTGATGGATGCTCTTTCTGATAGCTTGAAAAAACTCCACTTAGCTTTGTAGATTCATGAATTTATAATAGTAAAGTGTTAAAATGAAGACTTGTTAACCTTTTATAGATTTGAGGGCTAGCCCATATTTACTTTTCCATAACTTCATCCATCATCTCACTCATTAATGCCTATAATGATATTTACATGACATCCATATAGTACGCTTACCATTACACTTATTAATTTATCACATTTAATACATATGTCCCATCCCACACTTTTTTCGTAGTGTATGACAGCTATAAAAGAATTTAGTAGTTTATATTTCCAAGGTGGGAACCTTATTTTTCCATCTTTGTCCCTTCAAAGTAGTTACGTGTTGTATCTTGTGTATCTTCTTATCTTTATGCACTTGAAATTACACACCCCTTTTCTGCACACATTTCCTTCCATCATTTCCTTTGCACTCTTTAGCTTTATTTCATTCACACTTACCCCACACTATAATATGTTTGTGGTCCTCTATAAAATGATAAAGAAAATAAGAAAGAACCAAGTGCTAATCTAAATCTAAGCAAAAGCCATACAAACAATGCCATACTTTATTGAAAAATAAACCAAAATCCTAAACTAATCTAGTGGAATATGCCTTATTAATAAAAGGGAAATATCACTCAGAATGGTAGGGTCGAAGTTGACTACCATTGAAATGGCCTAGAAGCAACTGGCCATCTAACCTCTTTAACTTGCACATGCTTGTGGAATGAATGTTATGAGTGATAAACAAATGATACCAATGGATGTGAAGTTTACCATAGTGGCATGTGAAATTGGAGTCATACATCAACACATGCATACCAAGATAAAAATTCTTATTCTTGAGATGTATATCATGTTAGGATTTTTGTTTATATTTCTCCACCCCTTAATTCCAATGTGTGAGAAAATGTGTTTCATCTAGCTGAAGTAAAGGCATCTAGGCATGGTTTTAGAGATTCCTCATCATCTAGCCAACCAACATGCATAATATGTAAAGAATGTACAAGGAACTCAACTGGAAAAAACATCTTTGACACCAAAGACAAGGTTAAAAGGATTGCTCTTGTTTAATCATTTATACATGGTCCAATATGCCCATAATATCATAGAAACTCGATCATACCAGTCAGTATGACCAATATTGAAAATCTTTGTTAACGTATAACCCAATATTTTATTAAAATCTTTAGTTATACCATTGTACTGAGGGTGATATGGTGTAGCCTTGTGGTGCACAATTATTAACTCGGCCAAAAGGATGCAAATTATCTCGTTAAAAAATGAGTTCCATGGTCACTGGTTAAGCTTAAAATACATCCATACCTTGTAATGATATTCTCCCAAAGAAACCTGGTAGTAGTTACAATAGTACAATCCTAGGTGGGCATTGTTTCATCCCAACAAGTGAGGTGGTCAGTGGAGGTGATGATATAACATGTGCTAGTTTGCCTCACCACAAGAGTAATAGGCCTAACAAAATTAACAACCGATTTGTTAAAGGGTTCATGAGAAAGTATAGGATGAAGAGGCATAACATCCCTACAATTCAATTTTCCTGTGTGTTGAAAGATATCACATTAGCATACATAAGCTTTGGCATCCTTAAATAAAGTGGGCCACCACAACCCTACTAATAGAACCTTATGCATGGTAGCATCACCAACATAATGTCTTACAATAACACTTTCATGAACCACCTAAATAAATCTAGTATGCTCCTGTTTTATTACACACCATCATAATACATCTTCTTTCCCAAGTTTATAAAGGTCACCTCCAATTATCTAGAAAGGAGCAACATGAATAACTAATTGAATTTTATTTTGAGTGTTGAGGTGGGCTGGTGCTAAACCTATGCTAAGGAAATCTGTTATATCTTCCAATTCTTTAGGTACATTCTTGACTTGAAAAAATTGTACAATAGGTAAGTCATCCTTAATGGCATGCACTGGTTCACCAGATTCAATGTATGACAAATGATCTAGTCCATAATTAGTCTTACCTAGTTTTATCATCACAAAAAATTAAAATTCTTTAAAGAAAAAAAATCCATCGATAAATGTATCCATTCAACACTAGATTATTTATGAGGTATTTGAGTGATTCATGATCTATAAATGAAATGAATAGGGTGACCAACAAATAATAGTGCAAATTATAAAGCACGTATACAATGGACAAGGCTTTGTATTCTATAGTTGAGTAATTCCATTTAGCTAGAGTGATTTTCCAACTGGTGAAGTAGATGGGATGATCATGATTGCCCTTAATAGGTTGTGCAAGGATAAATCCCTCTACCATACTTGAAGCATCAACATGTACATGAAAGGTATTTGCCCAATCCAAAAATTGGAGAATGGGTGTAGTGATTAGCTTGTCCTTGAGTGCTATGAATGCCTAATGGTGAGCATTTATCTATAAGAATTGACCATTCTATTTAGGTAGTTTGTATAGTGGTATTTCAATCTTATCACATCATCGAATGAATGTATGATAGTACCCCATGTGTCCTAGGAAGGTGTGGACATTACATTGGGTGGTTAGTGATAGAAGGTGAATAATGATTGCAATCTTAGATAAATCTACCAGTAGTCCATCACGACAAATAATGTGACCCAAAATTCTAAAGGAGTAGCAAAGACACACTTCTTCATATTCAAGTATACTTGAAGGAACTTATGAATAAAATCCTTAAAAGCTTATATTACAATATGTGAGAACATGATCAAAGCATTCTTCAAACTGAAAGGCATCAAATTATAGGCAAATGAACCCCATTCAGTTGAGAAAGTGGTCTTTGGTTTTTATTCTTTTACAATCTAAACTTGATAATAGCTTTAAAAATTATCGATGAAGGTATAAATCTCGCACCCAATAACTCCTAAAATTTCCTCTATGAAAAGCATTGTAAAAGGGTCTATGATGCATGCAACATTTAGTACCCAATAGTCTACACAAATGTGAATACATACATCCTTATTGATATTGATCACTATGGGACTCACCCATTTATCATTTGGAATGATAACTCCAGTGCAAAACATACTATCAATCTCTTCTCTAACTTTAGTGCGTAAATTAGGATTCATTTGATAAGGTCTTTTTTTGACTAGTTGAGCACCTTAAACTAAATTGATATGCATATTTCCCAATGAAGGATGCAATCCTTTCATCTCTATGTAATTGTATGGGAAAATGTCTTGATATTCTTGGAAAATTTTAAAAACCTTGGTGATCTCAGTATTAGACCAATAATTCCCCATAATAGCCATCTTGGGCACATCCTTCATTCCAATATTACACTAAACCATCTAGAGTGGCTCAGAATACAGTATTTGGGCAAGTTTGTATCGTATCTTTGACATTATGCCCCCCATATTTAGTGTATAAAGCTAAGGGGTCAAGGGATGGATTGTGTAGGTCAAACTGGTACCTTCCTCAACCCGGTACACAACCTTATATTTTCCCTTTCGTATTTATTCCCTCAGTGCACGGTCTAGCTGAGAGTCAATTTTTAATGAATATGAGGCAAGAGTATCTGATTCTTGAAAAATGGACAAGCTATCCTCGTGCACACCATGCATATGTCATATGTGGTCTTCAAATGACACTAAATTTCATACAATAGCTTGACAGATCATTTTCAAGGACAAGAGTAAATCTATGTGAGGTGATGAGTAAGGTAGTGATAAAATTATAGTATGTCTAATGTTACTCCAAGAATCTGTGTCTAGGCATCATTCTTAATGAACATACCATGCTCTAGTCTAGGTGCTTAGAGTACCACAAAATGCATGAACCCACAAATATTTAAGCAACTATGTCTCAACAATATTATAAAGTTTTTGTAGGCCTCAAGATGATCTTATAGAGCATTAAGACCTTAATAATTTAGAGTGTCACAAATGCGATTCACATGATGGAAATGATAGTGCATGGCATTTCACACTCAGTCCCAAGTGAACAAATTATGATGGTGATTTTCCCACCATCGAGTAGTTTTTCATTGAAGAACATGAATAAACAAGTGCATCCATTCATATTCAAACACATAAAAATTTTCCAACTACTACACATACTCCCAAACTTCTATTTAATCATGAAACCTAGATGCTTGATCTAATTGCAGGGGTGGTCTAGCTATCAAACATCCACCAATAAGGCAAACAAAGTTATAGTGTTTAAGTATCTTGCATAAAACATCCTCTCTATTACCAACTATGCCACATATTCATCTAGCAAGATCATATTCTCTATGAGCCCAATATTCACAAGCATTTTTGGTAGTGTCAAAAATTGATTGTGTGTCTGAACACTTTAATATACCATCCAGATTAGGATCAAGATGCTTAGTTTCCCAAGCTATTATATTATAGATATGATTGAGATCCTCCTTAACATTAATTGGTTCAATAAAAGGAGGTCCCTGAGCATTGTCAAGGGGAATCACGATGCACTGATCATCATTTTCAAAATTGATGTAGCACTTTTTGAAGCTCAAGTCAACATTGTTTGCATAACACCATAGATGACCAAAAAGAGCCAAAAAATCATTAGCCTCAGCCAACTCAATCACCTCAAAGTCAACCTTGAAAGTGACACCCAAAATTTCAACAATGGCATCCTTAAGAACTCATATGAGCAATGCATGAGTCTTATTAGCCATGAACAATACATGAGGAGAAGGATACAAAGGAGGGCTCACTATCTTTATCCAAGCATCCTTTATTATCACATTTACCTTTGCACCAGTGTCTACTAATATATCCTGAATGATCCAACCATTAATAGTTGCATCACTAATATTTCTTTATCACACTCTATAATAGGTTGGAAATGAGCCTCTTATCATTAAGCATGGTTTAATTCGATGATCTTATCTAGGATTTAATTATTGATGACTCATCCATTTCCTTAACAGGGGAATGATTTCTTCATTAAGAATACATTTGCATAATTCATGAAACTCACAATGCACCAAATCTTGGAGAACTAGGGTTTTTTGCATTTCAGTGAGTATAACATCTCTATCCTTAAGGAACTAAATTTCACATTACATTTCCCGTACCAAAGTTATTATTTATTTAATACTTCTTTCTACTGCTGAACATCCAAGTAGTGATTCACATGAGGATCTTCCTATTGAACCTTATTAACAGGTGGATTTGAAATAGATTGAGAAGGAGCACCACTGTGTATAATAATATTTACCTTCAAACCAGGCAAAGTGGTAAGGCATAGTCTCCATTGATTAGTTAGAGTTTTTCAATCCGTATCATCCCAAAAATCTTCTCATCCCACTCTTTGGTAATGATGGCATATAAGTCTTGGCATTCTAATAGATTATGATCATTCTTACCAAAAACACACGTTAGATAGACTAGGTAGTCATACTGGTAATGCTCTAGAGATCTACACTTATAGTAGGTTGTAGGTAGAAAATAACCACCTCCGCATCCATGACCATGAACTCTATAAAACCAACCTCTACCATTTTTGTATTTTTGGGCTACCTAGATCTGGTGAGTACCTCACACGTATGCCTCATGAAACTCATTTATAAGTTGACAATCATTTGTATCATGTGTATATGCATGACATATTTTACAATATGATGATATATTTTATTGAGTAGTGTGTTAAAGTAAGGGGCAATCTCACACATCATGGTCTTCTTGGCATATCTCACATGATTGCTTTACCATGACGTGAATACTCTTCCTAGGATAATTATTTATATCATAGCCTTCTACTTCACAGTCAACACACCATAAACCCATGTGAGTATCTTAAGTACTGTTTGTATTAAGATTCTCAAACTAAGATGCCATAGGAACAATTTGGGATTCTAAAAATAGACTAATCCATGTATATATAATACTAACTACTTCAGTGCGAAGGGTAACTTTCAATGCCTCATTTGGGTTAGTGCACGTCTTATGGGACAATGTGTGTTAGAAAGGAAGTAAAAAACCTCCTAAAAACCACTGGGTATGTTGTGTTTCATTTATCTCAAATGATAGCTTAGAAATAATCATTTTAAAATGTGCATCATACTCATGCACACTTTCAGTGAGTTATTATTTAATATCCTTTAGGGAAACAATACTCTATTGTTCAAACTCTACAATGTCAAATTATTAAATAAAAGCTGCCTTTAACTGCTTGTAGTTTAGCATAGCTTATTACATATAAAATTTTTGGTACCATTTATGTGTGTGGTCTAAAAGGGTAGTGACAAACTAAGTTGCCTTCTGTTTACTAGAAGTAGTGACTCACGCACACCAAATGATTCCAAAATTATAAACATGTTCTGTTGAATTTTTAATACCATGATATTTGGGTAGATGAAGTGTCATCTTGTAGTATACTATAGGTGAACTGGGTGTTGGTAGTGGAACTTATTCTGATGAACTTCTAGTCCCTCTTAAACCTTATGGTGGAGGCCACCATTATCTATTGCACTACCTATAGATCCTCTAGTCGAACCACCATTGGTACCTCCTCCCATGCCTCATGTGGTAATAGAAGCACCTAATATGTTGGGCACAAAAGTGGGTTGATTAACTATTTATGGGCCTGTACTCTACCCACTAGCTATATTTGGTCTACTAGGCATTCCAAAGTGAGCCATAAGGTCAAATTTTAATAGAAAATAAATTAATGACAAACTATTATCATGATTTTGTAATTGAAAAAAATCTTTTACCAATTTAGACTTAGAATCTACACTATCTATATCCCAATTTCTTAAAATAACTTCATCCAACTCAAAGGCATGAGTATGCACTATGGGTGGGGAATTGGTCCTATCCAGATTGTGTTCTACAAGCATCAATGCTTGACTTGTTTCTCTTGTGTATACCTGTGCCAGTGTAGGGTGTGGTCATGTGGTTGGGGAGTCTTCATTATGACTTTCCACCTCCCTATGGATGCTTGTGGCACTTCTAGAGTCTTCATGTTCCCTCCCTAGACCATTTCCAATCATAGCCATTCACCTAGCCTCATCATACTTACATTTACAAAATTCCTACTAATTAGATGCCATGTTGGACCAATAATTTTATATCAATTTGTGCCCCTTCCTTTTCCCACCAACTACATTGCTCATGTGAGGGAGATTTTAGCCATCCATGTGGAAGTTTTCAAGTTTCGAGTCAACTATAATCTTCTTAAATTTTAATGAAAATTGCCTTAGATACCTTTTATATAAATTCTATAGGTATTTAAATTAGGCTTCCTCTAGATAAGAGCATGTAGAGACTGTGTATTCCAAAATATAGCTATTAAGTGTTCTTTACCACCAAATATACACTGTGCACATCTAGGGTGCTCCTAATATTTCCAAGGTTGACTGACGCTCTACTGACCAAGAGACCTTTCATCTATAATTCCTTGAATAATATTATGCATATGCTGAAAGCCAGGCATGTAAGTGAATATGAACTTCTATAAATAAATCTTCATAGAGTGAGTCATAAAGGTGTTGTTCTACCCATGTGCATGGAAAAAACTATTAGTTTAAGATATTGAAGTGAAAATTTCTCTTTTAAAGTAGTAACCCAATGCTCAACATTTTATAGACATAATTATTCAAACATTTATCCAAGATCATACGAACAAGCACAACAGGTCCCAACAATAAAACCAAAATGTTGAGCTCTTTTCCTTTAGTCTAGCATGTCTTTCCCTAGTTGTGATCCTAAGAGAACAAGAGTTATAATGAGCTAGCACACTGACATATCATGCAAGAGAAGGTTCTTGCATGCTTACCTGAAGCACATAACATGAGATTGGTTCCCATTAGTTTCATCACGCGATGATGTATTCATTTAGTTTCTTAAGCTTGGGTGCTCGAACATGTACTTAGTTCTAAATTCATACTTAGTTATATGCCTAAATATTAACTTTTCATTCATTACCTACTTAAATAATCACAAAAAAGAAGCTGGGTGCAAACTGAGGACAAAATAGTAATAATTTCATTGTATTCATAATTAGATTACATAAGTATTTCAACACAAAATATTCCTTTCATTACATACATATGTCATATCCAGAATTACAATGAATTCAAGATCACAATTATCAACGAACACTAATTAAAAATAGAAGGTATTTATACATGTTTCTTCCCTGAATATTCAATTACATAACTAATTACATAAAGATGACTCACCAACAACCATTATGAGAAATGAGTCATATGAATCCGTTACATTAAATTCCTAAGGACCTAGGATAAATTGCCCCTATATACTCTCTCTATGATGGATCTTTGTCTCCATACACCTATCTTCTCGAGGACTGGTGATGGTTTCATGCTTGACTATTCTTCTTTGACATTTATGTGAACCATTCCCTAATTATATCTACTTTCCATGCCCTTGCCCAAGTATTTCACTATTTTCCAAGTCCTACATTATCAGTTCCTCTGTGTTTCATGTGCCCTTATTTTTCATGACTTGCCTCTTTCATGTCACAGTCTTTCATGTCATTGTATTAAAAAATTACTTAGGAAAAGTAGATACAAAATTGAGGGCCCAACACATGTACTCATATTTTATAGTTTATAATGCAACTACTACTTACCTCTTACTCATCTAGGTGATTGATCCAACAAACATGTTTAATACATAACCAATTGTATATCTTTGAGAGTCGAGATCTTTAGCCTAGTCAACATCAACAAAACATTGTACATTTACTATTTTGTTCTACTTAGGTGTATCTTAATTAAATACAATCATAATATGAAGTGCCATCTATATAGTTGAAGATACTCTTAACTACATTTCAATCTTTCTTTCCTCGATTGGACATATATCTACTTGAAACTCTCATTACATGGGCAATGTCTAGTTTAGTATATACCATATCATACATCAGACTTCCAATAACACTTGCATAAGGAGCTTGATACATTTCCTCAATCTAGGGTAATTTTAAGATCCCTTATTAGAAATCCTCTTAGATTTATTCAATGAATCTATAGATATCTATTTCATAGACATGGTGAATTTGTAGGTGTGTTGGTGAAGTTATTGTGTGTAAGACCTTACTTGCCTAAACCTATAGGTTGTGGGGTAAAGGAAAAAAAGGAGTTAAAAACTTCCCTAAACCTAAATATTATTGCATATTTGGATTCCTGTTGAAGATTTATG
Organism: Torreya grandis; assembly: GCA_037957365.1. Lineage (NCBI taxonomy): Eukaryota > Viridiplantae > Streptophyta > Pinopsida > Cupressales > Taxaceae > Torreya > Torreya grandis. The sequence continues at coordinate 2,691,837 of JARHVA010002228.1, forward strand.
TAATTTAAAAAAACAATCATCTCAATCTGATTCCATATGTAAAATTTATAGCCTCATTCAGTTTTCATCCAATTACATCACATATGCAATACAATCGACTACCAACTTCTTGAGGCTGTAACTTTTACATACAAACTCATATTGAGATGTTTTTTTTGAAATTGCATAACTCTTCCAGATCTAAATGTGTAATCATATTTAGGTTTAGTCATTTTTATACCATTTTTCCTTTACCCCACAACCTATTTATTTTATCTCTTCAATACACATAATAACTTCCCAAATTATATCGATGTACAAAATCATATTTAGTATATATATATATATATAAAGGTGAAAGGGGCATATTTGTTATTAAATAGATTATAAACATTTGGTGAGATGACCTAGAAAATAAATTACATTCTAATTTTTTAGGTGACTTGGTCCTATGTATTAACTCTCCAAAATCACCAAAATAAAATTCCCAAAAACTGAATATTCATGAATTAACGAATATTCACCATTAAAATTCACCTTTCCTAAATCTCTTCTTGTGATATATAAATTTTGACCAGCATGAAAGGGTTTACTTATAGGTTTACATCCCTCCATTCTAAACCTCTGCAATATCATCTCAACATCTTTCCTCTAATTCAACCATAATTTACTATCTAGTCGATCCCTTTTAATTTCTATGCACAAAATGAATTTTGTAGCACCAAAATCCTTCATATCAAATATATATGACAACTAATATTTAACATACTTTATCATTTCATTATTTTTATTACCTAATAACATATCTTTAACATATAAAACTATGACATTAAAGTTAGCACCCACATGTTTGATATACATAGTGATTAACTTTACTTCATATAAACCCAAGTCCCAACACAAAAATACCAAACTTATAAATCCACATCCTTATTGATTGCTTCAACCATAAATTTACTTCTTCAACTTTCACACCAATTCCTCCTTTCATTTAACATTAAAAATTTATGGCTACACCATGTATATCTCTTCCTCGAGCATAAATGTTCTATTCTTATTTATCTATTATGCTTTAAGATAAAAAATAGTAGAATCTAGTATAAGTTAATTTAGCAACAAGAGAATCAAATCTCACCAAAATAAAATTCCTCTTTAGGATTTTCATTTTTAGTCTCTCCCTAAAGATGGGTACACATATTGTACTCAAAGTGTTGAGATTTATTTCTCTGAATATGATGAATCCAAAACCCAACAAATCTAACATTGTTATTCATCAAAAAATAAATAATTTAATCAATTCCTTGTACTTGAGAGAATCCTTTTGCTACTAGGCATGATTTATACTTTATACATTATATTTCTTCTTGAATACCCATTTGTAGCCAACAAGTTTCCTACCAGGATACAATTTTAGTAAGTCTCATGTCTTTTTTTTGTCCAAATAATCCAATAATTTCTCCATGGCCTTATTCCAAGACTTATTTACATTTGATCCAAGTTCCTCCTTCACAATCTTGGGGTTTTCATAAATAAACGCATAATGGAAGTCAGGTGGATTATATCTTTATGATATTTGTATAATTCAAATTGATATTCTCAATATTGGTGTTTGAGATCCTTCCACTTCTCATTCATTTTCATGTGCTTTTTTTGAATCTTCATTAGGAAACTTATTTTCTAGTTCATCTTCTTTAGTTGCTTCATATTTAGAGACATAAACATGCACCAATTTCAGGGTCTTCATTTGGTTGTCCTTCCTGTTTTGGAAACCCTTTAAGTAATTTGAAGATTACATTATAATTGTAAACAATTTTATTTGTTTTTTGGTTCCAAATTTTATATCCTTTTATACTAGTATTATATCCAATAAAGATACACTTAGCTAATTTATAGTCTAGTTTAGTTCTTTTTTCTTTCAAAATATGCATATAAGCATAACAACCAAAAACCTTAAGATACCAGAGATAGGATTTCTTACCCATCCATGTTTTATGTGGATTTCTATTGATAATAGATACTATGGGTGACTTATTGATTAGGTAACAAGTACTTGTGATTGCCTCTACCCATAATTTCATTTCTAAACCTACACCACTGAGCATACTTAATTACCTATCCATCAGAGTCTTATTCATTATTTATATAACTCAATTATGGTGTGGTGTATATGGATTCATATTTTACATTTCTATTCCATAATGTTTATAGAGTTGATTGATTGCATTTGAGCAGTAATCTCCACCATTATCACTTCTCATAACCTTCAGATTCTTCTTTAACTAGTTTTCTACAAGAGTCTTAAACTCCTTGAACTTCTTTGATTTATTCTTGATTTAATAAAACCATGTTTTTATTGAGTAATATAGATATTTTTCTAGTGATGGTGCCTTCAAATTCACAGATCTAAACACATCACTATGTATTAATTACAAACTTTTGTAGCACTATTATGAAATGTTATTCTAGTTTGCTTACCAAATGCACAATGTTTGTAGAAATATAAATATAAAGGACAATGAAAAATTACTTCAGACATACCTTTAATTTTTATCTTTTGAAGGCATTTCTCTCCAATACATCATATTATTTGATGCCAAAGCATTATATTGTCTCTAGGCAACACAAAGGTTTGATCTGATTTATTTTTCATCTTAGGAACAATAAGATATTGCACCCATGACTTACATTTCTCTCCCCAAATTTCAATAAAATTTCATGAAGAATCCCCTTGCTAATACCATGGCTCCATGAAACATCTTGTAACTATCCTTATAAAATACCACCTGCACACCCACATCATTCATCTTACTTATATAAATCAGATTTCTAGCCAAACCTAGAATGCACAAAAGACTAGGGAGGATTTTATTCCTTAACATATTTGATCATCAACTTGAATATTCCTCGACCTATGATATTATATGTCTAGTTGTATATTAATAAGACATTATATTTATTGACATTTTCATATTAAAAAAATCATTCCCTCTGGGGATTCAAATGAAATGAGCCACTCAAATAAATCAACCATCCATCATGGCATCTATGTGTATTTGAAGCTACCAAGGATATATGCCCCAAGTATTCAATATAGCTATTCATTTATGCATAAGGGGAATCATTAAATGAATTAACTTTTCAACCTTTCTAGACCTACAATTGTTCATGAAATTCCTAGTTTTACAAGACTTCTAGTATTTCCTTTGAGTTTTTCCTGGAGTCTTAGGTTTACCTCCAAATTTTGATTGTATGTCCCTTGGCTTATTTTTATCTCTCTTTGGAATGGAATCTAAAAAAAAAAGACATAATTAATTTAATAATCCTCAATATATATTCATCTCATTTTATTTTGATAATAAGGCTGCAACTACATCCTCAACGTTTAATTTTGATGTAGTAATAGTAATTTCCATAACTAGATTATTGTAAGAGATAGGTAAATTATAAACTAGAGTAATAAATATAGATTAATATAATTTTATTATTTATCCATTTTAATTTTGATAGAAACTAACTAAATTATCATAGTGGTGAAGGTGTTTAGATATTCAGCCATAGAGTCAAACAATACAACTTATTTTTGAGAAGAGTTTGTTCATTATAAACTGTCTAACATAAAATCCAAAAATTATCCCATAGTTCCTTAGTAGGTTTCTATATAAAATTTAATTTTACATACACAATATGATTTAAGTCTTTGCCTTCTTATCGATATTTTCATAATCTTCTACCTCCATACTTATTGGTTGTGATTCTAATACAACAACCCACTCATCTCTATCCACAAGAAGATATTCCATCTGGAGCTTGCATAACTCAAAATTTTGGCCATTAAATTTTTTGATCTATATCCTTGTGATTCCTATCATTTTAATTCACAAAAATATTATCACACGTAGATCTCCCATTAAATAAATAATTTATCACAAGAAAAATAAACTGAAACTATTTTAATAAAGCTAAAACCCGTCTCTAATTCTAAATGAAGAGATGCAGGAGAAGTAATGCATAGAAAACATAAAGATATAATAGAAAGGAAAAATGGCACACATACAATACACAATATTTGGATATAAAAATTCTTTGCTTTTGGTTATGGAAGATGTTATCTATTTCTACCTTTGCTTTTTGGATCTATCCTTCACATATGGAAGCTTTGGAATGTTTGAAGGATTTTTGAATCTAAGAATGGGCATGACATTGAATGCACATTATTTTCAATAATGTATGCTTACTAAATTGGACATTTGTCTTATACAACGTAAATATAAGGTTGCAGATGGGTTATGGTAAGGGTTTTGTAATATTTATCGAAGATTCATCAAGGATGCAAAAAAGCAATGAATTGGTTGCAAAATGTGTTGTGGTTATGGGATAATTTTAATTATGATAGGTTTTACCAACCTTTTTTACATATATGTTTTTTTTGTGTATTTTATATTTGGGGAGACATAATTTGAGCTGAGGATGCTCTACTCTATAATATTTTAATTGAAGTAACTTTTTATTCAAATTAATGAAAGGGGTGAGGGGCCCCTTAACCAACTTTTATCGACTAAAAATAAAAAATACATAACATTTTCACTTGGGAAAATAATTTTGAGAAAAAACCCATGACATTAACCTTTTTAATTATTGCATTTAATTAATTGTTTATAGTAAAAAAATACTTCAAAGTTTTGCTTTACCCTAATGCATCTGTGAGTATTTTTAGGCACATAAATAAGAAATTGTCGAAGTAGTATTATAATATAATGGATACCAAAACCAAGGTATATATAAAACATGGGTTAAAAACCAAAAAAACACCCATATGGTTCCCCCGTAACAATTTTTTTGGCATTTCCCCTAAATCCTCATTGGTGGATATGCCCCAAAATCCATGGATGGAGGGTGACTCTCCATTAGGAAGGTGGTCCCCCTATTTACATGTACAATTTAAATGAATGTATATTGTGTAGAGTGTGAACCATGGAAATTATACAACACATTTCCAACACCAATAAAATATGTGAAAAACCATTAAATCAATGAAAATAACTGGTTAATTAAAAATAAATAGAAGTCTAATCAAAGTAAAAATAAACAAAAATCACCACAGTGCCCCCAAATCCAACTACAAATTCATGATCATATGTGTTTAGTGTAAGTTCCATGTATAACTATAGAATATCAAGTGAATTAATTTATTTTATGTAAGTATATGATGAAGCGTTGAAGCACAAAGTATGTTAGTGAAGCTAATCAATTATGCCATTAGAGCCTGAATAATGATCATAGGATATAAAATCAAAAGCATGTATTTCCATTATCATAACCATGTAATGAATATAATAGGCCATCATTATTAAAAGTGGTGTCTATGGTGCATTAGTATATAGCATCAAATCTAATTTTTATTGGAGTCATAATATGTAATGACTACTAATTTACCATAATTTTTTGTATTTTATTTTAATGCACCTTTTTCTTAGGTAACCTAATGCATGAGCATCTGATTCCTCATGTAAGCTTACATCAACCAAAAAAATGTGTGGTTAGTTTTAATAAAATAAGGTAACATATTTATATGTTTGGTGGTTTTTGGTATGTTTTTCAACATCAATTTTTTGTCTTAGTCACCACATGTTCTATTTTCTTTCCACTTTTGCTTTGGTTTATTTGTATTTAATGGGTTTCTTATGTAAGTTGGTTTTTTATTACAAATAATTTATATTAATTTGTAGTGAGTGTTTTTTTGGGGTTAGCTTCAGTCAGTTTTGTAATTTCAACAAAATTAGCTTAAGAATTTTCCTATACATATCTTTATTTCACATTTATTAGAGCTTAATACTAGTCATTTAGATACCTTGCATTGGTAAGTGGTGATATGTCTGGGATGAGTATTGTGATGCAATTAGAAATAGCTAAAGGGGTACATGATGTGGTACAATACATCATTGTGTGATGCATTATCTGAGGATGTATTACAATCAAGACTTGTGTGCATTTAATGATTGTATTGCATCTTGACATGTCAAGATAATTTAATGTTTATGGCCTTAGTGTGTTATTGTAACTAATTAATGTAAATAGATAGATTATGTGTATATAAACACATCTCCTTCACTTTAGAAATGAATTCAATTCCAGATTAGAGAAAATAATCTAATTTTGGTTGCAAAGAATACTAAAAGCAATTTTGAAGACAGATCTTAGGACTGTTGGAGTTGATATGTTAGGAACCACGCTACAGTGTTGGTCTGATGATTGTAAGCCTACATATTATGTTTATGATTATGTGTTTGATCATTGTAAGGTTATATCATTGGTGATCAATTTGATGTTGTGTAATATTTATTTGAAGTAATAATTTTTTTTTATTATTTTATGAATTATGTTGTACATTCATGGGATGCATGGCAGAAGACATGTTTTAACTAAGACATATAACTACAGTTACATCATTTTATGTCATAACAAGGAAATAAATCTTGGATGGGTAGAGAATGAAGTATTATACAAAATAGATATGTGTAGGATTTTGAGTGGTGCAATGGTAAACTTGAACATTATGAAAGTATAGATGCTACCAAGAACAATAGGGTGAGTAGGTGCAGTAGCTGAGAATATGAATAAAAGAGTTGATGAGATTATATAAATGTTACAAATTATGTAGACAAGGTTTACTACAATTGAGGAAGAAAGAATAAGACGATTCATCTTGAGGGATGTTGTGAGTGATGCAAAGGTTGAATCATAATATTAGGATGAATAATAATATCCAACACTTAAGAAATTGTATTAGGGAGAAGAGAGGATTATTAAAGTCATATCTAAGATTGGAAGATGCACACAAATTAAGGTTTCATATTTTATTAGAACATTAAACCCAAAAGAGTTGTTATATTGGTTAAAAAAGATGGAAGAATAGTTTAAACTTGATGAAGTAACATATGATCACAAGACAAAGTTGAAGGGGCACATAACTCTATGGTGGAAGAAGGTAAAAATTGAGTAGCATTGCAAGGGTAAAGACAAAATAACCCATTCGGAAAGAATGGTTGCAAAATCAAAATATAAGTTTTTAGTCTAGATATTATCAGTTAGATCTATTGAAGAAGTTTAATAATATGCAATAAAATGAAATAAGTTTGAAAAATATAGAGGAATGTTACAAGATCACTATTTGGGCTGGTTATAATGAGATGGACCAAGAGAAGGAAACATGGTATATTAATGGAATGTAATGGGTCATCCAAGATGAGATAAACATAGTGAGAATTTAAACAATACAAGAATCACATTAGTATGTGTTAAGAGAAAAATAAAATTTATAACTTAGAAAAATTACTATGAGAGGAAAAGCAAAGGCTGGTGGGAACAAAGAACATCTAGTGGAGAAGAGCAATGAAGATGAAAAAACTACACAAGTAATAATCAAGGGGAGGATCTTATTGTGTGAGAGGTGTTAGAGGAGGAGGTAAAGGTGTAAGATTAATATGAACATGTTTTAGATATGGGGAAGTAAGACACCATTAATTTGAGTTCCCTCATATGCACATTTGGATAGTGGAAAAAGAGGAAGTGGTGGTGTGCAAATGTTATAATTTTTTTTATAATTTTATGAGATGCATGTATATTATATAAATGAACCCGAGTAAGAAGAAAGTTTAGTAGCATTTAGGAGAGTCTTTAAGGTCGTAAGAAAGAGAGAAGATGCAAGGTAGTGGATACATATTTTCCAAACCAAGTGTAGGATAAGAGGTAAATGTTTCATAATTTTAGTAGATAGTGGAGGCAAAAATAATTTGGTAACCACAAAATAAGTGAGGAATCTGAGACTAGTACAAAAGATGCATCCAAGACCATAAAAAGTGTCATGGTTGATAGAGGGGCAAGACAATGTTGTGAAATAATAACACAAAGTGGAGATGAGGATTAATAACTACACAAATAAGGTTCTATGATGTGATTGAGATGGATGCATGTAATATTTTGTTAGGGAGGCCATGACAATATGACTATGAGATATTATATGATGGGAGAAAACATAAATTTAGAGTGACGAAGGATGGACGAGTCCATATCCTAAATCCATTAAAGGATGAAAATAGAGAGGATGTGCACTAATGCCATTTGGTCATGGACAATAGCAAGGAACATGTGCTGAGGGTAGAGTGTGTAATGATTAATAATAACACTGCACAAAGGAAAGATAGTGGAAATGTGAAGGTAAAGAACAATACCATATAGAAGAAGGTGAATGAGAGTGCAAACCACAAACACACAATTGTTTTAGTTGGTAGTATCACAATAGAGGAGTGAAAGAGTAGATTACATAGTGTAGACATAGGACATCAAATCAAATGGAAGGGATGGGAAGCTAGTGCAATAGAGAAGTGAAAGGATTTTGGAGAAGGAGGTCAGTTTTTGACCTGTTTCATTATCCAAGTGAATTGGAAGGTGAGAGTCATATCATAGGGTGCAAAGGCATGCCAATAAATTGGAAATGGTTGAAAGAGTGAGTTTCTTACTCATCCTAAGTGTGTGAGCACCATGCTCACAGATTTTATTACTTGGGATGTATGATGCATGAGCATATGGGTCCATGTTTAATATCAAATCAATCAAAAACATGTCTAGTTATTTTAATAAAGTGTAGTAACACGTTTAGCTATTTGGTGGTTTGTGATATAATTTAAATTAGGATTTTAGTCTTAGTCACTGCACATTCTATTTTATTTTTAATTTTTATCTGGTTTATCTATGTTTTAGGTTCGTTATGTAAGCTAGTTTCTTATGATAAATTATCTATGGTGATGTATGGTGAGTCATTTTATATGGTTATCTTTAGCCAATTGTATAGTTTAAATGAACTAATTATAGCATTTATCTCTATATTTTTTTTGTCACACTTCTTAGAGATTAATGTTGGTCATTTGGATGCCTTACATTGATCAATGGTAATATTTATGGTATGAGGCCTATAATGACATTTGCAATGATAAAGGGGTTCATGATGTGTTATGGTGCATCAATTGTGTGATACATTATCTAGGGATGCAGTACCATCCGGACTTTCATGAATTTAATGATTGTTGTGCATCTTGATGTGTCACAAACATTTAATATTTGTGGCCTAAATGGGTTGTTGAAAGTAATTAATGTAAATGGATGGATTGTCTATGTGTAGACACATCTCCTACCCTTGAGAAAGGAATTTGATTCTAGATTGGAAAAAGCATTTTAAGTGTAGTTAAAAGGAACACTAAAAGTAATTTTGAGCATAGATCTAGGAAGGACTAGTGGAGTTGAGTCGTTTGGAACCATACTATGGTTTTGGGCTGATTTTTGTAAACTTTTGGGCTATGTTTATGATTGTGTGTTTGATCATTGTAAGGATGTATCTTTGGTGATCATTCTAATGTTATGTAATCTCTCTTTGAAGTAATAAATTCTATTTATTATTATGTGAATTTTTTTTATGCATTTGTTAGATGTGTGGTAGAAGATGTATCTTAACTGAGACCAATAACTATGGCTGCATCATACCCATTTGAGTTCATATTAAGTTTTATATCTTGACATATTATAGGTATTGATATATTTCCACTTATGACTTGGTGTTTAAATTGTTGTGTCTCTGATTGCAATATTACCACAATCGATAAGGTCCTGAATTTTGTTCTTCAAATAAAATCAATAATTTTTTTAATGGTCCTAAACTCTATGATACTCACAATAAAAAATAACACCATAATAGATGATAATGTAACCATATTGGAATCTAAAATAATATTCAAGATTGTATGTGGATTATCAACACATCTATCACAACACATGCATTCCTTATGATACGTCCAATGGTTTACTTGTTTTTAATCTATATACTTGACTATTTTCTTAGGATCATTCATTTTTAACACCTAGTCATTGAAAATTGAATCATTTTGGATGATATCATGTTATGAATCACGTGTATTATATTTAAGCACATGGGTGTACAAGATCTCAACCTCAAATGTCTTAATCCATGACAAAAATATTTAAAATATGGGTAAATAGTGAAAATTACCTTATCTTTGAAAGGTGACAAAAAAATTATACTAAAGATGTATTATTTTTATGAACTTGATGGTTGATAAACTAACTAATTCATATTACCTTGAATCAATGATGGTTATCATGAATGTTCTCATGTTGACCTTGTTGGATAAATGGGTAATGTTCAAAGGTAACACATGGGCTCTTATTGGTAATGAAACATGTTATAAAAGCATAAATCAATGATATAGACACCTAATTTAGGTACAAGTCCATTTTCCACAACATATTATAACCATTTTTGCACATGTTTTCCACATGTATAGATGTCTATTTTTAGGACACTTCCTACCCCACACTACTCTCTCTAGCCTTCTTCATTATAAAAGTCTTCAACATTCATACATTTTATATTTTCAGCCTTATCTAATTATATTTTGAGATTTTTTCACCTTTCTTAAGCACCTGTCTCTATTGGTGTGGATTTTATAGCCTATGTCTGCCATCAAAAATGCCATGTATGGATTTAGTAAGCCACTAAAATTATTCCCTTTATTTTTATGGATCCTTTTTACCTATCCTAATTTGATAAAATTTATTTCACATATCACTAATTTATAAGGTTGACCATTACACATGTCATGTCATAAGGATTAGTATACATACAAATCATTCCTATTCATTTAAAAAGTAAGAATTAGATAAAGAGCCTTTGATAATTTAGAGATTTCAGTTGATCAAAATCCTTTATTAAAATTGAGGAGCTTGCATATTGAGCCACCCATTGTTATTAGTTATTTCAAAATATTTTGACACCATCCACTTGTACAAAATTAAGGGTTAGGTAAATGTTCATGTAGTTTCATAATCACTTCTATGGAGGAGGAGGAAGTTAAAACCCTTGCTCAAGAGTCCATTTACACCATACAAGAACTACATAGATTTTGATTATAACATGTAAGATATGTAGTTGTAACTCCCTTGAGGTTTCCCAACCCATTTAATTTTATCCCTTCTCTTTTGTATGTGTGTTATGGTGAATTAGGTTAGAAGAGGAAAATAACATCAATTCAGACATTTTGTCTATAAATGTAAAAAGCGTAAACAAAGGACCATATAACATCATGAGATGAACCTGCATAAAAAAATTTAGAACACAAAAAAGTACAATATATAAATTTAGTGCTACATAACATATTCATCAGTCACAATACTTGGATTGATTCAAAAGCCATATCTTCCATGAAAAAATTTATCGGTACTTGAGAAAGTGTCAAATTTATCCTTTGATAGAAAGCAATCCATATTTCAAAAAGAGTTGATTCACCCTTTAAAGAACAAAATTGCATTCTCATAAAATAAACTTCTTCCTAGGTATGATTTCATAGCTTTTATTTTTCATATTTTCTATTATTTTTCAAATCAATTTGAAATATACTTCTTTACTATTTTTAGCATCTAGGGAAGATCCGATTTACTATTTTAGACTAATATATTATAGATCTCCCTTGTGAAATAGTTTTATCTATTTTTACTTAGATTAATTAACCTTAATACACATTTAGCATAAATAAATATATGGACCCTTTTTTTAATGTATGAAACCATTCTAATACATAGTAAATCAAGCTTCTTGAAAAGATCTTAAGTAGTAATGTTTCATCATGAGCATATTTTCCAAGAGATGAATAGGTCTTAAGGTGATTATATGGGTCACCACATCAATTAAATAGAGTAATCTTAGGAATGGTAAAACCATGTGGAATTGAGGATATTACAATCTTACATGTTATGGGGTTTAATACTATAACATGATAATCAACCCTATCATTAGAATCATGGGAGCCAAGGGGAAACAATTTAACTTATCATTGTAATTAACCTTTATACCGATCATAATAACCATGTTAGTGGTTGGTATAGTTGTAGCATGAAGTGGATTATTCAAGGGGAGAGGTTCATCATGGGATATAAGTACCTTAGTAAGTTTAGGTAAGGGAGTGGGATAATATAATTTAATAGGCAACACATGCAAAAAAAACATAATCATTAATCACATTTGGAGTCATAGAAGGATAAGAGAAATTAGTAGAGATAATAGGAACATCACTAAAAAAAACATGATTATTACTAGATATTTCTTTCAACATGTCCATAGTCTTAGCAATATGAGAAGGATTTTTCATAACATATGTTATAATAGTTTCAATGAATTCATCCCTATATTGTGCATCCATTTCATCTTCAAAATTATAATCATCATCATATCCATTGCAATAATCATCTTGAGAGTTTTGATCATTCACATCATTATCTACATTGGCATTCAAAGTAGGATTATAGAGACAATCATTTTCATTCACATTAGTTTCCGTATAAGTACCAACACATTGTGGACATATGGGTATAAATACATAGTGTTTTAGGTTCCTATTATTGAGAGTAACACATATTTCATTATTAATTAATTTTTTTATATAAACATTTGGCATTCCATAATCATGAGGGCTCATAAAAAGATAATTAACACCCAAAACATTCACATTATTTGCATTTTCATTTGGTCTTATGGGGTTGAAATTTAACTACCCTAATTCTTCATCTATCTCATCCTCACTATAATAATCATCAAATAAATTACCATGATAGTCATAATTAATATCATCTATCATTGTGAAAATGAATGGAATTTATAGAAGAATTTTCAACACCATAAAACAATATATCTAGAGGATGAGCCTCATAAGTAAACTATGGTTCAAAGAAATCAAAAATAAATTGGGGCTAAAGAGATTTAAAAGCACAATCCCAAGAAAAATCAACACTAAGAACATGTGATATATAACTCTAGTAGTAGAGCAAAACACAATAGAAATTTATGAAGATACCCCAAGATAAACACAAGAAACTAGGGTTAATGATCAATAAATAAATGAGTGCAGCCATAGAAAAATTATATGTACGATGATCAAAATGATATATAACATTATCAGGCAAGTAAGCATGCAAGTAAATGTATATAATAATAGGCACATACAAGAGGTAACCCTTATTAGATGACATAACTAGGTAAGGACTTAGCTTAGACGGGAAGGAGATATGAAAAATAAGGTTTTATGGAATCCCTAGGAAGAATCGAATCCAATATGCAATATAAGAAATAATCTAACCCTAAAAATTATAAGAGAACACAAGTTCACCCAAATATTTTAATGGAAAGTGCACAATGAGATGTTGAGCTCACAAAAGTACAACAAACCAATTTAAACATGTGCACAAGACAAATTTGACCTAAACATAATAATATAACAATAATAATAAACATGAAATGTGTAAGAATAAAGAATTAATGATTGAAATTGAAAAATAGGGTTATTATAGAAATACTTGAATTTTGACTTTCCTCTACATTATTGAAAAAAATTGTGAATTAAACGTAAAAAAGGTACAATGATATGATAATGTGCCAAATGTGATTATTATCAAACTAGTTTGATAATGACTATCTTTTTTGGTACTATATGCTTGGTATAAAATTAGAAATGTTTTTAGACTGTGATTTTTTTTTGAGTTTTGTTGATCTGAGTGCACATATAAAAAACCTATTTCATATTCTCTATATTCATTTCATATATCCTAAAATTGATTATTTTTTATATCAATAATGTTTTATATCCTTTGAAAAATTTGTGAGCACCTTCATCTATTTACTTTGATTATAAACCTCTCTCAAATTTTGGAATTGAAGCACAAAACATCCAAAATTGCTTCTCCTTTCTCTCTACCTTACTCAACTATAAGAGACCTTGCAAGAGTATAAAAAATGAGAGCAACCATTGGGGGTCCTACCTTAGCTAAACCAAATGCATTATAAAGTTTGGAAATCAACACTCATGCAGTCCAATAAGTAATCCAATGTAATATGAAGATCCAAATGTTTATCCCTATGTATGAGATCTATACAACTATTAGATTATATATGCTCTTTCAATATTTATCCTATGTATATGATCTTATAAATGAACTCTTATGAATATTTATTTATAGAAAATATTTTAAATTAAATTATACATTATGCACACCCAAGATTAATTCTATAAGGTAAGGACCTAAAAATGAGGGAAATGGGAAATGCATGTACATTGTTAGGTCCTCGATGTCCTAATCACCTATTATTAATTTTGCATTGTAATAGTATTATTTAGTTAATTATCTCAATAAGTCCTTTCTATGGAAGGATGACCTTTGAGTAATAAGAATAACTAGTAATTAAATTAGGTGCCTATTTAAAGCTGACTTTTGAGAATTATGGTTAGGCTTGAAAGGATATCAGGGTTAAATTTGTAATGCATATATGTTGATATTGTAAGGAAGGAAAAACAGCATATAAATTTTTTAATCTAAGATTTTTTATTAAGGATATTTCTCCTTGAAGAAGCTCATGATATCAAAATGTAAGCAAATTTTTAACTATTTATGAGTTCATTCAATAACATATTCCTTTTTTGCATATTATTATTCTATTTAATTTATTTCTACAAGGTGGTTCATAACAAGTGGTATTAGAGCTCTTTCTATGGTCATGTTATGTAATAATGATACTAGTTTAATGCTATCTACAAATATCCACTGTATGCTCTCACCTCACTCCATTAGCATTTTGGTGTCTAGAAAATGGTAACATAAGTGGAGAAATTATTTCCCCCCCAAAATCTACCAATTTTGTTTTTCCTCCAAATATATTTTTTATTTTAGGTTAGAAATTATGTTCTAATAGTATTAAAACTCATATAAAGCTTCTTTTATTAGCCAAGCCAACTCATTGTTATCAGTGAACTGAGGGTTGTTCACCCAATACCCAAGCCTTAGATAGAACTATATATGAATATTAGCTTCCACATAAATTTTAGTATATAGGTGGCACCTAGGTTTTTTATTTTTCCATAGGAAGCCATTGGATGTTTTTAATATGTGATTCACTAGTAAGAAGTTATCCTTAGGAAGTTACTCACATCATACCTTGGAGACATGATTATAGGATATGGAAAGGTTCAATCCTCCATGGATAGAGATCTAAAATTTTGGGGTAACATTATTTATGAATGAGATTAATATATTTGAGACCTTAGATACCATACATATTCTATAGTAACCTCCCCTATAATACACTTTATCATACTTGGAGTCTGTATTTTTATTATTATTAGGACATATTGATTTTATCTCCATGTTGATCATTTTAATATAATTTCATAGAAAAAAAACAAACAAACTAGAATAGCCAAAATGATGGTCCAATGCTTTGTGGATATTTCCTTGGAGAAGTTATATGAGGACCTCGGGACTATACAAACAACATTGTTGATGTAGGGGCATCCTATATAGACCCCAAAGTTATTCAAAATTTATCTTAAGTTAGTTTATTATTCATTTAATAGTTTATAGAGGTCAGTTTAAGTCTATAGGAAGAGTCTAGTTGGTCTAAAGTTGCATAAAATTTGAATTATGGAGTTTCCCCTCCAAAATGCTACTATTTGAAAATTTGAATTTGTAAACCTTGTGGAAGTATTTCTATGCATTGTATGAAGGTGGGAAAGGTATGGAACATGTTTAAGAGGTTTCAAAGTGTTCTTAAGACTATGTAAAGGTCCTAAATATCTTATTTGGTCTATAAACATGGTCATAAGGTGTTCATATTGGAAAAACATACAAAATGCAAATGTGGACATGTGACCTTCTATGTGGGAAACATCCCAAGAATCAATTATGCACTTTTGTAGGCATATAGGGAGTTAGTTTGGATGTTTTCATGTTGAATCCATTAGAATAGAGAATGTAATGGAACAATTTTTGTATGAATAAATGGAAAAATTTGAATGTTGATGACAATTCTATTGTATAATGAAAGAAATGTAGACCTTTTGAGGTCAATGTTATTATTGATACCAGTACATGCATTTGATAAGTGAAGGAGTTAGATTGATATTTTTTTTAAAACATGGTTGATGGATTTATGCATATGTATTATTTTAATATCAAATTTTAAAGAGTCATAAATAGAGAGAAACCCTGTTCTTACAAACTAAATACTCAGACCTCTATTGGGTAAACAAATACTAATGTTTACAATTGTATGTGTTTTGTTGATTTATGAATGACTGTATAAGTTTTTTTCCAAATTTTTTTATTATTAATATAATGTTTATGTAATTTGTGTTTTCTCCAAGATATCACAAATAGGGAATCCTGATAGAGAATACAAGTGTAGACCCAATCTTGAATGAATTGGACTACATACGAAAAGTGTTTGGAAATATTATCAAGTAAAAGGAATTGGAAATGGTTAGGTAACATTGGACAAGTTATATTAGATCCTATATGAGGTGGTAATATCTAAAAATAACTAATAATCCTCTCTGCTCATTAATATATTGAAGACAAATCCTGTTTCTATAAGTTTGCCTTGCAAGATTAACCCAAGTGTTGTTCTAAACAAGAAATTGGTCATAAATTTTATTATTACAAGTCATAGTGTGTGATATAAGGTTATTTTATTTTTTTTAGATAGTTAAGGAAGCTTTATTTGAGCATAGCGTTGCATGAGACTATCATGCAAAAACCTAGACCTGTAGACATGGATTAAATAACACAGTCAAGTTTGTTGGGGTTAGAGTTTGAAGACAATGATTTGATTAATGTAAATTAAGGATTTTAGGACTTAACCTAGGTCAATACAAACCTAAAAAACAATTTAGAAGATTTATGCACAATTGTTAGCTCTTGATTGAGATAGTGGACATGTAAGCCCTAACCTAGTGTTTTGAAGGTATAGAGAGAATCCACCATTAAATTTTGTTGAAACTTTGTGAAAATACTTGGAATAGAATGAGTGAAATTATTTTGAAAATTTTAGTGTTTTTTCATACATTTATGTATGCCTATAGGATAATATTTTGAAACTAGACCTAAATAGGCCTAATAGGCCTAAATAGAGAGCAAAACAAGGATAGAAAAGGACCTTAAGGATGGAGTTTGGATTGTAAACTTTGGAAAAATATGGGGAGTGAAAAAGGGTATTTTAATTATAAGTTTTTTTTTTCATATTTGTGAAGGTACAATTCCATACCAAGTGAGAAAGCCCAAAAATAGGGCTATGAGGACCGAGTTTATAGAGGACATAGTGGTCAAGGAGAACTTGTGAGATGTTGGTGAATGGTCAGGGAGGTAAGTTAAACCCTAATAAGTAATACTAAAATAATTTAAATATTAAGAACATTAAATGAGTTTAAACCTCTTGTGTGATGATAACCTTTAAACAAGGAGTGTGTAAAGTGTAAACAAGGGCAAGAATGTTTTCTATGTATATGCTCTGCATCATTTTGGTATCAGAGCTTAGGGAAAGATTTTTTAGATTATTTAAAGGAATATAAATATGTTTTGAAGTACATTTTAGGATAGGTGATAAAAGACAATGCTCCAAGGAGAGAGTTAATAGGAATGAAGATGATTTGGTCAAGCAAGTGGTAGACAAGGTGACTTAATTGATTGATCCATTGATGATGAGAATGGAGGCAATTGAAGATGTTCTCAAGGAGAGAGAACAAAGAGAAGAAATAGATGATAGGTATCAAGGTCAGTTAGCACCTTTGTAAGAAAGAATGGAAGAGGGAGGAAATAAAGAGGTGGTATAGGAGAAACCACCTGAACATGCAACAACACTTCAAGAAGATGGCATGGGGCAGCACCATGCAAGGCATATCAGACCATTGGTAGATGGTAGAATGAGAAGAAAATAAGGTCCATTGAGATAAATACCAAGATAGATATTTCAAGGGAAATGGTGTAATTTCCAAAGAGAGGGACATAAGGTAGCAAAGTCTTCAAGGAATGTGAACAATAGTATGAAACAACAAAGAGTGAGAGAGATGAATGAGGATAGAAGACAAGAGAGGAATGAGTCATTGCTCATGAGGAGAGTCTTAATGTAATAGAAATAAAACAAGAAACCAATTTAAAGGAGGAACTTATTCATAAGAAGATGTAAGGTCCATGGTAAGGTATGTAATTTGGTTATTGATGGTGTTAGTACTAATAACATTGTTTCATTGGAGATGGTGCAAAAGTTGAGATTGAAAAGAATGCCACATCTAGAGATATACATAATTGCATGGGTTTATAAAGGTCACCAAATACTATTAAGTGAACATAGTTGGGTTGATTTCAAGATAGGATAATATAGATATTAAGTGTTATGTGACATTTTGCCTATAGATGTGTGTCATTTGTTGCTTTGGAGACCATGGTATTTTGACAAGCATGCCATACATGATGGTCAAGACAACACCTATAACATTAATCATATGGAAAGTCATAAACACTTATTCCATTGAAAGGTGAAGAGGGAAGAAAATATGCAAGAATCATGATGATGATGTAGTGTTGAAATATAACTATGGAAGGTTTAGGATTGGTCAAGGTAACAAAGGAAGAAAAGAAAGTAAAGAGTGAAGAATGCAAGGTGGCAAAAAATAGTTGTCAAAATAAATAAGAAGATAGAGCACCATTAGCAGAGATTAAGAGAGAAGAAAGCCAAGGCAATCATGTCAACCAAGTCTATGAAAGAGAGGATAATAAGATAGAGTTTGATATTGAATCTAAGATGGAAAGGAGATGGTTTGGATATGACACCAAACAAGTAAAGAAGATTGAGGATAAATTGTATAAGAAAGAGGCAGCCCATGGGGAATCCATGAAGGCTTCAAATATTATTTCTAATATGTTGATTTGTGACAACATTATAGGTATAGAGTAGGCAACAAAAGAAGGTATGGTTGAATGTTTACAAAATAGTGTTGAACAAGAAGAAAATATCAAAAAATTGGGCCATGTGCAATAGGAATATGAAAGACAGTTAAGTGAACAAGGATGTAAGATAGATAAATGGAATATGCATCCCTTGAATGTGTAGGAGAAAGAGAGCATATACAATAACAAACTAAGCATGTACACAAGAATGAGGAATGCAAAGATAAAGCACAAGTCTAGCATGAGAAGGAATGGGAAGTACAAGGAACATTGGTGAAGGAGAAAGAGGAAAGCATGATTATAGCAATTATTGAGAATGGAATTAAGGAGAAATATTGGAGTACACCTATATGGAAAGAAGAAGCAGACAACAGATGTGTTTTGCCTAACATTGTTGGTATCATGTGTAGGTATGAAGTTGAAGAAGAGAAGGCCTAAATGTGGGTCCCAAGAGCATGTACACCTTATGAGAGGCAAGTGGAGGAAAAAAAATTTTATGAGGAGGTTCATATCATTATATTATTATCATATACGAAGTGGATGATATAGTACCTATGGCAATGATTCTTCCAGCTTGGTAGTATGATGCAGGGACATCTTGTATGGACCCCAAAATTGTTCAAATTTTGTCGTAAGTTGGTTTATTATATGTTTCATAGTTTTTAGAGGTCAGCTGAAGTCTATAGGAGGAGTCTAGTTGGTCTAAAGTTGCATAAAATTTAAATTATGGAGTTTCCCTCCAAAATGCTACTATTTGAAAATTTGAATTTTTAAACCTTGTGGAAGGATTTCTATGAATTATATGAAGGTGGAAAAGGTATGGAACATGTTAAAGAGGTGTCAAAGTCATTTTAATACTATGTAAAGGTCATAAATATCTTCTTTGTTCTATAATCATGGTCATAATGTGTTCATATTGGAAAAAAATACAAAATGCAAATGTGGACATGAGACCTTCTATGTGGGAAACATCCCAAGAATCAATTATGCAATTTTGTAGGCATATAGGGATTTATTTTAGATGTTGTAATGTTGAATACCTTTGAATAGATAATGTAATGGAGTAATTTTTGTATGAATAAATGGAAAAATTTGAATGTTGATGACAACTCTGCTGTATAATGAAAGAAATGTAGACCTTTTGAGGTCAATGTTACTGTTGATACCAGTATATGCATTTGATAAGTGAAGGAGTTAGATTGATATTTGATTTCAAACATGGTTGATGTATTGATGCATAGGTATTATTATAAGAAAATTTTGAAGAGTCATAAATAGAGAGAAACCCTGTTCTTGCAAACCAAATACTCAGACCCCTGTTGGGTAAACAAATACTGATGTTTACAACTATGTGTATTTTTTTGATTCATGAAAAACTATATTAGTTATTTTAAAACAATTTTTATGATTAATATAATGTTTATGTAATGTGTGTTTGATCCAAGATATCATAAATAGGGAATCCTGATAGAGAATACAGGTGTAGACCCAGTCTTGAATGAATTGGACTATATGTAGAAAGTGTTTGGAAAGGTTATCAAGTAAAAGGAATTGGAAATGGTTTTATAATATTGGATAGGGTGTATTATATCCTATATGATGTGGTAATATCTACAAATAACTAATAATCCTCTCTACTCATTAATATATTGGAGATAGACCCTGTTTCTATAAGTTTGCCTTGCAAGATTGAATTGAGTATTGTTCTAAACAAGAAATTGGTCAGAATTTTAATTATTAAAAGTCTTGGTGTGTGATATAAGGTTATTTTATTGTGTTTATATTGTTAAGGAAACTTTATTTGAGCATAGTGTTTTATTAGATTATCTTGCAAAAACCCAAACCTATAGATATGGATTAAATAACATAGTCAAGTGTGTTGGGGTTGGAGTTTGAAAACAATGATTTGATTAGTGTTAATTAAGGATTTGAGGACTTAATATATGTCAATACAGACCTAAAAAAACAATTTATAAGCTTTGAAACATCATACAACAAAATTTATGCACAATTGTTAGCTCTTAGTTGAGACAGTGGACATGTAAGTCGTAACCTAGGGTTTCAAGGGTATAGAGAGAATCCACCGTTAAATTTTGTTGAAAATTTGTGAAAATACATGGAATATCATGAGTGAAAGGATTTTGAATTTTTAGTTTTTTTACATACATTTTCATATGCCTACAAGATATTGTTTTGAAACTAGACCTAAACAAGCCTAAATAAAGAGCAAAATAAGGACATAAAAGGACCTTAAGGATGGAGTTTGGATTGGAAACTTTGGGAAAATATAGAGAGTGAAAAAGGGTATCTAAATTATAAGTTTTTTTCATATTTATAAAGTTAAAATTCCATACCAAGTGAGAAATCCCAAAAATAGGGCTAGAAGGATTGAGTTTGCAGAGGACAGATTGGTCAAGGAGAATTTGTGAGATGTTGGTGAGTTGGTGAATGGTCAGGGAGGTAAGATAAACCCTAATAAGAAATACTAAAAAAATTAAAATAGTAAGATCATTAATTGAGTTTGAACCTCTTGTGTGATGATAACCTATAACAAGGAGTATGTAAAGTGTAAACAAGGACAAGAATGTTTTTCTGTACGTGCTCTACATCAATTGTCCACTATTCTCCAATAATTATCCAAACTAGACAAGCTAGATCATATTGATGACATTGATAACATACTAATTGGACTGAATGCAAAGCATAACAACATAATCCAAAATATTAAAAATAATTATAGTAGTCAAAAACATTAAAAATAATCCACCACATTTTGGGTTTTGACAACATACACCATAATTATATTTTTTGTAACTGTATTTTGGGTTATGACCTTACCATATGGTTGTATAAGGAATATTATTTTCTCTCCATCAAACTCTCGAAGATCATTTTTTTGATAACTTCATTCAACTTGGAAATGAATATTTTTAATGGTACCAATGGTTATAATATACACATGTAACTCTCACATGGGATGAGCTTGATAAAAACTTATTAACTTGATTTGGCCCTAGTGTATTTGAGGTCTTGACTAGAGCACTGATAAAATTACACCAAAATAACTTGATCTGTGATTACTAGATAGTTTTTAAATGTGGCCAATCTAACAAAGGGCATAAATGATGAATTTTTCAAAAGTTTCTTCATTAGCAATTTTAAAGATGACATTCATATATAAGTCAAGATGTTCAAACCTGCTACTTTGATGGAAGCAAATAATTTATCTAAGATAAACAAGGAAAAACTTGTACTATAATACCATCCTTATAATTCACTAATAACAATAATTCTCATGTCAAATTAGGGCACTTGAGCACCTAAAATAAATCTCATGATGCATGATGATATGGATGTTGTCCGAGAAAAATATCATGCTATAATTGTGATGAAAAATATGGTCCAGGCCATAATTAAGTTAAACAAAATATATATCTTCTTGATTTTGAGTCACCTTCCATGCTTATCATACTAGATGATTCTAAAGATGTCTCATATGAGGAACAACCAAAATATAATGGTATAAGTGAGTACCCTTACCCCAAAACTTTAGTGCATGTTTTTTCAAGGATCACAACTCCTAAAAATATGAAGGTATTTAGGTGTTTCAAATGCATCACCTGATTATCCTTATGAAATTTGGAAGCAATCATAACTTCATTAACTCTTGAGTGGCCAAACAACCAACTATTTATGAGTATCCATGATTTATTTTTGAGGTAATGGTAGCTAATAGAGGAACATTGGCTTCAAAAGGAAAATATTTTAAGGTTAAAGTTTTCATGGGTGATTAAAATCTCAAATCTGACATGTTCACCTTGTCATTAGATGGTTTTGACATCATCTTAGGAGCTTAGGGGCTTTACTCATTAAGACCCATGGTACGGGTCTTCTCTGAATCATAGATGCAATTTATAATCACAAGGCAAAAATATACTATACAAGGCATGAAAATAGGGCCCAATCAAATTATTAGTTATTATCACATGTCTAAGCTAGTAAAATAGGGTTTTTTAGGGGTGGTGGTTCATATTATGGGTTCATATGACAGAGATAGGAATATCAATAGAACCAACATACTTGAAGTTGATTATTCACAAGCACTCTCAAATGTTTTTATAACCTCAAGGGTTACATCCATAATGTTCACATAATCACACAACACCACTCATACCATGTAATGAACCATAAAAAAATTAGCCATATTGATACACTTACATGAAAAATTAGAAATTCAGAAAACGGTCCAAGAATTTTCTTCAAACAGGGGTCATTCAACCAAGTATTAGCACATATTCCTTGCTAGTGATCCTCACATGAAATAAAGAGTAATATTTGAGCTTGTACATGGACTTTAGGGAACTAAACAATCTTGAAATCAATGACACTGCCCATTCCTTTGACTAAAAAATACTATAAGAATTGCATTGGGGCTATTGTTTCCCCAAGTAAGGTTTATATTCCATCTACCATTATATTTTATTAGGGGAATAAGATATCCCTAACACATTATATCAAACTCACAATAGACACTATGAGTTCTTGATGATGCTATTTAGCCTCATGAATGCTCCATCAACATTCCAAAGCTTGATGAACTAGATTTTTTGGCCCTAGATTCACAAATTTATTTTGGTGTTCTTTGATGACATCAGTATACAATAAAACATGGGAAGACCATCTAGTATACTTGGACCAGACCCTGTAGCTCCTGCCCAAAAATTAGTTATGTGCAAAACATTACAAATACTCCTTTGTTACTACAAATGTGGAATATTTCAAGCATATTTTATTAGTTTTTGTGGTTGAATTAGATCTAAATAAAATTGAGGATATGCAAAAATGGCCAAACCCAAAAACCCTTAAAAGTGTTTAGGGATTTTTAGGTGTCATTGACTATTATTATAAAGTTGCCAAATACTATGGTAATTTTTTTACTATTTGACTACCACATTACAAAATAATGATTTCTGTTGGTTTAATCCAACATAAATGCATTTGCTCACCTCAAATAGGCTATGTGTACCACACCTATGTTAGACATGCTGATTTATCCAAACTATTCATCATTAAAAGTGATGGTTCAGGGATAAGACTTGGTAAAATATTGATGTAAGAAAAAATACCCTTAGCCTTTACTATAAAATATTTGGTAGGTATAAATAGCCAAATCCACACATGATGATAAAATGTTAGCCATTTTTCATGTTATAACTCACTAGCGACCATATCTCTTAGGGTGGCATTTTTGCATTAAGACATATTACCATAGCTTGAAATACTTCCTATAAAAACATGTATCATTACTAGACTAATGGAATGGGTTTCTAAACTCTTGAGATATGATTATGAGATCCTAAAAAAAAATGGAAAGGATAATGTGGTGGTCGATGCTCTATCCCAAAATTTTAAGACCAAGGGGCCTCTACCACAAATTAGTTACATGAAGTTTGATAAGAGTGGAAACAAGATGCATAGGTTCAATAACTCATCCATCAAATCACTATGAACCCCATAGGTAAACCATGATACTATTGGGATGGATCGTACTTGTGTTATCAAAGGCAAATTATGCTTTCTACAATGTTATTTATTTGAGATAACTTATTGCAGGAACTACACATTTCACCATCAGTGGGAAATTATGGCTTCTTAAATAAATATGCAAGAGTCAATAGAAGCTTATTCTAGGATGGGATGAAATAGGATGTCTAAAATTTTGTTACAAAATGTGATACATGTCAACATCACAAGGGAGAGACTACACATACATTATGAACATTACAACTATTATGAATCCATACCAAAGTATGGAGTAATATATCCATGTATATGATTGACATCACTTTCCCAACTTTAGTAGTAAATTAGTGATATTTGTGATGGTTGATAATCTCTCCAAATATGCCCATTTTTTTTCAATGATCCACCCTCACAAAGCATCAATTGTGATACAAATCTACATCGAAAAAAATCACTTCCATGGTTTATTGATAAATATTATCTCTATGATCCCACATTCACTAGTAATTTATAGAAATAATTGTTTAAATTATAAGGAATTCAACTAAAAATGATCTCGGCATATCATCCATAAGCTAGTGGCTAAACAAAAGTATCCAACAAGTGTTTAGAGACTTAACTATGTTGTTTTGATTCATACTAGTAGACTCACTGAGCTAAATGCCTACCTCTTATTGAATGGTGGTATAACACTTATTACCACACCTACACCATGATGACACCATATGAAGCTATATATGGATAGCCACCACCATCTCTCACATCCTACGTACTAGGAAACTCTAAAGTTCATGTAATCAACTCAAGTCTAAGCCAATGAAAGACTAATTCAAGAGTTCAAAGATAATTTGGTATATGTTTAGAAGCATATGAAGTAGAAAACTTATCAACACCGTTTAAAGTTCTCATTTTCCATAGGAGACATGTGTTTTCTATGCCTCAAACCACATAAGTAGACTCCCCTAAATCTAAAATGCATTAAGAAGTTAGATCTTAAATTATATTGAACATACCAAGTGTTATAATAAATCATGAATGTTATGTACAAATTATATCTACCTCTATCATCTAAAATTAATTCCATCTTCCATGTGTCATGTTTTAAGAAGGTCATTGGACAAAATTTTCATGTTCAAATGACCCTTTCAGAGTTGGATGAAGAGAGATCCATTATCCTTGAACTAGAGGCTATTTTGAACAAATATACACACTCACTATAAAACCAAACCATCACTGATGTTCTAGTCTAATGGCAGTATATGTAACTATAATATGACACTTGGGAACCTATCCAAAATTCTCCAATAGTTGCCATAGCTCAAGCTTTGAGAACAAAGGTTTTTGAAGGGGGAGAGTATGTTAGGACTCCAATTTATTGACCATATATTATTATTTTTACATTGTAATAGTCTTAGTTTGAGCATGTTAGGATTCCAATGTCCTGACCATGTATTATTATTTTTGCATTGTAACAGTCTTAGTTAATTACTTATCTTGGGCACCACTTTCCATGTAAGGGTAAACCTTGAGTAATAATAATAGTTAGTAATTAATTAGGGTGGATATGTAAGGCTAACCCTTGAGTATTGGGATTAGGGTTGTAATGCCTATTTATTGATATTGTAAGGAATGAAAAAAATCATCTATATTTATTAATTAAAGCTCTAATCTCAAGAGATTATCACCCTCAAAGAGGATATAAATATCTAAATATAATCAAGGTTTGTAATTATTTTTGAGCTCATTGAGAAATCTATTCCATTTTTACATAATTTTATTTTGTTTGGTTTATTTTTGTAAGGAGATTCATAACATACATGATTTAGAGGAGGAATAAAACACAAGTTAAGTTATGGGTATGATAAGGATGAGAGGAATTTTAAAATAAACTAATGTGAACTATAATATGACCAATAGAAGAGCAATTAAACCAATGGAAGTCAACAAAAGGGCCCATAATGCCCACTTTAACCAAAATATCTAATATAATCCAAAATATGATAAATCAATGTGATGTAATAATAAAAATATCATAATACCATTTCAAGTGCCTAAAATGACCACCATGAATCCCATAGAGAAACTCATGTAATGCCTTCTAGGATTTATTATCATTAATGCACCAAGTAAAAGGTTATCAAAGGCTCGATGGTATAACATGTCTCAAAGTATCGCATACTTGGTTGTGAGGATGTGAAGGCATCACTTTTTCTAAGAGGTGGCTCTAAGGGGTTCATAATAGTTAGCAAGGCATTTGAAAATGTTTTAATACCAATGGAATTGAGAAATTTAGGTAGTATAGATAATGAAAATTTACTCATTTGGAAAGATATAATCTACAAGCTTATAATTACTCAAAAATAATTGACTAACCAATCAGTGATGAACCAACCCTTAATATCCTTTTGGTTGATACATGTCAACTCAAACTCACTAATGAGAGTGATGAAGCATCCAAAAATTTTAGAAATATTTGGTTGGGATAAGAATGTTTATAGAGGTTTAGACTTGGCTATCATGCTAGTCTCTTCATTTAACATGTAACGATTCCTTTAGTGGAAAAAAATACAAGACAATCATTTTTAGATTGGGTGTAATTATTATCATAGTTAAGGAGTGTGTGTCTAATAATGTAAATATCACTTTCTCTCCTATCTTCATCCTTTTGAGATATAATAGAGGTGATGGAAACATCCATTTCCAAAGGATAGAAAATAAAAGCATGTTTGATTTAAGAGGCATGAGAGTCAGGGGAGAAAGGATAAATATATTTATAGCATTGAAGGAATATTAGATTTTTTTCCCATGTTAGGCCACTCTCATTTTTAAATAGCTAATGGATAGAATGAGTTGCATATGTGAGGTCATGAAAAAATATCATGATGGCCATATTTTTTACAAGAAAATATATTTAGAATTCCATGTTATTCCTTAGGGGGAGCATGCCAGGGATAATACATATTTTTATGGAGTTAATGTCAATTCACTTCTTAGAGATAATAAAAGCAAGGATTTTTCCTGTTGTGATATTAAAGACACACTTTTACAGATTAAGCTTGGTATTCTCTAAGATGACTTAAAAATGGTAAAAATATATTTAGGAAGGTCAACTCTTTTATTAGATTTAAATTAAAGTAATAAACATAAGAGTCTACTATGACATGGTTGACATCATATAATTTATGTGAGTCATGATCCTTTGGTAGGTAGTTACAACATTATTCAAGTTGAAGGGCATAACAACATAGTAGAAGGTCCTGTAGGGGCATATATGATACCTTATTTTGATATTCCTTAGAAAGATATATTTTA
Source organism: Torreya grandis (assembly GCA_037957365.1). Classification (NCBI taxonomy): domain Eukaryota; kingdom Viridiplantae; phylum Streptophyta; class Pinopsida; order Cupressales; family Taxaceae; genus Torreya; species Torreya grandis. The sequence continues at coordinate 2,719,482 of JARHVA010002228.1, forward strand.
ATATACCATAAGAAGCCATTTATGAAAGATAACATCTCAGAATATGTGGTGGTGTCAGCAATGATGTCGATAGATGGTAAAGTAAATTTTTCATTAGGAAATGTTCTATTATATCTCTAAAGTCTATACAAATTGTAATCCTACCATTATTTTTCAAAATATGGAATAAATTTGAAATCCACATGGAATATTCCAAATAATTGATAAATATAGATTTAAGGAGTTTGATTAACCCCTCTTTTACCATAAGGATAAATTTTGGATTTGTGGGCCTTCACTTTTGCCTGAATGGATTAGCATTAGGCATTGTAACTATATTATGAAAGATAATTGAAGGATAAATCCTAGGCATGTTTGTATGCTCCCATGTAAATAAATTATAAAAAATGTTAAGAAAGTCTAACTAATTATCATCCTCCTAAGAGGACATGATATTGCTAAGTTTTAGAATACTAGGCTTTTGTTTTTACCATTATTTATATTGAGGGTTTCATCCATGAGAGAAGCATGCCCCTCTTTGAATTGAGGTGATGTATAAGGGAGATCTAGAGTGTTTTCATCCATTTAAACAAAATAAAAATCCTCTCTAAAGTAATCGAAATGATAATTAAAAAGGAAAAATACTCTTTTGTGATGCTTATTTTAGATTTCATTATAAGCATGAATAAACCCAAGGATACTCTCATCAGTTTAAACATCATCCAAAGTAAGAGGTACATTTATTTTTTGACATAAGGTAAAACTTTTGGAATTCCCTCATATTTTACT